>OV815278.1:16703637-17903637 GCA_929108145.2 Limnephilus rhombicus | reverse complement strand
TACACTGCGTTTTCACATGGTTACTAATAACAATATCACGTATTTTATGATTTTTATGTTGGTCCCCTTGAATCTCACATAGATCTACGCAGGCGCCGCGGCCATCTTGTTTTATCGACTTCGCGGTAAAACAATGTTTGACGTGTTGAATTTTACTTGCAGTTAATTTTATGTTTTTGGAGATTATTTTTGTTTTAAATTATCAATTCACTGTGATATTAGTGTGATTCAACATAATTACCAATCCTGGCGTTAGTTTTTTTCGGTTTTAGTCCTTTAAATAATGTTTTGTTGATGATTTAGTTTCGTTAACGATAGGTTTTAGGTTATTTCTGAAATTTTATTTTTTTAATGATTTTTCCGCGTGAATTTAATAAAACTTCCATAAAAGTAATATTATTTTCCATAAAAATAATGTAAAAGCCTTATGCATGTGTAAATAAATACAAAGTCGAGAAATCAACGTCTTAATTGCGTAAAAATGAATCTACAATATCAGATTTTTGCAGTTATTTTTTCGGAATTATTATTATATTTTTTTATCCTTTTTATTTGTATGAACGAGATAAAAAGTGAAGTGACAGTTTTCTTCCAAATTAATAAAATAAGAGGACAGTATTTTTTAAATTTAGAATTTTTCAAAATTTTTCGACCATAATAGAATATGTTTACAGTCAACTGTTTTTTTCAATTTTTTTTTGTTGAAACTTAAAATTCTGCAATTTTCAAACACGATCGTATATTTCAGATGCAAAAATCTAAAAGACAATTTTATCTAGTTTCTATAAAGGTATATGCTTTTACGACATCTTCAAAACTAAGAAATATACAAGACATTTAAAATACGTTGGAAAAATTCCAAACTTCGTTCAGAAATTATAATACAACAGTCGTACATAACATATAAACTACCCCCTCAGGCTGTGTAAGCAGTGTATATATCTTTTCATGATTTTTTTAAAATTAGTAATGTTTTCACATCCGCGGCCGTTTGTCAATTGAATAAAATTTTCACGAGGTTTTTTAGTAAGGCTGTTAGAGGTTATGTAAATTATATACCTATAAGTGGGCTATTAATTTTAATTCCGAGAGAACGATTTTAAATTCATACATCTTATGTTTCTTGAATATTATGCAAGTATTTTATCTTTGTGTAAGTACTATTCGACGAAACGTTATTATTCTAATTAGACGCAACCTAAAAATACTAGAGTTCACTCTGAATGCAGTTTATGCGTTCGCCATTTCACATACTTCCCTACTCATCTCATTTCTCTTTGCTGAGTTTCCTTTATTCTACAAGGTCTTTACAAATGGCAAGACACGAAACAACAAAGTTTGACCATGGAAATAAGAAGTGAGACCATGACATCCGCAGTTCGGGAATGTTGTGAGGCTGAAGGTAAGTGGGGAGGGAAAGGAGATGAGGGGAGGAAGGTAGGGGAAGTAGGTACCTAGCACTGTATTCAGCATTTTTTTTTATTTTTATTTCATAATTTTTTTTATTTGTTACAGATATTTGTTTTTTTGGCTACCACACTAGGCTAATGCCCGTGTTGTGGTAGTCGTACATAATTTTTTTTTAATACGATTTAATTAAAACAGATGATTAAACATTCCAAAAAAAAAATATTAAGAAATATTTAAAAGTAAAGAGAAAGAAAAGAACATATTTTAAAGGAAAGTAGAAATAAAAATGAAAATGAAAATTTTGAAATACAAAAATTAAAAATAAAGATTAAGTGTTAAGAACTCAAGTGTTCTATATAAATTAAAACATATCCTACTAATCCTACTAATATTATAAAGGTGAAAGTTTGTATGGATGTATGTTTGTTACTCTTTCACGCAGAAACTACTAAATAGATTTTAAAAATTCTTTAACTAATAGAAAGCTACATTATTTGCGGGATCTATAGGCTATATATATTGGTAAGCTCTGGCGTTATGGATAATCTCTGGCGTTATGAATGAAATTATTTATCATACGTTTTCTGTCGCTAACAAAATCGATTTATTGCAAACGCCAATTGTCGCCTTGGAAACGATATATTTTTTAAAAATTAGGTTACTATGAGCATCCCTTTGAAGTTAAAATTCAAATATGTATAAAATACTAATTCCTACTTTACTGAATGGATTTTAATGAAACTTTACAATAATATAAACATATAGGCTATAAGAGCTCTGGCATTACGAAATTTGTATGAAAAAATTGCAATTGGTGGCACGATTAGTAAGATATCTATAATTCTTTAATCGATTCAAATTATTAGGGAAGTAGGTACATCAAATAAATTCGCTGATTTAAATATTTTCTAAAATAGAATTTTTATTTATGAATCTTTGTTTTGCAAAATGTCATTCTCTAATTTTGACATTTTCTATCACACTACAATTATTGTTTTAATTGGATAGACAGGTATCGAGTATAAAACTGCCGTACGGGATATTTTGGTAGAATATAAAAAGAAAATAATAATTCGTACTTAACAACTATCTCTAAAAATGAATCACCGAAATGTATGTATGCGCATAAACCCGAACGACTGAACCTAATTGGATAATTATTTTTTTTGTTCGTTTTTTTTGTATAAAACTACCGTTGAGTTCTGGCATTATGAAATTTGTATAAGAAATTATAATAGGTGGCATGCGAGCAGTTTAAAAACTGAATGTATCGGGAATGAATGTGTGGAATGCGAGAGGTGAGTGGGGGGAGTGGGGAGGGGGTAGGGGGTGTTGGGAGGGTGGTGATGGAGAGGGGAAGGGGAGGGGGAGGAGGGTGGGGGGAGGGGGTTAGGGGAGGTAGAGGGAAGGAAGGGGAAAGGGGAAGGATGAAGGAGTGTGTGGGGATGGGTAGGGGGTGGGGGAAAGGAGTTTGATGGGGGGGAGAGGTGTGGGGAAAGGGAATGTGGAGGGGTAGGGGGTGAGGGGAGTGGTGGGTGGGGGGAGAGGGGAAGTGGAGTGGATAGAGGGAAGGTGGAGGAGGTGGAGTGGGGTGGAAGAGGGGGAGGGAAGGAAGGGACGGGGAAGGGGTGGAGAAAGGTGGGGGGATGTGGAGTGGGGATGGTGTGGGGTGGGGGAGGGGTGGGTGAAGAGGGGGAGGGAGAGGGGTTTGATGGATGAGTGGTGTGGGGAGAGGGAAGGTGGAGGGGGGAGGAGTGGGGGAAGGGGTGGGTGGAGGGGGAGGGAGGAGGGGGGTTGGGGGTGGGAGTGGAGTGGGGGGAGGGGTGGGTGAAGGGGTGGGTGGAGGGGTGGGTGGAGGGGTGGGTGGAGGGGGAGGGGGATTGATGGGGGGGAGTGGAGTGGGGAGAGGGAAGGTGGAGGAGGCTGAGTGGAAATCCCCTAATACCATGCTAGCCTAGCCGCGGGAAAAAGCTAGTAAGTATATAAATCAAAATTAAAACATAAATAAAATTTAGTGAAAAACCAAGAAAAAAAATTAACAACATTTTAAAGAAAAATAGAAATAAAAATGGAAATTAAAATTTTGAAATGCAAAAATTAATAAATAAAATGCAGTGTTAAGAACTCATGAATTCTTTAAAGTACGTTCGTCTCCTTTCAAAAATGCAATATTGTACACGTGTTATAAAAAGAGAATTAGAATTACTTGACTTTATGTCAGTACTCAGAGCATTATATATTTTAGGAGTGATGAACCAGAATTGTCGTTGAGCGAATGAGGTGTTAGTTTTTGGGACAACTCAACCCAGGTTTGATGAAAAGCGCGTGTGTGCTTGATGTTGTGGAGCGATTAGTAGATTATTTTTTCGTATATAAAAATGCTTGTTTTAGTAAATAGCTGTCGAATATCTAAGACCCTGATTTTTGCAAAGACTTCATTTGAGGGATGGGTAGGTTGACATTTAAACATAATTCTCAGAATTAGTTTTTGAACTAAAATAATTGGTCTAATAATGGATTCAGCACAACCACCCCATACCACTATACCGTATGTTGCTATGGATTGGAAAAGGGCAAAGTAAACGCTTCTTAGAGTCTGTAAATCTAAGATAGACCTAAGGAAGCAGAAAATATTGCAGAGTTTACGAAGTTTTTTTAATGTGTCACCGATGTGAACTTCCCAACGTAGTTGGTTGTCTATGATTATTCCCAAATACTTAACTATTTTGATGATTTGAGGGTCGAACACGTACAATTAATATTAGATGTGGTTACTGGATTTTCTAAATTGAGTTGACACGAATGGATGATTGGTTTAGGGCAGTTGTTGGGTATATTGTATTTGCGTATGGAAAATGTCATATATTGTGTTTCAATGTTCAATGTTTTAGCAATATTTCAATTCTGAATGTTGGTCTTACACCATGGTGATACTGAGAGTAACTTCCACTCTGGAATGTGCCGCAAATACACCTCATATTATTTTGAATATTGTAAAAAAACAAATCAATTAATTAAAATTAATCTGCGCACGCCAAAATTTGAACCCGCGACCTTGCCTCTCGACCACAGACGCCGTCCTTGTTTCAAATAAACAAAAACAACATAAAATATAAAATACATGGTTTATAATTAAGTTTGTTGATATTTCGGTACCTACTTACAAGTCTAATGGTAATGACTATTGGTTTTGATTTATTAAAGTAGCTTGTAACCATTGAAAGTAAATAAATTAATTAAAAAAAAAACTATATTACAATAAAAAAATGTCGTCGAACAACGTCGCGGTTAACAACATAATATTAAACATGATCAAAATAACCACACGCTATTAACTTAAAAAAGCATAAGGTCAAACGTTAACTTTGAAGCTTTTCCTAAAAAAACTGCAACAAAAAATAGTACCTGCTTGGAGTTGAGGATAATATGAAAGCCTCTTTATATATATATTCAGTTGAAGACAAGATATGAGGTGGAAATATCAGGAAGCAATATGCTCACGGCGGAGTGACTGTCAGAAGGGATACTTAGGCGCCACTGAAGAAGTAAAACAACAGAGGTGGGTTGCAGGCGTGTCGAAAATAATCTAATTTTTGGCCTGCTTTTGGTGAAATTTTGATCAAATATGTTCGAATATAGATTTTATTTATTGAGCAGATGGTTAATTTAAAAAAAAAATTATAACCGCACAGGAGTTCCAATAAGGAACTCCAATGAAAAGTATTATGGCTTTAAAAAAAATATTCATACAGACCAATGGTCTGAATATATTAGTTTTATTAAATAATATTAAAGGCAGGGTTTTTAAAAAAAATATCAAAAAAATCCATTTTTAATCGTGTCATTGAAACACACTGTCTTTTTTATTTTATTTAAGGAGAAAACACAGATACAGACAATAATTAACAAAACAATATTATGAACAATAACTTGAGAATTCGCCTGCACCCCAACTATTTCTCAATGATTGACTTGATAAATAAAGATTTTCAAATATATACATGTTTAAAAATTAGTCATAATTAATAATGAATCGAAAATTATTTAAAAAGAAGCACATAAAAGTATAGTGAATGATATATGAGTTTTCTGTTTTTATAGGAAAACAGCCTTCAATTTTATACCAAAAGTACTATAAGTATCAAAAAATATATCGAAATCCTTAAGGTTGTGGTTTTTATTAAACATTTCGCACATTCTTCTGATTGGATCCCTGATACTAGCATTTGTACGTGTCCGGTTAATGTGGAATAAGTCGTTAAGCCTAGTTGTTCTGGGTGGTATTTTAAAATTAATTAGTTTGAGTAAGTCAGGACAGTCGATAACGCTGTTGCAGATTTTATACAGGGTCATTAGGTCAAGGTATGTTCGCCGGATAGATAGAGTGGAGACGTTATATTTCGAGAGCATAATTGTGTATCCCCGTTTAGGTGCGCTCATTCTGTAATTGAGGCAACGCAGAAATTTCTTTTGGACACTTTCAATATTTTCTTTATAGATACCGTAAAGTGGAGTCCATATGGAGGTGCAGTATTCAAGTTGAGAACGGACCAGCGTATAGTAAAGCAGAAGGTAGGTTTCAGGTTTTCGAAATACACGGCTGTTTCTGATAATAAAGCCTAGCATGCAGTTAACTTCATTCACAATGTTTTCAATGTGCGCACCGAAATGAAGTTTGAATCAAAAAGTACGCCGAGGTCTCTTATACAGTATACGCGCTCGAGTAAATAATTACCAATATAATAATTGTGTATGATAACGTTTTGATTTTTAGTAAAGCTTATTTGTTTACATTTGTTGTAACTTAGGTAAATTTTGTTCTCATTGCAAAACGCTTCGAACCTTACTAAGTCTCTTTGGATGAGCAAACAATCATTTAAATTCCCAGCGATGGCAAATATTTTTATGTCATCGGCGTACAACAGAAATAAATAGTGCATGAAATATTCAGTAACGGAATTAATAAAAAATATAAATAACAGCTGACCTAAGATTGATCCCTGTGGCACGCCAGAAGTAACTGGTTTCCACATGGAAGTATGTCCTCGTAACGATACAGCTTGCCGACGTTTTGTTAGGTATGAGACTGTTACGTAAAAGAGGCGAAGGAAGCCAAATGTTATGTTGCTAGCATGTTTCAAAAGAAAACGCGATGAATCCACCTGTGAACTTTTCTAATAGTCGTAGTAGAGCGCCAAATTCTGTAGAAAAACAGAATATGTCCACAGTTGCATTCAAAACGCTTTCCTTCTGGATAGTAGGAGAGCATAGAATTCTTCACAGGATGCGTGGGCACTGTGACATTTCCATCCTTACTTACCATTAGGGAATGAGTTATATTATAAATAACAACCAGAGTATTTTTGTGATTTGAATAAACATTCACTATATTATCAAATAAATCATTCAACATGGGAAATCACAGACTTATTACAAGGCGAACAATACAATACTATGACTCACCCCCTTTTGCGACCTTGACCTTTTTAAGCTATCTAAACTGCCTAAGAGTATGTGTAGCCTGCATACAGCACGTGGCGGAGCTAGGCGTTCCGACCAGCATCCAATAGGCTGCCTGATACAATTCGTCCGCTGACGTGATGCCAAACTCCCCTGGGAGCATCTGGAAGGCGAGAGATGCGCTGGTGAACGGCCTAAGCTTGGCTAGCAGTACGAGGCCCGTCCCACGAAGCCATCATACCCAAATCGATGGTTTAATTCAGGATCCGGTGACAATCCAGAGTGCGGAACGGTCCTACCGTCGCGGTGTGTTAAAATATTCCGTTCCGTGTGTTGAATGGTTCAGCCGGGCTTCGCCCATGAGAACAGCGGATGTTTCGGCTTAAATCGCGGAAATCGAATAAATATTCATTACTGTGACCTGCGATCACTAACGGGATTCCATAAACTCCGTACGATGGCAAATTAACGCCCGATGGGCCGGATTATCTGCGTTTGGCCATTGCTACGCCCAAAACTTGGTTTTTCGGAAAGAACAATTCGAACATTTTTCGAATCCCGTAAACTACAATGTTAGTTCGATTCCCTCTGCATTACGAAGAGTTACTCCGTCCGGTATTAATTACACCATTATTAAATATTACAATTAACTGTCCCCGCAAAACGGCTCATGCCCGTTCCGTTTCACGTTGAGAGTGAGTTCCACAAAAATAGCCCTTCCGCTCAGTGCTGTCAACCTGCCCGTGAATTCCGAATAAAACCATAAAATAACTCCCATAAAAGTACTTGACTACTAATGCAATAAATTAAAATCGTTAATTATGTTATGACGCATCCACATCATAACAAGATGAACCAACGTAATAAGTTTCCCCTAATTCCGTTAAACATATTTTTTTAAAATAAGAATAAGATGGTCAACCTTATCAAAAGCTTTTTTGAAATCGCAGTAAATTGCATCTACCTGGGTACCTAGCATGGTCGATCGACATAGGTTTTATCGAAAATGTCGGTAACTTGTCATCGCTCCCGAGCACGACTGCAGACCGCTAACGAACAAATAACAGTTTAGGCCAAATAAATTATGAACCCTTAGTCGTTGTGAACTTTTATTTGTTCGTTAGCGGTCTGCAGTCGTGCTCGGGAGCGATGACAAGTTACCGATATTTTCGATAAAACCTATATCGATCGACCATGCTAGATACCCTGGTGACCTCGGTCCATGCTAGAATACAAGAAATTTGAATAAATAAGTAAATTAATCACGGTAGATTTGCCTCGTTTACGTAGAAATTAGTGGTGGGAGCTCCAAGTCCTAGTTGGTCCGTTGTGAGGCCGCGGCGAGTCCTTACCGCAGCGATGACATCATTACGGAGACGCTTTTTCATGAGATGGACGACTATGTTGCGTGGACGGTTGGAGGGCGACGAGTGTCCGCGAGAAACTCGGTGCAACGACACCACAGCGCTACTAGGAAGTGGCACGTTGATGGTTGATCCCATTCTCTCCAGTAGGGTGAATAGATTTTCACCTTTCACTTCGGGAATGCCGTGAACATCTAAATTACACTTTCTGCTATGTTGCTCCATGTCATCTTGAGCATCTCTGAGAGATTGGATTTCTTGTCGGAGGCTGGCATTTTCTTCCTGAAGAACAGTCCCCATGATTTTGGTGTACTGGTCCTTCCACTCATTTGATAAAGTGTTTAATTTTTGATGAATAGCGTCAATGGCATTCTTAATCTTAGTGCGCATTGTTTAAAATTTTTAATCAAAGAAGTTGATAAGGGAGTCGGTGTCAATGTTTATCATTGACTGGTGCGTTGCCGACGGTGATTCCATGGTGCCAGATGCGGTCAATGGAGGTGATGATAGTGTTTTCTTCACACTGCAAATCTTGCTGCGAGATTTAGACATTTTGGTTATTTATTATTATATATATATGTTGAACAATAATACAATTAACAACGATAGAAAACGAGATGATAGGAACAAAATTAGCTGTCAGTGAATTTGTTCCTGATACGAAAGAACTAAATTCAAATAAAAAATAAATGGGTTATTGTTTTCGAAATGTTAAAAAAATATTTTAATTATAAATGTCAAAATTATTTTAAATTTGATAAAAAGTCACTATAAATACAATGAAACTCACCGAAATTATGAAATTTCACTAGGGAAGTGGTCCCAAAACACAAAAAGCACAAAATTAAATATTTGCAAACGATTATTACCGTTTTTAATAATTATTAATTGACGAACGTTTAGTACGTACTATCTAGACTTGCGAAACAAAAGACAAATACATTTTTTTTGTCAAATTGGTATTATTGGATAGTTTAGTGCTTACGTCACTGCTCACCATAATTTTCAAGTCGTTGTATTGAAATGTATGACAAAGCCATCGTATTAAAAAATTTCATCTTATTCGTTTATGTACATACTGTTTATAGAGATTTAGTTATTGTGTTTATTGAAACATCATTTAGACCTAAGTAATCAGTTTCGAAAATAGAGATATCTCTTATTAGTTTATCTTTATTACTTAAAATATTAAAAAAAACTACTGTACAAAAAAAAATAGTAATGCTAGTTTCAGGGCTAATTATTCGAACTCCGAATTTCAAAATGGCGGGAGTCGAACCGCTGATCCGATGCCGTATCTCCCACACGTACACTTCGGAGCGACCGAGTCCCGCGCCACTTCACTTCTTAAGGTCGATAGGTTTTGAGACTTCTCCGCGGCGGCGTGAAGTGGCGCGGGACTCGGTCGCTCCGAAGTGTGCGTTTGGGAGATGCCTTTCTTCGGTCTCCTTAATAATGATTACGATTCGTGAAACTAAAAAAATAATAATTTCATACAATTTTTATACCACACTCCCGTAATAATATTGATAAATATAGTATAATATTAATAATATAATATAATAAATATAATATAATAAATAAATAATTCCATCTAAATAATGTTTTTACTTTTGAATGGTTTCACAGCTTCTTCCATATAACTGTCATACAAAACACAACACCTGTTGAAGATAAAACAAATATTTGGTGAGTGATGACGTCACATGATTCACCATACATACGGCGGTTTTCAGGATCTTGAAAAATTGAAACTTTGATAATTATTTTAACTATTAAAACTAACTCTAAAAATAAATTAAAAATGGGGTTATTTAAGTTAGAAGGTCTTCATTCATTAAAAAAATGGACTGGAGTTCCTTACTGTTCCAAGCTTTCCGGAGCCAGTGGAACTATGCTACCCCTAATTGGGGAATGTTGTTAGGTTAAGGTGTGGATAGGAGAAATATATGAGAAGAGAAAGGTTAGAATATTAACGTTTCGATTCTGAATGATGGTTTATCACCAGGACGACAGGTACTTAGTCTAACTACTACATTGGAACGGGCTTAAAACTTAAAACGTACCACAATGTTATAATGTTTAGTGTTTTGTGGTCGATATACCCATAATATTATTATTTAATGTATAATGTACGTATACAATGCTTTTGAACTCATTTAGAGGCCTATTTACCATATTACCTACCATATTTCACATCCGTACGTAATCCGAGGCTTACGTTCACGTTAATACACAATCTCAGATATACGTTCATTGCAAAATTTATTATATTATTTTTTGTGAAGAATCTGTGAAATAACATTATATAATAAAACAATTTAAAACTTTTTCCACTGAATTTATTTGTGACCGTAACCGGTTTCAACCTGTTAAGGCCGTTTTCAGACTGGTAGAATTGTTTTTTAACCTACAGTATTTTCTTCTAAAACAGTAAAAACAATCTTAATAATTCGTCAACTTTCGGAGGAGAAAAATGAGGAATGCAAAACCTCGATTTTGATGATTTTATTTAGGTATTTTCAGCCTGAGGTGCAGCTGTTCCATTCGCTCAATATTCAGGGGAGTAAGAATGACCGTGACAACAGCAATTTGGTAATAATTATTGTTAAAATGTTTCGGTCACCTCTTAGTGTTTCCTATTAACTCCCTATCACAGGGCAGTCCTGTCGTGAATACGCGTTATAATTAGCCTGGTAGCTAGCTAATTAAATGCTTACCCCCCTAAAACCAGTTCACCGACAGTTTTTTTAAAAAGAAAACTAAAAATGGCTTCCATGTAGATTTAAACGGAAACCAGCTTCGCCAAATGACTTCTTAATTCTTGCCCATTCAGCCGTCGCTCTGTCTCTCTTACACTTGCTTCCGATTTGGTAATTACATATATTATGCACCGGTAAAGTCTTTTACATTCTAAGGATTTATTAAAGTCCATTAGGAGTACCCAATCATAGAATAAAGCCAAAATGAAAACCAATTAATGATACAGAAGAATAATGTAAGTCTTCATTTGTAATTTTTTAAGAGGTATGCTATTATAGCTTTCTTGTAACTACACTACGTGTTGTTGAACACATCTACTATTTAAACATTGCAATGTTAATTGCTTGCAATCTAGGTACAAGCCAAAATCTAATTGACGCAGTCCTGGTGTTATTGTTACAAATAAAATAAAATAAAATAAAACAAAAAAGTTAATTAGTACTATGTTTGTAAATTACAGTTAATAATTTCAAAAAAGAAAGTCAAGACGGTATATAAAATTTAATAATAATGGTCAAACTCAGTTCTGCGTATGAAATGTAAGCGAAGAATCCTCAGACTTTTGAAAAGCGAAAAACATCTTGTGTTCTTTATGGTTCAGTGCTACGTGCATATGAAATGTAGATACCCACTGTCACTTCAGTTGGAAAGGGTTCTAACTTTACCTAACCGAGATATGATATGTCAATTTCTGATTTTGAGGTTGATACTTGGAATTTTAATTGAACATATTTTAAAGGAAAATATTTAAAAAGGACATATACTTACCATTCCATAACACACCTTAAATGCACATAGAACCATGTGCAAACAGAAAGGGCACAATAATTCATTGCATAAGGTTCTAACTACATTTCCCCTATGCAATTCGAAGCTAGAGACACGTCTTATTTAAATATTTTTCAATATAATACGATAAACTAAAATACTATACACAAGATTGAATCTCAAAATTCAAAATTGTTAAATATATTATGAAAAATATGTCCTTTCAAACCTTGACACCTTAGAACATGGTAAGGCGAAGATAGAACATTATCCAACCAAAGTGAGGAACTATATTGCGCCTCGTAACAACTATCAACTATCAAACAAAAGAGATAGTATAAGTGATGTTAGAACCTTGCAAAATAAATGGTGTATAGCAGAACAGTCGCATCGCAGATAATTTTCTACACTGGTATCACTGAGAGCTATCTACCCTACCGACACGGATCGTGACGGCGCAATTATTCCGGTTCTAACCAATGACGTCAGTATATAACGTCATTGGTTCTAACGTCGACCCACACCGGTCGTTTTTCCTTCCCTTCCATCGTTACGCTTTAAGGCCCTTAAGCTCTGAATGAATTTAAATATAAAAGAATACCTTCTGTAAATATATTTCACTTCAGTAATCTGGAGTTTTTAACTTATATCCAAACAACAATGGAGCCCGGTTTACAGATCTTGGAAGTGCTGTAAGCCGCGATAAAAGATCCTAACCAGGATTAAATATAACCTCTTCCTAAAGGTGTTTGATTTTAGAATTTTTTCATAGAAATATCTACGGAAATATAAAACGTATGGTCCAGAAAATTATTTTGCATTCTAAGGTAAAAATTTTTCAAATGTTAATTCATATTTAACAAAATTTGTCAACTTTAAAAAAAAATGTAAGTTAGAACCTTATCCAACTTAGTTGACGCACTGTTTCAACTTTCAACCCGAGTAGTCAGTTTCTCAGACGAAGAGGATTGGGATTGTAAGCCGGTCGAGAAAAGTTCAAAGAGAAGACTTTTGTATAGAGTATAGAGTGTCGGAGGCGCAGTTGCTTCCATTTGAAACATCAAAGAAAATGTATGATATATTTCAATATTTACGATTATTCTCGCAGCGAATACGAATACCCACCGTGGAACATTCAAAGTCTTGGATACGAAAATTTCTTGCTCTACGGTACTACGAGAAAAAAGTCCGAATCAAAATGCCGTACTCTAACGAATTATTAACAGTTATACATAAAATCATGCAAATTACATAATATGATCTGCCCGGTACAGAAAATAGCACCAATAACAACAAAGAATTATTAATATTATTTTTTGATACTTTGTCATACTGTGACTGTGAAATATATTACTTTAGAAACAAACAATTCACTGATAAAATATGTCTCCGTGGTCGAGAGGTTAGGCTCTTGATTCACAATCTGAAGTTCGCGGGGTCGAATCCCGGCATGTGCAAATAAATTTTATTTGGTTAATTTGTGTTATTTCACAATTAATTCATTAAAAATAATTTACAGATTTTTTGCCCTTGTGTAAGACCACCACTCAGAATTGAAAGTTGCTTGAAATGGTTTTAGCCGTATTTAGTGACTACATCTGATAGATAGGTAGTTCCCCACCTTCCTCTTCCCCATCTTCTTCAACTCCCCACTACCTTACACCATACCCAAAATGGGTATGCCATGTCTCACTGGCTTCAGACGGGAGCGTTGGGATTCTTGTGCGGTGTTCGAAATGTAATTCATAACAAGATATAACAGGGTCATCAAAAAGGCGCTTCTTTTTCAAGTTCGAGGTCCTTCGAGGAATCTTCAGGAGAGTGTAGTGGCTGAAGGATACTTTTTGTTTTCAATCCAGGGTTTCTTGTCAATTAACTGGTTTATTGGTTTGTTAGCAGAGCGTTGTAAATCTTATTGTAATTCCTCCATCTTGTTATCAGGTATAGGTCTCGCAAGTTCAGTTGACTTTATCACAGTACTCACACAGATGCAAAACTTTCATACAGCGTGTTTCGTTTTAGGCTTTTAACAAAAAAAACAATTAATTATTATTTAACAATTGAGAATTCGAATCCAAAGCGTGTTTAAATCGGTAACGTTAAACTAATGTTGTTTTACAAAATGTTTATAGAAATACTGAAGGTTTAGGAAGAAAAATAAGTTTATTAACTAAATGTGATAATCTTCAGAATTGAATTCAAATGGGTATTCATAGCTAACAACAAGGTTAACAAAATATTGTGTATTTAAAAAGATTAATTTATTATAATTTTCATACTTATATAGATAATATTTTATAAAGTAAATAATCTACAAGCCGCCACATGCCGCTACACGTTTAATAGGCATAGATTTTGAAAAGTAAACGACTGTTAAACTTAATTACCAAAAGAAACATCGGTTTCGGTCGGGATAGATGGAAAAACATGTATGGGAAGGTGTTAATCTTACCAAATCAACACTTTCATATGTGTCACGGGAGTAAAATAAATGATTAGAAGGTTTTAATAGATTCTCTTTTTATTGTAATAGTCACAATCGCGACACAATATTAATATCAGAAAGTTGCGGGGCTAAATCTGATAGCTGTACACACCAGGGTATCTAGCACGGTCGATCGATATAGGTTTTATCGAAAATGTCGGTAACTTGTCATCGCTCCCGAGCATGACAACAAATAACAGTTTAGGTCAAATACATTATGAACCCTTAGTCGTTGTGAACTTTTATTGGTTCGTTAGCGGTCTGCAGTCGTGCTCGGGAGCGATGACAATTTACCGATATTTTCGATAAAACCTATGTCGATCGACCATGCTAGGTACCCAGGACAATTCGGGACGGAATGATTTTGCGGTAGCATTTTGAACTACATCTAGTGTTTCCGGTGTGACCAGCATTCAAAAGTGCCAGTACATAAAATAAATTGTACATTAAACAGTACCTTGCCATACTTGCATTAAAATTCGGTATTCAAAGTTATAAATTTCCCATATAAAACATCTCCATTGCCGCCATTTTTTTGTACGGATTTGACATTTGTAAAGTTTCGTTTAAAACTCAATATGCATGAATTACTTGGTTTACCTAAACCAGGAACCTAATGTTGAAATGAAGTGTGATTTCCAAAATCTGTGCTTAAAAATTTTGCTGCTTATGGATTATTTATTTTTTATAATTATGTGTTAACAATTATCAGCAACAGTAATTATTTAATTATGTATCAGTCATCATCAGCAACTATCTATACGTATATTATCTAAAATATAACAGATTACTAACACAAAGGTACAAAAGATTAACTGTTGAATAGGTACTCGTCTGTGATACTCCAGTTGCCTTAGACGTCAAATCATACAAGTCATTTATGCTTAAAAGTTGACCACCGTTTTTTATAAGTAAAATAATTAAACATACGGAATAAAATTTCACGAGTTGGTCCATTCAGTGATTTGCCACCTTCCGTTTCGTAACAGGACTCCATGATATCGTAATAAATATTACAAACACTTTGCAAACACTCAGTAAATCTACTAATAAAAATTCGAATTAAAAATAATGAAAACTATTTATTATTTCAAATTTAAAAATTTGATTTTGTCATTTGCGAAATGCAGGTGCACGTATGTTTAAATCAAATTACGAACCGAATGAAGAGAATAGAACAACTGTAAGTACAGCCTCAAAAGGGTGTCGTAAAACTTGCCTCTCTTCTAACTAGTTGCAATAAGTGGGCGTAAGCAAGACAGAGAGCCTTATCGGTTTTGTGGGCGTCGCTTGATGTTCACACAGATACACCAATACATCAATACTAAGCATTTTTATTGCTTCCAACTTAAAATGTTTTACCTATACATGTTACGCTTTTCAATACTACTAACTTACCTACTTATCTCATACTCTGTAAATCTGAATATATTATATGTTACCAGGTTAATTCGGTAAATCCAATTATAATATATGCTACCAGATTACTTTTTTTACTTTGTCACAAAAAAAAACGTATGTGTACTTATATTTATATAATATATTATATAAATTTTCTTTTTTACACAACTTAGTTTCAGAGAAAAATGATTTTTTCGTTGTTTTTTTTTGTTTGTTTTTGTTATGTAATTATGTACATTTCAGGAATAATATGAACTAAACATGTCAATTTGTCTGTCCTGGAACGGGAAACTTTCCTAGTTGGACAGGCAAAGCTTCCTAATTATGTAATTTGTACTTTATTTTGTATCTATCTATAATAATACATAAAAAAAAGTTAAACTGCATAAGACATTTCGTCTCGCGTAATATAGATTCAAGAACAATAAACAGCTTGACGTAGACTTTCGAGGAATGGGCGGACGTGTATAATTGTCCCAATACAATGGCCACGTGTTTTAAGGCAAGATGAATTGTTACATCAAACATAAGCCGGTAATGACCACCATCTTGCCGGAAGGAAGTAGAGTCACGGAGCGGCTGACGGCTGTTCCGGCGGAACCGCCCCGGGATTCCCTCGTCTCATCTCACTCGTCTTGTTTACCTCTGCATACTGCCCCAAAGATGCGAGGATAAACTCACAATTTTACATATATTAATAAAATATTATAATAATTTGATCATCCGCACTGCTAACTGACTATAAGAGTCTCCTGGAATATGTAAATTAGAACCAAAAATAACGTCGTGACAAAAATGATATTAAATTTCTTCTCAAAGCGATAAATAACCAAGTAGAATTTTCCCTCTTGGCTACAATCAAATCAGCATCAATCATATAACTAAGAAACCCCGAAACTTTACATATTCCTTTCCTAAGACATCTCTTATATCGATATCCCCTAAAATGAAAATTCCAATCACTTGTTTTTTTTTTTTTTTTTTAATGGCTCTTCACCCCAAAAGAGTGTTCTGGCCAGTGTCAAGTGAATGCTTTTGTGAGTGTAATTAGTTCAATCACTTGTTTGAACTCGGTTTCACTAGATTCAAACTTATACGGTCTCTTTTTTTGTTTTCTTTTTTATTGTTAGTTTTTTTCATACCTACTTGGCGTTTTACGTTTACATATTTTATGATAAGCGTTTGAAGGTTCGCATTGTACGCATCAGTACAAACATATCAACTGATTTTAGAATTCGTTGTGTAGTTAGTCGCACCGGCGCAGCGCGTCCATTGATCCGCACCGAACGAACCGCAAAAAATCGATAGTCAGTGCAATTGAAATTCTTAAATGTTTCTCATAAAAAGGAACCAAAGATAATTGTATTTGCGACGAACATTTTATTATTTTTAACACCTTTTACATTGTTTTATTTTATTTTTATTTTTTTCTTTATTTATTTATTTATTTAAGGAACATAAACAGTCTTAATAACATAATATACATAAGAAGATAACAAAAAACAGACCAATTATTAATGTTCACAGATAGGTGTTTAGTAACATAAAAGTAACTGAATGTAAACTAGAATATTTAAGAAAAGAAAAAAAAAAACAGGACAAAGCAGCAATAAAAAATAAATAAAAATATATATATATATAATACAGGTGTAGATTCAACAAGTGATAAACCTAAATATGAAAACAACAATAAAATAAATGCGATTATAACTGTAAAGAAAATAGGGTGCAAAACAGGTATTTGGATTGGGACGGGTAGGGGGAGGACAGGGATAAGGGAAAGTTGCCACGCAGGTAATTTAAAAATATAAGGTACAATTAATTTAATCATCATGAATATGTGTTATGTATTATTCGCACGTAGAATGTTATACAATGAAATTCTGTAGCGAAAGTAACTAGCAGTGAATATGTCAGCAAGTGTTTATAAACGTGCAAAATTTAATGTTATAGTAGTTACATGTCCTTTGCATAAATTCATTTTGGTTGGAATTGGTGTTGCATCTACCAATGTAGAAAAGGGTATTATAACTCCGGGCAGTCAACTTTCGAGAATAATTTTGTACAGGAGCATCTGATCAGCGACAAGCCTCCTGTTGAGCAGTTTCGTGATTTGAAAATGGTTCTCGATTTCATCGTAAGAATTGTATACATTGAATGATTTAAAATTGAGGAATTTGAGAAATCGCTCCTGAACTCTTTCTAACCTGTTAACATAAACAATATAGCGCGGGTTCCAAACCTGTGAATAGTATTCCAGGTGAGGACAAACATGTGAATTGTAGAGAATCAGATAAGTCTTGGTGTTTTTGAAAAATTTGCATGTTCTTAGTACAAAGCTTAGACTCTTTGTTGCTTTGGTGACAATGTTATCAACTTCAATGGTAAGTTTAGAGTCCAAAAGAATCCCGAGGTCACGTATATAATCTTTATTTGTTAACAGCAATCCAGAAATGGAGTAATCATGCAGTATTTTCACTCGGTTACGTGTGAATGTGACATTGCAACATTTAGAAATATTGATAAAAAGCTTATTTCTGAGACAGTAATCCGTCAGTCGGTCAAGATCTTCTTGTAAACGCACAGAACAGTCTAATATTTAAGTTATAATATTTAATACCAAGTTTGGCCCATTGCACCGAAAGGGGTGATTAAATTATATTATTATTCCATAAAGTAAACCTGACTCGATCCGACCCGATCCAATCGGATCCGACCTGAATCGACCCGTCCAGTACCGATACGATCCATCCCGATACAAATCGACAGGTCCCGTCCCGATCCGATCCACCCCGACCCGATCCGACATGAACCTACTCAACCTATTCTGCCCCGTCCCGTCGACTCTTCTCGTTGCAATCTGTTTCATCCGTTTCACGAAATTATTATTCCAAATGTAGGGCTACATGCACAATTTGCAAGCAGTATTACAATATATATTAAATACACAAAATTGATTAATCGTGTTGCATCGAACGTGTATATATCGCGGGCCAATCGTAAAATCAGGTAGATCATGATACGCCTCAAGCACTTTACGATCTCTCACCAGGCACTTCACGATGTGGCTAGGCACATCATGATCTGCCTGATTTTACGGTCGGCCTACGACATATATACGGAAAGTTGACTTAGTTTGGCTTGCAGATTCAGGCTCTACTTTTTACTTCCCACTTCCGCTTCCGGTGGCGAGATCATAGGTGTGCCACAAGCAGTGCCGGATCTGCCATACGATCAAAAATAAGCAAAAAAACTGTGCGAAGCGGCGCCGTGAAAAAATAAATATCGTATTAAAATATTTGCCGAAATATTTAATTTATTAAAACAATTTTTTTAATATTTTTGGTTTGACGACATTATGTACATCCCACTAAAATCAACAACAATTTACAATAATTTTATATAGATTCTGTATACTTATGTTTTTATGATGGTGTGCATGCATGCGTATGTGCGCAATTGTGCATGTCTGTGTACATGTATGCATTTATATGAACCCGTCTCAGAACATACCTTGTCTAGTGAGGCGGGTTACTTACTTGTTTGTATATGTTCATTTTATCTCAATAAACGCCAATTTAAAAAAAATAAATATATTTATTGCTTGAAAAGTTTCTAAGTTTTAACAATTGTTACGTTTATGAAATTTCCACTGTAATTAAAAATATTCACAGCAAGCTTATATCAAAGTTTAGTGATGCTACTTGTAACGGACGTGTTCGCACCCTCAAAACATCTTTCATCAAAGTTCATCGCTGGTGGCATCCTTTACATTTTGAGGTCATTTCTTGGAAATTTTGCTGAAATTTCTGGACTCGAAATGCTAATGTACCGTGCCGCCAGCGACTAAATTTGGTGAAAAGATATTTTGTTTCTTTAGGTATAAAATTACCTAATACTTATTTAATAATTATGTAAAATAATGTTTTCCTAACAATGTGCATGTTCCCGGTGCGACAAATAAACTCTACCTGTCGCAGGTTGCCACCGGGGACATTTTATAAATTTTATGTAAGAATTTATATTTATTAATTTTTAACCTTTGCTATTTTTTAAATCCTGCGAGCCTTGTAGGGTAGTGACATTTATAGTCCCATTACTAAAGCCCTACAAGGCATCCAGGAAAAGCAAAGGAGTCTACTCCTTTTCCTCCTTCGCCGCCAGGCAAGAAGACTCCCTTTTCCCCCCAGCAGTCACTCCTTTGCCGCCCGAAACAGGGACAACAAGAGCCTGCTCCAGGGAAGGGGAGTCTGCTTCGCCTCAAGGGGAAACAAGAGTCTGCTCCGCCTCCAAGCCAAGTAGACTGCCTTGCCTCCCTTTCCGCTAGGAAGGAAGACTGCTTTGCCTCCTTTTCCGCACTCCTATATAAAATGTATACTTATTATTCTATTATGTTAAACCCTGCGAGCCTCGCATCCAGGGAAAAGCAAATCGGAGTCTACTCCTTTTCCTCATCCAGGTCGGCTTCGCCGCAAGGGAAAACAAGAGTCTGCTCCGCCTCCAAGCCAAGTAAACTGCTTTTCCTCCCTTTCCGCACTCCTATACTGAATGTATATTTGTTCAATTAATATAACTTACACACCCGCAGGACAATGAAACAAACATATTTCATTCCAGAGTCCTGCAGGGCATTCAGGGAAAGAGAGTTTGAGCCTCTGACCCTTAAAATCATAATGCTAGGGCGTTTTGCCCAGAAAAAACACTTAGAAAAATTCCTTTCCAGAATCCGTTTTTTCCCATTTCAAAAATCCAGGGACCTCGTAAGACGATGAAACAAACAGGTTTCAGTAGCTAGTCTTGCGAGAGACCTGGGAAAAATACTAGATTCTTATCCCACAATTAGCCAAACAGTAAATATCTATCACCAAATTGTAAACTTGCCTTAAAATCAACATAAACTCACCAAAACAAAAATCTACGGATAAATCATACCTGTATAAATATGTTAGAATAAGACATGTACCTGTGTATAACAATGTTACCCTGTAGAATTATTTTTAAATTTCAATTTTAAGCGACCACTTTCGCGGGCGACACCGACAAAATAAGGTGTGACAGAAAAGCTTCCCTATTTATAGTATCGGGCAAGGTCAAACCTCCCACCCCATTTTTATACCACGTGATCCAAATTTCGTGGAGATTTGGGTATATACGGAAGGAAAATTTGGTAATAAATCAGTTCATCTCTACTTGACAACTCGTGTTTTATTCTCTGGAAGTTTTCCTACAAACACCTACCTCTGGAAGTCTTCCACCTGCTGCCTCCTGCTGAAGTTCTGCCTGAACGAGTACCTGGTGCCTACCGCTGCAGTCGGCCCTAACTCTGGGCACTGCCAAGACACCGCTCAGGCAGAAACTAGGCGCATCCAGGACCATTACCACTGGATGTAGGAAGGCCAGCCAGCTCTAATCATCATCATCAGCGTGTACCTCGGGAAGGCGTGCACTAAAAACCCGGTACTATTTTACAGTCTTGTAAAGGCGCTGATACGTCTGTTACACTACTAGTAAAATAACAGAAATAATAATGAAAGGCCTTACACACCTCTCTAAAATCCGAGGCAATCCATGGCGCTCTCCACACTATCCCGATCACCCCTCTAGATCACCGGGTGTGTAGACAAATCGGCCCTAAATTTAAAATCGTTGCTGGCGATCCCAAGATATTGGGTCGGCGCGGGCGTGCGAGTGAAATATCCAATGTGTAAGGCCTTTATGCATAATAAAATATGAAATATAGTATATATATAGTACAGAGAAAGGGAAGAAAGAAAATTAATAATAATAGAGCATAATAAAGTAATTCCATAATTTTTAGTTCAAATACTTTTATTTACCGTAACGTCATACCATATTAGCACATGTTTTGAAATGATTTGTATGCAATGTGTATGAATTATTTCGATTTAATTTTTGCAATTATGACGGCTTATGATTTTTTTGTGTATTTGAAGAGACTGGAAATGGGACATGCCATTAAAAAATTTGAGTGGATAAAGGCATTTTTCACATATTTCCCTCCTCATCTTTCCTAACTTAGTCAAAAACCCAAACAAAACCTACAAATAATATTAAATACTAGCTGACCTGAAAACGTCGTTCTGCCATATAAATTATTTCTAGTGAAAATTTTGGTTGTTAAATTAAAAAAAAAAACGTATGTATTGTAAGTGTGTAGGGATGGGACGATTCAGAAAGAGGAATCGAGTGCTGTAGACGATGAACGCCGATAAAAACAAAAACACTCGTTGCGTTGTGATACATAACAAATGCCGAATGAAATGTCGAAATGACGCGACGCTTGACGCTTCTCGTGAGTGACTTGCGCATATTTGGATGAAAGTTCGATGAGGCGGACGTAGTGTCATCTGTCATTCAACAACATAAATAATTTCGTTCTGTTTGAAATACGAACGACGGTTAAATTTTTTCACACAAAATAATAAAATCGCCATTTAAAAATGCAAGGGTGGGGGTGGATGAGAGAAAATTCGGAGTTATGGGTACTTTTATTATATAGATGCAAAAAATAAATAAAAACAAAAAGAAATTGTCAAAAAAACAGATTTTTTTTCTGTATAGGGATTTCGGAGGAGTGCGACCACAAACACCATGACACCAGATTTTTATATAAATAGATTATATTTCAATTACGGTGTGCACCTTTCACGTTTTAAATTGCCATGTTAGTCAGTGTGTTTAGTTTTAGTTTTTGCCTTGAGTGAAATGATTTCAAATAAAAAAACGACAACCATCAACCACTAAAGTAGATTTTTTGATAATCTATTAAGTACCTAACAAAACACAGGTGTGCTACCGATTATACCTTTATGTTCTTAACAGAGAATGTCTTCGTATAGAACCTAAGTACCTGTATTCACCAGTACCATTATCCTTATAATCTAAAGAATGCCCGATTGAAAGACTTTGGTTCTCAATAACCTTCCAGTCTGAAGGCTAGTTTTGATCTGAAGAACTCCTGAAAAACCTAAAGATTTCATAAATTTACCTTCAGCACAACTCGGCAACGAGACCATGTGACTCGAAGAACCCATAGACTTCTGTGGTTATGTATGTACTACGTCATAGACTATTATGGTACATTACACAGGTGGACAATTTTGTTTAAAGGTCTAAGCATTTTTAATCTGAATAAATAAAAAAATGTGAGGGAGGCATCGGTACTTACTGTATACTCTGTACAGGGCGCCAGGTTTCGTGGAGTCGGCACTGGCCATAAGACCTACTTGTTGAAACTAAGCGATACAAAGTTTTAAATGGATTCACTCTTTGGTTGTTTCAAATCAAAAGTTTAAATTGGGTGATTGTAAAAGAATATTCATTGCTGGGTGGATTTATTTTTGTATTAGAACAATTACATTTATCAATATGCGAAATGGAAATAAGAGTATGCAATAATGTCATAATGTTGTGAAAAGTTATGAAAAAATACTAGGTTATGTCAGGTTAGGTTCAGGGATTTAGGACTTATTTAATTTAGGTTCAGGGGTTCTGACGCAGGCGTGGTCTAGCGGTAAGGCTTTTGACTCGCAATCCGAAGGTCGCTGGATCTAATCCCGGCGTGGGGAAATAAATTTTATTTCATAATAATTTATGTTATTTCACAATTACTTCATTAAAAATTATGTATGGCATATTTGCGGCACGTTCCAGAGTGGAAGATACTCTCAGTATCGCCCTGGCGTAAGACCACCATTCAGAATTGAAACGTTGCTTGAATTGGCGTTAGTCGTGTTTGATGACCAGATCTGAATAGCCAGGTTCTTTGACAACTTCCTATTCCCCATATCCTTCCCCTCCCCACTACATTCAGCTTCCTGACATACCTCAATTGAGAGTCTCACTGGCTCCAGACGGGAGCAGCTGAGACTCTTGTGAGGTATTACTTTAAAAAAAAACGGATCAATTTTAATGATTTTATATCACTTTTTTAAAGTGGTTTGATTTGTAACCAACCTGAGTTGTAATGGAAACGTAATTTTCATGGAAACTCCATTACCTTTGTGGAACTGCATAAAAGTTGACTAAAGAAGTGAATCTCGCAGTCCACAACGGAGCGCTGATGACAACCCTGATGAATGCCGGTGAGGCATGGAATTGGCAGAGGAAGGATGAAAGAATGCTGGTTGTATGAATATTTGGTAAAATCATCGTGTCCTTGCTTAAAATATGGAGATTTGAAAATAATACAAGGCCGATGTGAGCGTAATGGATAAGATTAAGAAAGGGATGATTGTATGGTTTGGACACGTACAACGGTTTCCGATATTTCACTAAAACTAACGGCGCTAAAAATCATCCAAATATTATTATTATAATTATTTTAAGAAAGGCTTGCAAGGAGGATATTGCCCGAGAAAGCCATGCACGATCAAGTGAATCAAAAAAATTCGGGTCATCGTTAATTAGTTAGTCTAACGGCCTTCGCGGTCAAGGGGTAAGGCTGCCTACTAGCAATCTAAAGAACGCGGATTCAAACCCCGGCATGCGCTAGTAAATTTTATTTGTAGGAATTGTGTTATTTAACATTTTAACAATTTAATATAATATAAGGAATATTTACTGCGCATTTCAGAGGGGAAGATACTTTGAGTGTCGTCCTGGTGTAAGACCACCATTCGGAATTGAAACGTTTTTAATCTTCTACCAAAACACATTCAAATGACAGATAAAATATCGAGTCCCAGCGGAGCCAATATCTTTTCTGATTTTTTTGTCTCAGATTTTCGATCGAGTTTCGCTAATATTGTCTTCATTTAATTAGATAAAATATCACTTTACATAAAATAATTAAAATTATGGCCAAATGATGCAGATTTGAAACACTTTTTTTTATAAACTCTATGTAAACCTTCATGCTTCACTTTTACAATTCTACTGTAACTTCAAGTCTAACTTTATTTATTTTCTTGAAACCGTAACAAAAAATCAGCTAAATTGTATGTGTCAGTTTGTTACTACAATATTTTCAAAGATACATTACCTATATTTTTAAACTTTCACTTTGAAATTTACATTTTTTACTTGTACCGCCAACTTATTGGTGTAATTTAGCACTTTAGTGTATATTACCCACGCACAGGCAGTGCCTTAGTGGGTTCCTCTTTTGTCTTATATATATTTTTTACTTTTTTACATTATTTTTATCTTGTGTTATGTTAGATATATTTAGAAAATGTGTAAAAATTACTTTTGAAATGTATCAAGATATAATGGGAAAAAATAAAGGAAAAAAAATGGTGGCCAGATCTGAATAGCCAGGTACTTTCCCACCTTCCTCTCCCCCATATCTCCTTCATCCTCACAACATATCCGAATCGGGGATGCCGTAGTCTCACTGACTCCAGGCGCTTGGGAGCATCTGGGACTCTTGTGCGGTAATCACATAAAATTTATTTATTTATTTTTTATTATTTAATAAATGTTTACATGATACATTGTTGGTATTTTAATAGTCATTCAAATCAAATGAAAAACATAAATGGAAAAGAGGCAGCTCGTAAACAAACTTTGAGAAAAAAATATTGTCAAATAAGGTTATGGTTTAGTTTTCTAGTTAAATTTCAAACCAATTATGGATTATATCAATAGTTATCACTACTATCAACTAGTAATTGCATTTAGGCCAAAGATGGCGCCAGTAATTTCAGGTGTCGCTGATGTGTGATCATTTTTTTAACTTTATCCCATCCCATTGTAAAAAGGAACAAATAACTATAAAAAGTCTACTCCAGCTAAAAATTATCACTTCTCTAACAAAACTTGCATAGAAAACCTTTTGTATATAAATATACCTTTATTAGTTGAGGGGGAGTTAGTTATGTGACGGTAACTTGTAACTTTAAAAACATTTGTATATAAATATACCTTTATCAGTTGAGGGGGAGTTAGTTATGTGTCGGTAACTTGTAACTTTAAAAACCTTTGTATAAAAATAATCAGTTGAGGGGGAGTTAGTTATGTGTCGGTAACTTGTAACTTTAAAAACCTTTGTATATAAATATACCTTTATCAGTTGAGGGGGAGTTAGTTATGTATCAGTTGAAGGAGAGTTAGTTATGTGTTTAAAAACCTTTGTATATAAATATACCTTTATCCCTCCCCCTCAACTGATAAAGGTAATTTATATACAAAGGTTTTTAAAGTTACAAGTTACCGACATATAACTAACTCCCCCTCAACTGATAAAGGTATATTTTTAAACAAAGGTTTTTAAAGTTACAAGTTACCGACACATAACTAACTCCCCCTCAACTGATAAAGGTATATTTAAATACAAAGATTTTTAAAGTTACAAGTTACCCACACATAACTAACCCCCCCTCAACTGATAAAGGTATATTTATATACAAAGGTTTTTAAACACATAACTAACTCCCCCTCAACTGATAAAGGTATATTTATATACAAAGGTTTTTAAAGTTACAAGTTACCGACACATAACTAACTCCCCCTCAACTGATAAAGGTATATTTATATACAAATGTTTTTAAAGTTTTTTTTTTTTTTTTTTTTTTATATTTATTTATCTATAATAAAATATGTTTACAATGGTTTTATTTGTATGCCTGTCTCACTAGGGTATACCTGTGTCGAGACAGGCGTACAGGTATATAAATGAATATAGTAATTACAAGGATATTTCAGGTAAAATACATATTATGAATAGAATTAAAACAGAAGGGTGATTGGAAGGGTAATAAATCTTTTAAAGAGAGTTATTTTATAAATGTTGGAGATGGAGTAATGAAATCAATTCTGCCTAGTCTATTTATAGGTTAAATTTGACAGGATTCTATTATTTTCATTTGTTTTATATGGGTTAGGTTGTATGTGAATAGTTATTTATGTCTATGTGTGATTTATTTTACAGATATTTGTGATAGTGTGGCGTCCAATACTTATAATCCATTTTTTAATATCTTGTTTGAATTTTGTAAAGGAGTCACTTTGTCTGATCGTAGTTGGTAGTGTATTGTATAGTTTGCAAGCTATGTATTTAGAGTGTCTTTGCCCGAAGGTGGTTTTGAAAAAAGGAGTTTGGAGAAGTTCGTTGTTTTTGGCTCGGGTATTGTGTATTGTTTGTGTAGCTTTGTATGGTGTTTTGTTGTTTTTGTGTAAATTAAGTAATATGGATCTTGAGTAGAGCTGTTTTATGTCCATAACGTTGAAGGAATTGAAGATAGTATCAGTGCTGGTAGTAAGCGGCATTTTAAGAATTATTTTTATGATTAGTTTTTGTGCTTTCATGATGGGATCAAGGGCATTGGAATATGCATTACCCCAGGCTAGAATTCCGTATTCGATGTGAGATTGGCACAATGAGTAATATACTGTTTTTAAAAGTTTTAGGTGAAGGAAATTGCGTGTTTGTTTGAAAAAGTATATAGATTTTCGGATTTTGTTTGTAGTATTATGTATATGTTGCTTCCAATTCAGGTGTGTATCGAAGGTTACTCCTAAATATTTGATAATGTTTACTTGCTCTAGGCATGGGCAGTCACAGTTTCGGTTTAGAGATGAATTTTTACATTTGTGTATTTTTAATGGCGGGGCTGGGTTTGACTTTGGGATATTGGTGAGACTAGACAGTAAGTATTTGGTTTTCTGTACATTTAGAGTTAATATGTTCGAGTCAAGCCAATATTTTAGCTGTTGAATTCCTTCCTCCGCTTTGGAATATGCGGTAAGCCAATCTTTTCCTTGGAAGAGTAGGACAGTGTCATCGGCGAAACTGACAATAGTGGCATCGATATCTAGGTTGCATAACTCGTTAATATATATTAGGAAGAGCGTTGGACCTATAACACTGCCTTGAGGGACCCCGTAACTAATGGGCAAATTCTGGCTCTTTGTGGTATTGAGTTTAACGCATTGGGATCTGTCAGATAAGAAGCTGGAGAGGAGGCCTAATTCTTTGTTCCTAATACCTATATTAAACATTTTGCGTTTTAGTTTGCTGTGTGAGATTGTATCAAATGCTTTACATAGGTCGAGAAATACCGATAGACATTTCAAGCCCTTATCCAGGTGGCCAGAAATATGGTCAGTGACCGTGGCTATAGCATCATTGGTGCTTTTATGTTTTCTGAATCCAAATTGCCGCGGCGATATTAAGTTATTGGTTTCCAGATATTCCATGAGACTATTATTGACGATCTTTTCGAATACTTTTGAGAGGGAATTTAGCAACGTAATAGGACGATAATTACTAATATCAAGTTTGGAGCCAGTTTTAAAAATAGGGATAATGAGACCTTGTTTTAGAATGGTGGGAAATACCCCTTGGCGGATGCTAATATTAAGTAGATGCGTTAATGGTTGAAGTATACCAGGGGCAATTTTTTTAAGAACATTGTTAGATATTTCATCAATGCCGGTTGATGAAGAGTTTTTGAGCGAGTTTATTACTCTAGAAACTTCTTTCTCTGTAATCGTTTTAAGAACAAAGCGGGTTGGGAAATCATCATTGGTCGCGTGGTCATTTGGACCAAGCGTATCGTTATTTATTTGGATTTTTTTTGCTAGTTCCGGACCTATGTTTGTGAAGTACTGGTTTATGTAATTGACAATTGTGTTGGGGTTCGATGTAAAGTCTACAGTGATATCTTTGATATTGAGAGAGTTTAAGGTGTCGGTGGCTTTATTTGAATTGGTAGCTTCCTTGAGGACTTTCCATATTTTTTTAGGGTCATTGTTGCATTCGGAATTTTTTTTGTTGTAATATAGATTTTTGGCTTTCCTAATGACTTGTGTGCAGATATTACGGTATCTTTTGTAGAAATTATGGAGTGTGATATCATATGGGTTTGTGGCACATTTTTTGTGTATGGAATTGCGTTTCCGAATGCAGTTGATTATAGTATGGTTTATCCAAGGTTTGAGAGGTTTGATCGCTTTAGAAATGGTGTTTGTGGTGATTTTGGTGTTTTGGACAAGGATATCTTGTAGGTAGGTAGAGAAGTAGTTCCAGGCCTCCTCTATGTTAGTTTTGTTATAGAGTGTGTCCCACGATTTGGAGTTAATCGTTTTGTTAAGATTGTCATAGTTAATTGTTTTCTTCGTTGTTTTAGTTGGAGGTTTGCTTTGTACGTTGTGTTTGGAACTCATTGTGAAAGAGGTAGCGTAGTGATCTGTGACTGATGACATGTGGATTTCGGAGGTGTATTGGTTGGTTGATTTAACCATAATATGGTCGATGCAGGAGGAGGAGTTTGGCGTACATCGTGTTGCTGAATTTATTGTGCTTTCCATTCCGTGGAACATCAGTGTGTTTAGATAGTCTTGGCATTGGGGATGTTCGTTGTTTTTTAAAATGTTAATGTTAAGATCCCCCATTAGAATTAAGTTCTTTATTATGTGTAGATCCGTGAGATAGCAGTTTATGTCGCGCAAAAATGAGGAGATGTTAGGTTGAGAAGGAGAGCGGTAAAGTGCAATGATACATGTGTTGACATTGTACGTTATTTGAAGACAGTTTGAGTTAGCAATATAAATTTCTTTGACTTTAAATGAGTTAAGAGTGTTGTTTAATGTATATGCTACTATGCCATCGTTTTGTCTGTAGTGATTTGAGGTTTGATGGTGGGTATAGTTGGGGATGTTTTTAGGAGTATAGTAAGGTGTTAGCCAACATTCTGTCAGGATAATTAAGTCATATTTGATTTTAGTAAGGTCGAGTTCGATGAGGAATTGGTCAAAGTTTTTGTTTATAGATCTTATATTTTGATGGTATATTGATAAGTTTGTTTTGTTAGATGTTGTGGTAGTATTATCCATTTTGAATGATGTGTAGATTGTGTGGAAATATGTAAGGGTAATTACCCGATATTTTATGTAATTTTTTTTAAATCATCTACATGTTTAATATAAATAATTTTATCGTTCGTGATGCGCCTCATCATGATTCTCCCTTCTTTGTACCAGACATAGGCATAGTTTTTTTCTTTAGCAAATTTTTTTGTATGCCATAGAAGTTCTTTGTGATATGGGGAGAGTTCTTCTCCAATGTAAATCTTGTCGTCTGTAAGTCCTTTGATGGAAGCGTAGTTTATGTTTCTTTTCGCGGCGATGAGGTTGTCACGTGCAGTTTTGTTCTTGAACTGAACCAGCAGTTTGGAGGGGGGGGCATCAGTACGTCGGTCCGGTATTCTTTTAGCTTCGGTTACTTCATTATATTTGATTTCTACGCCAGCCGCTGCAGCAACTCTTATAACTATTTCAGCCGCCTCTTCGCCCCTTGAATGTTTAATCCCGGCTATTTCCAAGTAATTTGAGCGGAATTTTGTTTCAATTTCAGAAAGTTTTATTTCCAGATGTTTTATAGTGGTATTTTTGTCTTGTTGATCTTTTTTGATGATTGCTATTTCATCTTCAATTTTTTTGTTTTGACTAAGAGTTAGGTCTATCTTTTTTATTAGCTCGTCATATTGATTGCTTATAAATTCTATGCTTTTTTGTGTTTCAGCTGTGATTTTTTCCATTTTGGATATAATTTCTTTTTTAATATTTTCCATATTTTTGGCGATGTGTACGATAATTTGTTCCATATAAATATCGCCTAATTCAGGTGCATTTTTTCCTGTAGATTTGGTCGTCTTATTTATATTGTGATTATCCTCTTCTGAATCGCTAGATGTCACTTTTTTTTGCGATTTCTTCTGCCTATTAATCTTGGGAAGGTTTGGAGCTCGGATATTTATTTAGGAAAAATAAAAATATCAAATTTCTTCTGGATTAGGTAGGATTCGATCTCGGTCCGTTAGATGTGCCTGAGCAATCGCGCTAGCCACTACACTATTGACCACATATGACGTAGTGTGAGGTTAGTGCAATATTTGTTGACTTGGGCGCAGTGTTAGATGACAGGTACTTGTAATAAGCGGATATTTATTCGGGCAACAATATTCACTGAACTGTCACTTTATAAAGATTGATCAGAATGATTTAATCACTTTATGAGACCGCACATAGATCATTAATGTAGATCTTTCGCTGAATAGATCTTAACGCAAACAATTGCCGATAGAATTATAACTTTTTCAATATTATTCGCTATAAATTTAAACGATCTCTGAGGAGCTGTGTTTTGGCGTGCACTCTGTGTGAATTACTCTGCACTACTCAAAAGTTACCGACACATAACTAACTCCCCCTCAACTGATAAAGGTATATTTATATACAAAAGGTTTTCTATGCAAGTTTTGTTAGAGAAGTGATAATTGTCACTCCTGGATACACTGACCCCCAGATTACTACCCATCCCTCATACCCTTTTCCTTCCCAGAACTTCCTCTTCTTCCTTTCCTTAAAATAACCTCCACACAGCATCTCCAAAGCTGACATAGGCCCCTGAAGGGAATTATTTTCCTCAGGGCCTCCTGTGTGGAGTTAATAAAAAATAACTGTAAAAAAGTTAGGACTTAACAGAAGAAGAAATGATTGTGTTGTTTTTTTAAATAAAGCACCCTTTGAGAAATTGAATCCATCGTTTTTATTGTTATGTTTTTAAAGTTACATGTTACCGACAAATAACTAACTCCCCCTCAACTGATAAAGGTAATTTATATACAAAGGTTTTTAAAGGTTTTTGTTGAGGGGGAGTAAGTTATGTGTCGGTAACTTGTAACTTTAAAAACATAACAATAAAAACGATGGATTCAATTTCTCAAAGGGTGCTTTATTTAAAAAAACAACACAATCATTTCTTCTTCTGTTAAGTCCTAACTTTTTTACAGTTATTTTTTATTAACTCCACACAGGTGTTAGCGTCAGCGGCCGGCATACGGCGCCAGTGTCGGCATACCGCAGGCCTACGGCCTCTAGCCAAACCAACCCTGGAAAGGACATGCAGTAATTAATGGGCCAACACGCTAGCTCACAGTCGGCGCGAGCAAGATCCTCCTAAATCCAGGGCGAGTGTCTGTGGTTCGCTGGGTATTTCTCTTCCTCCTCTCCTCAAAATCTCCGGGGTCTCCCTCCTCAATCAGAACACAGTATGCATTTAAAGGGTTTATTCAATAGTAGGAGACAGGGTTAATACAATCGCCATTCGGGCACACTTCACATGACATGGATAGCACTAAAATACCCTAACCTAACAGGGACTGTTTCTCTCAATCTCTCCACACGCGTTATTGGCTTTAAGAGCGGGACATGGCACACAAAGGAGGGTAAGTGTTCAGTCTACTCACTGTAGCAGGAAATGCAGTAGCCCGAAGCTTCTGGTTGCACAATTCACAATATGAAGTACATCGCGAGTTTTAGGTTCTCGAACGCGCATTGGAGCGCTCTCTTTGGACACTGCTGTCTTGCCGGCTGGCGGCCGATGAGTGGGGAATGCTTGCCGGGCTCCGAGAGGGAGCCGACGCGCGAGTCGATTCTCGTAGTGCCGGAATCTGCCGAAGCTATTCTTAGGTAAAACGGGGCGACCGTGGATCTAGGGGTAACGTTGCTACTTTGCAACGTAACACTTCCCCCCTCGCCGCAAAAAAAGCGACGTGGTAATGGAGCAGTAGGGCTAAGAAATCCTCTTACCCTTCTAGCACTTGTGCCAAAAAACAAAAAAAATTTAAGAAAGGAGGAGAGAGCGAGAGAAAAAAGTTGCTAGCTACACAATAGTAGAAAACAAAAACAAAAGAGAAAGAAAACATGGTGAACAAAGAGTTAACTCTAAATGTACATGAAAGAGCAGTGACATACATAAATGTGAACAAGGACCTGCTGAAGAAAGGTACAAGGGTTATGCAGTAATAGAAAAAAAATGACTCTAAATTGTATCATTGGTCTGTGAGCTATGTTTGCGTAGCGTGGTTTTTTTGCGTAGGATGTCTGGGGTGTTTGGACGTTACACTGAAGTTACATGGTTACTTTGTCACAGTAACCTGGCCCGTTTGAGATTACACTCAAGGAACACTAGGGCCTTAAAGGAAACACGAAGAAGAGAACGCAGGATGAGGCTTCTTGGTGGTGGAGACGGTTCTACCTGTCACAGAGGTCAAAAAGGTAGCTGCTTCCGGGTCCTGTGGGTGGGCCAGTATGACATCATTGAGGTACTGGAGAGTGGAATTGTAATTGGTGGTTTGTCCTTTTTGTAGAGGAGGCGGTTTGTGTGCATGACAGCCGTTGTTGTGATGGTGGTTGGTACGCTGGTTTGTATACAGTGGGATTGTTGTGTTAACAATTGTTGGTATTGTTATTTGCGCAAGGGCACAGGAGCATTGGCATGATGGCAACAGAGCATTTGCAAGGTGCAGCTGGAACATTTGCAAAATGGCAACATTTGCAAGATGCCGCAGGAACGTTTGCACCAAGGCAACAGGAACATTTGCAAGATGCCGCAGGAACGTTTGCACAATGGCAACAGGAACATTTGCAAGATGCCGCAGGAACGTTTGCACAATGGCAACAGGAACATTTGCAAGATGCCGCAGGAACATTTGCACCAAGGCAACAGGAACATTTGCAAGATGCCGCAGGAACGTTTGCACAATGGCAACAGGAACATTTGCAAGATGCCGCAGGAACGTTTGCACAATGGCAACAGGAACATTGAACCAACCTAGAGCTGACGTGCTGGGGTTTGTTTGAGTGATGGTTTGTGATGATACAATTCGCAACTACACGCACGACTCACACTAGGTTAATTTAGGTGCGGTCGGGTGCTTTTGGTACGCAGGGTTTTGAAAGCATGGGACCTCCGTGACGGTAGTGAAGGCAGCATGAAGGGAGGCGCAGGTGTAGATAGGGTGAAGAACTGCGGGTCTTCTTATTAATCCGGGGAAAAATTATTATTAGGAACAAAATTCTTGAGGTTTACCTGCCTAGTAGACCAATGATGAAAAGGTTTGGAGAGAAACAAGGTGTGCATGTTGAGAAAGATTGGATTTGGCGTGTAGAGAGAGAGAGAGACGGAGAGAGAGTTAGCTAAATGCAACTACGGACTTATACATATTACAGGTACGTATTCAAGGAAGGTTCTGTTTAACCCATTTAGTTTTTTTTGAAACTAAATACATTTCCAAGAACACGTGGGTAAGGGTTTGTACGTATGACAAAATGCCCCGTTCGAAAGAAGTTGGTCTTCCATGACCTATGCTCACGTCTATACGGTAGCATTTTTTCTACTTTCGAAGAACAAAACATTGAGTACAAATAAGTTATGACAAGTGGGAAAGGAGTAGGAAGTTGAAAGGATCCGTGTATGAAGGTTGTCCCATTTGACAAGCGAAACGCCATGTGCGTAACGCATATATCCCCATTCACGGATAATTTCGAGGAAGGGAAAGGGTGACAATTGGGAACATTTGAACGAAGAAAACTGCTGAGGATTCGGCTATTTCCGAAATTCGACCTCTGAGTGGAGGTGACCTCTGAGGTCTACAGCAGTTATCCTGGCACATTACAAAAAGAAATACACTGACATAAAAGAGTCTAATCCTCCACGTGTATTGGGTAGAAGATTAGAGGGTCGTTTTATTCTCCTACTAGTTTGCGAGAAATGACAGACCCTTGCTCGAGTCTCACAAACCTGGGGGTTTTCTTATTCGTCTCCCAGACAACGAGTTAGGTGTTTTTTGTGTCCATCAATTTAACTCCTACGACACGATGCCCCATAATCATGAGTGAAGCGTATGATTAGTCCTTTTGAGATAATGGATAGTTCCTGGGTTCTTGTGACAGGAAGTCCATGGGCATGTTAATGAGTATTCTGCTGCAAAAGCAATAATTTTCTGATAACAGAACAATAAAAGGCGTGTGGTCTACACTTGGTAGGTCACACAAACAAGGGGTAGATATTATTTCGTTCGCACGACTCATGGTGCATATTGTCACGTTTTCACGTCTCACGTGACAGGAATGAACGATTTACAACAAATTTTGCCCACTATTGAAAGACAGTAGCCCAATAGGTATTTAAAACAATTTAATGAGATAAATCACCCTCTCGATCAACAACCCTGTGTTGACGAGCAAACAATGAGTAGTTATGACGGACTCCCCGTGACGTGTAAAAACACAAAGATATTATAAGATTCGCATCTATAGCAGTGGATATTGTAAGGTTCACACCTATAATGGTAGATATTGTAAGGTTCGCGCCTATAGCAGTGGATATTGTAAGGTTCACACCTATAATGGTACAAAAGTTTACGTTCGAAATGTGGGTCCCCATTCAATACAGACGGCGGGTTGCAATGATGTAATTAATACGGCACTGCTGTAGCTTAATAAATTCATATTAGCATACGTTACAAGACTTGCCAAAAGGCGATAAACACAAATTTTTATTGAAGATCTGGCCAAGATTTTAAACTTCAAACAAGAATAATGGTACAATATGGGACAAAAGGAACTGATGTCATGATAAAATATTGTACCTCATAATGAAGTTGTATGTACACGGAACAATGTTAATGAAGGGACAAAACGTATTGTCACTTTTATAACAAGAAAAAAAGAATTTTCTCAGAATCCGACAAAAATGCGATTCTGGAAAAAAAATAGAGCAATTGGGTTGAGCGCCATTCTAACTTTTTGGAAAAAAGAAGAAAAAAAACACAAGTAGCAACGAGGTTGCTCCTGAATAGTTTCGAATCCAGCGAATGTGACCTGATAGGTGTGTTCATTTGGTGTATTCGAGACAATCCCCATATACAACATTATTATGAATGTGTAGGATGGGGTGAGGAGGAACAAGAAAAGGTAAGAAGAAAAAAAACGGGAGGATTTCCTATTATAACAGAAATCGTCGCGGCATTCTTACAATATGGTTCTGTGACCATAGTAGCGAGCTGCGGCAATGGTCTGAAACCAATGGTTATTATACAGACTTGCACTTATGATTTTTATTTACAACATTAGGGTAGGGACGTACTGGTACGACAAAAACCCGACACAAAAAAAACAATTAAAAAAGGGTGATATGACAAGATGAGACGATGAGGTGGGAAAAAAAACGCGCGGATGCTGCAAGAGTTGTGAAAAGGAAAGCGACGTCTTGGAGCAAGAGTCTTCCGGAACCGTTGATGGTAGGAGGAAAAGGAGGCCCTTTCCCGAAGTGATCAATTTCAGGAAGAGGATGCATACAAGTTATGAAAACGGTGCCCCAAGAGGTGCTCTTGTGGTACAGCAGGCAAAGCACGCAGGATGTACAAGAATATATAAAATTATGCAAAAAGAAAAGAGTGTACAGGAGTTAGGCTACCGTTGACATTGATATGCCTTCGGGTGTAAGGATTACCTTACAAATGCCCGTATGGGTGATTATTTACATTTAATATTTACAAGTAACTCACGTCATTTATGACAAGAATTATAAGACTTCTATAAAGACCGCGTCGCACTGATTGACGACTGGCCAAGAGAGGTCAGGGGGGTAATAATGATCAGGGTTAACAAGATGCATGTTTTGCCAGTTTGATAACGCCTGAGTACTTGATGTGATGGAATTTACTGATTCCGTATTCCCAATTTTGGCAATGTCTTTCACATGGTAATTTCCGATGTGTTTACCAGAGATGTCAGACAATCGATAAACAAGGTCTGAGATCTTTTTTAGGACTTTCGTTTTTACAAAGCGGGGTGCCAGTTTGGCAGAGAAGTAGAGCGCACCTTGCGACAAAGTATTGTTTTTTCTCCAAACGATGTCTTCTTCCTTGAATGTGACGTGCTTTCTGCGAAGGTTATACCTGTCGGCGCTCTTTTGGTGGGCCAATAGTAGAGCGTCTGTTACTTCACTATAGATAGCGGAGAGTTCCTCTAAGCGGTGGGCGTAATTTGCTGCGGGGTCTGCTGTGGAGGAAGGGGTGGGTGGAAGGCGAATGTCAGGGTGTAATGAACCGTGAACTACTTGCTCCATGCCGTGTTTGAGAAAGAATGGTGTATAGCCTGTAGCGAGGTTCACCGTGTTGTTCATGGCTGCTTGTATTTTGTCTAATTTTTTGCACCATGTACGTTGGTCCTTGCCAACCAGAATTGCCAGAGCCGTGTTTATGGTCTGGTTGTATCGTTCGACGGTGTTGTTCTGTGGTGTGTAAAGGGTATTGTAGAATATATCCTTTATACCATATTTAGACAAAAACTCTTTAAATTCTAGAGCTATAAATTGTTTGCCGTTGTCGCATATTATAGTACGAGGAATACCGTAGGGTATGAAAATATGCTTTTCTACCAGATTGATTATTGCTGCCGCTGTCGCCCTTTTCAGAGGAAACAACCAGCAATATTTGGAAAAAACGTCCACCACACTGAGTATATGCATGTAACCGGCGTAGCTTCTAGGGAATGGTCCGATGAGGTCCATTGAGAGGGATTGAAGTGGTCTATCGGCACGCTTGGGGTTGCCCATTAGACCAGACGGTGGTGCCGTACTGTGTTTGTATGCCTTACAGATGTCGCATTTGGAGATGTATAAGCGTACTTGTTTGAATAAACCAGGCCAATAATATCTTAAAGATATTTTTTTGTATGTTTTAAAAGTTCCAGGGTGTATGGAGTCTGCGGCACTGTGGTTATTGTTAATAATCTGTTCTCTATTTTCGAGAGGGACTACCATTTTCCAGGCATAATCCTCTAAGATTGACAGTGGTGGCTTGCAGTTGCGGTATAATTTTCCGTTTTTAATTGTAAAATTCGGAAATTTTTGTGGGTTGTCGCTGCATCCTTTAAAGATTTTTCGGTACCATAAATCTTTTGTGGGGAGACTAGAATTGGATAACTCGGCATTTAGTATTGCAATCTCGATTCTAGAAAGGGCATCCGGGACGATATTATCCGCGCCTTTGCGGTGGATGACATTGAAGGTATATTGAGATAGGCGGGACGACCAGCGAGCCAATCTTCCGGAGGGATTGTCTAGCGAGATCAGCCATTTTAGGCTGCTATGGTCTGTAACCACGGTAAACTTGCTGCCCTCAATGTATCCACGGAAATGTTGAATGGATTCCATGACTGCTAATAATTCTCTCTCGGTGATTCCGTAGTTCTTCTCGTGCTTGTTTAAGGTGCGAGAGAAATATGCCACGGGGTGTTCGCCGTCCGTAAAATTCTGAGTGAGGACTCCTCCGATTCCGACGTTTGATGCGTCCGAATGGATTGTGAAGGGGAGGTTGAAGTCAGGACAATTCAGTACCGGGGCTGATTGAAGGGCTTCCTTCAGGGAGTTGAATGCTGACTCGGTCTCTGCGGACCAGGCAAAGTTACTGGTACCTTTGCGGACGCCCGTGATTTTGTTGAGCGGCGCAGCGAGTGTTGAGAAGTTTTTTATGAATCTTCTATAACAACCGGTTAGTCCGAGGAAAGCTTTTACCTCTTTTGCATTCGTGGGCCGGGGAAAGTTTGTCATAGCCGCAATTTTTGCGGGGTCGGTTCTTAGACCTTCTTCATCTACTATGAAGCCCAAGTATCGTAGGCGATGTTTGCAGAATTCCGATTTCTTTAGGTTGATAGTCAGACCGGCTTGTTTGAGTTGTTGAAAAACCTTTTCTAGTATGAGTATATGTTTTTCAAAAGTATCGCTGATGATGATCAAGTCATCTAGGTAGCAAAATAAGTTGTTGGGCCAAACAATTTATCCATGAGCCTTTGTAGCTCCGCTGGGCTGTTTTTTAAACCGAAGGGTAGCCTTTTAAAGTGAAACATACCCTTGCCAGGCACTACGAAAGCAGTTTTTTCGCAGGAGCTGGGATCCAAAGGTATTTGCCAAAAAGCTTTGCTCAAATCTATAGATGAGATGTATTTAGCGTTTCGAAGTCTGTCGAGGATGGAGTTGACCAAAGGGAGGGGGTAGGCGTCTGACACTGTACATGCGTTGAGGCGTCTGCTATCGAGGCAGAAACGGGCCGAGCCGTCTTTTTTTGAAACTATTAAGGTGGGGTTGGTCCATGCACTGCGGCTGGGTACCACCACTCCCATTCTTAGCATATCGTCCAATTCTTTTTCTAGTATTTTTAATTTTTGTGGAGCGAGGTTGTAATACCTTTGTTTGATTGGGGGGCCTGTTGTTTTTATATGGTGTTCTACTAAGTTGGTTAAGCCTAACCCGCACCTTTCGAAGGAGATTGATTCAAACTTGTTGATCGTCTGATCCAACTGATTTGTTTGTAGGGGGGTCAAATTTTCGTACGGTATTACTGTACGGATTTCGTTCACTTGGGGAGGGACGGAGGGGTTGTTAAACAACTGTGGAGCAATTTTGAAAGCCATCCAAAAATCCACTCTCAGGATAAATTTTTGTGAGATTGTAGGTACAACCAGAAATTTGATCCGAACTGTTTTTTTCTCGCAATTTATCGGCAGGGTAAGAGAACCAATGACACGTTGTGAAGTGTTGTCTGCCGTGGTGACATGTGAAGAATGTTTTTCCATTTTAAAACCACAGTTTGTGAATAAGGTGTGAGCGTTGTCGCCCAGACAGCTAACAGACGCGCCGCTGTCGAGGAGGCCGGAAAAACCCACATTGTTTATTGAAAAATGCGCGAAGGGTCTACCGTCTATTGCCTGTTTGCAGCAAACTGTAGAGAGGGGTAAGGCCTGTTTGAAGAATTTAACGTGTTCCAACCACTCCGACCATTCCTTCGGCCTATGGGGAGGATGGCCCGGGGGGTTGGGTTCTAGTTTTTTGTCCTCTTGGCTGTCCAATTGGGAGGGGGTCTGGAGAAATCTGTAGGGGGTTTGATGAATCTGAGGTCCGGGATGGCTGTCTCAGTATTGTCTTGGCGTGGTCTTTTGCCGAACTTCCTCCCTTCGTCTCTTTTTGGAGAACGATCAACGGATCGCCTTTTGTTAGAATGGGGGTCTCTTGAAGATAAAAGTTTAGCTTGCTTGAAGCAGGAGGCTTGGGAGTGACCAACCTTGTGGCAAAAAGAGCAGGATTTCTTTTCGTTGTGCTCTGGTTTTATGCCGGACGAAGTGCTGGGGCGAAAGTTTTCCTTGGGGAACCTTTCGTCCCTCTTTCGATCCTGGTATGCCTCCAGTAGCTGGCAGACATCTTTAAGTTGCTCCAGCGTGGAAATTTTCTGGGAAGTGATGATGTTTTCGTATCTGGGCAGGAGACCGTCGATCAAACCTGGGAGGAATTCCATTTCAGGGACGGGTTGGGCAAGCTTAATATTGATGGCCTCTGCCCTCTGCGTAAATCTAGCGACAGGCTCTCCGGAGTGCTGCTTGATAGCGAGTAAGGATAGCCTGATTCTGTGCTGGGCCTTTTTTTCTCCGAAACTTGTTAAAAGTGCCGCCCTGAGTTCCTTCCATGAGTTTGTTTTTCTCTTATGTATCCTGTGCCAGGTAAGCATTTCAGGAGCGATGAGGTCTATGAAATTTCTGTGTAGGATATTTTCGGGAATTCCTCTGACTTGTGCTGTTTCTTCTATTCTGTTGATGAAATCCTGCACATCCGTGAGTCCGTTGTATTTCGTTTTCCAGGATGTCAGATCGTATATTTTTGTTGGTTCCTGGGCTTGCACCACCAAGGGTTTTGCTTCGGGGACTGTGAGGGGGGTAGGGATGATTTCCGAGGTGACTTCCGGTTGAAATTGCAATCTCCTGATGTATTTTTTGTTGTAGAAAGAGGCATATAGGGACAGGCATTTTTTGGATTTATTCCTAGGAGAAATCTTTCTATTTCTCAGGGCCTGTAGTAGTTCTTCCTTTCTTGAAGTAAAAATGTGTGGGATTATACCCAGCGTGACTTGAGGAACTTCCATGGTGTATAGGAACGTGTCAGAGTGACCTTATGTTGGAAAAAGCGGGAACTAGACTCGCAATTGGAAAGAAATTGACCAGAGATTGACCACTTAGGCGTATTTTTTTTTTTGCAAAAAAACGCGTTTTTTATAAGTGTTTGGATTATTTGGAAATTTGGGCAGGGGTTTGCCTCAAATAACGTGTTTTTGAGAAAAAATCCAGACGTTTTGGAATTTTGTTGAAAAATTTTTTCAGAGTCCCAAAAATGAAAAAAAAATTGGGCAGCGATTTGCCTCAAAAAACGTGATTTTGAGAAAAAATCCAGATGTTTTGGAAATTTGTTGAAAAATTTCTCAAGTCCAAAAACGGAAAAAAATTGGGCAGCGATTTGCCTCAAAAAACGTGATTTTGTGAAGAAATCCAGACGCTTTGGAAATTTGTTGAAGAATTCTCGAAGTCCAAAAGTCCAAAAACGAAAATTTCACGGGCCAGGATTCACCTTAATGGAACACGTTTTTAGAATTTATTCCGATGTTTTCGAAAAAGATTTGCAAATTTGTGAAGGTCCGGTGAATAAAAAACGGAACGAGGTTCGCCTTAAACGAACATGTTTTTTGGAATATTTCCATTTGCTTTCCAAAGGGGAATTCTTCAGAAAAGAAAGAAATATTTTTTCTTTTATACGAGTTTTCGTGGAAGTATTTGTTTGAAGATTCAACAATGTCTTGGGGAATGGTTTTTATTTACGTGGCTAATATGTAAGCCTGAATTGAGCACCACCAATTATTGGTATTTATCCGCCAAATTCCTTTCGTCGAAACAAGTTATTATATACAGATGTATGTATACGGATTTAATGTTTGTTTTCAGGGAATCGACGTCAACGCGAATTAGGCATCTTTGAATTTATGTCGTATGTTTCTTTTTTATGAGAAACGGACGGCAAAAGTAGAAAAATGCCCGATTGTCAAATGGCAGAAGGAATTTAATCCACTTGTTTCCTTAGGCTGCAAAGTATGTCGTAGAACAGACCAGCACTTTGCGAAATTGGTTTATTATAATATAATATGTTAATTAACCTTTGGGAAACGAAGCGGTTAGTCGGTTATCATATGCAGGATTTTGATTGTTGAATAACGTTGTTTTAAATATTTGTGTTCATTTCCACTATTAACTTGTACTTGAAACTAGCAAATTTAGTCGGTCGACACTTGTAGACACTGTGTTATTCGCGGCGACAGCTTTCTTGGTTGAGCATCTTGCGTGGGAATACCGGTGATAATGTTTTTGTCGAGTGACGACTCGAAAATGAAGGAATCGTGCCCGTGATAATTTAAATTGCGATTCGAAGTTACGTACGCGCCGGTGTTTTTGTTTGAAATGCTAGACGGAATAGGAATAACACAAAACATACATTATAGGTTATAAGTTTGAACAATAGCTGATTGAAGAATGAGACCGTGGGACCGTGAAGAGGGGGGGGAAAAAATTAGCCTCACGTTGAATCCAGTGTTAGCGTCAGCGGCCGGCATACGGCGCCAGTGTCGGCATACCGCAGGCCTACGGCCTCTAGCCAAACCAACCCTGGAAAGGACATGCAGTAATTAATGGGCCAACACGCTAGCTCACAGTCGGCGCGAGCAAGATCCTCCTAAATCCAGGGCGAGTGTCTGTGGTTCGCTGGGTATTTCTCTTCCTCCTCTCCTCAAAATCTCCGGGGTCTCCCTCCTCAATCAGAACACAGTATGCATTTAAAGGGTTTATTCAATAGTAGGAGACAGGGTTAATACAATCGCCATTCGGGCACACTTCACATGACATGGATAGCACTAAAATACCCTAACCTAACAGGGACTGTTTCTCTCAATCTCTCCACACGCGTTATTGGCTTTAAGAGCGGGACATGGCACACAAAGGAGGGTAAGTGTTCAGTCTACTCACTGTAGCAGGAAATGCAGTAGCCCGAAGCTTCTGGTTGCACAATTCACAATATGAAGTACATCGCGAGTTTTAGGTTCTCGAACGCGCATTGGAGTGCTCTCTTTGGACACTGCTGTCTTGCCGGCTTGCGGCCGATGAGTGGGGAATGCTTGCCGGGCTCCGAGAGGGAGCCGACGCGCGAGTCGATTCTCGTAGTGCCGGAATCTGCCGAAGCTATTCTTAGGTAAAACGGGGCGACCGTGGATCTAGGGGTAACGTTGCTACTTAACGTAACACAGGAGGAAAATAATTCCCCTCAGGGCCTATGTCAGCTTTGGAGATGCTGTGTGGAGGGTATTTTAAGGAAAGGAAGAAGAGGAAGTTCTGGGAAGGAAAAGGGTATGAGGGATGGGTAGTAATCTGGGGGTCAGTGTATCCAGGAGTGACAGACGTGTGAATCCACCCCCCCCACTGCGGTGCCAGGCGATGTTCCGAGAGAGTACGGCTGGAGAATAATTAGTATTATTGAAAATTATGGTGAAAAAGGTACAAGTATTATTAAAAATGATGGTCAAACAAGGTTGTACGTGTATGTATACAAGTATTATTAAAAGTTATGGTAAAATAAGGTTGTGCACACAAGTATTATTGTATGATTATTTTCCACTTATATTGAATTCGAATATTGTCAGTTTATTCGAAAAACTGATTTTTTTCTGTCTTAAAAATACATACACGGTGTTCGGAAACTAGTAGCACAAGCGGGAATAATCTACATCACATGGAGAAACAAAAAACCATTTTTTTCCAATCGACCTGAGCTATTCAAATTTAAATTATTATTTTACATTTTTCCTTTTTATTCGGCAACTAAAGGGTAAAAAAACATTTGGATCTTGGTGTACGCTTAACCGCATTTTGAAAGAAATTAAACAGCTGCTTTTAACCCCCAAGCGACAAAATTTGTGAATAAAAAAAATTATTTAAGTATTTTAATTAATGAAGGTTCGAGTCCTTCATTAATTAAAATACAACAATATTTTATTTTAAATAAAAGACAAAAGGCAATCATCGTCGTACCATTGGGAATACAGACTTAAAAATAGGGTTTAATAAAACCGCTGATGCTTGATCTGTCTTGGTATTTATATTTTAAATAATTTGTGTTCTTCAAATACGATTTTAGATTTTCACGGCCAAAAATTATTTTGTTATTAGTTTTTGGGGTATTATGCCGTGTTGCGCTACCTCCTTCTTTAGCGAACGTTTCGGATAGCGTTGCAGTGTCCATCATCAGGGCAGATGTGTCACACATCTGCCACACATGTGTCACACTGCCCTGATGATGGACACTGCAACGCTGTCCGAAACGTTGGCTAAATAAGGAGGTAGCGCAACACGGCATAATACCCCAAAAACTAATAACAAAATTTGTGTTCTGTCTAATGGCCAATGGAAGCGCATTGTAAAATTGTACAGCTTTGTTGCAAAGTATTTAAAATTTCTTTGGCCAAAAGTTTTTATAGCGAAAGGGACAAGTAAGAAACTACATCCTTTGGTTAATATTTCGAACATTTTGGACATTATCAAAAGCAGTTATGTATTTGAAGAGGTACGTTGGTGTGTTTTTGGCATAAAGTTGCCTAAAATGTCCAAAACACAGATTCAACTAAAGATTTCATCCGAACTGCTAGTTATTAGAAATTGTAGAATAATCTTTATAATTAGTTTCTGAGCTTTAAAAAATCGAATCAATGGCGGTAGCGTTTGCCCCTCCCCAGGGTATAATACCATACTCGAATAAAGATCCACATAGTGCATAGTAAGTTGTTTTGAATTGATTCAAGTTAAGAAAGTGGGGAGTATGTCTAAGGAAGTATATTGATTTACTAAGTTTTTTTGCTGTAGTGATAATAATATGATATTTCCACTTTAAATTACTGTCTAAAATAATACCCAAGTATTTGATTTTAGTCACCCGTTCTAAATAAGGACATTCACATATGATGTGTGGTTAACGTCTATTTCTTGTCTCGTAAGTGTGTTGTGATTTTTTCTTTGTGTTTTGGGTATGGGTACCACCGTCCCAGACTCTCTCGAAACATCGCCTTGCACCGCACCGGAAGGGGTATATTCATATGTCCGTCATTCCTTGATACACTGACCCACAGTTTCTCACCCACCCCTCCATACCTTTTTTCCTTCCCAGAACTTCTCCTTAATTTCTTAAAAATACCCTCTACTAAGAATCCCCAAAGATGATATATACCCTGATTATACCTTATTTTTCACAGGGCCTCATGTATTGAGCTAATGTAAAAAAAACATAAGACTATACTGTAACCACTCTCGAACATATCGCATATGTACGCTATAAATAATTTTTAATGAATTAATAACGAATACAATTTATGGGCATTCCGTTCATCACTTGGAAACCTGTTTAATTGTTATCGAGGATCCTGAAGGGACAATATAACATTTTTATTACAATGATTATTAAACTTTTGAAAAAAACTTTCCCCATTTCACAGGAATTAATGGCTGGCAATGGCGGATTTGAGCGTTTCAGATTACACGCCAAAAATAAATAAATTAATAAAATTCATTTAAGAAAAAAAGTACGTACTTGGAAAAAAATATAATAAAAATACATATTTGGAATGAACAAAAGAAGTGCAAATTTACATTTAGAACAACTGTCAATATTATACATCGATGTTTGATTTTCTCGAAGCTGAAATTTTACTAATAAATAACTTATTACAATGTATCAAAAAACAATATTTACTATTGTTTTCGTTTATGGCATGTGCAACTTTGTGTTTGGTGAAACAACAGGGCCAAAAACTAATGCTACGACAGGTAAGAACAATTCATATCAACTGCTGTTGGTTTCTACAGCCTCTCTCCAGTACCAATGGGAGCACTTTCTGATTGTCCTTGAAAACTAATTTTCCTTGCGCGGTTTTAAATTGTACACTTTCAATTTATTCGAATAGCTTAAATAACACGAACGTTCCGTATTATCCGTGAGGTGGATTTTAACATTTTAATTTTGTTAAAATTTATTCACTTACGCGGTATACGCCATTTTTACATTCTTCGTTTTTATTTAACATTTCATTGCTGAAAAATATTATTGCTATATTATAAAACAAAAATGTCCATGTTCTTACATGGAAAGAAAGGTATTAGAATAACTACACATACCCGTTAGACAAACCCTGCTTGCCAAACAAATCATTCAAAACATGGGATGTATATCTAAATGATGATGACATGCAGCTTTTGCAGCTTGAACCTCAATCCATTAATATTAGGATTAATTCGAAGTAGGTACGTTTTTGTTTTTATTTTGACGAGAATATATTTTATAAGTTTGGTACTTCCGACAGACGTCATATTTGATTGTCTATTGGTTAAAAAATGAATATTTCGTATTATCTGCAAAGACGTTATATACCGTAGACGAGGGGTAGAAATCTCAAAGTGGGAAGTCAAAAGCAAGACAATTGCACTGATCTCGATTTCTAGGACTCCAGATACTAATATCTACAGGCTGTATGTCGGACGAATATATACAGCTCATATGTTGGACTAATATCTATGAACTTCAGAGTGAGGACTATTATCTACAAAGCTAAAGTCGGACGAATATCTATGACGGTCCCAGTGGTGACTAATATCTATGGAGCGTGGGTTGTACTAATATCTATAGAGGGCAGCTGAGCAAGAGGTTGTACGGAAAAGCATAAATTACTTAATTAAAGGCTTAAACGTTTAAAGTACGTAGGTACATGAAGTTTTTGCATAATATTACGTATTTTGCTGTTTACGAGGACAATAATTTATTGAACAAACATGGAGGTCATAATACAAAGATATTTATTTATTTCGAAATACACGGCACCACAACCTAACCTAACTTAACCTAACTGACATAGAAATGGTCATGGTAACATACTAAATAATTTAGAAGAACTCGAAATAAAGAAAGCTGTTAAAACTAAAACCTAAATCCTTAATAATCAGCTAAATGTGTCCAATAGTCCAATATTAGGGATTTTTACATACATACATACATAAATTAAGTTTTTTAAACTGCATACGCAATATAACGTTATTCCAATATGCTATACATAATTGCAAATCCAACCTCTGCCAGTGCTGTAGATATTCGTCCATACTTTGGTTCTCATAGATATTAGTCAGCAGTTTGAGCTGTAGATATTCGTCCTCACTTTGGTTCTCATAGATATTAGTCAGCAGTTTGAGCTGTAGATATTCGTCCTCATTTTGGTTCTCATAGATATTAGTCCGATTTGTTCAGTTTTTGGAATTCCTGTAGATATTAGTAGATGCCTCCGATTTCTAGAACTTTAGTACTAAACTGTCACTCGTCGAGAAAGGTCGGGTCTTACCAGTAGGAAAATTGCATTTAAAAAGCGCCAAAATGCCCTCCTGTGTGATGACAAAATGTTTCCAAACACGGCAAACAGTGTAGTAAAAGTGAAGAAATAACATTTCATTTATATGTACGCACAAATTACTTATTATTATAAGCAATACAATTAATTTTCATGTTCCGCGTCCGACAATTTTGTGCGTCATTAGATAAAAAAACACATATTTTTTTATTGTCTTATGGTACGGCCACACTGAGGCCAACTTCCAACTTCAAACTTTCGGACGATTTTGTAGAAGGGTAGTTCTTGCGTTGGAAGTTTGAGTTGGAAGTTTGGCTTCGGTGTGGATGTAGGATATCTTTTTAATACACGAATAACTTTTGATTTAAGAAATTTCTGAAAACCGCTGAAAACAAAAGAGTGTTGCTTACTTGACACATTATTTTGCGAGTATGTGAGATTATGGCGAGTCTATTTATATAACGTCGTAGATTTATCAGTGCATATCCGTGTATTGAACTTCGACAAGATGAACATTCCATATTATCCGTGAGGCGGACTGTATGCATATTTAAAATATATGTTTATTATTTTTATTTTTTAGTGGCAAGCTAAAAGTAAAACCATTGTAGTCAATATCGTAGTGCTTTCGATTTCATAGTTTTAGCACCGTACTGCCACGCGTCGCTTAAGGTCGAGTGATACCTTTATGTAAGGCTACGTCCACACAGACAGGCGGCTTGATTAGCGCCTAGGCCCTAGACTAGAGCAACGATACTCTTTAACTGTTCATAGTTTTTTTACTAAGCAGTAAAATTCACAATAATATCGGAATACCGGAGCGTGACAGAAGTAAAAATAACGGGACCATATGTTTTGGCTTGCTGTTCTAAAAGAATAATGAACAGGGAATTTGAATTCTCCGTTACTTTCCGTAAGGTGCGACGATATGCCAAATATTTCTGCGCAGGTAGGTAAGTACTTCTCGCAGCGCAGGTAGGTAAGTTGGCTCGCCACACATACTTTAGACGTGGGGTAGAAATCTCAAAATGGGAAGCCAACAACAAGACAATTGTAGAGTACTCGATTTCTAGTACTTTAGTACTAAACTGCCACGCGTCGAGTAAGGTCGTATCCTACTAGTAAGTAAATTGCATTAAAAAGCGCCAAAATTCCCTCCTGTGTGATGAGAAAATGTTTCCATTACATGGTAAACAATAGTAAAAGCGAAGGAATAACATTTCATTTGTAAATACATGCAAATTACTTATTATTATCGATTATAAAAATAATACAATTGCTTTCCGCCCAAAGATTTTATGCGTCATTAGAGAACTCAAGGCCTACTAAAGTACAGGTCTGGATGCGCAACAGTCAAATTACAAAGTCGATGCCATGCCGTCGCTAAGTAAAATTGACTTTTTATAATAATAATCTAATGATTCTTTATTTACTTTCCTGCGGTAAAACAACATACAAATCAGCAGAAACAACAAATACAATAACAATCAACGCCATTTGCAAACTATCGTTGTTCATTATAGCTATTTGACACCTCAAAATTCGACTGGTGCCCAGGCCTCCTACTTTAGTCGGCCTTGAGACAGTATTCGACGGAACTTTTGAATTAGTTAATTAACTTTTGAATTAGTTTTTAACTTTTGAATTAGTTTTTAATTTTGAATTAGTTTTTTGAGTCCATTAATTACCTTGTAATATTTACAGTATACATAAATTTTAATTCTAATGGTAATAAAAGAGCATAATGAAATCGATAGTATCATTTTGCTCTTTAAGTAGCACAATAAAATCATGACAACACAACCAACACAAATTAACTGCATTACAGCGGCGAGTAGTAGGCGACCCCGGCGCAGGTCAAAAATGTTGGTGAATTACACCAACATTAGCGGCCTGCATACCAATTTAAACTCTGTCCACCAGCACCTTTTTTCTTAACGCCCCAACCTACTATTCCTGTCTGAAATGCAGATAGCTGAGCCTGTAGACGCCTCCTATCTGGACTGCCCGGGCTTCACCCTCGCAAGCAAGTTCAGACCTAAAGGAGGTGTCTGTCTCTATAGTCGAGCTGACGTGAACTGTGTGCGATTGTTGAATCTGGAAAATTCCAGATTCGACGTAATGTGGGTACGCGTCAATCTTGCCAGTACGGTAAGATTTTACGCATGTTTATACCGCTCACCGAACCTTAGCGAATCAGACACGTCCGAGCTCTTCAAACATTTAAGCGACACTATCGATGACCTCTTGCCCCGTTACCCTACGGTAGTTTGTGGTCCTGGGGGACTTCAATGTTCATAACGAACCTTGGTTGAAGTTCTCAGGATCAACAGACTCGGCTGGACGCCAAGCGGAATCCTTTGCCCTTTGCTACGGATTGGAGCAAATGGTTCAGGAGCCTACAAGGGTTCTTGATATCCAGACTCACCGTTCCAATCTGTTAGACCTATTTTTAACTACTGTGCCACACGGTTACAAGATTGAAGTCACAGCGCCTTTAGGATCGTCCGACCACTGCCTGGTGACGACATCAATCCCTGTAAACTTCAGACCACCAAACGAGAGGCTGAAAAAACGCGGCTTACCGAGCCTACAACACATCTAAAACATCCAAAGACAGAACAGCTTACAACAAAATGGCAAAGGAAACCAAGAGAATCATAAATAGGTCAAAATTCGAGCACGACCAGCAGATCAGCAGAAAGCTGGCTGCATGCCCGCATGGCAGCAGGCAATTCTGGTCGCTTGCAGGCTCAATAGGTCGCAATTTCTGCAAATCCAGTCTGCCACCTCTTACCAGACCTGATGGCTCACTAGCAAACACCGCCACCAAAAAGGCTAACTTATTAGGTAAAATGTTTGCGGATAACTCAACCCTCGATGACCAAGGTTGACCTCGTTGACCCGACGTCGGTTCCTCACTGCGGTTTTCGTATGAAAAAGCTGAGGATCCGGCATCGGGAAGTACTCTATGTTTTACGAGGGCTTGATGTTAATAAAGCTAGTGGGCCTGACGGAATACCTGCCGTGGTACTGCAGAGGTGCGCTGCAGAAATAGCTCCAATTTTGACGAAGCTTTTTAAAATGTCCCCGAAGACTGGCTCTGTGCCCTCTGGTTGGAAAAAAACGGTTATCCATTCTATTCCAAAGAAGGGTGACCGCTCCAACCCGGCCAACTACAGCCCCATAGCGATCACATCAGTTCTGTCTAAGGTGATGGAACGTGTGATCAAACTGCTCACATACCTCGAGAAGAACAAAATGATTAACGACCGTCAATACGGATTCCGGCGGAACCGCTCGTGAGGTGATCTTCTCGCGTATGTGACGCATGTTTGGGGGCAATGCCTGGAACGTTTCGGTGAGACCCAAACGGTTGCACTGGACATTTCCAAGGCCTTTGACCGGGTTTGGCACCGAAGACTTGTCAACAAACTGCCTTCTTACGAACTTCCCGCATCCTTGTGTACGTGGATTGCCGATTTCTGAGGGAGAGGTCGATTCAGACGGTAGCCGATGGTTTCACCTCTTCCTCACTTTCGATAAATACTGGCGTCCCACAGGTATCGGTTCTGTCTCCGACTTTGTTTTTGTTGTACATCAACGACCTTTTGTCATGTGCACCAATTCATTTTTACGCGGACGACAGTACAGTTCATGATAACTTTTTGTTTGACAAGCCCCCAAAGGGCTCACAAACTCCAACAGCTCATAGGGCTTTGAAGCAAAGAATGGACGGTTACCTCGAGAGTGTTTTCTCTTGGGGTAAAAATAATCTCGTTGAATTTAATGTTTCAAAGACCCAATCTTGTCTGATTACGTCTAAAAGGGATCGAAATGAAAATCTAGTCTCTTTCAACGGAAGCAATCTTCCGAACGGGCCCTCCGTTGATATGCTCGATGTAACCCTAAGTGACCAGCTCAAGTATGGGGGCTCCATCGAAGCCAGAGTAAAGTTAGCCTCCCAAAAACTGGGCGTTCTGTACAGGGCCCGCAGATACTTTAATAGTACACAACTGCTAACCCTGTACAAATCACAAGTGCGCCCCACGGTTGAATTTGGCAGCCACCTCTGGTCTGGAGCTCCAAAATACCTGAAAAATACCCTCGAGTCTGTGCAGAAACGAGCGGTCCGTTTGATAGATTCTTAATCTTAACAGACGGATTGCAATCTTTAGAGCACAGGCGTCGGGTGGGAATGCTATCCTTGTTCTACCGGTATTACAATGGAAGATGCTCCGAGGAACTAGCATCACTGATCCCTTCGGCACCGGTGCATAGTCGGGAAACACGCCAAAAGCGTGCCCAACATTTGTACACAGTTGACATTTGTCACATGAGAACAGGTCGTTTCTTCGACTCGTTTTTGTGTTCAACAGCTCGGCTGTGAAATGATTTGCCGGCCTCTGTGTTTCCTCCCTCCTACAACATGGGTCTCTTCAAGACTAATGTTCATTCCTTCTTCTCCTCAAAAAGACCCTCCACACAGCATCCCAGATGACATAGGCCCTGAGGGAAATTATTTTCCTCAGGGCCTCCTGTGTGGAGTTAATGTAAAAAAAAAATCATAATGCTTATTACTGAAATAATCTGCGAAGATAAAGATAAAATTATGCAATTCGAATGGCGATCTAATAAAATTAATATTATACATCAGAATATTAGAAATATGGAAAATTTAGATGACTTTCTTATATTTATGAATGAAATAAAATCTCTAAAGTTCCACTGAATGCAGATTAAGTGAATCTTATACGGCCAAAAAATTGCAGGCTATAATGAATACCATACAACTACACATATTAACCAAAATAGCGGCGTGGTAGTTTTTATTGACATCTCATTAAATTCCCTAGTTCAAGAAATACACATAAATCAATGTAATTGCTTAAAAATCAACATAAATAAGACTTTAGGTATCTCAGCTATCTACAGATCACCATCGTTCAATGACATCCAAGCTTTTCTGGAGAGTCTCATTGTAGAGATAAAAAAACTGAGAATCTTCCGCAATACTTGCTAATCGGGGACACGAATATAAATACAATAGGAGAAGTAAAGCATAGACAGTGTTATGATTTTTTATGTGCTATGTCGGAAAGTAACTTTCTTGCCAATACTTCAAGCTCGTGCTTGGACCATATATTTTCTAGAAAAATAACAAATTCAATTGCATTTTTAAAAAATAAAACAATAACTTTGTAAATACCACTTTTATTTTTATATTTTATGCCGACCGGGTTTCGCTACAACCGTAGCTTCATCAGGGCAGTATAATACTCTACTAACATTAGGTTACATGTGTGTTATTTTTTTTTTTTTTTTTTTTTTTTTTTTTTTTTTTTTTTTTTTTTTTTTTTTTTTTTTTTTTTTTTTTTTTTTTTTTTTTTTTTTGTGTATTACAGACTGTGTCCATTTACAATACACATGTAACATTAACTACATATATATGATACAAATAATACAAGTTATAGATTAATAGCATTAACATGCCTCTTGAATTCTTCAAGACTACTATTAAAAATATCGATAGTCTTGGAGGCGTTGTTTAACAGCGCCATACCTCGTGTCATGCTATGCCGAGCCAGTACGTCCGTTCTGCCACGTGGGATACAAAGCAGATCATGGTGACGTCCCTGGCTGTAGTTATTCGGTACGAACAACTTATAGCATTCCAGAAGGTATGGGCTATCTATTAAATTATTAATAATTTTGTAATATAAAATTTAATTTTATAATATATAATTTAACAAAAATGGGCTGGACTCGTCAAGTGGAGGAGGAGGAAAGAGGCATAGATGGAGAATTGGGAAGGGAACGGACACGTTCTTTATCAATAGGGAACAATCTTAGTATGGGACTTTTATTTAAATTTAGTTGATTATTAACTACCTTACTATTAGTGTTTATGGCTTTCCTAAGTTCAAGTGCCTCTAAATTATCCAACCTTATACCGATATTGTTTTTAGGAATAAGTTTGGCGCCAGCGTTTTTGCCAAATTTATGATCGTTTTCGATCAAGTGGTTTGGAAATTTTGAAAATCCAGAGCTGTGTAAACATCTAAGATGTTCTTTGACACGGGTGTTTATGTTGCGCGCTGTTTTACCAATATAAAAAATGGGCAGTCGCTGCATTGAAGTGAATAAATTCCCGAGTGAGATAGACTGTCTTCCTTATCCTTACCATTCATTAAAAGTTTGCCTATATTATTATTAGTGTAAAATGCTGGTTTGATTTTTGATGGGAGATTTTTAACACTTTTTTGAGAGAAATTATTAATGTACAGGATTCTACGCCATTGATGAGGTTGATTATTATTACTTGGTATATTATTATTATGAGGTGGACTGTTGTATAAAAATTAACAGTGGATATTTTTAATTTTTTTGTATTTAGAATGTTGTCGACTATATTTGGGTTGTAACCATTATTTATTGCGATTTGTTTGATCGTAGATAGTTCTATTGCAAAGTTGGTATTTGATAAAGGGACTGTAACTAATCTATGTGTCATGGAATGAAACGCTGAATGTTTATGGGAGTTGGGATGGTTAGAAGAATTGTGAATCGTTATGTCAGTGAACGTCGGTTTGCGGTGGATTTTAAATTCAATTTTATTATTTATTATTGATAGCGTAAGATCTATAAAGTTAAAGGTAGAATTGGTTCCTATTTCTATGGTGAATTTAATTTATTTATGGAAGGAGTTTATTAACAGCAGGAAGGAATTGAGTTGTCTCTTGGTTGCTAACCAAATACAGTAATGGTTAAATCAAACCAGCATTTGTTATGCATAACACAATTACTGACCACTACACCATTGCAATCAGTATCCCAAACTCAATGCACAAAAAAAAAAAAAATAAATTGGTTATTTACTTTGAGACTTTGTTAAATGTTCTTGGTAAAAAAATTTTGGAATTTTTTTATAAAGAAACTGAAGTTAACAATGTTCTAAACTATTTCATCAATGAGATCAATGCGTACATTATGAAACACTCAATAATAAAACACATTCCACACAGTAAACTACAACTCACCCCATGGATTAGTAATGGCATTGTTAAATCTATACATAAAAGGAACCATCTTCATAAGATAGAAAAACAGGACCCATTGAATATTACTAAACAGCAAAACTATTATCGATACCGAAACATATGTAAAAACGTTATTCGCAAATGTAAAGAGCGTTACTATAAATCTTTAATCGATAAGGATAATTCCAGCAAAAATTTGTGGAACGTCGTTAGAGACATAACAAAAACTAAAAGAAATACAGGTACACCTATAAATGAATTAAAAATCGGAAATTTTACTATAACTGACCCTCAAACAATTGCATGTCATGCTAATCAATATTTTGCATCTGTGAGCTCTAAGCTAGCAAATAATATTTTTAAAAATACCCAGAAAACGGAAGACACTTTAGCGTCGGCAATTAAAACAAACGATCCAAGTTGCTCATTTGAAATTAAACCAACTACTACAGAAGAGATTCAATTCAATTTATTTATTCTTTCAAAAACATTACAAAATTAAAAATTTTAATGTGTTTTTAAAATACAATTGTTTAACAGTATTACATTAAACATAAATGGTAGAATGGTAGGCTAAAAACTATACAAGCATTAATAGAGCTTGCCTTTTAAAAGCAGCTTCACTAACGCTAAATATGTCGATATCCGAATTAATTCTATTCAACAGCAAGATTGCTCTCCCGACCGGCATGACCATTGGCAAGTTAATCCTGCAGGCCGGAAGATAGAACAGCCAATGCTGTCGGTGGCGAAGATAACCATCGGGAACATAGAAATGAATGCTCTCCAAGATAGCTGAGTTTTGAAACCATCCGCGAATCAATTTGAAGAAATGCGTAGCAATGTGTACATCCCTTCTGACTCGTAGATGGTTCATTCCGAGAATACCCAAAAGAAAGTCGGTAGGATAGAGCCACTGGTAATAGCCGTACTCCCTCATGTACAGAAATCTCAGAAATTTTTTCTGAACTCTCTCCAACATGAGGGAATATTTTACTTGGTGAATAGGATTATGAGAACCCGGGTATCTCTAAAATTCCTTGCAGTACGCAGAACAAAGCCCAGCATTCTCAGTGAAGTGCTACAAACCATCTGACTATGAGTATGAAATGTCAACCTACTATCAAATGTTGATTCCAAGGTCCTTCGTGGTGGAGACACGTTTTAGACTTCAGGCGTCCATCGTATGCCGGTAATACCAGGTATGACACGCCCTAGTGAATGACAAAATTAAAAATTTAGATATATTGAACTCAATCCGATTTCTTTTACTCCAGTCAATAATAATTCTATCAATATCTGACGAGTCGATTGCAGTCTTCTAGGGCTAGTATTTCTAAGAATAGTTACAGGTCATCAGGAAAAAAAAGAAACCTGGAGTGCAGAATTACTTCTGAAATATCATTAATAAATATGGAAAAAAGGAGAGGGCCTAAATTAGAACCTTGGGGTACTCCTGATCGTACAAAAAATAGAATAGACTGGAATAGTCCATGAGATACAAACTGGTGTACGAGACCACTTATTTGTTCCATACAAATACTATAAACATTAGGGCGCTGGACTCCGATCGTCACTTCGGTTTCGGGAGATAATAAAAACTCGGAGACTTTTTGGGTAATGACATGAAATATTTATTTTCAGACGGTTTTTATGCGTTTTTATGGTTTGGAAATGCGTATTGTTTTCTTGCCTGAGTTGACCTGATTTCCCCGCGTGGACGAACGCACCTGCTTAAAATGCAGGATTTATCATCAATATAATGCAAGGCGTTTTGGTTGCTAAGTGCTTTAGTTTTTGAATAACACGTGCAGCATTTTATGTAACATTTCGCAAGAATCGACTTGATCAATATGTTGTTTACTCTTCTCTGAACAGGTGGTAGGCAATAATATGTTAAAGGAACACGTGCGGCCACCAGCTGTGATTTTTCACGTAAACAAGATCTGGCAAATGCTTCAAGAAACGTCTGTTACAACTGCAAGATGGCGGAATACGAAGGAGAGTTTTATTGCGAAATTACTGTTACTGGCGTAATTTTTATTCTGATGTTTTATATGAGAGGGCTTGTTTAGGGTATACTTGGTCGAAGGGTTCATCACCTCAAAAAATATAGGCAAACACCTCACACACTCATAAAACCAGAGCCAAATAAACAGACTTACTAAACTACCACTGCAATACTAGAAGCAAACAGTGGGACTATACAATATCTCGATTCTGTTGTCATAATTGCCATCTATCAGTCTCCATCATATTCAAACATATCGCAGTTCCTTAACTCATTGAACGAAAATCTTCAGATGCATAACAAATTCACGAACTGTATTATAGCTGGAGACCTCAAAATCAATATAATTGGAGATAGGCACCACCAAGCTGACGACTATGAATGTCTTCTTGCAAGTTACGGTCTTAGATCTGCCATTAACTTACCTACTAGAGTCTCGCCTATATCTCAATCCTGTATGGATCATATTTAAGTCATGACAAAATTTGATATCTCTGCAACCATAATAAATACGACAGTAACCGACCACTTTGCTACAATGCTCGCCTTTTCCAAGAAAAAAAAAGAAAACAGACAATGAACAAAATAAAATGCAACTAAAATACACAGATTATGATGCTATTAGATCATCGCTTGATTCCATATCCTGGGCAAATATTTTAAGTGAAATAGATGTTAATACTGCAATGGTGAATTTTACTGAAAAAATAAATATGAGTGTGATAAAATACACAACTTTATGAAAAGTGGTTCACAAAAATAGAAAAATTAAGCCTTGGATCAACGACAACTTGGTTAAATGTCTACATAAGCGTGACAAACTACACAAACAATCGAATCGAATCTGAAAGCATTATGGAACGCAGTAAAGAAAATTAAAAATATAAGTAGGAAACCAGCAGCACAGTTTCAACAAATAAAGTTAACGATACAGTAATAGCTGATAAGACTGATATTGCCAACACATTAAATAATTACTTTGCAGACATTGATCAAACATTAGCCCAAAGACTACTAAATAAAACAAACACTGACGAAGATACACTCGCTGATAAATATATCACTAATGCACAAGATAACAATACATTTAGAGTAAAAACTTTCCTAACCAAAGACATAATACATCACGTAAATCTCGTAATCTGAGAAACGACTGTGCGACTGGACCCGACAAACTTGACACTAAACTAATAAAAGAAATAAAACACCGGAAAGCCCTTGCCTTCACCCACATCTGTAATCTGAGTATTACCAGTGGAGGTAATCCACCTCTTACCCGCCCTGGTATAAGTAACTGATGGTTACTCCTTCAAGGCTCTCGCAAGATTCTAATTTTTTGATTAAACGAAGCTACATTTATTTATTTTGAACGAATCTAGACCTCCAGTGTCAAGTAAGTAGTATGCAAGTGCTTAGCAGGAAAAACAAAATGCAAAAAAATAGGTTAGTAATACTCAGCGGTATATTCCCCAGCCATTTTAAAATTGCAAACATAATACCTATTTACAAATCCGGAGAAAAAAATAATCCCTCTAACTATAGGCCTATATCACTTTTAAATGTTCTCACAAAAGTTCTCAAAAATCTAGTAAAAATCCAACTGGTAGACTATCTAGACAATAATATTTTTTTAAGAACATACGAAAAATAATGCCAGTGAAGACTTTAAAAACTATATACTACGCGTTAGGCCAATCAATCATCATCCACAGTATGTTCGGTTGGGGTGGTGCTGCGAAAACTAATATGGATCCTCTCAACAAAGCGCAAAAGGCCTTAATTAAAGTTATTACAAAAAAACCTTTTAGATTCTCTACAATACAGTTATTTAAAGACTTTGCTGTATTGAACATACAACAACTGTACATCAAAATTATATCTATACATTATCAAAAAGACAAACTAAACCATCATACTGCACAACACAATTACGACACAATACATAAACATCAACACAAATACTACATATGGACAAAGACATTATCATAATCTGGCTCCAAATTTATTTTATTTAATTGAAAAAGATGTTAAAGATATCCATATGACAAAAAATGCAAATCTAAAACACAAAATTCATAAGTGGATAATCAACAAAAGTATTGCATACTGCTGGCAGATAACTTGAACAATACAAAAACACACTCAACGCCTGTATTTTTTCTCTTTTCCTCACAATTATTTTTGTGTTTCTTTCATATTTTTTTCTATTTTTCTTATCTCTTATCTCTTTTCTTTTTCATTTCTTTTATTGTCCTTTTTATTTTTATGTATTTAAATTAAAATATTTTCATTTTTATCTTATTTTTCTTCCAAAATTAAAATTAAGATATCAAAATTCGTTTAAATTCCTGCCACCTCGGAACAGACTTAGCCTAGTGAGGTGGTATATACCAAAAAAATGTATATTGTGTTTTGTACTTATTGTAATATATATATATATATATATATATATATATATATATATATATATTTTAATAATGTTTTATTTTTAATATTATGTTTTACATGGTATTAACATGATAATTATACATCTCAGGTTTTTTTACTACCCTTCCATTGAAAGCATGTGCTTGTGTATGGAAGGAGAGTGCACATTAATGTTATTAGTTAGTACTTAAATAATTCATTGTACATAAATATATTTGAGCTGCAGTATTTATTTTGATTTCAGTGTGTATCTAAAAAAAAGAAAGATATCTTGGTTAATAAATAATTTAAAAAATATATATGTATTCCAAAGTGTAATTATACTTTCGGACGTATGTATTTTGCCGCCCCCCCCCCCTCCCTTACTTTTACAGGTACTTCTTTCGCTGATTTCGCAGGGGTGGGGTAGATAATCTATTTTTTTACTCCGATTTTTATAATCCCAAGTGCCGAGTACTCTTCCAATAAAATCATGCTTATAAATTCTACTACAAATTAATATATAATGCTCTCAGAAGTCGAGAACGGTACGCCTGTAATATAATTTCGCATCTTCATCACGCATACCTATGGAATGCAATCAAATGCAAAGTTTCTCTCGGTACACGATGAATCGGCAACTAATTGTTATATTGATAACACAAAACTGGTTTAAATTAAACTAAATATGCATATGTGTATCACAACTACACTCGGAACATAAAAATGGTTTTTCTTTGATTCTAGCGGCACTTACATTCTGAACACAAAACTGGTTTTAATTAAATCTGTATGTGGTGAATTAAAACTACACTCAAATCATGAAAATGTTTTTTTTTCTTTAATTCTGCCGACACTGCGGTGAATTAAAACTACACTCAGAATATGAAAAGGGTTTGTCTTTGATTCTGCCGACACTTACATTCTAAACACAAAACGGATTTTATTTAAATCTGTATGTGGTGAATTAAAACTACACTTCTTTAACGAAAATCATGTTTTTAAATTCTACTCCAAAGTTGATTAATTGATACTGCGTTAGAGTCCCCAAATAATAGTTACTCACGCAACAATCAATATCTCAGAGTTTTAAAGCATTATGTTACTCAAATTTAAAGCTTCACTCGATGGACTGTGAATCTTTAACACGTTATTTAATTTATCGTTGTATTCTGAACACAAAACCAGTTTGTATGCGGTGAATTAAAACTAAATTCAGAAGATGAAAAAGGTTTTTCTTTGATTCTGGCATTAAATAAATAGTCTGCAAATAGAACTTTCTAACTGCACATCGAATAACAGAATGTTTTCCCTCGAAATGTGTCAGCAGATGAATCCAACTGGAATTTTACATTTTGTACTGGTTTAAATTAAATTTGTACCTGGCGAATTGAAACTACACTCAGAACATGAAAATGGTTTTGCTTTCATTCTGGCAGCACATACATAGTCTGCAAATAGAATATTATAACTGTACTTCAAATAACTGTAACTTGTTTGACTGTCCATGAGGCTCACTGCTTTTGCATCGACACCTCCATGGGCTTTAGAATTGTAGAGATTGACCATTACAGTACAGTCCTGTAGGCGCGCCCGCATACCGCCACCTAACACAGTATGAGGGGACATTGAAGGTCTAGATTCGTTACATTAAATGTAGAGCCGTTTATTCAAAAAAATTAGATTCTTGCGAGAACTCCGAAGGGGCGACCATAAGTTGCCTATACCGGGGTGGGACAGTGGTGGGTACTTCAATGTACTTCAAATAAGTGAATGCTTTCCTTCGAAATGTGTCAACAGATGAATCCACAACTGGAAATTTACATTCTCAAAACAAAAATGGTATGAATTAAGTCTGTATGCAGCGAATTAAAAGTACACTCAGAACATGGAAATGGTTTTTCTTTGATTCTGGCAGCACATACAGAGTCTGCAACTAGAATTTTATTACTGAACTTCGAATAAGATAATGTTTTTCTTTGAATTGTGTCAGTAGATGAATCCTCAAATGGAATTTTACATTCTGAAAACTGGTTTAACCCTTCAAATAATAAGAACAAAATATCTATAAGCTTTTGCCTGTCAATGTTTGCGCACAAAATTTCCGGTTCTTCTCACGCATTTTAGATGTTCCTTTTTATTGTTTTTTTTATCATTTGCAAAAAAACAAAATTGTTCTAAAATCTAGATAAGTAACTTTTCCGGCGTGCTTATCAGAACATTATTGTTGTGAAATGTGAATTGGCTCAATAAACTTAAAATTTTAAATACAGATTCCTTTTCTTAAAACAAATGTAAGTAATAGAACTGTAACTTAACTTTTTATCGAGACCACAAATTTATTTTAAAATTAAATGTGTGGGACTTACTTTCACAATTTGATTTTAAAATTAAATGTGTGGGACAATTTGCGTCTCCTGTGATTAGACGGGTTAACTTAAATCTGTATTTGGCGAATCAAAACTACACTTAGAATATGAAAATGGTTTCTCTTTGATTCTGGCAGCACATACATAGTCTGCAACTAGAATTTTATACCTGCACTTCGAATAACACTTCAGTTCAGTTCTAGCATTCGTGCGAAGAGCATCGCTCTTTTGTGATTTCCACCATCTTGTGCGCTTTTAAGCCGGATACACGCTTGCAGTGTGTTTTTTAATAAAATCCACACGAATGATTTTTTTTCGTTCCGTGAGCCATTTTTTGCCCACGCGTGTCTTTTTCTTTTTATGTTGCCCAATCAGTGGGGGATAAAAAAGGCCTTCAGCTTGCAAAAGGTCGTGTAGTAGCGATTTTCATATATGTTGTTTAGATTGGGACTCTAAAGAAAAAAAAAGTTTTCGACCTTGGGGGGATCGAGCTCGAGCCGCCATCTTGGATTGAAGGTGCCAAAATTCAGTTTTTTCAAAATAATTCCTCAGCGGTTGATTTTACAACAAAAATGCATTTGGCAAATTTGAAGAAGACTAAATTACGTACCCCTTTTGTTTGAATTTTTTTTATAAATCTAATATATAATGACTTACAGCGGTAGAAAGAAGAAAATTTTGACAAAAAATCGTACAACTCAAGTTTTTCACAGGCACTAACAACACTTACTTCGCGTTGTTGCCAGTTTCAAATCCCGAAACGTCTATAGGAAAACCCTTTATAAAATTATTAAAAAGGTCGTGTAGTAGCGATTTTGATATATGTTGTTTAGATTGGGACTCTAAAGAAAAAAAAAGTTTTGACCTTGGGGGGGTCGAGTTCGAACCGCTATCTTGGATTGAAGGTGCCAAAATTTAGTTTTTTCAAAATAATTTCTCAGCGGTTGATTTTACAACAAAAATGCATTTGGCAAATTTGAAGAAGACTAAATTACGTACCCCTTTTGTTTGATTTTTTTTTATAAATCTAATATATAATGACTTACAGCGGTAGAAAGAAGAAAAGTTTGACAAAAAATCGTAAAACTCAAGTTTTTCACAGGCATTAACAACACTTACTTCGCGTTGTTGCCAGTTTCAAATCCCGAAACGTCTATAGGAAAACCCTATATAAAATTATTATTAGAACGGTCTTGGCCTATGGATGCGTGGCGGGAATAGCTGGAGACCTTCAAAAGAAAGGTATTTCGAAGAATCTTAGGAGCGGAGCGGTGCGAGAGGAAGAGGCATTAGAGGGGACCCCACCACTTTTCCAACGGCGTTATAAGGAAACATATGGTTTCCTCCTTCACCGCACACGTCAAGAATCTATTTTATTGAACGAATTTACATTACGACTCTAGACCCTCCAATGTCCATGCATACGGGGTGAGAAAGCAGTATGTAAGTACTTACATAAACGTGAGGGAGAGGCATGGAGAATCCGCCACAATAAAGTTCTATGTTATTTACCAAGCTCCCAGACTCTCTATCCATTTAAGGCTCCAAAGACTAAAATAAGCAGGACATGAGCATCAAATGTCAAGCAAACAAGTACCGAAGAAGGTTCTAACAGAACACCCAGGAGGTAAACGAAAGGCGGGCAGACCTAGGCTGAGATGGGAGGATGATGTCAGGAAGGATGCAAAAGGACTACTCCATGTCGCAGTTAGGAAGACGACGGCCGAGGACGGAGGGCGGTGGAGGGTTATGTTGAAGGAGGCCAAGGCTCGAAATGGGTTGTAATGCCAATGAAGAGGAAAAAGACCTACTGGGAAATGAGTTTTGTTAAACGCCTCGGGTGGAAGTGCCTACCTTCTGCACCAGATCTAGCTCAGGTTTGGTCCGGCAGAGCTGGTGAGATCTCTCTACACCAGGGTGGTGGGTCTCCTAGAGGGAACAAGTGAGAATACCTAAAATAAAGCCAACACTGTACGTACCTCGTCAGGGCAATGAAACACTGTCTGGGGTAAACATTACTTGTATTGTCGGTGATTTGTAATTACAACCGTGGGTACATTCACAATCAATAATTATGCACAGGTATACTAATTGACTATCTACACATGGGGGAGCCTACCAAATCTCTCTCTTACTCGTACCGTCTCTGGGGATCAATTGTAGACACGCGAGAATTAAGGAGAAGACACACAGCAAAATGGAGGGTTATTTACTCACAGGTGCCAAGGGGGTGATCGTCGGGAGGTCCCAGGGAGGGGCTACCCTGGCCGCAGGGCAGGCTAGGCCTGGCCACAGGGCCATGATGTGCTTGGGGTCGCCACAGGTAGGGTTCCTGTGCTGCAGGGGCCTCAGGCGTGCTCCTCGGAACACCGCCAAAACATCGCGCTTGTATCGAATGTTCTGGAAAAAGCCGGGATCACGCGTGTCGTACTGACACAGCTGTCGCAAGCGCGGTCGGGGCGGGAATGAGCGGGAATCAGCGGGGTCTTGCGGTCGGCCGGGGCCGTTGGGGGAAAGGAGCGGGGTGCAGCTGCACGGGGCGGGGTAGAGTTGGGAGTTCTGCTACCTAACAGTTTACAAAATTATAATTACGTAATGAGTAGCCCGAAAAAAAATAACAAAAATTGGGAATTTCACCATTTTTTAGAAAAATATTCACATTTCCGCCACTGTAACTCGTTACCTATTAGACTCATAAAAAAAAAATTAAGTAAAAATTATTTGAAATTTTATTTACTTTAAGTTTGTCTTTAGCGATTTGGTCGTAAGATCAACCATTGCACAATTATTTTGAAAAAACCAAAATTTGGCACCTTGAATCCAAGATGGCAGCTCGAGCTCGACCCCCCCCCCCCAAGGTCGAAAACTTTTTTTTTTCTTTAGAGTCCCAATCTTAACAACATATATCAAAATCGCTACTACACGACCTTTTGCAAGGTAAAACTCCCCACTGACTGGGCTATCAGTGTTTTAAACGATTAGAGCGATCGTAATTTTTTGGTTGTTTAATAAAACAGGGGCATGCTGCGCGTGGTGACCGGACAACTCAACCGCATACAACTTCAACACCTTTGAAGGATTTTTTTGTTGTTTGTTTTTGGGGTGTTATGCCGTGTTGCGCTACCTCCTCCTTTAGCCAACGTTTCGGACAGCGTTACAGTGTCCATAATCAGGGCAGATGTGTAAATGATGTGTTTTAGTGGTAAAATGTGTGCTTAAGTACTTCGAAGCAATACCGTGTTGCCAGCTCCACTCCACTGCGAGCTGGAATCACAGTAAACTTGAAGATGGTTTTCTGCATTTAGCTTTGGTGTAGCCGTCAATTACCGGATACCAAGAACTATTGAGCTTAGCTCCGTCGTCTCTATTAATGTTAATAGGATTTTTATGAATTTCAATTGCCTCTATAATTAGGCGTGCTCTATAAGTTTTGAGTTTTTCCAGGACTTCAGGAACAAATCCAAAGTAATGGCCGGTTTCAATTAAATGCTCGGCGATTGCCGATTTGTCAGGGTGGCCAAGTTTACACGCTCGAAAGTGTTCCGATATCCTTTTAGAGATCGTCCGCTCTGTTTGGCCCACATAGATCTTATCACATCCGGAACAGCTGAGTTTATATACTCCATCTGTTTCTAGAGGAAACTTGGACTTTGCAGGACTCAAAAAGTCTCTTATTTTTGTAGTGGTTCCGAAGACAGTCTTGATGCATAACACCCCAAAAACAAACAACAAAAATACTTTTCGCCGTGAAAATCTAAAATCATATCTACCTTTGAAGGAGTTAATTTTTTTTTAAATAGGTTACGTTAGCTTAGGTGCTAATGCGCTATTTTTTTTTCATAACCTTTAATGACTGGGGTGTTAATTTCTTTCTTTAAATGTCTAATTTTCCCTTTATCCTTCTTAAGAAATTGACTTTTTTGTAATTTTTTTAGTAAAATTTTAAAGTTACTGTTAAGTTTTAACTTATTATCGTTTATATTGTTTTTAACTTATTAACTTATATCGAGTATTTAATTTCTTCTACATCTTGAATATTTTGATTGTCTATATTTAGCTCTCTAACTAAAACTTTTTTAAAATGTTGACCCACAAACAGAAAGTACTAGCACTGCCGTAGCGTGGGATGAAGCTTATTACCCAGATAATTTGATATACGAAGAAGATTTTGGAACTAATAGTTTGGGGGATCTGGAGGTCACCGAAACATGCTTCTGTTACTTCAAGGTCGCCAATTATACGTTATTAAATGACCCCTTCCTAGATGAACCTAAAGGTATTATTCAAATTTTATTTTTAATAGCTGTACCTGTAAGCCTGCACAATTTTCCAATTGTTTTTTTTCATTATATTATTAATGAAATATCTGAGAATGTAAATAGTGATGTTGGCGATGAATCAATTGATTGGCATCCAACTTTCCCGAGATAATATTTCCGAAAATTGTGTTTAAAGCACTTGGGTTACCACGAAACATATGTTATGAGATGACTGCCGATTGACCAAATCCATTTAAATATTCATAAGGAAGTGATTAAAATTCACGATCTCATCTACATAACACTTACGTACACACGCCGCCGTCATTTAACCGGTCAAAGGCCAGGCCATTTCGCGGAAATTCGCGAAACTTCACAAAAAAAAACACTAAAAAAGCACCATTTTGAACTTTGAATTGAATGTTTGGTTGATTAATTTTGAGCTATTGTATATTGTATTGACTGAAACACGTTCACAACACAATAAACTATCTACCAAAACAACATTACTTGCATTTATTACGTAAATTAATAGGTTTTATGATGTTTTATTCGCGATACACGCATTTATTGCGACGTTTAAATTCGCGGCAATTTATGACAGCGCATTGTCATGGATGAAATCGTTTTAAAAATATTCCAGGGTGACAAGGTGAATGAAACTTTTTTAATGATGGCGCAAGTGATTCTGACACTGTTATTCATACAAATTCTGTACATAGAAGTGTCAAAATCGCAGACCAAAAGTTTTTTGTCGGAAGTATTATTCAAATATTTGAATTATTTTCTCGCGCATGCGCACATGACTCGCGCGCCGGCGCGTCTCCGGCCTGTAACCGTTATTAGGTCACCATTATTTTAAGAATTTTATCACACTGACAAAATAAGTAAACCCGTGCTCCAGGAACTAAGGAACATTATTTTCGATCAAGACAAGATAATTAATGACTTGTTAGTGCGTGTTAAGTCCGTAGAAGAAATGTTGAATCGATAAGTGGCAAAAAAAATAGTACCCGCGTAAGGTACTGTCTCGAAATACTAACCCCGGGATCCAGCGCCATGCCAGTGCGAGTGTTTCTAATGTGTGTGTGCGCGGCAAATGCGAAATGCGGCCGTTTAGTCTCTAGCCTACCGTCACCGCCCCCTGGTTCCCGCCCTCACGCTGCGAGTGTAGCCGGACAAAGCGTTCTAGATTGCCTTCTCCCCCACAAGCGGCGTTCAAACTGCACAAAATGACCACTAGATCCTAAAATTGTTATTGTTAAAATCCTTTTGCTAAAAAAGGTATATCGGAGGAAGATCCAAACCACACTTCCACGTCTGCTGCAGCGGCATCTTTTCCTGCTCTAATAACATCAATATTATCCCCCACGAAAAGCCGACCCAGCCTGTAAAAACACATAGATAGCGATTCCCTCATCATCGGTGGACGAATACGGTCTCACCCAATCTCTAAAGGGATAGGGTCTGTCGATGACAACTTGGTGACCATCCCGAGAAACTTGTACTTACAAGTCTTCCGTGTTCTACCTAACAACCACGGAAGATCAAGAATCTTTGTTCCTAAAGATGAAGAGGCCCGATTGACTGTAGCAAACAAACTTTCTCAAAAATAACCAAATTTCGATGATATTTTTCGCTATCGAAGCGCACTATTGCGAGTTCGAAGTTTTTGTTGGAATTCAAAAAGAAGATTCAATTTTCAAACTGTGTCAAGGGAAGTGATTGTAAAAATAATTAATTCCCTAAAAAACACGCCTTCTGCCGGGGTTGATGGAATATCAACCAAGATTTTGAAAACGCTGGCTACGGAAATTACGTTGCCTTTAGAATATCTAATTAACCTTAGTATCAGTCAAGGACTCTTCCCCTCAAACTTGAAACAAGGTATTATTATTCCCATAAATAAAACAAGTAACAAAACAGACATAAACATCAGTTGGTAAAATTTCTGGTGAGCCATAAAGTACTGTCAGAAAATCAATACGGGTTTCAAGAAATCAAGAGTACTTCTGACGCTATTCCCGCCGTAACTGACTTCATTTTAAAAAACCTTGATAAAAGCAAAAAATGCATTTGAATATTTTTAGACCTTTCTAAAGCCTTTGATACAATATCACACAGTAAATCAAACAAACTTCAAATAATCGGTATTACAGGCAACGAACTTAACTTTTTTAAGAGATACTTTAATGACCGCAAGCAACAAGTGAAAATAATGAACACAATTAGCAATCAGTGCTCAACTCACTATGGGATACCCCAAGGTAGCATATTAGGACTATCTTTGTTCCTTTTATATATCAACGACGTATGTAACATTAATACTCAGGGAAAAATAGTTAGTTTTGCCGATGACACTGTTTTACTATTTGAAGCTGACACTTGGCAAGCTGTTTACAAAAAAAGCTGAAACGGATATAAACATTATAAAAAAGTGGTTAGATACGAATACGCTCACATTGAACACTGAGAAAACTAAATATGTCACATCAAGCATAAATATAACAGGTCAACCTTATGATGACGCCTCTATTAGAATACACACATGTTGAAATTCCGATGAATCTTGTCAGTGTCCCTACATTGAGCGCACTACACAGATGAAGTATCTCGGCCTCACAATTGATCCATATCTCAAATAGAATATTCACATTCAAATAATTGCAAACAAAATAAGAAAAATCATGGACTTTTTCAGAACGATACGAAACTTTCTTGACTTAAAACACTAGAAAATGATTTATTTTGCAATCTGTCTGTGAGTATGGTATCATAGCATGGGGAGGCGGTACTGCATCAGTACTAGACCTAATTATGAAGGCACAGAAAACTATTATAAAATTAATTCTTAGACTACCTCTAATTACAGACTCGAACTTAATCTTCAATATTATGAATGTGTTTGACGTTCGACAGATATATGCAAAAACAATCCTCACTCATCTACACAAAAATATACACAAATACTATGAAAAAAGTTTAAATACTCGCTGTACTCGAAACAATAACAAAGATTTACTACAAATTCCCATAACTCATACTACTTTTGGTCAACGAAGCTTCAGAAGCTTCTGTTGTAAAGTCTTGCAACAAGACTTTACAACATTCTTCCAATGAGTATAAAAAAATATGATTCACAAAAAAATTAAAAAAAAAACATAAAAATTTGGATAAAAAATAATGATAGAGCATTTACCGGTGCACTCACCCAAATTCGAAATTAGTATTGAACCAATGCTGTTACAGTAGGATGAGCCGGTAGGATGTAGTGAACGTATGTCTTACAGTATGAAAGAGACATGCGTGTATGAGTGATACAGCATGCGGAACGTATAAAAGGCGTGAATGTTGTCCATTCGTCCTCTCTTGTTATCAGCTTCCTAAGAAGAACCTTGTACATTATTCTCGGATTAAATACACATAGTCTACCCACGTCTATTATTGACATACACCCCATACTGAGATCATCATATCTGAGGAATCTGGATCCATCATAAAGGAGTCCAGAAGTAATGGGATAACCGGCCACGGTTATTACATTTGGCGCAGCTGAAAAAGGAACCACGGGCAGCCAAATCATTACATTTGGCGCGGTCGGAAAAAGTACCACGGGCAGCCAAATTGTTACATTTGGCGCAGCTGAAAAAGGAACCACGGGCAGCCAAATCATTACATTTGGCGCGGTCGGAAAAAGTACCACGGGCAGCCAAATTGTTACATTTGGCGCAGCTGAAAAAGGAACCACGGGCAGCCAAATCATTACATTTGGCGCGGTCTGAAAAAGGAACCACGAGCAGCCAAATCATCACATTTGGTGCGGTCGGAAAAGGAACCACGAGCAGCCAAATTATCACATTTGGGCAGCCGAAAAGGAACCACAGCATCCGAGATGGAAGCTACAATGGTCAACCTGTGATCGGGGAGACAAAGGCCAGATCACGACTCCACATCTTTGCGGAGCAGGAAGAAAGCAAGAGCAGCAGAAGAAGCATCCTAGAAGCATCAAGGCCCTGGAGGAGTATTCGCGTAAGGCGTGGATACAGCAGTTTCGGATCTTCAAGAGAAGAGCTGGGACCTGGTGCAGACCTCACGGAAGGCGCATAGAAGGAAGACTAGGGTTCAGGAGCGAGAGACGGGTCGCGGAAGGGCGAGATCGGGCAGCATCCAGTCATCAGAGTCGTGAGTTGAGTGCTGTTTGTAATTTTTTCTGTTTTTTTTTAATTGATTGCATCTGTGTGGAAATGGAGGGAAAAGAACTGCCCAGGTTTTGTCATTTGAGGGACAAGCTGGAGACATTCGTTCTTCAGTACGAACAGTTCATCCTCGTCAATAATGACAAATTAAATTCGGTAGAGAAAAAGAGAGCGGTTTTAATATCTCATTTACACACAGAGACAATAGATTTATTGATTGATTTGTGTTTTCCTAAAAAAATTACAGATGTTACGGTCGAAAATTTATTGTTATTACTAGAGAATCATGTAGGTATCAAAAGCAAAAAAGTGTTCAAGGAGCGCGAATTTTTTTTTGCCACGAAACAAAAAAGTACAGAATCTGTTAATGATTTTATAGCACGGTTAAGAAATCTCGTTAGATTTTGCAAATTCGAAGACAGACTTGAATATAATTTAAAAGATGTTTTTGTCACCGGTCTTCGAGTGGGGCGTATTAAGGAGAAATTATATGTAGAGGCTGAAAACTTTTCATTAAAAAAAGTTATAGAATGTGCTTTTGCCATGGATTCGTTCGAGGTAATTAATAAGCAAATTAAAACGGAAAGTGTAGATATAGTTTTAAAAAATAGACTGAACAATTTGTCACAAAAACAAAATTCGGCGGGTAAACATTTTTCTAGACCTACGGACAAGAATGTTACATCGTTCAGAGCGAAATCAGCAGACCGAATGAAATGTAAACATTGTGGTAGTTATTACGAATTAGTAAATTGTAAATTGAAAGACGTGTTTTGTTATAAATGCGGAGACAAAGGGCATATTAGTAAAATATGTCGCGGTTTAAATAATAAAAATATTTCTTCAGTGTTTGTTAATACGCAGGAACATAAAAAAATGTTTCGGATAAACTCAGTATATTGTGAACCAATATTGTGCAAAATATTAGTGAATAATGTGGAACTAAACGGGTTATTGGACACAGGAGCGGCAGTTTCGATTTTAACAGACAAAGATTATGTTAAACATTTCAAACAGTTAGATTTAAAATCAAAGGATTTAACCTTAACGGGTTACGCTAACTGTAAGTTGAATTTATTGGGTTGTATCTTATTAACAGTTGATTTTAACGGTTGTAGGGAAATGTTAGAATTTTGCGTAGTAAAAAATGGAACAACTACTGTTCTGGGGCGTGATTTCATTAAAAAGTTTAATATTGGATTTACGGGGTTACAATCTACTTTATCCCAGGAGGGAAGTGAAAAATTTTCTCACAATATGGTTGAGAATAAGAGTAGTGTAGTAGATAAATTAATTCGAAAATTCCCGGAGGTTTTTTCGGAGAAACTGGGTAGATTCAACAAATATAAAGTGCATTTGAAATTAAAAGAGAATGCGGAACCGAAATTCTGTAATCCGAGAAATATACCGTTTGCTTTAAAAGCAAAAGTTGAATCGGAATTGGGCCGTTTACAATCGGAAGGTATTTTAGTTCCGGTAAATTATAGTAAGTTTGCATCACCAATCGTTCCCATAGTAAAAAGTAATGGGAAAATTAGGATTTGCGGTGATTATAAGGCAACAATAAATCCACAGCTAGTGGTAGATAAATATCCTATGCCACGGATAGAATGGTTGTTTTCTCAAATGGCGGGTGGAATAATTTTTTCCAAGATTGACTTGCGGCAAGCGTATCTACAATTAGAACTAGATGAGGAAAGTCAAGAATTCACAACTATATCTACTCACTTAGGATTGTTTAAATTCACGAGATTAGTGTTTGGGATTAATAGCGCGCCGGCTATTTTTTGTAAAACGATAGCTTCGTGCTTGAAAGGGTTGAAAAAAACAGCTGTATTTTTAGATGATATTGTGGTAACAGGAGATTTGGAAGAAGATCATAATGATAATTTAACAGCAGTGTTAAATAGATTAAAAGATTGTGGATTTAGCGTAAATATTCACAAGTATATTTTTAAGGCATCATCAGTAACTTTTCTAGGGTTTGAAGTTTCAAAAGAAGGAATTAAACCATTGAAAGACAAAACTATCGCTATTAGTAAAGTATCGCAACCTAAAGACATTACTGAATTACGAAGTTTTTTGGGGTTATGAACTTTTACAGGTCATTTGTACCTAATATGTCAGTACTATTAGATCCGTTACATAATTTATTGAAGAAAAATTCACATTATGATTTTAATCAAAATTGCTTGGAAGCTTTTAATAAAATTAAGTCAATTTTATGTGATGATAGAGTGCTAGCTCATTATGATCCGAATGTAACATTGAAGATTGTGACAGATGCCTCAACAAAAGGGTTGGGGGCGACACTTTTGCATTGTTACGATAATAATTTACAGAGACCGATTTCTTTTGTTTCTCGAAAATTAACTGAAGCAGAAAAGAAATATTCAATTTTGGACTTAGAAGCAACAGCTATTGTGTTTGCGTTGAAAATTTTTTTTGAGTATATTTATGGAAGGGAATTCATTTTAGAAATATATAATGAACCGTTATGCAGAATTTTTGGTGATAAGAAAGGTATCCCAGTATTAGCGTGTAACAGACTTCAACGTTATGGTGTAATTCTTTCGTCGTTCAATTATAAAGTACAGTACGTGAAATCGGCATTGAACTGTTCGAATTATTTGTCTCGCGTTCCTGTCGAGGAACCAGTTCACGTAGAGAATGACTTTGATACTCAAATAAGTTTATTAAAAAATAACCGAGATTTACCTATAGATGTCGAGGAAATTAAATCGGAATCAAGTACAGATAAAATTTTATTGGAAATTAAACATTGTCTCAGAACAGGGTGGCCAAATAAAATTAACAAAGATGATTCAAAATGGAGTAACTGGATTAAACGGAATGAATTATCCATAATTGATGATTGTTTTTTCTGGAATCATAGGCTAATAATTCCAGTAATTTTAAGAATTTTTTTTTAAACTTATTGCATAGATCTCATCTGGGTATAGCAAAGATGAAAGGTTTAGCCAGAGGTATATTTTGGTGGCCAGGGATAGATGGAAATATGGAACTTTTAGCGAGAGGATGCGAAATTTGTTCAGAGGTTCAACCTTCTCAACCAAAGAGCGAATTGACTCCGTGGCCTATAACTGAAGAAATATGGAGAAGGGTGCATATTGATTATGCGGGCCCAATTGCAAATAAATATTTTCTTGTGATTATTGACTCAACCTCAAAATGGTTAGACTGTGTAGAGGTAAATTCTCCAAATTCGTATAACACTATTAAAATATTAAAGGGTTTATTTACTTATTTCAGGAGTGTACAGACAATAGTGTCAGATAATGGAGCCGCTTTCATGTCAGCGGACTTCAAAGAGTTTTGTGAGATGAATAACATCAAACATTTAACTACTCCGGTAAATCATTCACAATCAAATGGTTTAGCAGAAAACGCGGTTCGAACGTGTAAAATTTAAAAAAAAAATGATGATAAGAAATAAGTTTCAGTCAGGTTATGAGGAAAAATTAGGAAATTTTTTAATTGATTACAGAAATGCACCACACTGTACAACTGGCTTAGAACCTGCAGTTGTAATGTTTGGAAGGAAACTAAGGTCTAACTTAAACAGTTTTGTACCGAGAGGGGGGAGAGATAAGGATAATATAATTAAGAAAGAAACTAAAATTAAAAAGTCTCAATGTCAGGAAAATCAGAAATATAATAATAAGAGAAATAATAAAGAATCGGTGGGTTTTTCGATTAATCAAAAAGTAATGGTTAGAGATTTCTGAGACCAAAACAATGATAAATGGGTACCAGGGAAAATACATAAACAATTAGGAAAAAAACTTTATATAATTGAGGTAAATTTAAATGGTAAACTTATGTATTGGAAAAGGCATTTTGATCAGTTGTCTAATTTGTGTGTATCATGGGAAAAGAAACCCAGCAATCCTTATATCGCGTCTGAGACGAAGAGACTGTCGTATGACGATTACGATGTCTCCAGCTTTGTGCCGGATGACAGACTAATGGGTGTTTCTCCTTCTCCTTCCAGCTCCAGTGATCCAGTGGCTTCCACGTCGGGAAATTGGAAGGACCGACTACGACCACGTACACACAGATGAGTCAATGAAGACAGGAGTCAGCTCTCGACTCAACATGAGACAAATGAATTACTTACATTGTAAATATTGGAATATTGTATGTATTGTAAATAATTATCAGCATCATGTTGTGTAATTGTCTTCAGATTTAAGTGTGGAGGGATGTAGTGAACGTATGTCTTGCAGTATGAAAGAGACATGCGTGTATGAGTGAGACAGCATGCGGAACGTATAAAAGGCGTGAATGTTGTCCATTCGTCCTCTCTTGTTATCAGCTTCCTAAGAAGAACCTTGTACATTATTCTCGGATTAAATACACATAGTCTACCCACGTCTATTATTGACATACACCCCATACTGAGATCATCATATCTGAGGAATCTGGATCCATAATAAAGGAGTCCAGAAGTAATGGGATAACCGGCCACGGTTATTACATTATTGTACCAATGTTATTGTTATTATTAATGCAACCATTGTATTGTGTAATTTTATTCTAATATAAGTGTAGGTATGTTCACAGTATAATAAACTGACGTAAAATTACTGCCTCAACACAGTCTAGCCTAGTGAGGCATGTTACGAGAAACCTAAATTTATAATTATAAATCTCTCTTCTTTAAGAACCTACTGTATATATGTATTTTGTTTTCTGATATTAACTTTTGCAACTTTTAAACTGTACTTATGATGTACTTTTTGTTTTTGTAGTTATAAATCTTAAATTTTTTTGTTCAATAAAGATATATTATTATTATTATTACCTCGGTCTGAAAAAAATCATAAAATCCTTAGTCGCATGCAGATGTAGTTTTTTTTTACATTAACTGCGCACAGGAGGCCCTGAGGAAAATAATTTCCCTCAGATGGGATGCTGTGTGGAGGATCTTTTTGAGGAGAGGAAGGAATGAACATTGGTCTTGAAGAGACCCGTGTTATAAGAAGGAAGAAACACAGAGGCCGGCAAATCATTCCACAGCCGAGCTGTTGAACACAAGAACTTCCCGTCGAAGAAACGACCCGTTCTCATGTGATAAATGTCAACCGTGTACAAATGTTGGGCACGCGTTTGGCGTGTTTCCCGACTATGCACCGGTGCCGAAGGGATCAAATTCCTCGGGGCATCTTCCGTTGTAATACCGGTAGAACAAGGATAGCATTTCGCACCCGACGCCTGCGCTCTGAAGATTGCAATCCGTCTGTAAACATGGGAGAATCTATTAAACGGACCGCCCGTTTCTGCACAGAGTCGAGGGTATTTTTCAGGTATTTTGGAGCTCTAGACCAAAGTTGGCTGCCAAATTCAACCATGAGGCGTGATTTGTACAGGGTTAGCAGTTGTGTACTATTAAAGTACCTGCGGGCCCTGTACAGTACGCCCAGTTTGTGGGAGGCCAACTTTACTCTGGCTCCGATGGAGCCTCCGCACCTGAGCTGCTCACTTAGAGTTACACCAAGCAAATCAATGGAGGGCCTGTTCGGAAGATTGCTTTCATTGAAAGAGACTAGATTTTCAATTCGATCCCTTTTAGACGTAGTCAGACAAGATTGGGTCTTTGCAACATATATATATATTTTTTTACATGTTTTTTACTACCCTTCCATTGAAAGCATTTGCTTGTGTATGGAAGGGGAGTGTACATTGTTAGGTAGCGGCCTCCCAGCTGTACCCCCTCCCAGCTGTACCGCCGCCTACCTTCCTCCAAACGGCTTACGGCCGCCCGCAAACCGCCCGGCAGTCAAGCACCTACCTCCCTAGCCAAAGCACGGTCGGACCAACGCGCACATTCGCGCCTTTCCAGAACGCTCGATACAAAACGGGATGTTTTTGCGGCGCTTCGAGAAGCGTGCACGAGGCTCCCGCCGCATAGGGGCACTCCCTGTGCCGACCCCAAGCCCCCCATGGCCTTCCTGCCAGGCATAGTCCGCCCTACGGCCCGGCTAGCATATTCCTGGGACCTTTCGACGATGGCCCCCCGGTACCTGTGACTAATGACCAAATAATCCTCCTTTTGATGTGTGTCCCCCTCTTTCTCGCGTATCTATGATTGACCCCCAGAGTCGGCACGTGCTGAGAGAGGTTTGGCAGGCCCCCCCATGTGTAGATAGACAATTAGCTTACCTGTGCATAATTATTAATTGTGGATGTACCCTTGGTTGTATTTGTGAATCACCAACAATACAAGTAATGTTTACCCCAGACAGCGTTTTATTTCCCTGACGAGGTACGTGCAGTGTTGGCTTATTTTATGCATTCTCACTTGACCCCTCTAGGAACCTACGACCCTGGTGCAGAGAGATTTCACCAGCTCTGCCGAGCAAAAACCCTGAGCTAGACTTGGTGCAGAAGGTAGGCACTTCCGCTCGAGGCGCACGACAACATAAATGTTATTAGTTAGTACTTAAATAATTCATTGTACATAAATATATGTGTGCTGCAGTATTTATTTTGATAATAATGTGTATTTAAAAAAAAGAATGTTATAGAAAATTAATAATTAATATTGTACAGTTTGATTTGCAATAATTTTAGCTATGAATTTCAGTATTATCGTGTATGACAATAATAAAATTTTTGGGAGCATCGTTTGGATGGATTGCAATCGGAATTACAAATGTCTTTTCACTATTTAGTGAGTGTTTTTACCCCAAGAGCACTATTAACATCAAGCCCTCGTAAAACATGGAGTACTTACCGATACCGGGTCCTCAGCTTTTTCATACGAAAACCGCAGTGAGGAACCGACGACGGGCAGCACCTTGGTCATCGAGGGTTGAGTTATCCGCAAACATTTTCCCTAATAGGTTAGCCTTTTCGGTGGCGGTGTTTGCTAGTGACCTGTCAGGTATGGTGAGAGGTGGCAGATTGGATTTGCAGAAATTGCGATCTATTGAGCCCGCAAGCGACCAGAATTGCCTGCTGTCATGCGAACATGCAGCCAGCTTTCTGCTGATCTGCTGGTCGTGCTCGAATTTTGACCTATTTATGATTCTCTTGGTTTCCTTTGCCATTTTGTTGTAAGGTGTTCTGTCTTCGGATGTTCTAGATGTGTTGTAGGCTCAGTAAGCGGCGTTTTTTCGTCGCACTGCTTCAGCGCATTGTCGACTGAACCATGGCTTTGAGCTTACACCAGTTTCCTTAACAGTAGATTGGATAAAGCCATCCATTGCGGATGTGATGACTTCACCAATTTTCTGGGCTCATCTTGAGGGATCCGAAGTCCGTAAATAGACAGCTGACCACGGGAAAGCATTAAAATGTGCCCGCAGACCGAATCAATCTGCTGACCTATAGTGCCACACTTTTCTCTTCATTCTCTCGTTGGCGGTCTGAAGTTTACGCGGATTGATGTCATCATTTGGCAGTGGTCGGACGATCCTAAAGGCGCTGTGACTTCAATCTTGTAACCGTGTGGCACCGTGGTTAAAAATAGGTTTAACAGAATGGAACGGTGAGTTTAGACATCAAGAACCCTAGTAGGCTCCTAAACCATTTACTCCAATCCGTAGCAAAGGGCAAAGGATTCCGCTTATCGTCCGGCCGAGTCTGTTGATCCTGAGAATTTCAAACAAGGTTCGTTATGAAAATTGAAGTCCCCCAGGACCATAAACTCTGCCATAGGATAGCGGGGCAAGAGGTCATCGATAGTGTCGCTTAAATATTGGAAGAGCTCGGACGTATCTGTTTCGCTAAGGTTTGGTGAGCGGTATAAACCCGCGTAGAATCTTAGCGTACTGGCAAGATTGACGCTTACCCACATTACGTCGAATCCGGAGTTTTCCATATTCAAAAGGCGCACACAGTTGACGTCAGCTCGAAAATAGAGACAGACACCTCCCTTAGGTCTGGTCTTGCCTGCGAGGGTGAAGCCCGGGAAAGAAGTGAAGTGAAGATAGGAGGCATCTACAGGCTCGGCTATCTGCGTTTCAGACAGGAAAAGTAGGTTTGGGCGTTGAGAAAAAAAGGTGGTGGTGGACAGAGTTTAAATTGGTGTGCAGGCCGCGAATGTTGATGTAATTCACCAACAGTTTTGACCCGCATCGGGGACGCCTACTTCTCGCCGCTGTAATGACGTTAATTATTGATGGTTCTAAATTCATTCAATTCATTTTATTTGTTTGATTTTTTAAGTGTGATATGAGAGGAAGGAAGGTCTGGGAGGGAAGAGGTAAAAGGGGTGGGTAGGATGCTGGGGATCAGAGTTTCCAACCTACCCACTGCGGTGCAAGGCGATGCGCAGGGAGAGTCCAGCGGAGAGGTCGCCCAATGCGCCCCAAACGCTACTGCTGGGTCTCCTCCGGTCACGAACCGGCACAAGAGCAGAGGCGGGATTTTTACACTTGTTGATGGGCTAACCCACCCTCAGTCGTGAGCCTGAGGGTCGGGCCCCTGTACTACCGAGCGGGCCGGACAGCGGTAACCGGTTGTAAAGGGTCTCCATTAACCAGCATCTCCCAATAGGGCCGCCACGCAGAAGGTAGGCCGACGCACCCGCCATCAAGACCTGGACAAACATTACCCCAAGAACCCGGGCTCCTCTTCTAAGTCACCAAACGTAGCGAACCACTTGGGGTGACCTGTGGCAGAGGTATTAATCATCCAATAATTGGTTCCCAGGGCGGCGGTACACATACCCACCTACCAAATTGTGATTTTTTGTAAAATTTATTAACTGTCCTATAATAAAACGTAAAACCTACAGGAAATATTTTTTAAAAAGCACTCACAGTTGAGTAACGTATTAATTTTTTTCGTGAAATTTGACTTTGAGGACATCTAGACAACATAAGGATTGTAACATATTAATTTTTGTGAGTTTAACTACGCGAGTAGGTATTGTTTAATTTAATTTACTTGTAAGTGAGTTAAGTCTATAATGGGAATAAATATCAGACGTGGACGATTCTTCGCCAGCGATCCCTAAAGTCAGAACGAAGAAGAACAGCCGCTATGCCACACGGTTATGACAGTCATCCCCGACCCGGTCTGCAGTGCTGATGTGACGAGGGAGAAATCGTATATTGCGTCGTAACTCAAAGTGCACAGACACTTGGACAAACAAAGAAAGAAAGATTGCTTCAGAATCTACAAGATTTCAGAAAAATAGTGTTACTCCGCGAGCATATTTTTCAACCTCTCGAGGCCGGCGCATGACATCTCTTAGGGTCTGGTGAGCAGCCTACTCGCGCTGCAGGGTACACACGCGGCCGGTATGGCATGTTTGGCAGCAGTATTGTGTGTGGTTCATTTGTGGTGCTCATAATATCAAGAAACAGCAATTTGCACGGCGGTCTAGGACGTCATGGCGCGCGTGCTGTTTGGGGGTGAGATTTCTCGGTTTGAGGCTTCTTTACACGGTTGCGGAAGAGCCCCCCACCTGGATGCTCGAGGATTTCCTGAGGAAGAAGCCCGTATGTCCGGAATCCTGGCCACGGATGGGAATATGTCCAAGACGTTCTTTGTGTCCAAGAAGTTCTCGCGTGGGTTTGCGGATAGTTTAGTCCAGCTCTCTTTCTCTCACCTGATACCGTTTTCACCGAGTAGCATAAGGTATTTACATGTGTTTGTTTATTTTACTATAAATAAGAATTGCTCTCTAACAAAATCTTTCAATCGAGATGAACCCTACAATTTTGCTCTCTAACAAAATCTTTCTTTTGAGATGAACCCTACAATTTTGCTCTCTAACAAAATCTTTCCTTTGAGATGAACCCTACAATTTTCCCACTAACTTGAGATGGATCGACATTGCTCTGACTGAACCTACATAAATTTACATTACAGGACATTATACCAACTAAAGAAAGTAATGAATGGGCCAGTAGATTCCATTGCAGTTTGAAAAACACGCGATATTTTTGTGTTAATCAATTTTGTCTTGCTCAAGTGATGAAATGCAACTGACAATGTGATTAGCGCATCGCTGTTGGTAATCTCTATGTTGAGGGTGCATACTTAGCCAATAACAATCATCTAAGTAATAATGACTACTATCTTGGGAGTTTTGACTCATCACCTTATTTACAATAGCAGAAACAAAATTCATGAATTCGAGTGTTGATTTTTGTATTTTTGTCCAAGGGACAATGCTTTATAGGAGGACGTGCGCAAATAAATCTTATTTTTATTTTTACACACTTTAATCCTAATAAATAATATAAGGTATATTTGCGACACGTTCCAGAGTGGAAGATACATTCACTGTCGCCCCGGTGTAAGACCACGAATCAGAATTGAAATGTAGCTATAAATGGCTTTAGCCATTTTTGGTAACCAAATCTGAATAGCCAGGTACTACCGCACTTTCCTCTTCCCCACTCCTTTCCTCCCCCCACCACCTTCAGCTTAACAATTTATTTTTCTTTATGTAGGTAATCAGGTCTCGTTTGCGTTAAGAGCATTGTCCCGGTAGGACAGAGGTCCTAGTTTCTGCAACAATTACCTTTTATTTTATGTTGTTGTTCTGTTTCATTAACATTAGGAATTTTCTTTTTAAAATGATTAAATTATTGCTAATTTAAATAATTATTTTAATTTTATCCTGACGAAGAAACCATCGGTTTCGAAACATGCTGATAATTTTGACTAAATAAGTGGTGTCACACATAGTGGTTTGTTTTCATTTGTTTAAATAATACTTTGATAGGTATAATCTACTAAAATTATTCCAATATTATGAAAATAATTTATTTTTATTTTTGAAATAACAATGAGTAAAACCTCTAAATTGTTTAAGGTTCCAATGGATTCGCGATGTTGATCGAGGGTGATGGCTGTTTCGTCACTCCGAGCCTGCGCCTGTCTCCAGGTTCCTTCTTCCTTTTGAGGATGAAAACATTTGCTACAAAAAGGGCCACTTTACTGGTCAAACAAGAGGCGTTTCCAAACCACAATTTCACTAAGACTTATGACGCTGGCTGTTGGTTTAACGCTCAAGGACCCCTGAAAGAGGGAACTAGTCGAGTAAGCTTCACTTTTGCATTTCATGCTAAAAATGACAGCGTTCCTTATTCTTTTCTGGTTGATAGTCTAAGAATTGAAGGGCCTACGATTCCGAAAACGACGCCTCCGAGAAGAGTTGGATGGAATATGGTAAATATAAAACTCAAGACTTTAGCTGCCTCTATCGTCTTTCCTTTTGTTATAATTCTTGCAATTATTATCCCTCTTTGTATTGGTTTATATTATTTGTAAATTCTGCTGATTGACTAAAAGTCTACAACAATTCACTATTTTTCGTATGTTATATAATGCAGAAACGTTTTGTCAAACGGCGCGTTATATCAAAATCTCCTAAAGCCAAGTCAGGACACCGACTCAAATCGGTTTATTATTTCTATAAAGCCGGGTACAGACTGCTGTAATGTTACATGAAAGGACCATTTCATAAGTGTGGACGCAGCGCGCGCACGAACCGAGCAACCGAGCATGTACCTACTCGCATCTGTTACCGGCATGCGCGCGGTGAACATAGCTCAGTCTGCCGAGAACAAGTTTTCCATTGTTGGCGCGCGTTCTGCAGTATTGACACGAACAAGCCTGCCACGAATACACTGACGCTCCGTGCACACTGCACGCCCCTTTGTGTTCGGCGAAAAAACCGACACTTTGTGGATTGCGGCGCGCACGAGTTGAAATGCTCTGTTCGTGCACGTAGTGTGCACGGTTCGTGCGCGCAAGGCGTTCACACTATGGGAATTCTGTTACATTGCATGATACATTGCGACAATGTGGATGGAAAATTCTTTCATTGCGTGCAAAGATATTGAAATATAAGTAGATGTGCTATCTGCTGTTTTTACTATGTGGGTCTGCGCTTCCGGGTGTCGCCGATATTGTTTACCAATTAACAAATAAACTAAAAGAACAAATAATTAACGAATAAACCAAACGAACGTTAAACTAAATGAACGAATTCTTTCCTTATTCAAAATATATTGTTAACCAATATTAATGCACATTTTCAAAAAATCAACAAAATGAACAAATTCTTTTTGTATGAAAACTACTCTAATTAGCGCGTAGTCCGGCGACAGTTGGGCGGACACCATAGCATATCTATTCTGTATTTGAATATCTTTGATTGCGTGTTACATTGCATGTTACATTACAGCAATCTGTACCCGGCTTAAGATCCTTATAAATAATTTTGTTAAAGTTAAAGCGTAAACATTGAATATCTTCTTTCAAAATGGTAACACCTTTAGTACCTAACCTAATTATCCGGAAAAAAAATGCAGAAAATATATATTGTTCTTAAATATTACGCTTGTTTTTTGACAATATTTAAAAATGATATTATTAATAAAGTATTTACGACCCTTTTGTATGAGACAACTTTAATTTAAATAATTTTTAAAATTGTAGTTTTTTCTTATTAGGTAATTATTAATGTTTCTATCGTTTTTCCAACAGATATATTATAAATGTACAAAAATATAAATTTTTTAATAAATGTGATAAAATTTTATTTTTTATTCATTCAACATTCAGCTAATGTATTTTTAATGGTGTTGACCGTACTGACGAACTGCGGAAGTACGTAGGTATAAGTAATCGTGAGTTAAATCTCAAACTCCAAAAACCGATTATTGCCATCTACGAATAATTTTTTTTTTTTTTTTTTCATTCATCTTCATTAATTAAATTACATTGGTGATGTACTGTGCCTGTCTCACTAGGAACTTCTGTGTTGAGAGCAGGCGCAGTTTAACGTAGGCAGTTTACACAGAAATAAAAATAATAGCAGCCAATAAAAATATGCGTAAAGAAAATGAAGATAATGTTGGGAGTTGTTCGTCGAAGATTGATGCAGTTAAATATAACCGAATCGGATAGGGACACTTTAGCTCAGTTCGTAGAGCACTGACCCGGCAAGTCACAGGCCCTGGGTTCGAGTTCCAGATGTTACCGTATCTTTTTTCTGATTTTTCTGTTTCAGATTTTCGATGGAGTTTCGCTAATATTGTCTTCATTAATTAAATAATATTTGATTTTAAATAAAAGGCAATAGACAACCATTGTCGTACTAATGGGGGTAAGACTTGAAAAAGTTTTAATAAAATCGCTGATGCTTGATCTGTTTTGGTTGATGATCCAAGCGTTGGTGTCCGACTTATATTAAAAATAATTTGTGTTCTGTCTAATGGCCAGTGGAGGAGCATTATACTTTTACATTGTAATGCTTGTTGTATTGTAGTTGAGAGCTTGTTGCAAAGTATCTAAAATTTCTTCGGCCAAAAGCTGTTTTAGCGAAAGGGGTAAGTAATACAATATGCCCTTTGGTTCCAGTATCTCGAGAGGCTTGGACATTTTCAAAAGCTGTTCTGTGTTTGAAGAGGTCCGCTAATATGTTTTTGGCATAGAGTTGTCTAATGCCCAAAACACAGATTCTCCTAAAGATTTCATCCGAACTGCTTGTAGTAGTAATAGCATGGAACTATGATTCTAAGGAAGCGGCATAAACATTTCGGATCCTATTATACCGCCAAAACCAGTGTAGCTGTCTCCATTTTTCGGCGGCGGGGAGTGGGGATACAGACGGGGTTACCGCTCACCGAGCGGGGGGAGGGTGAGCGCTTTATAAGGAAGGGCCGAACTGGTAGTGGGCTCATTATTTAATTTATTTTTTAATTAAAAAACGTTTCTCAGTTTTTTTTCTTATTTTAAGCACAAAATATAATAGCCCATTACGTATTATTTGTTGAACGAATTTCTTTTTCATAATTGATAATTTTCCTAGTTTTAACCACGTTTATTGTTTATAAATAACCGACATATTTCCTGAGCAATGCTCACTTCCTCAGCGTTTATTTAATTAAAAAAAAGATTATGAAACAAGATTATGATTGATTTCGGGTAGATTAAAAAAATATATATTAGTTAGTATTGTTTTTTTAAACATATTTTAAATAATCAACAGACTTGCAGTGTAAAATTCAGTGCATTTTTATATTTTTTCTTGATGTAAGCTGGTGTTTGAGTTTTAGGAAAGAAGTGCTCGTTATAATCTAATAAAAACTGTAATTACAGTGATAACAAAATTCTAAGAAAAATAAAAAAAATTAGAATGCTCGAACAAAGGATGGATAAGTATAGGAGACATTTATAACAATTTAAAAGTTATAAAAGCAAAATAAAATAAGTGTCACGTGAAGAGAGATACTATCAGTGTTTCTCCTTTAACAGAACTGGTTCTTGATCCTGCTGAAACTTCCGCTGTAATCAACGAGCTAGCTCCTTTACCATAATTTGCAACAACCGATGTGCGGGAGGTTAGTGCAACTTTAGATGCTTACCGTATGATAAAGTTAGACAAGAATATATGTACACAGGAATCCAAACAAAATAATTATCGACAAAGACGGCAAGGTAGCGCGGTGGGAATTTCTCGAAAAAGTTATTAGGACCCAAGAAGAGCAAGGCCTAAATTCCACCCATAAATAACATACCAACACTTTATTTCAGAAAACAGATAATGAAGGTCAATCTAGCAACCCAACTACTAAGCCGAAGTGCTTATTATTTTATTTTATTTTATGTATGTAAATATACATATGTTCATACTGCACCCTTGAGGTGAATTTTCAATCACAAGAATCGAAACTGCTTCTATCTGGAGCCAGAGAGACTATGGCATGTATGTTGTGAGGCTGAAGATGTGGGGAGGGGAAGAAGATGGGGACGAGGAAGATGGAGAAGTACCCGTCTTTTCAGATTTAGTCAACTTCTTATATTATTTTTTATTATAAAATGTTGAAAACACAGATCAATCGAATAAAATTTATCTGCGCCCACCGGGATTTGAACCCGCGACCTCCGGATTGCTAGTCAAGAGCTTTACCCCTCGACCACGGGGGCATGTAAATGTGGCTTTTACATAACAATACAGTGATTACATACTTTGAATTAACATTGTAAACATATGTAAAAGGAGTGTTAAATAAGTAGGAAAAAAAACTAAAAATAACTGTGCAAGAAAGACAAAGTAAAAATGTTTAAAAATAAGCTAAACGATAAAAAAAAACACATACCTATGATATGTGTAAATCTCAACTTTATATTTGTGCGTTATGATTAATAAAAACATAAAAAAATGTGGGTAATTTTAATTATTATAATTTAAGTTGACTGATTCGGCCCATTGGCAGTCGGAGTTCACGTGTTAACATCGGGCCCATGGCGATGGCGGTTGAAATGAACACGCCGAAAATTATAAAATGTATATTTAAGCTATGTTTAAACACTTCATGTGAAAGGTAAGACCGTCTTTCTTCTTAAAGATCTTCATAGAACTACTTTTACACAATTTTACGGCGCAGTGGACCATTTTTCTATGTTTTATGAACGTTTTTCTGGGAGCTCTATGCGCGACCGAGATATAAAAGTAAATGTCAGCCGTCTAAAAACCGTTCGGTAAAATTTTTGAAAAGGCATGCTTTGGGCTGGTGGGCACACTTTACATGCCATCTCTCTAATATCCATACTCTTAGAGTAATAGTGATCGGTAGTTTTAGAATATTCTGTATAATACTCTGAGCTTTAAGAATCAGATCAATGGCGGCAGTGTTTTGTCCTCCCAGGCTATAATACCGTACTCGATTAAAGATTGACATTAGCAGATTGTTTTAATTTGATCCAAGTTAAGAAAGTGGGGAGTATGTCTAAGGAACTATATTGATTTTCTAAGTTTGTTTGCTGTAGTGATACTATGTTCTTTCCACTTTAAATTACTGCCAAAAAAAATACCCAAGAACATTATTTTAGTCACCCGTTCTAAGAAAGGGCAATTGCATACATTAGCAATTGTCAGGGGGTACGCACATACTTTAATTTGATTTTATGGAATACTTAAGGAAGGATTAATGCTAAACCATATACTTATTTAGTTTTTGTCAGATTCATTATTAGTGTATTATTGTCTAACCATATTTTAACATCAGTTATGCCGCCGTTTGCTTAAATAAAGATAATTTCAGTTACTCGATTTGAAGAGGAGAATCGTATCACTAGCAAAACTTACAATTTTATGCAACTACAGGCAGGTTAAATAATTCATTTATATAAATTAAGAATAAAGTGGGACAAAAACGCTTCCTTGAGGCACACCAAAACTATTTGTCAATTGATTGCAGAGAAAGTTATTGATTTTTACACAATATTTACGGTTTGACAGGTAATTTAGAAATATATTACGTTCATTGCCATTTATTCCAATTTTTGATAGTTTTTGTAATAGTTTGGAATGTGAGATAGTTTCAAAAGCTTGTAGGTCCGAGAATATTGACATGCATTTTGATCCCTTGTCTAATATCTAAGTTTTCAACAAAATACATGTGTAACTCTTGCGATGGCTTCGGAGGTATATTGTGGGTTGTATTTTATTATTTTAAAGGTATTCAACTTGTTGATTTAGCCTTTTTTAGACTTTAGAAAGTGAATTTAGTAATGTAATTGGACGATAGTTAGTTATATCCACTCCAGAGCCACCTTTATGATTAGGAATTATTATTCAGTGTTTAAGTTTCTCGGGGAATTGGCCTTTTAGGAAGTTTAGGTTAACAATATTTGTTAGGTGAATGGTGATTTCTGGTGCAAGTTTTTTTAAGGAAATATTTGAAATATCGTCCAAACCAGTAGAAATAATGTAAAATGTTAGATATGGCCTTATTCAAATTTACTTGTAACGAAATTTGATTCGTCAAAAGTTATCCTAGAGAACGATGAGAAGTTACCGGTTACCGGAAGTTATCGATAACTTTTGGTAACTTCTCATCATTCCCTAGCATGATTGCAGATAGTCAATGATTAAACAATGAGAAGCAGATAGCCAACGATAGAACACGATTACTAAGTGTTCTTAGCATATTCGAAGTCAATTGTTGTTTGCATGTATTTTTATTTTATTTTATTTTATTTGGAAAACCAACAGCTACATTATTTACTTAGGTGTATTTACATATGTATATGTTATTGAACCAATAATAGGTTTTCACTGGTGTGTATTAATTAGAGAGATTAAAAAGTTATAAAAGTTATAATAGCTTATTGGGATGGGATGGTGGGCGGGAGGGGAAGGGGACGGTACTAATCTGGGAGTGAATAAGTTATTTGTATAGGAGTACTAGCTGACCCGGCGAACTTCGTACCGCCTAACAGTCGATTCTTTATTTATTTTTTTTTAAATTCTGCTATTCTAAATTAAGCTTCATTTTTATTGTAGTACTTTATGGTACACGATATTTTTTGTTTGATTATCTGGCGCGTAAACAAACAGAGCAGATGATTTTCCAACACGGGAACAGGCAACATACAATTGACCATGCGAGAAACATGGGTTTTCTAGATTAATACCACAAACACTTAATGACTGCCCATGGGATTTGTTTATCGTCATAGCGAACGCAAGCCGTACTGGAAACTGCAGTCGTTTAAACTCGAATGGTACGTCAGTCGGAATCATTGGGATGCGGGGTATCAAAACGTCTTCTCCTTTATAATTTCCTTTCAATATGGTTGCTTCTATTACGTTATTCATTAATTTTTTTATCACTAATCGTGTGCCGTTACAAAGTCGCGGTTGGTTAATATTTCGCAACATTATAACAACAGATCCAACCTTTAATTGAAGATTGTGAGGCGGCAATCCTGGCAAATCAAGTGAGTTTAAGAATTCCGGTGGATAATTCACGACATCATCTTCATTAGTTGCCGTATCAACTGATTTATATGTCCTCATTTCGCCAGGAATGTCATCTTGAATTTTGAAATTTAATTAATTTACATCAGTGTTTTTAGCAGCCAGTATAGCTCGTTCGCTCAACCAATCATGGAATAAGTAATTTTGAGCAACATTTGGAAACACTTTTTGAATGAATTCAGCTTTTGATTGCGTTAACTGACAAAAACTCTCAGGAAGGGTGATGCAGCCAGTCAGCACGTCTATAGGAAATTTGCCATTACCAATATCTATAAGTTGTTTAGAGAATATGTCTCGAGATTGATCATTTTGCAACATGACACGCATATTCTTGCTTAAATGTAATACCTTGACATGTTTCCACAAATTGGAGGACTTTAAACATGCATTCAGTTCATCAGCTTGCGTTGAACGTGGAACCACTGGCAATGTTTGGCGAAAATCTCCTGATAATAAAATCATTGCGCCACCAAATTGGTTTTGGTTGTTCCGTAGATCTTTTAAGGTTTTATCTAAAGCCTCTAAAGATTTTTTATGCGCCATCGTGCATTCATCCCACACTATTAGTTTACATTGCTGCAAAACCTTTGCCATTGCAGAATTCTTGGAAATGTTGCAGGTTGGAGTTTCGTTGCATTGCATATTCAATGGCAATTTTAGAGCTGAATGGGCTGTTCGACCGCCTTCAAGCAAAGTTGTTGCAATGCCCGACGAAGCAAGAGCAAGAGCAATTTCATCTTTTGAGCGAATTGTTGCCAATATTAAAGTAATCAAAAAAGTTTTTCCTGTACCACCAGGAGCGTCCAAGAAGTAAATCCCACCAGTTCCATCATTTATTACTTTCTTAAGAGTATCAAATACATACTTTTGTTCTTCGTTCAATAGTTGAAGATTTATTTGAATACATTCTTTCAAAGTGTTGAGATCATACGATTTTTCACGTTGTAACTCTTGATGAAAAGCATCTTGCATTGGGCGATTGGGCGCGGCCATCCCCAATTGACCTAATAGCTTGTTTGACATCATCAAGCACATATCCTCAATGGAAATCAATGCCTGATTGTAAATTTCTTCACTTATTTGTAAATTCGGATTCCCTGTTCTATTGCGTATATTAAATATAATGTCGTCACACTTATTATCTTTGTATTTTATCCACAAATCAATTGGTTTTGATGGGAAGCATGTACATATGATAATGGAAAACAATGTTCTTATTTGATGAGCTTGTGATGAAATTACAGCATCATTGAGAGTTTTATCCCAATGTGCATCGTTTTCTAACAGTTGCAAACGATGACAGGCTTCTCTGTAAGATCCACACAATTCACCATCAAATGTTCGTAAATGTTGGAATGATGTTGGGCCACGTACATTGACTAATAGCAGCCGTAAATAAAAACATTCATCGTTTCTTGGATGAACGGAATAAATTCGACCTATTGCATCGGTTGAATATACACCTGGGTATCCTGGAACTGGTTTTCCTTGTTTCCTTCTCATAAATTTCTTTGTTGATTGATTCCAAGTATAATATTTTGGCATTTCAGAATATAGCAGTGTTTGTGCGAAATGATCATTTTGGCACGTTTCGAAAAAACTGGTTAAGGTAGTAGATGGTGGCTGGTGAGCTCTCTGTACTGCGTTCTGTGCTGTGAAATACACTCTTTGTCCATTTTCTAAGTGAACGGCTAAGTGAACAACTGTGGGGTGTCTTTCATGAATTGGAAAAGAAAAAATTCGCCAAAATGCTTCATTACTGCTAACATAGCGGCCCATTTGGTATTGGGTTACTTCATCATTTGAATTCTCTGCACCAAATCCAATCACAGCCATATCACTTCCTTTGGTTACATATTTACATATGTACTTGATAGATTTTACTGAATGGCAAGATTCAACATTGATGTGTGCTTTGAAAGTTTTTGATAAGATCGGTGAATATGGAACAATCCAACGATTATCTATTTCAATATCTTGTTGATTTACTTTGACAATTGTTGATCTTCCATTGTCTGCTAGTGATCGCCGACGATAGAGTGGATAACCATCATTTGCAGTAATTGTTTCCGATATTAATGTCCGTGGATAGCGCTTTGAACATTTACCATCTACCATACACGGTGCATTTTGATTAAGTGTTCCACATGGACCATGTATCATGTTTTTGATAACTACCTCATGCAAGCCAGGATCTACTTGTTCATTAGGGATTTCAGCTGATATGACTTCATCAACTTCATTTGGCCTAATTTTTTCAACCAACCAAATCAAAATGTGTGCATGCGGCAATCCACGTTTCTGCCACTCTACAGAATACATCCAGCAGCGTGTCTCACCAAACACACAACGTTTAACAATTAAATCCATTAAAGATTTCGACTTTTGTCTGAAGACTCTTGCTGTAATGTCATGACGATCAATAGGTGATTGGCCAGGGAATAACGCTTGTTTAATTTCTATCCATTGTGGATTGCATGTAAATGTAATGAACAAATCTGCTGTGCCATAATGCCGAACATAGGACATGGCATCTTGAGCATATTCATGCATATGCCGAGGACTTCCGGTGTAGGTTACTGGAAGAATAGTCATCCGGCCAACATTTTCTGCATTTCCATCAGAATTAATTGCATCTCTAAGGTGAATATATTCTTCAGATCGAAGTTTGGTCTGATTCAACCTGATGAATGTTAATCTCTCCGTTTCAATCTTTACATACATATCAACAACATATCTGTGACATACTCGCCGGCATTTCAAGATGTGATTGTCTTCATTTTCTCTGATCATTAGGTGGTACGAATAATAGTTCATTGAACTAACTTTTTTGTTGATTTCAGAACCAGTAAATATATATTTTTATTATAATGATGAAAGTTGAATATCAAATTAAACTATAGATAAAGTAGATGACGTAACATCTCATAAATCAATATTGCAATTACTTGTAATGGGATTTATCATCTTGATTGAGACATCATAGCCATCTTCACCTTGCCAAAATAAAATGGGATACTGCAGTGCATCATATGAGCGATGTGTTTCCTTAATTCGTTGTAATTGATTATTTTGACGATGTAAAACAATATCACGTGACTCCAAATTTTCTCCAACTACAACAATGGCAACTTCATCGATAGTAGGTGCATTAAAACGTCCTGCATGTCGGCCCACAGGAGTTTTATCTGCTCTGATAACAACTTTGTGATCATCAGATGGCATCATATCCATTGCACTTTTAAATAATATAATTAATTGATTGTGTTCGTGAAATAAGTTTTGTAATTGTTCAACTATTTAACTTTTCACTGAATTGTTATGTGCACAACGTAGATTGATTTCTTCTGGAGAATTGCCCATAAAATAAATTTGCAAAAACTTGTACTCGCTATCTTGCACTGGTAACAAAGAACCTGCTCTGTGATATATTTGACCTTGTATCTGTAAAGGGAAAAAATGTATTGTAAAAATGTATATGGGCTAATAGTTATGATTAATAAACAAACAACTGCAAATACTATTACAAACCTTAAAAGTTGGCATGAAATTTTCCCGAACTACTTTTGTTGCTCCAAATGAAGTCATTTGAAAGCAGTCGTTGTATTGTTGAATATTCTTTAAAAAGTGTATGGAATCTGTTCCTATTCCTAAAACCAATGAGTACAATGGCTCTGGCGGTGGAAGCAATGGTATCAATTTCACCTTTCCATTTGCGCAACACAATCCATTGGCTTCATTTTTGTATTTCAATGCCTTACAATATTGGCAAACTGAGTTCATAGGTCCAATAGCAACACAGGCAGTGTAATCAATTGACATATCGTAACAGAAAGCAGCTCGATTCAAACTTGCACCATTATTAGTCGAATGTCGCGCTTCACGGGTCTGTATTAGCCGAATTCTTTCACGTTCATTGCGATCTTCACGTTTCTGGGCAGTATGATTAGATCCATAATTTATTTGATTCGTTGCATTTCTTTTCCTTCTGTTTAAATTTGTCCGCCGCCTTATAGGAGGCATATTTAGTAGGTCACAAAATCAAAATACTTTTTTAATTTTACAAAAATTTGTGGCTTTTAGATTTAGTAATATTATAGATGCACAGCAAAGAATTAAAGTGACAAAATTAAAAACATATCATTTACAAATCAAGTGACAACAGACAATCAGTACATTCAGTTTTAAAACAGCCCGCGTTCCACCTTTTACAATTTTTATTCAAATTTCCATAGGTACCTATTTAAAATATCTAAAATTATTGATTCCTTTCGAACTATTAGGGGAGTACCTACTTTAAATTTATCTACTTAAAGATTTTGAAAAATAGAATCCTGATTTGAACAATCAATGTTTTGAAAAATGTCATTCTCAAATACGCGATCTATCAAACGTGCGATGTTTTCTGAAATTATCCAATATTCTGCGCAATTTTCTAAATTTTTCTCTCCGTAAGAACCATCCTCACACTTCAAGGAATATTCTAAAAAAAGAATTAGCGAAATCGGTTCAGCCGATCTCGAGATTTGCGCTTACCAACACATTTAGCGATTCATTTTTATATTTTTATATTATATATTATAGATAATAGTTTGTATATGTTTAGAAGTTATTTATTGTTTATTTTTTTTAAATTTGGGGTGCTGTGTTGAATAAGTCGAATTCATTGTATGAATTGTTAAAAAAGTGTGAAGCGCGGTTAATGAATGTGTTATGTTTAGAGTTGGTGTTGCATCGATGTATGATTTAGTCTAGTTTGTCTGGTGGGCACTCTTAATTGAATTGTTTCAAGTAATTCCGGGCAATCTATCGCAGAGGTGGCTATGTTTTGCAAGAATATTACGTCTGCAGAATTTCTACGATTTTCTAGTGACGAGATTTTGAAAAACGTGGCTGACTCCACATAACTTCGATGAGGACGATATCCCCGAAAATCAAGGTATCGTAGAAAACGATTTTGTATTTTCTCAATCCTTTCTATGTATGTTGTGTACCTGGGATTCCAGACTTGAGAGGCGTACTCCAGAGAACTGCGTACATACGCAAAGTACAGCATTTTAATAGTGTTTACCTTTTTTAAAGTGTTTGCCGGTTCTGAGTATGAAGCCAAGTACCTTGGAAGCTTTTGCAACTATGGATTCGATATGTCGGTCAAAAAGTAATTTCGGGTCTAGCACTACTCCCAGATCTTTGCGTATTAGCGATCTGTAGTTGTCGTACGATGAGAACTTACCCATCGACCGTGTTAGGGGTCCAGACAAGACGTAAAAACACTGGTCCCTATAAACGCATTTTGCTCGATATTGAAAAATTGTTGCTTTTGATTGAGAAATTGGAAAGCTCAAAATAATATTATTTCTATATACAGCCTCACTATTTATTAACCAGAGCAGGATCACACTGAAACTAGAAAATCTGATGATGATATATGAATCACGTATTTCACCAAAACCATCATTTCACCGGAAATCACATTACAGATATAGTGTTTTGTGTAATTTGCCTTTTCTTTCTTCAGCTGCACTTAATTTGTAGGTACCTACCATTCATTCCCTTCGATAATTTCTACTCTTTTTCGGTTCATGTTATAAGCTGTGTACTGTGTTTTTATTGGACAATGGCCTGTAAACAAATTCATAAATCAAAAACATCAAAATTAAACGTGGATTTTTAATGACAGGTATTGTGTCAGCGGCGATTTTGGTTTTCATTCGAATCTACATAGAAGTCATTTCGTGGGTATTATCAGATCTATTAAGTGACTTTTATATAAATTTGTTTCCGTTTAGCAGACATTGCCTGACATCGTGTATCGCCATTGAAATTATTGATCAGAATGTAAATTTCGTTATTAAGGTGAAACAAATGTATTGGAAATTTGAGGAAATAATGGTCAGACTTTTGCCTTGTTTCTTGTGTTCTTCTTTATTCTGTGGTGAAATAATATACAAATAAACTATAATATATTCGATCATAATATTGTGTTACATACAAATATGTCAGAACACAGATGAAAAGATAGGTAGATAGGATGGGAAGGGACGTTCTTTCCGCTATTCCATTTAAAATAAAAGTTACGGGTGCCAAACTGCAGATCTGTTGATCCGCTGCCAAATAATTAGACGGAAGTTGAGTCGGGCATTCACAAACCCGTCTTGAGACTCTAACTGGGATCTTACTGACAAAATAAGAATATTTGTAAAACGTGTAAACTGTATGGCATTGGGTGTTTAATTAACGACCCTCTATACTAGTCACCACATCCACATAAAAAGAATTGTGAATCTTACCCAAAGATTTGCTGATAATACCCCTCTCCACGCTCCTTCAATAGATCAAAATATTTTGAGGAACCGGCTAATTTTCTTCAAAATTTACTCAGTTCACACTTTCTCCGTCTTTTCTTCATCGCCTACTTTTTTATATATTTATTTTATTTTATATATTAGGATGGCGGAATGATGATCAATGGACTGTAATTAATACAAAGTATTTTCTCGAGTGACAGGGTACTAACGAAGAGCGAAAACCTTGCGAGGTCTTCAGGAATATATCAACAGTTGTATATTCAGTTGTATATTAGTTGTATAAATATGTAGTTCAATGACGTCTTTGTCATAAGAGACTTCCATCAAATATTCATTACATTTTCCAAGCTGCAATTTTATTGTTTTTCAAATCTATTTAATTTGAACGATTTTGATACAGTACGCAATTTAGTCCACCCAACAATATTTCAATCACGTGGCAGCAAAGGATACAATTGTCGCGGGGGGTTTGGTGAAGCAATAAATGTTAAGATTGATGGCGATTATTTTAACATGCCGCTTGATGAGCCAAGCTTCCACGAATGGCTCCGTGCTATCAACATGAAATATGTATGCCTCCCGAATACTTAAAATTAAAAAAAAAAACTTTTCAATCTAGTTTATATGTAATTCTTTTTCACAGCGAGTTGAAGCCTTTCGCTTAAAAATTGCCGAAAGCAAAAATGTTTTTTTTTTTGGTTGGTAAATATTCCTATAGTAAAAGAATGAAAAGAACACATTATTTACGATAATGTTGTGCCTAACCAATTTAATCCATGTTGAAACAGACTTTTCTCGCCGAAGCTTTTATTTTTTTTCCGTCTGACAGCCTTCTTGCGGCGGACATTGTTTTTATATACGCAAAATATAAACCGTTAACTCCTTTACGGTCTTAAAGCGTCTAGCGCTTGTAATGTCGCTTTATGTTTTGTTTGTATTATCTCCGTACATTAAATATGGGAAAAGTCCCGTAGCGATATTTGCATTAGGTTTTCTAGAGCGGCGCATAAGCGAGTGTCACATTATTTGCAAAGTTTCATATATTTATCCTGGCTGAACTACGAACTTGCAAACTTTAAGGGCGTACAATTCATAGAGGGTGGGGTTTTAGGGTACGGGTGTGGCGCGTGCGAGAGAGGACTGTAGAATGGAAGGTGTACGATGTATGGTGTAGGTTCCGTGATACAGGATTGTAAATATCAGAGTTAGTGGGATATATAACGGTGTGAAGGGGAAGCGAATCGATCTACCTGTTGTCGCTTTATCTGTTGTTGAGGAAATGAAGTATGATTGATGGCACGCACTGCTCGTAGAAGCGTAGAAGCCTTGTTGTATCTGATTTATTAAAGGATAAAGATTGGTTTTCTATAGGATCTAAAAAATATTATTCCCGACTCTTATAGGTACTCGTAGAACGTTTGCACGTTTTTGCCCGTTGCTTTAACATGCAATAATTTGCTTCTTCGTTATCTATTTTATTATTTTATGTATCAGGTACCTACAGCAGAAAAGTATAAATATTTTTAATTTTTCTACTACAAGATCACTACTTTTCGGAACGTAGTGAGTCTGAGAGGACTGGAAGGGAAAGATAAGGGCTATTCAGATGATTCTCCAGTATGTCACCGAACGAATCTTCCACTTAAGGATTTGTTAGAATGTTTTATTTATTTATTTTATTTTATTTCATTTATTTTATTTTATTTTATTTTATTTTATTTTATTTTATTTTAATTTATTTTATTTCATTTTATTTTATTTTATTTTATTTTATTTTATTTTATTTTATTTTATTTTATTTTATTTAATTTTATTTTATTTTATTTTATTTTATTTTATTTTATTTTATTTTATTTTATTTTATTTTATTTTATTTTATTTTATTTTATTTTATTTTATTTTATTTTATTTTATTTTATTTTATTTTATTTTATTTTATTTATTTATTTATTTATTGCTTCTTCACAATTTATATACATATATTTTTAGCATGTAATTTTTAACCCCACTAGGGTTCGCCTGTATCGAGGTTAATAATTTCACAATTTAACAAAAATAACACACGCAAATATCGGTCATGCAAAACAGTTAAGTAAAAGCAATATAATAAAATTTAAAAATAAAACGATGAACAGAGAAAATAATAAGTGATTAAAATATATGAATTAATAACAAAGTGTTGAGAGAATCAGACAAAATGTTCTCATTCATTATATCATTAGTTCATACCATTTTCAACAATAGATAAAATTTAAAAAAAATACATGTCCCTAGGTTTTTTTTTTTAAATATGTGTAAAAAAAAAAAAATGAAAAAAAAACAAAGATTTATAAGCGATTACATTAGAGCGAATCTTTCTTATGCAATATTAAGTGACTATCAAATAATTATAAAATAAATATGAAAGAAACCGTTTTGATCACAACATTCTTGTTTTCATTCCATTTAAGTGCCCGCTTTCATTAAAATATGATTGTATTTTATAGTGTAAGTGCAACCTTAGAAATGACATCCGTGTGATCTTTTAGTTTTGACAAAGTTATGGGATACGATAACCCCGATATATTTATTTATTTATTGTTTCTTTACCTTTTTAATTTCGGTGTTATTGTTTAAATTGATATTTTGAACTTCATTTTGACTTGAGATTAACAATTTTATAGAGTACACAAAATAATGTGTTGAAAGACAATATTGTTACAATAATATTTCTCACAGAATGGGCCTCTACTGCACTATAGTAACAAATACATTATAACGTAAAACATGTAGAGTGACCATAATATGTTGAAATTAGCTTTGAAATAACATTTTTTTTTTGCAAGTTGTATAATCTATAATATTTAAAATTAGGTTCGGTTAGAAAATAATATGTAATGGTAAGTTAATAAGAAAAAAAAATATTAACAGTAAATATACTGTAATAAATAACCAAAATGCTATTAATTTAGAAATGACAATGTAGAAAAAATCAATTGGCAATCCTCGGCTAATACGAATAATTTAACCATCTTTTTAAAAGTGCACAAGGAATTAGATGACTTAATATATTCTGGAAGGCTATTAAATATAAGTGGAGCCTGATAGAAGTAATTTATTTGACCAAAAGAAGATTTAGTTTGAATTGCCACAAAGTTAAGACCAGACCCAATTCTAGTAGTACGAATTTGCTCTTTCTGCAATATTAATATTATTAAAAAATGTACAAAGTGTTTGTGTAATATACAGCTGTTTTACATTCATGACATTACATTCCTTATAAAGTATATGAGTTGGATATCTTAATTTTTTCTTGAACATAACTTTAAGGATCAGTTTTTGGGCAATGTTAAGTGGTTCTATATAAGTCTTTTGGCAAGATCCCCGGCACACTATATTATAAGAAAGTAGAGACTGGATTATTGCAAAATAAACCGTATAAGTCTGAGTTCTTTAAAGATATAGGTAAGTCTCCTAGTATTATTTACCAACATATTAACATGATCGTTCCATCTTAAAAATTCATCTATTTTTACGCCAAGGTATTTGATGCTGACTACATTTTCTAAAGGGTTGCAGTTACAGGTTTGCACACAATAAGGAACTCCAGTGAAAAATATTATGGCTTTAAAAAAATATGTTCATATAGACCAAGAAACGCTGATTCTGAATATATAAGTTTTATTTCATAATATTAAATGCAGAGTTTTTAATAAATTATTAAAAAGTGCATTTTTAAACCTCTTCGGAAAACACAGCGTTAAGTTGGCATTACTGAAATGGTTAACCGTGACGTCACAGTTAACCTGTCACCTGTGTATTGTATTGTATTGACATTTGAAAGACTTGAAGTGCACACGTACCTATGCAATTCAACATTTCGTGTTTTTGGTTTATTTTCATACTGTTTATAGAGATTTAGATAAATAATAGTTATTGTGTTTATTGAAACATAATTTAGGCCCTCAACAATTTACGAAAAGGGCTATATTTGCGGACAATCTGCAATAAATGTTGTCTATTTGAGGTTAAAGTCGTGTCATATTTTGACGTTTGTTTTTATGTATTTTCAAATTGTTTTTAGTATAGGGCTTTTTATACAAGTTGTTACACACTCGTCATGATCAGTGTATTATAAATACCAGTGTTTCTGTATGTATTATACATAAAACAATGTACCTACAAAGTAACACCTGACACAAAACACGATGTCACATGTATTTGCAATGAAAGAGATGATTTATTGTTTTTATATTGCACTTTGATTAAATACAATAACAGTAGCGGTGAAATGTGGACATTTTACCAATGTTTTTCTATAAAAAGCAGTTAATCTTGAATAAAAAACACACCTCACACCTAAAAGTCATTATCCGCCATGATTATTCTGGAATTCTGGATTCTTCACAGTGTTGCCAACAGTTAGAAGTGAAATTTCCCTAGAATTTCACATTTACGCAATTACCTACGTAGCCACCTGATTGTGTAACACTAATCCTGTTATATGTTAATTAATATGATAATTAATTGGAAAGATATCGGAACTTGGTAAATATACTAATAATACCGTGATTTTCCAAATAAAACACTTTTTGCTACGTGAAGTAATAATTTAAAAGTACGAATACACTCACCACTGAATTAGAAACTGAATTCCAAATTAAAAAAAAACACTTTGCAAAATAAAAATCATAAGCAACCCGCCGCTCATTTGTACCAAGCGTGGTATTTTGAAGACCCCCCCCCCCGAACGTGTCACGTAGTATGGGTACGTTCCCTAATATCATTTTGAGTTGTCAGTGTTAAAAATAACATGGCATGTAAGTACATGAAAAATAATTAAGATTCATAGGAATTCCAAAAAATATATATACGTATATATATAAATAATACCAGTAATACTGTCATATGTAATAAAATTTTTGCCAGAGTTTGAAATTTCCCTAGATTTTGTCCTGATTTCCCTTATCCCTAAAAAATATTTTTCTCACCTAGATCTAGGGAAATTTCCCTCGACATAACATCACTGATTCAAAATGACAACTTAAAAAGTAAAAAAATTAGACCACCATAGATACGGTGCGTTTCTGGGAGTCTTTAAAAATTAAAACTTTGACAATTATTTTAACTATTAAAACTAACTATAAAAACTGCTAACATGTTGAGATAGCTAAAAGATAGCTATCTCAACATGTTAGCAGAACTCAATTATTTATCGTGCATAAATTCGTACACTAGAGACGTTCGAGGTCAACGACCTTCATGCTTAGATCATATTTTTACAAATATACCGGATATCCAAAATATAACAGCAGCTGTCATTCACACAACTATCACTGATCATTATTCTTGTATCTTTAACCACAAAACCAGCAATCCAATATTGCCATCATTTAAACAAACAAAATCTTCCAAAAAAGTACTTAATATGGATACATTAAAAAACAAATTTCAATCAGAAAATTGGATCGAATTATTACAATGTAATGATGTCAATATCTGCTGTAAAATATTTGAAGAAAAAATATCTAAATACATAAATGACTCGTCAAAAAATGTAATTCCCAAACACAAACTGTCTAACTTCAAACCTATAAAACCATGGATTACTCATGGATTAATAGTATCTGTACGACGTAAGCAAGCTCTTTATAAATTAACAACTCAACAACCTAATAATAAAAACTTACTTAATCACTTTAGAGCATATAAAAATAAACTTACATATATCATAAAACATACTAAAGAAAGTTACTATAAACGGAAGTTGGATCTAGCTGAAAATGATAGTAAAAGAGTATTGACGGTTGTAAATGAAATAATTGACAAGAAAAAGAACAATAATAACGAAATCAATGCTATTAATCATGATAACTCAAAAACATGCTGTAAAGAAAACCCCTCAAAAGCTGCAAATATATTTAACACTTTCTTTGCAAATGTTGGGAAAAATCTCGCCAATCTCATTCACATTGTTCCAAATATTATAACATCTCCAGACTGTAATATAAATGCTAAAAATAAAATGACAACATTTGAAGTCACCACAGAGGACGAAATAGTTTCTATCATAACCGATATGAAAGGAGGATCTGCTCCGGGCTTTGATGCAGTCACGGTTGATATTTTAAAAAACATAAAAAATCAAATTTCTAAGCCATTAATGCATATAATAAATACAAGTTTCCAAAGCGGAGTATTTCCATCAATTTACAAACAAACTACTATTACCCCAATATTTAAGTCAGGTAATCCAGAAGAAGTAAATAATTACCGTCCCATATCAGTAATCTCAAATATAGCAAAAATTTTTGAAAAACTAGTTAAAAAAAGAATGAGCCAATTTATAAAATGCAACGATATAATTAATGAAAACCAGTTTGGTTTTATGGAAGGTAGAAGCACACAAGATGCAATTGCAAAATTAAGTAGCCTTGTACATAGTTCACTAGATAAATCATTTAAATGCCTGGGAATTTTTATAGATCTCAAAAAAGCATTTGACAGTATATCACATGACAAACTTATAAGTAAATTAAGAAACATTGGATTAAATGGTTCAGCTCTAGAATGGATAAAAAGCTACCTTTTCAAACGTCCCCAAGTTGTAAAAATTAATGGTGTGCTTAGTTCACCAAAAATGAGTCATTTCGGCATACCTCAAGGTACAGTCCTGGGACCGTTACTGTTTATTATCTATGTTAATGACATATTCATACAAAAACTAAACGGAAAAATAATATCTTATGCTGACGATACTGTCATAATAATTGAAGGTACGGATTGGAATACTGTTAATAATCTAGCTAATATTGATATTAACATTTTGAAAAATTGGTTCGATAAAAATCTCCTCTCTCTAAACACTGAAAAAACAAAATTTATCCCATTCTCTATCAATAAATTCAAATTAGAACCAAATTTAAACATCATAATACACCAAAGTAAATGTAATAAAACTATCTGCAATCAAGATTGTGCTATACTTAGTCCAACTCCCAAAATCAAATATCTTGGTGTATATATAGATCAACATTTTAAATGGAAAACACATATTTGTGAACTCGTCAAAAGGATTAGGAAATGTATTTATATATTTATTAGACTTAGAAATATTCTTAGCTTAGAAAACCTAAAAAGAGTGTACTATGCAACTGTTCAATCTATATTGCAATATGGTATTATTGGCTGGGGAGGAACATATGACAATATTTTAAATCCCCTCAAAATTGTCCAAAGGTTGATAATTAAGGTAATCTTAAAAAAACCGTCTAAATTTCCTACTGAAATTCTCTTTTCAATATTCAATGTGCCTATAATAGACAAAATCTATAAAAAATATTCAATTCTTCAAATTTACAAAGAAATACAGTTAAATACTCGTAACTTCCAATTCAATACATCAGCAAGATACCAGAAAACTATTAAAATTCCTAAATTTAATACTAAGCACATCCAAAATTCCTATCTTTATCTGGGCATAATCTATTATAACAACCTCCCATTAAAATTAAAAACCATCGAAAATATGCAGGAATTTAAGCCCAAACTAAAAAATTACCTGAAACTACTATAAAAGTCCCAAATATGTTTACTTTGTATCTTAAAGTCTGCTATTTTATAAATCATTTATTCCTTCTTTTTTCTTTCATTTCTTAGTTTCTAAATCTCTGAGTCTACTATTGTATAAATCTTGCGTTCTTTCTTACGTATCCTTTACTTACTTATTACAATAATTTTTGTTACTTACTTACATGATTCTTCCATTTATAATGATTTTTTAATTTATATTATGATTTTTTTAAACTCTTCAGGATTTTTATTTTTAAATTATACAAGATTTTTTAACCTTCTTATTATTTACAATAGCCGTTATTACTAACTTACACGATCATTAATTTACTAATTGAGCTAGAACTCCCTCACCAAACACAAGAGCATTGTCTCTTTATGGTGAGGAAAGGCAATTTATTTTTATTTTTTGTTAACCTTATGTAACTATGTAACTATGTAACTGTTGTAACTTCATATGTATTTTTAATAAACATTGCCAATAAATAAAAAAAAAAAAAAAAAAAAAAAAAAATGCAGTTATTTAAGTTTGAAGGTCTTTTCATTCATTTCATTCATTAAAAAAAATAAAAAAATTGGACTGGAGTTCTCTATTGTGTATTATTAAATTATGAGTGGCGGAAGGTTGACTTTTAATTGAAATGCTAAAAGTGATAAATTTGGTTTTTTGTATGTTCAAAATTAAAATACTTTTATTTAACCAACTATTTACCACTCTTAAACCTGTATTACATTTGTTAAAGGTTTCATCCCAAGTTTTACCCTCAAATATTAAGGTAGTATCATCTGCAAAACTAACGATGTTACCAGGAATATTCAGATTACATAAATCATTTATATATATTAGAAACAATATTGGCCCAAGCACACTACCTTGCGGGACTCCAAATGAGATTGATTTACCATTGCTTAATATTTTATTTATCTCTACTTGCTGCGTTCTATCACTAAGATAAGATCTGAACCAACCAGTTCAGTTTCTGTCGCCATGCAGACCGCACGCCCAGAAATACAGTAACCACCTAAGTACAGTGCCAAGCAGTTAAACAAATTATTGTTGTAAACATAGCAGGCTGACTGACGTTTTTATTCGCCAGACAGCCCGCATATAACTCATTATGGACCGGACCGTACAAGAACTAATTGACTCTATTAAACCTGAAATTAAAAAATGCTCAAGTTTCAAAGAGGCGAAGCTGAGATTAATCATAGAACAAGATATAAGCCAACTAGAAGAAATATGGTGCAAGGAAAAACTTCAATTGCAAGAGAAAATAATTGAGCTACAAAATAAACTGATATTAAATAAAAATGAAAGAGTGACGTACGCGTCAGCATTAAAAACCAATTATCATCAAGAAACTGAGACTGAAGAAAGAAACTTCCCAATTATAATAACATCATTAAATACGAACCAAAATCAAGACCAACTTAAGGAAACAATACAGAATAAAATAAAAATATCTGCTCTGGGCATCGGAGTAAACAGTATGAAAAAAATTACTAACAACCGATTAATTATAACTTGCCCTAAAAAAGAAGATGCAACCAAACTGAAAAATGAAATCAACAAAATATCAAAAAAAGACATCACGGCAGAAGAAATACAAAGAAAAAAACCACGTGTAATATTCAAAGGAATACAAACAAATTACACAAAAGAAGAATTTTTAACAGACTTTTTACTCCAAAATGAAGACATTAAAATAATGACTGATCAAAATCCTGATATATTTCAGGTGAAAGCTATCACCGACAACAAAAGAAATAAATCCCACAATAAATTTGTCGAATCAAATGGAAACATGAGAAATTACCTTATAAGGAAAAAACGTGTCAGGATTCTTGAGGATGTGATGTATTGCATTGATCAACAGTGAAAATTAGAAAATGTCGTAGCTTCCCACTTTAATTTAAAAAGAAAATATCAATTACTTATAAAACGGACACACCTACGACATCTATCGGATCAGAGTAAAGTGAATTCATATTTACGGTAGGGATCTATAATTAGACAAAGTGAGACGAGTATTGATTAAAAAATCACAGATGGTATCAACAAATAATCAGGGACAGGGACTTCCCAATATTTTTTAGGCCGTGATATCTTGACAGCCAATTAGATTGCAGCAAAAACAATAAAATATTAAACAAACCAATCAATAAACAGAAAGGCGTGCACCAACGGGGAACAAAGGATCGACCTTTGGACTCGGCAATTAAGAATGTAATTAATTATCCTTTCGTTCTCATCGGACCGAGAGGTGAATTAACTCCTTGGGAAGCAATAGCCGATTCAGGGACATAAGCACATTGAACCCGCGTTTGAAACTAAACATAAGGGTAAATTAAGAGGTAAGGAACCGTAGATTTCGAGATAATATGGAGAAATTAAAGATGAAAAAAAGATACACGTAAACAACGATGGAAAAGTTTAAATGAAAAATTGAATAGCAAGTGACGAAAACGTGTTGGAAGATGTTAAAGAAATTTCCATCTATAATACGATTGTTTGTGACGACCGGAGATGATCGATTCGAGGGAAAACGTGCTAAAGGAAATGGAAATGTTGAAAAAAACAATGGAAAATTATTGTTATCAATTCTAGACGGAGCGAGGATATTACGATAAAAGATTTAGGGAGAAAACTTTAAAAAAAAATGAGAATTTTAAAGAGTGAACGAGGGGACATTTCAGAGGTTTAGTGCAGTAACAAGTGTTTGAGAGGAAAATAGAGTACAGTACAGAGGGGAGTGGAAAATGCTGAAAACATTGCAATAGATTTAACTCAGGAAATGTAGTCATTTTACGTAATTAAAATGGAGATCATAGTGTAACATAGCACGCGACTGCAAGGAAAAATGAGACATTACAATGGTTGTCGATCTCACATGTATTTTGTTGTGATAAACAAGGAATATTCGAACATGAAAATTGTTTAGATTAAAGCAATTAGTCGTTAAAAGGGCTATAAAGATTATCATTGGTCTTACGTAATATTAAGATTATAGAATTTCACATAAAGGTTAACGACACTAAAATAAAAGAGAATTTATTGCGAGGTGGGTACAGATATTAACGTATACAACTGTCAAAGCATATGGTTTATGGGATTCTGGGTAAGAGAGAGACGAAATTTGGGGGACGTTCTCTATGAAGTAATAAAAATGACAGAAATTTAAGGGCCGAAGTGGGGGTATCCCCCATAAAAAAATGTTAAAAATGATATATTAATTAATAACAAATAGAAAATGAAATTTTCCAAGAGGCAGCAAACATAAAAAAAAACGATATGGTTATATGAGGGGCGTACAGTGAAACGATGGGAGAGTAGATACGACAGAGAAAAACAAAGGAAATCTTAGATTAACAGTGAATAAAATAAATACGGCTTGAAATGTAAAAAAATATAGGGATATGGACAATAGCGTGAGAATAAATAAGGAAATTCATGGAAAAAGTGTCGTGAATAAAAGAAAATTCGAGAAAAAAATGGAAAATTCAAATATACGACGTAAATAGAGAAAATTCGGTTTTAAATGGAAAGGTTCATATAGAATACAGAAAAACTCGAGGAAAAATAATAAAATAAAAATGAACAATTTGCGAGAAAGACTTCGACATGAAGATATCTCTGATAGGCGAATTTGGGGACAGATTTGGAACATATGGTAGATGCCGTACGAATGGACATGTTGCGAAATAGATGAAAATAGAATTTAAAATTATTAAATTCAAGCTAATTTTGTATGAACATCTAGACAAAGGAAGTTGGGGCGATTTAACATGATCTTACTGAATCCGGGTCTTGTAAGTATGAAAGTACGAGACAGGAATCAAAGGTACAATCGCGGAAGGGACTAAGGGACAGCATTCGATAATAATGAGGAAATTTCAAGAAATTACGAGTTGATTGAAATTAGATTGGTTTATTACAGGAAATTCAGATACTCTCTTTTGGACCTGAGAGGGGTATAAAAGTTAAGACAAATGCCAGTTGGGGATAGTCTACGGTCGTGGTTGAAAGGGTTGAAGATTCGCGAGACGTGACGAAACGTTTGGTAATTTAAAGTTGAAAAGTTCTAAGTGATAATTATTATGAGACTTAGGAAAATTTTCACATTCTAGCCAGTGATCTACAAAAAAAAATATTTTGCAGTTAAAGTCAGTGAAAATAAAAAAAAAAAGTCAACGCATTAATTACTTGTGAAAAATAAAAATGCTCGTGATAAATACATTTTGTTTAGTGGAAAATTCGGATTTTATAATTACTTAATATTGTATTTTCAGACTTAGAAATTTCGCGTCTAATATCAGTGAAATAAATAACTGAAGTGATGTGATAATTAAGTGTGAAGAAGTTATAATTAAATACGTGTGTCCAACCTAAATGAAAAATGTTCTAACAAATAATAAATATTTAAATTAATTATCTTAAATAATAATAATAAAATAAAATAATTTATCCCTCCGAACTTTTAATACATAAAAGTTCGGAGGGATAAAAATTTAATTTAACAACAATTTACCATCTCGAAATTAATCGTGAAGTAACTATCATTTAAAGTGTTATTTAACCAACGAGTTTTGAAATAAAATACAGTTTAGAACGATAGAGTTTATACATCATTTAAATTAATTAGATTAAACGAAAAAAAAAATTGAAGTCAAAAGGATTTATTTAAATTTAGAACAATGAAAATTAATTTAGGAAAATTGCAGCAAGGTTTAACCGTGTAGATCCCGGTCGGAAAATCTTGTAGTGGTAAGTTTTTCCGGTTATAAAAATTTTCTAGATTCCAAGGAGAAAGCGGAATGCAGCAAACGTTGGTATTTGAATAAATTATTATAACAAAATATTACTCGCTTAATATGTGATATGTAACAATATTAAAATATTATAAATATAATAGGTATATTATATATATATATATAATTTTATTGTTCCCAAGAAAAATTTAATCAAAAAGAAAAACACTTATATATAAAAAAAGGTGTCGATTCCTACCTCTGAATTCATCAATAGCTATTAAAAGTAGTTATGTGTTTGATAAATTTCCAAGTCAATGTTTCGTATTTAATTTTATATATGTATTAATATAAATTTCAGAAAACCCAGAGCATTTTGAAATAAGTAATGATATTAGAAATTATTTCAATCATAATATAATTATATATACCAGTATTATTAATTATTTATTGAGACAAAGTAAATATAATTGAATATGTATGTATACGTAATTACTATATTTGTCGGGGATCAGACTTGATAATCGCGCAAAGTACATAATTATCAAACAAAGAAAAAAAATTACAGCCATCATACGCTTTGAATCTAGGTCACGAGGCCGTCGGGAATGTTTACATAATTAAAATTGTTTATAAAATAAGTCGGTCACTGGGATACTAGTTCGAATACGTTAAAAGAAGAAAAAAAAATTACCTTGATTAGTGGATATCGTACTTAGGTATTAACTTCTAGGAACGGGATAAAATTATTATATTGCGCAATTATGAGAAACAAAAAAAAATTTAAACACAATCTTTAATTTGAACGTAAAGAGATATCTATAGAACTAAACAATTGAAAATAAACAGATTTATTATAGCAAATCAAATAAGGTGTATTGAAGATTTACATAAAGCAGTTGATAAATCACGGGATAGCTTAATAAGGTGTATTGAAGATTTAAATGAAGCAGTTGATAAAGCACGGGATAGCTTAATAAGGTGTATTGAAGATTTACATGAAGCAGTTGATAAAGCACGGGATAGCTTAATAAGGTGTAGTGAAGATTTACATGAATCAATTGAGAATCACGGGATAGTAAGAATTTATCAAAAGTTGAACCTTGGAGGGGAGGGAAAGAAAAAAAATACAGTTCAACTAACAGAAGGCAGTGGTCGCTTCTATAACAAGGACCACTAACCAAACAATAGAGATGACGTGTCTCTCAAATAAAACCGTCAAAAAACCAAACAAAAGCTTGGAGTTTTGGCGAATCTCCAGAACACATCGCCAGATAAGATCTTAATCTAATAGTATTTATTTATATTACCAACTATTCTTACGTATGTATTCGGTATCAATCTTAGAATTTCGCAGAATTCTAAGGGCGAGATCCGAGCTTGAAATGCGATGCAAGTAGATTCGTATTGCAAGTTATAAACCTTCCCAAAAATGTATGTTTACATATATATCTTTTTATGTACTGTTCATTGGATGAAACGAACTCACTTACAATTAGTGCTTTAGACCTGTCGGGTCACTCTCGTCTCATTTCTTGAACGTGGAGGGAGGATTCAGGATATATTCGCTGATTCCCTTTACATTCTAAAATGCAATTTAAACCAACACTTTGTGGAATCCTACAAATTATTGTAACGTGGGTATAATATATTTAACGATTTGATGTGTTATTGTAATGTTTTATATTATATTTTGTTCTATGGTATTGTTAAATATTACATTGTTTAAAATATTTCACAGTTTTAAGCAAGAATATACAAGTGGTTTTTTCTTTAAAAACTACTTGTATATTCTTAAAAGTTTTTTCACTTTTATAACGTTTGATATAAATTCTATGTATGTGTAATCCTCGATATCTTAAATATTATTTTATAATCTATGTTAAAGCCCCTACGGGCGTATAAGAACAATAAAAAAAAAAAAAAATAAATAATAATTCCTACCTACCTACCGAATCTATAGTATATATCAATAGTCCTCTCAGACTCACTACGTTCCGAAAAGTAGTGATCTTGTAGTAGAAAAATTAAAATATATTTATACCTTTCTGCGGTAGGTACCTGATACATAAAATAATAAAATAGATAACGTTTGGCGGTCCGTCCTCTCTGCCCACCCCTGCGGGGAAACGGCGTGATGGTTAGTTAGTTAGTTACAAAGGGGAGCAATTATTCAAAATAATAATTATCAGCCTGAAACACTCATCTACATTTAAAATTGTTTAGTTCTAAAGATATCCCTTTATGTTCAAATTAAAGATTGTCTCTAATTTTTTTTCATAATTGCACAATAACATAATTTTGTCCCGTTTCTAGAAGTTAATACCTAAGTACAATACCCATTCCTGTCAATTATCTATTCAAGATCCAAGGTCATTTTCCTTTAAAAGTATTCGACTTAGTTTCCCAGTGATCGATTTATTTTATAAACATTTTCATTTATGTATACATTCCCATGGTCTCGTGACCTAGATTCAAAGCGCGTGTTGTTTGTTTACTCTAGAACATTCCCGAACGCGTGCTTAGACGGTTCTAATTTATCTCTTTTTGAATTTGATAGTGGTATTCTTTGCACAAATATCTAATCTGATCCCCGATAAGTATAGTCATAATGTATATATATATACACATATATTCGATTATATATATTTTGTCTCAATAAATAAATTAATAATATACAATACATAACTATATTATGATTGAAATAATTTCTTATATAAATATATTTTTTAAAATTATTTATTAACCAAGAATAACATTATAATATATACAATATACCTACATATAAATATATATATATTTATATATATATATATATATATATATATATTGACCTCTTCCCGTAGTATCTTGATCCTGTAAGAAGTTGCTTGACAATGTTGATCCACCTTTAACACCGTATAACTTGGCTTTGATGGAATACATCTGTATGAATTGGCAACAACGTTACTACAAATACCAAGGTTGCCAGTTTCTCGGTAAAAGTTTTTGATATATTGCACATAAAATTTTCGAACTTTGTATGGAAATCATACGCATCTTTTTTGTTGATCCGGTCAAATCCCCGTACGTTATCGATCCGCCCAAATCCCCATACGTGGTTGATCCGCCTGTTGATAATCAAAGATGGCTGAAAAGGGAAGCCTTCTGATTGGTCGAACGAAGCCTTCTCATTGGTAGCAGATATGGAAGGCACCTACTAAAAAAAGATATCCAATTGTTCAACTAAATTTTTACAACGGTTATGAAGAATATATATTCTTCTATATTCTCCACAAAATATTATTGACATTTCTTGTTCACGCCCCTACACGGAGAAAAATGTTTTGAGAATTTATTGGGAATTCTTGTCTTTTTATTCGGAATTACTGTTAAAAAGGGACTGCAGTTGTTACGAATGAATCAGGAAACGGAGTCCTAATAGATATTCGGACGGCTACTGTCAAAAACTTTACGAATATATTTTCATGATGTCTCGCAATTTCAACTCTGTCTGCATGACAATACTAATATTTTTGCATTACAATTACGAATATCTAAGAGTGATTCATGATATTTGCCAGTAGTTAATAATATTTTGTTAGTTCTTTTACGAAAATATTGACAGTCCTCCTGATATTTTTTCAGCAATTACTAACCATTTATTCGATCTTATACGACGGTCTTCCTGATATTCTGCTAGTAAAATACTGACAGGTAATTTTTGTTCGTTCTTTAACTAATATTAGGTTTTACTGATATTTTGTTAGGTTCTTGTACTAATACCTTATGCTTACTGTCAAGTTAATTGCTCTTTGCGTACTGATAGAAGTATATGACTTTTTACTAGTATTTTTAATGATTCCACTGACATTTCATCATTCCAGTCCAAACTGCACTAGGACTGGCATGATGGAATGTCAGTGCAATCATTAAAAATGCAAGTAAGAAGTCTTATAATTTTATCAGAAAGCATTGGTAAAATTAACATGGCAGTACACAAAAATAAACATGAAAATGAAACAACTTAATAATACTTACAATCTTATATAATATCTTCCAATGAGTCAACGGGATCACGGAGGCCCATTTGGAGTATGTTGGGAGGCTGAAGGGGTTGGGGAGCAGGAAGGAGATAGGGAAGACGAAGGTTTGTTAGATAATAATTCATAAAGAATGAAGCTTTAAATAGTGTAAGTATATTTAATTACTCATCATAAATCACATTGTATAAATTATAAATTTCAAGGAATGTCGAATCTCATATTACTAAGGGTAAAATAAAATTACAGATTGTAATACCATACAAAAATACGATACCTAAAGCAGAATATGGACTGGTAAAAATAATAATTAATTAATAAATAATTGTATATCTTCCAATGATAAAAATACTTGGGATGAACTCAGCTTCTGACAGATTTGCCGAGCATATTTTTTTCCAATTTATCGCAGTATTTATTGGGAAGATCTCTAGTAGCAAAGTAAGGTTTTGTAAAGGAAATAAACTTTTTCACTGTTGTAATCAGTGATTGAGTTTATACTTAATTGGACCGCAGACACCAGGCATTTTACCACTGAACTGCCCTTGTGAGGTGACAGTATTCTATAAATCATCTAATTATTTGTTGTACTTCATACTTTACAAAACCTTTTTTTATCACCATATCGCAGACCCAAGTTACAATACTACATAATAACGGCGCTCTGCAAATTTTATAATTTACAGAGCGCCATTTTTGCAAAAAATCACCTCAAAGGCGCTTCACAACGATACCGTAACATATATGTTACATACAATACTACTCAGGATTTACAGGTGGTAAAGTTGTTCTCTAATTTATGCTGAAAAGCACGTTAGCTTTTTGGTCTGAGTTGAACTCTATAATCCGCCTGAGTTCCTTCCTTGGTGAAGTCAGTTTTGTATAATGTCCAGCATCCTCACTCTGTAGTCTGTAAATAAAAGACAATTGGAAATATTAATACTTGATAGAAACAAGGCTCCCATCTCCTGTCTTATTAAATAATTACTTCCAGAGCCTTAAAAACATTCACTCGGTACATAAAGTATTTTACTTTTAAAAGCGTGGGAACAAATAATATCATATCATTATTATCATTACATAGTATAAAATGACGTCGCTCAAAATGTATGTGCGCGTTAATCTTTTAAACTACGCAACGGATATTCATGCGGTTTTCACCAATAGATAGAATGATTGAAGAGGAATGTTTATATGTATAATACATGTAAATTATATAAGAGAAAAGCCGAGAAATTCAAAGAAAACCTATTTTTGTGCGATTTAAAACGGCTGGCGGGCCGTACTATAGTAGATGTCCTAGAGTTAGTAGGTACCTATTCGATTTTCCCTTTTCAAATATCCAGTGTTGCAATGCAAGCATTGTATAATTAGTGGCGAGTTAATTAGTTTATATGCATAATACATACTTATTATAGTAGAGAAAAGACGATAAATTCGAATATTCAATTCAGGCAGCGGGCAGCGAGCAGCTGGCAAGCGGGTGGTGTGGATTTTATAAATATTGGGTAATGGCGTTGTGTTTCGTTAGCCACAGCGACGTGTGGCCGGGTCTGCTAGTATCATATAATACACTTACATAATTATAGCCATCATATATTTGAAGTACACAATTAGATTTGACTGCGCCAACATGGGTATTGACATCTTGCCTTGGTAAAAAGCAGGATTTTGAAAAAGTCAGTTTTGTATAATCGTATAATGTCCAGCATTCTCACTATGTAGTCTGTAAAAAAAGATATTTGTAAATATCAATACTTGATAGAAGCAAGGCTCCCATCTCCTGTCTTATTAAGTAATTACTTCCAGAGCCTTATAAACATTCACTCGGTACATAAAGTATTTGAATTTAAAATCATCTGAACAAATAATATCATATAATACACTTACATAATTACAGCCATCATATATTGTAAGTATACAATTTGATTTGACTGATTCCACATTAATTTCACATCAGCGCGCCAACGCGGGAATTGACATCTTGCCTTGGTAAAATGCAGGGTTTTGAAAAAGTCAGTTTTGTATAATGTCCAGCATCCTCACTATATAGTCTGTAAACAAAAAACATTTGGAAATATTTATACTTGATAGAAGCAAGGCTCCATCTCCTGTCTTACTTCCATTCCTTCCTTTAATTACTTCCTGAGCCAAACATTCACTCGTACAAAAAAGTATTTTACTTTGAAAAGCGTCTGAACAAATAATATCATATAATGCACTTACATAATTATAGCCATAATATATTGGAAGTATACAATAATATTTGACTGGTCCTTCATTAAATTTCATTACAGCGACAACAGGTAACATCTTGCCTTTGTAAAATGCAGAATTTTGGCGTATAATGTCCACCATTAGACCTCAAAATTCTGTAATCCATTATTCTGTAAGCAAAAGACATTTGAAATTATTAATAATTGATGTTATTCAATGATAAACCTAAATAAATAAAACTGTCAACTGATGTGGTAAAATTATTACATTTGGTTGGATTTTTAATGCAAAGCAAAATCGATTAACAAATAAAAATAACCAAAGTATTCATTCAACACCCTAACTTCATCTTGCGTGTAAAATTGTAGGTTTGTTATTGATCCTCCGCATTTTATAAATTCTATTTCGTATTCTTACGACATTTATATAATCAAAGCTTACATGGCGGCCATTTCAAAGTAAAGAGACTATTAATTACATTGTTTTTTAGAAACAAAAAGAGCACTTTGAGTATTTCATAATTACGAATATATAGGCAACATTATTTAATCGTAAATTATATCTTAACATATATTAACTTTTACCTATGCAGCTCACGCTATAACACGCTGCCATAACATAAATTATTTGAAAACAATAGGTCAAAACTTACCTACCTCGTAATCCACTATCCCAATTTTTCTAACAAATGGATAGTTTGTCAAATGTCAATCCATTAAGAGATTATGGCTTTATTATGAAAATAAACAAATGCTTATTTATTGTTAAAATTTTAAAAACTACTAACACTATTGAAAGAATGAACACCGCTCGTCAACACGCCATTTTTAATTTGAATGACGTGAAGTTGCCAAGTTGGCGTTCGCAATAAGCGCCGTTTACACGCACACTTCGGAGCGACCGAGTCCCGCGCCACTTCAGGCCGCCGCGCAGAAAAGTAAAGACCGATAGGTTTACAGCGCAGTTCACTGTAAAACTTTTCTGTGCGGCGGCCTGACTTGGTCGCTCCGAAGTGTGCGTGTAAACGGCGCTACGTACAAAAATCTGTAGTACAAATAGAATATTGACAATTTATCGGATGCGACCTAGACAGAACGATCTCAGGCCGGCAAGTGAATATTTTAGCAATGCAGAAGGGCCTACGAGATGCGCAGTATAAACGACCGGAATTTGGCCCTTTCTAGTAATACCTAAGAAATTAGTTGCTAAATAGTTATGTGATATACATTATTTTTAAAATGCAGATCGAATAGTTTTTCTAGGATTACCTAAATTATGAGTATGTGTTATTAAAAAATAATTTAGCTACAGCGTAAAACACTTGTTAGTGTAGTACATGTAGGTACATGCCCCCGGTGCCGTTGGCACTAATAAAAAGAAGCAAAGCTAGCAGTCCACAATGGAGTCCTGGTACCTAACATGATGTATCGCAGTGAGGCATGAAACTGACAGAGGAAGGATGAAAGTAAGCTAAATATAAAGCTGTTGAAATGAGATCCCTGAGGCGTAGGTATATATGTGTAGCAAAACCATGTACGAACGTGTGAGAAACGTAAAGATCCGCAAAGAATGCTACCTAGTCTGATGTATAAGTAAGATTAAGAAAGGAACTCTCCGATGGTTTGAACATGTAGAGCAAATGAACCAGGAAAAGAGTGTAAGGAGAATATATGACGCAAATGTGAACGGTAGAAGAAGTCGGGGACGCCTGAGAAAGACATGGCAATAAAATAGCTATCGTAAAAACTTAACGAAAAAAAATTGGACAGGAGGCCCTGAGGAAAAGAATTCCCTTCAGGTCCTATGTCATCTTTGGGGATGATGTGTGGAGGGTATTTTTTAAATAATCCCCTCAGGTCCTATGTCATCTTTGGGGATGATGTGTGGAGGGTATTTTTAGGAAAGGAAGGAGAGGAAGTTCTGGGAAGGAAAAGGGAAGTTGGTGTGGGTAGGAATCTGTGGGTCAATGTGACCAGGTGTGACGGACGTTTGAATCCATACCTCCCATTGCGGTGCAAGGCGATGTTCAGAGAGAGTACGGCTGAAGAACAACGGGAGAGAACGGCTCCCTCAAACATTCTCTCTCGATCCTGCATGCCATGCAGATGGTCGACAGACGCGACCGTGGTCAAGACCCGCACAAACCTCACCCCATGAACCCGGGCACCCCGGCTAAGTCACCAAACTTAGCGAACCATTTAATTTTGACTTACAGATTGGGAGGCGGGTATGGGTACCGCTGCCCCGGAAACCATTTATTGGATAACCACCTCTGTCATAAGTCACCTTAGGTAATAGGTTAGTCTATTCTATAATAGCTTTTTCTATTCTATATTAATTTCAATCGAGTCTTTGTACCCTACCTTAATCCGTCTCACGAAGTTGCCCAACTAAACCCAAAGAAACCCCTATACCTAGTCCGCTCACAGAATGTCGCACATAAAAACAGTTTTCAAGCGTTAAGTACCAAGACGAAATTGTTAGGCAGTCTATCCTCTTAAGATAATTATTTCTTCAAAGAACTTACAGGTACCTACTAAAATAAGCTGAAAAGTACGACCGAAGCGCATCTTTGTTGGCGGTCAAAATCAAAATCAAAATAAAAATCAAAATCAAAATCAAAATCAAAATCAAAATAAAACTCAAAATCAAAATAAAAATCAAAATCAAAATCAAAATCAAAATCAAAATAAAACACAAAATCAAAATCAAAATCAAAATAAAAATAAAAATCAAAATCAAAATCAAAATCAAAATAAAACTCAAAATCAAAATCAAAATCAAAATCAAAATCAAAATCAAAATCAAAATCAAAATCAAAATAAAAATAAAAATCAAAATCAAAATCAAAATCAAAACCAAAACCAAAATCAAAATCAAAATCAAAGTCAAAATCACAATCAAAATCAAAATCAAAATCATACCAAAATAAAATCCAAATCGAAATTGAAATTGAAATCAAAATCAAATACAAAATCAAATTCATAATCAGAATCAAAACCAAAATCAAAAACCAAAATGCAAATTAAATCCAAAACAAAAATACAATAAAAAAAAAAATTAAATAAGAACGTACCTACAAGTACCTACTAAAAGGAGCTGAAAAGTTCGACAGACCGTTACTAAATGGACCTGAACAATACGACAGACGCACATAGAACTTTTCATTTGCATTGCGCACAGTTCGCGGTCAAAACTTGGCAAATAAGAATGTACCTACAAGTACCTACTAAAAGGAGCAGAAAAGTTCGACAGACCGGCACCATCCATATATACATATATGGATCAACAAATAAAAACGTGTAAAATTGTAATGTTCTGTCTTTTATCGTTGTATTTTTATTTTATTCTTATATAACTCTCCTGGTCATCGGCAATACAGTTGTGTTGTTCTCTCTTCCTTACTCGTATATTTGTCTGTATTTTATTTACTCCTGGGCACTTGGCACCAGTCGTAAATTTTTCGTTTTCTCTTGGCTCTGATCGATATTTAAATTCTTAAGGCTTTGCATATGTGTGGTAGGGATGGAAAATTCCTCCCCTACGTCACACAGCCTTTATGAAAATTGGACCCTTATTTCCTCTGATAACTACAGAAAGCTACTTAAAGCTCCCTTGTACTACATACCTTTAGAGATATATGTACTTAACTAATAAATACGTTATTTACGACTTTGAACGTAAATATTTTCGTATTTAGGTTGTAATTAAACTCCATCAAACGTTGTGTAATTTTTTTATTTATGATATAGGACTTTAATTACTTTCATTTTTGTGGTAACCCTTTTGATTCTAAACGGAGCGTTGAATTTCAAACTGTATTGGTCTCTCTCTTGCAAATCTAACCTTAAGTAATTTCTCTAAATGAGCTAACTTCCCTTTGACGTTTATTATGATTCCCTACATCCTAATGAATTCATGAATAAACAATACTAATCGAAACTACACATGACTAATTGAACAGATAATTAAATATAACTCAAATGGTTAAATGTTAGTAAATTTGATTATGATTGTATCTTGTATCTGCTGGGCGCCCCTCCATTTTGATTCAGCTGCTATAAGGTACATATAAAGGTGGATTTAGTAGGTTAATGTAATTAGTTAATTGCATATTTGACGAACTCAGAATAACCCTTTTCTGGCAAAATTTGGCTCCTGCCTCCATCAAGTAAGCAAGGTGATCGGGTGTCAACCCAAAATTCGCACAATCTTTTGGCACGGTTCGATTGATTGATACCTAAGTTATTGCGTCCCAACCGAACCTTCCTTTCGCCATCATGCACTGCCTTCAGGTCTTCCCCCGAGCCCAGATACCCCCAAATTCCTACTCCTCCAAAGTTTACTATTTACTTAGGGCGAACCGGTTTCGTCCTATATGCAATCATATACTCACGGGTTTGTGTGGAGTTACGGGTCGTGAATCAAATGTGAAATCGTGAAAGAAATGAGACGAGAGTGACCCGACAGGCCTAAAGCACTAATTGTAAGTGAGTTCGTTTCATTCAATGAACAGTACATAAAAAGATATATATGTAAACATACGTTTTGGGAAGGTTTATAACTTGCAATACGAAACTACTTGCATCGCATCCCAAGCTCGGATCTCGCCCATCAAATTCTGCGAAATTCTCAGATTGATACCGAATACATACGTAAGAATAGTGGGAAATATAAATACATACTAGTAAATTAAGATCTTATTTGGCGATGTGTTCTGGAGATTCGCCAAAACTCCAAGCTTTTGTTTGGTTTTGTTGACGGTTTTGTTTGAGAGATCCGTCATCTCTATGGTTTGGTTAATGTTATAGAAGCGACCACTGCCTTCTATTGGTTGAACTGTATTTTTTTTTCTTTCCCTCCCCTCCAATGTTCAACTTTTGATAAATTCTTACTATCCCGTGATTCTCAATTGATTCATGCAAATCCTCATTACCCCTTATTAAGCTATCCCGTGATTTATCAACTGCTTCATGTTAATTTTCAATACACCTTTTTAAGCTATCCCGTGATTTATCAACTGCTTCATGTAAATCTTCAATACACCTTATTAAGCTATCCCGTGATTTACCAACTGTTTCATGTAAATTTTCAATACACCTTTTTAAGCTTTCCCGTGATTTATCAACTGCTTCATGTAAATCTTCAATACACCTTATTAAACTATCCCGTGATTTATCAACTGTTTCATGTAAATCTTCAATACACCTTTTTTTGATTTGCTATAATAAATCTGTTTATTTTCAATTGTTTAGGTCTGTAGATACCTCTTTACGTTCAAATTAAAGAAAGTGTTTAATTTTTTTTTTGTTTCTAATAATTGCGCAATATAATAATTTTATCCGGTTCCTAGAAGTTAATACCTAAGTACGATATCCACTAATCAAGGTCATTTTTTTTCTCCTTTTTACCGTATTCGAACTAGTGTACCAGTGACCGACTTATTTTGTAAACAATTTGAGTTATGTAAACATTCCCGACGGCCTCGTGACCTAGATTCAAAGCGTATGATGTGTTTACTTTAGACATTCCCGAAGACGTGTGAGTTGGCTCTAAATTTTTTTTCTTTGTTTGATAATGACCTACTTTGCGCAATTGTCTATAAGTATAGTAATTATCGTAAACATATATATATACATATATATATTCAATTATATATACTTTGTCTCAATAAATAATTTATAATATTGGTATGTATAATTATATTATGATTGAAATAATTTCCAATATCATAACTTATTTCAAAATGCTCTGGGTTTTCTGAAATTATATTAATACATATATAAAATTAAATATAAAATATTGACTTGGAAATTTCAACTATTTTTAACAGTTATTGATGAATTCAGAGGTAGGAATCGATACCCTTTTTTCCTCTTTTTATATAAGTGTTTTTCTTTTTGATTAAAATTTTTCTTGGGAACAATAAAATTATATATATACATATATATATATATATATATATATATATATATATATATATATATAAAATATACTTATTATATTTATAATATTTTAATATATTTACATACCACATATTAAGCGAGTAATATTTTGTTAAAATATTTAATTCAAATACCAACGGTGGCTGCATTCCGCTTTCTCCTTGGAATCTGGAAAATTTTTATAATGGAAAAACTTACCCCTACAAGATTTTCCGACCCGGGTTCTACACGGATAAACCTTGCTGCAATTTTCCTAAATTAATTTTTATTGTTCTAAATTTAATTAAATATTTTGACTTCAATTTTTTTTTTTTTCATTTAATCTAATTAATTAAAATGATGTATAAACTCTATCGTTCTAAACTGTATTTTATTTCAAAACTCGTTGGTTAAATAACACTTTAAATGATAGTTACTTCACGATTAATTTCGAGATGGTAAATTGTTGTTAAATTAAATTTTTATCCCTCCGAACTTTTATGTATTAATAAACTATTATTTTGTTTTATTATTATTATTTAAGATAATTAATTTAAATATTTATTATTTGTTAGAACACGTTTCACTTAGATTGGATACACGTATTTAATTACAACTTCTTCACACTTAATTATAAATTTTTATCCCTCCGAACTTTTATGTATTAATAAAATATTATTTTGTTTTATTATTATTATTTAAGATAATTAATTTAAATATTTATTATTTGTTAGAACACTTTTCACTTAGATTGGACACACGTATTTAATTATAACTTCTTCACACTTAATTATCACATCACTTCAGTTATTTATTTCGCTAATATTAAACGCGAAATTTCTAAGTTTAAAATACAATATTAAGTGATTATAAAATCCGAATTTTCCACTAAAACAAATTGTATTTATCACGAGCACTTTTATTTTTCACAAGTAATTAATGCGTTGACTTTATTTTTATTTTCACTGACTTTAACTGCAAAGTATTTTTTTTTGTAGATCACTGGCTAGAATGTGAAAATTTTCCTAAGTATCATAATAATTATCACTTAGAATTTTTCAACTTTAAATTAACAAACGTTTTGTCACGTCTCGCGAACTTTTAACCCTTTCGACCACGACCGTAGACTCTCTCCAACTGGCATTTGTCTCGTCTTTTATACCCCTCTCAGGTCCAAAAGAGCGTATCTGAATTTCCTGTAATAAACCAATCTAATTTCTATCAACTCGTTATTTCTTGAAACCTCCTCATTATTGTCGAATGCGGTCCCTTAATCCCTTCCGCCTTTGATACTTTGACTCCTGTCCCGTACTTCCATACTTACAAGATCCGGATTTAGTAAGATCCATGTTTAATCGCCCAACTTCCTTTGTCCTGGTGTTCATACAAAATTAGCTTGATTTTAATAATTTTAAAGTTCTATTTTCATCTATTCCGCAACATGTCCATGCGTACGGCATCTACCATATGTTCTAAATCTGTCCCCAAGTTCGCCTATCAGAGATATCTTCATGTCGAAGTCTTTCTCGCAAATTGTTCATTTTTATTTTATTATTTTTCCTCGAGTTTTTCTGTATTCTATATGAACCTTTCCATTTAAAACCGAATTTTCTCTATTTACGTCGTATATTTGAATTTTCCATTTTTTCTCGAATTTTCTTTTATTCACGACACTCTTTCCATGAATTTCCTTATTTATTCTTACGCTATTGTTCATATCTCTATAAATTTTTATATTTCAAGCCGTATTTATTTTATTCACTGTTAATCTAAGATTTCCTTTGTTTTTCTCTGTCGTATCTTCTCTCCCCCCGCTTCCCCGTACTCCCCTGATATAACCATATCGTTTTTTTTATGTTTGCTGCCTCTTGGAAAATTTCATTTTCTATTTGTTATTAATAAATATATCATTTTTAACATTTTTATAGGAGATACCCCCACTTCGGCCCTAAAATTTCTGTCATTTTTATTGCTTCATAGAGATCGTCCTACAAATTCCGTCTCGTTCCTACCCAAAATCCCATAAACCATATGCTTTGACAGTTGTATACGTTAATTTCTGTACCCACCTGGCAATAAATCCTTTTTTATTTCAGTGTCGTTAACTTTTATGTGAATTCTATAATCTAAATATCACGTAAGACCCATGATAATTTTTATAGCTTTTTTAACGACTAATTGCTCTTATCTAAACAATTTTCATGTTCGAATATTCCTTGTTTATCACAACAAAATACATCTGAGATCGACAACCATTGTAATGTCTCCTTTTTCCCTACAGTCGCGTACTATGTTACACTATAATTTCCATTTTAATTACGTAAAATGACTCCTTTTCCTGAGTTAAATCTATCGCAATGTTTTCAGCATTTTCCACTCCCCTCTGTACTGTACTATATTTTCCTCTCTAACACTTGTTACTGCACTAAACCTCTGAAATGTACCCTCGTACTCTCTTTATAACTCTCATTTTTTTTTGAAGTTTTCTCCCTAAATCTTTCATCGTAATATCCTCGCTCCGTCTAGAATTGATAACAATAATTTTCCATTGTTTTTTCAACATTTCCAATTCCTTTAGCACGTTTTCCCTCGAATCGATCATCTCCGGTCGTCATACATAGTTATTCTATAGTTGAAAATCCTCCCGCAGACGTGCCTCTCGATCCCTGCGTTTTCTACTCAATATATTACTGATAAAATTTTTCCATCGTTATTCAAGTGTGTTTCTCGTACCTAAAATGTTTCAATGCATTCGAGAACTAAGGTTTACGATCTCTGAAATTTACTCGTTATCCATAACATTTTTCGGGTTCATCGTACTTACGTCCCTGAATCGACTATTTTTTCCCATGGAGTTTATTCACCTCTCGGTCCGATGAAAACGAAAGGATAATTAATTACATTCTTAATTGCCGAGTCCAAAGGTCGATCCTTTGTTCTAAAAATGGGCTCGGCCCTCTTCTTGTTGATTGGCTGACTTGATTTTTAATCGCTTTTGCTGCAATCCAATTGGCTGTCAAGATATCACGGCCCAAAATAAATTGGGAAGTCCCTGCCTCTGATTATTTGTTGATACCATCTGTGATTTTTTTATCAATACTCGTCTCACTTTGTCTAATTATAGATCCCTACCATAAATATGAATTCACTTTACTCTAATCCGATAGATGTCGTAGATGTGTCCGTTTTATAAGTAATTGATATTTTTTTTTTAAATTAGAGTGGGAAGCTACGATATTTTCTAATTTTCACTGTTGATCAATGCAATTCATCACAAAATGTATATGACACCGAAAAATAAGCGTGGCTTACAGGTAAATCTCGATGACAAAAGCTGATCCACATGGATCAGGATATGTATCCCAGCTTCGGTAACGGATCCACAAATCCGGATAGATCAACAAACTCAAACGGATCAACAAGAAACTGGTGTACCGTCGCGCAAAATCAACAAAGTACGTGAGGAGATAAATATATATATATATATATATATATAATTTTTTTGGTATAAACCACCTCACTAGGCTGAGCCTGTTCTGAGGTGGCAGGAATTTTATTTAATTTTGATATCTTAATCTTGGAAGATAAAAATATAATTTTAATTTAAATAGATAAATGTAATAAAAGAAAAAATATAAAGAAATGAAAAAAAAAGATATGAGATAAATAGATGAAAATAGTTAAGGAGAAAAGAGAAAAAATACAGACGTTGAGTGTGTTGTTTGATCAAGTTATCTGCACGCAGTATGCAATACCCTTGTTTACTACCCACGTATGAATTTTGCGTTTTAGATTTTTTGTCACTAGAATATCTTTTATATCTTTTTCAATTAAATTAAAACATTTTGGAGCCAAATTGTGATAATGTCTTTGTCCAAATATAGTATTTGTCTTCGGAGTCATGTGTTGATGTCTATGTCTTGTGTCGTAATTGTGTTGTGCAGTATGATGGTTTAGTTTGTCTTTTTGGTAATGTATAGATATAATTTTGATGTACAGTTGGTGTATGTTCAATACAGCAAAGTCTTTAAATAACTGTATTGTCGAGAATCTAAAAGGTTTTTTTAGTAATAACTTTAATTAAGGCCTTTTGCGCTTTGTCGATAGGATCCATATTAGTCTTCGCAGCACCACCCCAACCAATCATACCGTGGATGATAATTGATTGTCCTAATGCGTAGTATATAGTTTTTAAAGTCTTCACTGGCATTATGTTTCGTATGTTCTTAAAAAAGTATATCAGTTTCCTTACTTTACCCGCTGTTTTATTTATTTGTTCTGTCCATCTAAAATTGTTGTCAATGTAAATGCCTAAATATTTGATTATCTGAGTCCGTGTTAGCGGGTTGCACAGGCAGTTTTTTTTAGATGTGCAGTCGTGTATAGTTATGTTTTCATTGAGTCTTGGTTGTCGTCTGGGATCTAAACTAAATGTCATATATTTTATTTGTCTATATTTAGTCTATATTTGTCTTGGAATCAGAAGCGAAAATGAGAACAGTGTCATCCGCAAAGCAAATAACATCTCCGCTAATATCTAACTGCCACAGGCAATTGATGTAAAGTAAAAATAGTATGGGTCCTAATGTACTTCCTTGGGGAACACCGTAAGTTATGTATCTGTTTTGGCTTGTTACGTTGCCTAAATTTAGTGCGAGGCTGCGATCAGTTATATATGATTTGAACCAGTTATATGCAGAGTTTTTAATACCTATGTTATCTAATTTTTTAAGGAGAATTTTATGGGAAACTGTATCAAAAGCTTTACTTAGATCTAGAAAAACCGCAATACAGCTTTTTTTTTGGTCAACATTTTTTATGATGGTTTCTGTCACTTTAAATATTGCATTCTGTACTCCCATATTCTTTCGAAAAACCGTACTGATTTTCTGATAGAATCTTATGGTTATCTAGATAGTCTACCAGTTGGATTTTCACTAGATTTTCAAGTACTTTTGTGAGAACATTTAAAAGTGATATAGGTCTATAGTTGGAGGGATTATTTTTATCTCCGGATTTGTAAATTGGTACTATGTTTGCACTTTTAAAATGGCTGGGGAATATACCGCTAGTAATACTCAGATTACAGATGTAGGTGAAGGGTAGGGCTATTTGGTGTTTTATTTCTTTTATTAGTTTAGTGTCAAGTTTGTCAGGTCCAGTCGCACAGTCGTTTCTCAGTTTATTTATGTGATGCATTATGTCTTTGGTTTGGAAAGTTTTTACTCTAAATTTATTGTTATCTTGTGCATTAGTGATAAATTTATTAGCAAGTGTATCTTCGTCAGTGTTCGTTTTATTTAGTAGTGTTTGGGCTAACGTTTGACCAATGTCTGCAAAGTAATTATTTAATGTGTTGGCAATATCAGTCTGCTCAGTTATTACTGTATCATAAACATCTATTTGTTGGAATTGTGCTGCTGGTTTTCTATTTACATTATTTATTTCCTTTACTGCGTTCCATAATACTTTCGGGACAGCTTTGTTTTCTTCAATTTTTCGTTTATAATATTCTTCTTTTGTCTGTTTCACTATTGATCGGCAGATATTTCTATATTTTTTGTAATAGTTTTGAAGCCTTATATTATTCGGTGAGTTTGAAGACTGTTTGTGAAGTTTGTCACGCTTATGTAAGCATTTAACCAGGTTGTCATTAATCCAAGGTTTAATTTTTCTATTTTTGTGCACCAATTTTCGTAAGGTTATGTATTTTGTCACAGTCGTATTTATTTTTTCAGTAAAATTCATCATTGCAGTGTTAACATCTGTTTCATTTAAAATATTTGCCCAGGATACGGATTCAAGAGATGATCTAATAGCGTCATAATCTGTGTATTTTATTTGCATTTTCTTTTGTTGATTGTCTTTCTTCGCGTTTTTTTAAAGCGCAATATCATAACATATTTCAAATGTTTTATATTAACTGAAGTTATAATAGTACATATATTAAACAAATAAATACAAAACATTGACTTGGAAATTTATCAAACACATAACTATTTTCAATAGCTATTGATAAATTCAGAGGTAGGTATTCGGAATCGATACCTTTACTTTTAATATAAGTGTGTTTCTTTTTGATTAAAATTTTGTTGGAAAAAAATATATAGATATAAATATACCTATTTTATATATAATATTTTAATATAGGTACATATCACATATTAAGCAAATAATATTTTGTTATAATAATTAAATCCAAATTCCAGCTGTCTGCTTTCTGCTTTCCGCGCATTTCCTTGGTGCCTGAAAAATTTTATAATATAAAAAAACTCACCCCCCCAGGTTTTTCCTGTTCCGGTGGTATAGGAATAAAACCTTGCTGAAATTTTCCTAACTATTTACCTATTGTTCTACTAAATTTAAATAAACCTTTTCGACTTCAATTTTTTAAATTTTTTTTTTATTCTCGTTTAATCTAACTAAATTAATCGGCATTTGATGTTTATCATTTTAACTGTATTTTATTTCAAAACTCGTTGATTAAATAACACTTTAAATGATAGTTACTCCACGATTAATTTCGAAATGGTAAGTTGTTGTTAAATTAAATTTTTATTCCTCCGAACCTTTATATAGTAATAAAATATTATTTTGTTTAATTATTGATTTGTTTTTTCTTAAAAGTTTTTATTTAAATTTTGAATTAATAAATTATTATAGTGTTAATCTAGTGATAGATTTATACTTTTTTGATAGAAATGTGCCGAGCAATTGTAAATTATTTAGCCGAATTATTCTGATGTTAACTATAATATTAATGGTACCGAATAATTATAATTAGCCACTGTTTTTTTTTTCTCTCTAATAAACTACACTTTTATTATCGCACAATAAATTATGATTAATCACTTTATTTATTCTAAATTTTATAATTTCACGAGTAGATTTATTTCGACTACACTATTTTTAAATTAATAAAAGACCTAGCACTTAATTTAAAACACTCAATTTAATTAAAGATTTTCGTTAAAACTTTTCCGTTTGAACTGGATGCACTTTTTATTTATTAACTCTCTTTTAATTCGCACTATTTTTAAATAATTAATTTAAATATTTATCATTTGTTAGAACTTTTTCCGTTTAGACTGGACATACGTATTTAATTATAACTTCTTTACATTTAGTTATCACATCACTTCATTTATTTATTTCACTTATACTAGACGCGAAATCTCTAAGTCCCAAAATACAATATTTATTGATTATAAAATCCCAATTTTCACTAAAACAAATTGTATTTATCACGAGCACTCTTAAACTTTTCACAAGTAATTAAAACGTAAACTTTATTTCTATTTTCACTGATTTTAATTTTCAAATTTTTCTCATTGACTGATTTTTATTGCAATTTTACAAGTCTCACAATTCCAACACTTAGAATTTTTTCACAAATTAAATTACCAAAACGTTTCATCGCGTCTCACGAACCTTCAACCTTTTCAAAACCGATCGCTGACTGTCCTCAACTGGCGTTTGTTCTCCGTCTTATACCCCCTCTCAGGTCCAAAAGATTGTATCTGAATTTCCTGTGATAAAACAATCTAATTTCTATCAACTCGTTATCTTTTGAAATTTTCTCATTATTATCGAATGATGTTCCTTAAGCCCTACTGCGGTTGCATCTTCGCTTTCTGTCTCGTACTTTAATGCTTATAAGATCTGGATTCAGTTAGTTCGTTTTAAATTGCCCTAACGTTCTTTGTTCTGTCACTCGTACAAAATTAGCTTGAATTTCATAATTTTCAATTTCTATTTTCATCTATTTCGTAACATGTCCATGCGTACGGCATCTACCATATGTTCCAAATCTGTCCCCAAATTCGCGTATCAGAGATATCTTCATGTTGAAGTCTTTCTCGCAAATTGTCCATTTTTATTTTATAATTTCCCCTCGAGTTATTCTGTCTTCTGTATGAACCTTTCCATTTAAAACCGTATTTTCTCTATTTACGTCGTATATTTGAATTTTCCCTTTTTTCTCGTATTTTCTTTTATTCACGACACTCTTTCCACGAATTTCCTTATTTATCTTTTTGTCATTTTTCATATCCCTATAAATTTTTATATTGTTAATTTGTTATTTATTGTTAATTTAAGATTTCCTTTGTTTTTCTCTGTCGTATCTACTCTCCCATAGTTTCACTGTACCCTCCTCACATAACCATATCGTTTTTTGATGTTTGCTGCCTCTTGGAAAATTTCATTTTCTATCTGTTATTAATTAATATATCAATTTTCATATTTTTATATGAGATACTTCCACTACGGTCCTTAAATATCTGTCATTTTTATTATTTCATATGGATCGTCCCCCAGACTCCGTCTCCCTCTTACCGAGAATCACATAAACCATAAGCTTTGACATGTGTTTATATTATTTCCTCTACGTACCGAGCTATAAATTTCTCTTTATCTGAGGGTCGTTAATTTTTACGAGAATTCTATAATCTAAATATTACGTAAGAGCAATGTTAATTTTTATGGCCCTTTTTAACGGCTAATGGCGTTAATCTAAACAAATCTCATGTTCGAATATTCCTTTTTTATATCAACAATACACAGGTGAGATCGACAACCATTTGTAACGTCTCATTTTTCCCTGCAGTCTCGTACAACTCTATGCTCCATCCATTAACATAATTACGTAAAATGACTCCTTTAAAATGCAGTTTGAAACCCCCTTACCTAACCTAACCTAACCTAATCTTACCTAACCTAAGTTTTTTTTTTACATGAATACCGCACAAGAGTCCCAACTGCTCCCGTCTGGAGCCAGTGGGACTATGGCATCCCCAATTGGGGTATGTTGTGAGGCTGAAGGTATTGGGGAGGGGAAGGAGATAGGGAAGGGGAAGGTGGGGTATATTATTTTAAATTAATAAATTGTGAAATAACACAAATTAATCAAATAAAATCTATTTGCCACGCCAGGATTCGATCCCGCGACCTTCGGAGTGCTAGTCAAGAGCCTTAACCGCTGGACTACGCCGACCGTCATTCTTGTTTTTAAAAAGGATAAGTCGGTTACACTGTTGTACTCGGCCCATCCGATTGCTGGTCGAGAGTAGGTATAACCCACCGGTCTAGTGATCGTCACCTAAGACAGATATCTACCTGGGCAGTTCGTATAAATTTCGGATTTATATTATCATTTTAAATTATCGGATTTCCAATTATCGAGCTCGTATTGTAATGCGTCTACATCAGAGTTTCCCAACCAGTGGACCGCAAGAGGCTAGAAGATGGTCCGCGATGGTCCGCCGGTCAATAAGCGAGCCAGCGCGCGGGCGGTCCCTGGTCGAGAAGTCTGAATAAAAAAATTGGGACAATATTCAGTTTATCATTATTATACCATGTGGTCAGTGGCCATTGTGATATTCCGTTTGGCCTCACCCCATCCTACCCCGTTTTACCCCCTCCGTTATGGTAAATATTCTGCTGGAACCCGTCCTACCCTATCCCATTACGCCCCTCCCGTTGTGCTATCCGTCTCGGGTGCCGCCCATGCTAGACTACGCCACTGTTAGGCTAGCATGGGCGGCACCTGGGACGGATAGGGCGGGTAACGTGGTGCCACCCCCCCCCCCCCCCCCCCCATTTGTCGAAAAGATAAACGTACTAGTGGCCCCGGGTTAGAAAAAGGTTGGGAACCACTGGTCTACATGGACAGAAAACAAAATCAATTTTGCATTCAATATCTACATTAAATATTCAATTACTCTTGGGTTTTCATAACTTTTTATTGTATTTTCGCTATTTATTTTTGGGGTGTTATTGGCTACCTCCATCTTTAACCAACCTTTCGGACAGCATTACAGTATCCATCATCAGAGCGGATGTGTGATATCTGTCCTTATGATGGGCAATCTAACGCTGTCCGAAACGTTGGCTAAAGAAGGAGGTAGCTCATAACACCCCAAAAATAAATAACGAAAATACTTTTGGCCGTTAAAATCTAAAATCACATATATTATTGTATTCTTTGAAAAGGTAGCCGCACGTGCTTACACGTTTTACACGATCCGAATCTTTATCCAGGAAATTTTCAGCGCTTCAACAAATGCCCTTACGCGAAACACAAAAATTCTTCGGCATTCCTTAAACGCCTATTCACAACTGACATAACGAAATGGCGACGTTTTTCAACGAAGAGCAAAATGGCGCCCAACGTCGGGCTGTCCGCCGTGCTGCGTTGAAATATGGCTCTTCATTACACGGAGATAAAAATGTGTACATCATCTTATGGCTGATGGTTGCTCCGATTACCCTCCCCTCCCTTCACTACCCCCACCCACGGGGGGTCGCACCAACAAATTGGGCCACATTTCACTCGCATGTTTCTCTTTTCGCTCCATCCCACTCGAACTGCGAATGATACCACGTGCTCTTTCACATCATTCATGCAAGGGGCACAGACTGAGCCTTAACGACAATCGTAAAGGATTACTACGGGTGCCTCTACGTCACTGAAGAGATACAGCAAAAATGCGTTGTGGGCCTTTCCATTTTCCATAAGTAAACTCAATTTTGATTATATATCTACTTTTGAATGTAGCTATAACTTTGTGGTTATCTATTATAGATAATTGAAACAATTTAACTTTGTTTGAACCACTTATATATTTGAGTAAATCCGACCGGTTTTGGAACTACCGTTCCTTCTTCAGGGCAAGCGTATACTAATTTAAAAAAAAATCTCCCTTCTAATATTAAACCAACTTTATTAATTTTTTGAGAAATGCTAAAGATAAAGATCGTAAATTGACTAATTCCGGAATATATAAACTCAAATGTAATGATTGTCCCTCATTTTATATTGAAAAAAAACAACTCGTAATTTTGAAATCCGAATCAAAGAACATTTAAGGTGTCTTAAATGTTCTTTGTTTTTAAAAACAAGAATGACGGTCGGCGTAGTCCAGCGGTAAGGCTCTTGACTAGCACTCCGAAGGTTGCGGGATCGAATCCCGGCGTGGCAAATAAATTTTATTTGATTAATTTGTATTATTTCACAATTTATTCATTTAAAATAATATATAGTATATTTGCGGCACGTTCCAGAGTGGAAGATACTCTCAGTATCGCCCTGGTGTAAGACCACCATTCAGAATTGAAACGTTGCTTGAAATGGCTTTTGCCGTGTTTGGTGACCAGATCTGAATAGCCAGGCACTTCCCCACCTTCCCCTTCGCTATCTCCTTCCCCTCCCAAATACCTTCAGCCTCACAACATACCCAAATTGGGGATGCCATAGTCCCACTGGCTCCAGACGGGAGCAGTTGGGACTCTTATGCGGTATTCATGTAAAAAAAAAACTTAGGTTAGGTTAGGTTAGGTAAGGTTAGGTTAAGTTAGGTTAGGGGGTTTCAAACTGCATTTTGATGACACGATGTTTCAAAAAAATCACAGAAAGCGCCTTTTTAGTATTTGAACTATTCTTGGTTCGTTTCAGAGTTATTTTTTTTATTTATTTATTCATTTCTATGCTCTTACATACAATTAAAAAGTACAATGGCATACATTTAATAAATGCAATGACAATGGCATTAGGTGGAAGTAAAGCAAAAAATATTCTTAATATGAAACATAGTAGGTAGTAGAGTGAAATATGATCGGCGACTGTATGTAATTGGATAAAACGAATGTGGTTATGGATTGTGAACACCTCACTGGGAGAGTCCGTGCTGAGGTGTACGCGTGTATTATAATGCCATCATAATTGATAGCACAGTATCCCCCTTGAAACTCTGGCAGTATTGTACAATTGTACATATAGTAGGTGTAGGTAGCTGTGTTGAGATAGTCATCATAATGATCGTTATGTTTGACAGGTGATCACAATTTGCTCAAAAACTGCATAAAAATGGAGCGTCTAAATGTCAAACATAAATTAGATAGATATCATATATTAACCAATCGATCCTACTTACACGAACCAATTTAAAACGCGACTGGATTTTTGTTTGGGGTGAAATTACTGTCAAATTTATCATGAAATCAGATTTGAGCCCGAGTTCATGGGGGGAAGTTTGTCGAGGTCTTAGCGGCCGATGTGTCTGCCCACCTGCTGTATACCTATTTCCTTCCCCGAACTTCCTCTTCTTCCTTTCCAAAAAAACCCTCCACACAGCATCCCTTAAGATGACAAAGGTCCTGAGGGAAATTATTTTCCTCACGGCCTCCTGTGTGGAGCTACTGTAAAAAAAACTCAGTGTTAGTGAGATCCATTATATAAATCTACCTTTCATCTATCTGTCTTTTCCGAGGAACACAAGTTATCGCTGTTTTACCAGAAGTCATTAAAGTACATGAATTTTATTCTTACAAAATCAATTCAAAAAACCTCCTTATTTAGGCTAATATGATACGTAGGAATGTAAAAAAATCAGAGTGTGCAATTCACACGCAGTAGAAGTGAAACCTTCAGAAAACTAAAGTAGATAATAGTAGGGAGGCTACGAAACACCGCACAAAGAGGAGACCGACAGGCTACGAAGCATCGCACAAAGAGGATACCGATTATACTATCGCATTCTCTCCGCAGGCTAAATCCTACATATCTACCTGTTTATCTCTTTTTAGTGTCGTTATTTTTCGTTTCATCTAGTTTCAAATCACAACGGTGCTAAAGAAGTTTTCATTTCAAAAGCATAAGCGTTAGTGAGGTACATATCTTCTTAATATATTAAACGAACTCGGGTTAGTTACACCATTTATAACTCAAGAACGGCTGGACCGATTGTTATGATCTTTGATTTGTTGGATTTGTCTCCGCCCCGAATAGCAGAATAGCTATTAAAACATCGGAAAAATTCACGAAAAAAAATTATGAAGAAAATTGTTTTCCTCGTACATTTTGTATGGAACGAATTCTCATCTTTTGAAAGAACTGCTAGAATATTGTGATAAGTACCTAATATTGAATTGGGAGTGAATTGCAAAAATTCAAAAACATCAAATGTTAATGTACTGATTGTTTTGCTTTTACTTCCCCTCTTTCTTACACACTAAATGTCAACAATTGAAAATTAGACAAACGGTGAACGTATGTCTGCACCCCTCCAAAGGAAAAATAAAATAATTATAAAAAATCTCCCTCACATGTAATAATAAAATGAAACTAAATTCCTGTAGGTAAGTGAAAAAGTAAGAAAATCACAAAAAATATGAATCCGTACACAACACCATCTCTGCTACTGACAAAAACAAAAAAAACGGACACTTGCGCATCGATAATGGTTTCATTGTGTAATTTTTAACTTAATAAAAAAAATGAATTTAGTTCAGTTAATAACTTAAGGCTCTGCAACCGGGCTAGAAAAGAAGAAGATAGAGCGATACGAAATTACGAATGTTAGAGGAGAGCGCTAACATTTACAGCGACAAAATCGATGCGAAAATTGCAAAAATGTTTAATAAAACACGACTCGTTTAAAATAGAGCAAAAATCTTGCGGACATTATCTTTACCAGCATTTAAAGAAACACTGTGAATTTTTTCATACGTATAACTTGTAAAATGACTGAAACAAACGTGTTTATAATAATTTTTGGAGCATACTTTGCGATTTTTTTCTATCGAGGGAATATTATATAATTTGCGTTTCGGCGCGGGCAATGTCAAGATATTATCTTCAAGAATAACATATATATTTTTGAGAGCTGTAAAACTTACCGTGTTTAAGGGTAATACATCGGTACAAATCCGGGTTGCGGGCCCTTAACACAACAGTTATTGATTCTGAGGCGGTACGAAGTTTTTCCGGGTCAGCTAGTGATATATAAATCTACCTTTTATCTATCTGTCTTTTCCAAGGAACACGAGTTATCGCTGTTTTACCAGAAGTTATCAAAATACGAGAATTTTATTCTTACAAACTCGGTTCAAAAAACCTCCTTATTTGAAAAAATCTCCCGAGAAAATGTCATGTCCGGACCGCGGCATGTATCTTTTCTCGGGAGATTTTTTAAATGTAGATGAGTGTTTCAGGCTGATAATTATTATTTTGAATAATTGCTACCCTTTGTTACTAACTAACTAACCATCACGCCGTTTCACGGGGTAGGCAGAGAGGACGGACCGCCAAACAACTCGATCTTAGCACACACTCCTTGCCTCTTTCACATTCTTACATCGTCTCATACATGCTCTTCTATTATTCCGACTCTTCACATGGCCCGACTCAAGTATCTGATTTACTTGGTCGTGACCTGTCTTCCTCGGGCGTCCCCGACTTCTCCTACCATTCACATTTGCGTTATATATTCTCCTTACACTCCTTTCCTCGTTCATTCGCTCTACATGCCCAAACCATCTGAGCATCCCTTTCTTAATCTTACTAATTACGCTTACATCAATCAGCCTTGAATTCTTCGCGAATCTCCATATTTCTCACACGTTACCCTTTGGGTTATGCATAAAAATCATGTCTTAAACATTAGTTTATCAATTAAAAATAAGCACAAAGAGGAGACTGATTTTACTATCTCATTCTCGCACTGCACAGTGGTCCCGCCGTAGGTCATAGCCCTAAAATAATGATGTCCTCATATACATGATTATTGTACGTAAGTAGTGACTAATTACCAAACTAACCGTAGGTAAAAAAAGAATCCCGGTTCCCCAAAGATTTCATTAGTTTTTCGGCTTCCAAATTAATCTAATTGCGGGAAGTGCTAAATTACTATTAACTGTGCCTTTTTTAGTCACCGTCTTTACCGTTGTTAATTTGTTGGAATTTTTCATTTGCAAGTGTTGTTTTGCAATGGAATTTCAAGTTGAAGGTATGTTTAATTATTTTTATTATTTTTTGAACTTATAAATATATAGGCTTTTGAATTGTATGCTGCTACGCGCGTTTACATTTGTTGGTTAAATTTAAATTTGTATTTGTGTTTGTATAAACTTATAACTACTTTAATCAGCAGTGACTCAAATTTTATTTAATGAAAAATGTTCCTTAGAATAAGCAATTTATTAAGCATAATTTTTTTGCCTCTTATTTTTGATATCTTCTTAATTATGAGTCATCTACGCCATTCGTATACCGCCGTAGAAGTTACGGTCTACGAAAAAACATGGGTATGGTTGGTAAAGCTTAAGGAATTTGCCTCATAAGAAGAAGTCTGTGATGTCAAAAGAGGTGTTAGAATTGTTAATAAACGTTTACAGCCTTACTAAAAAACCCAGTGAAAATTTTATTCAATTGACAAACGGCCGCGGATGTGAAAACATTACTAATTAAAAAATTGTTCATGGAAAAAAATACACTTGGTTTACACAGTCTGAGAGGGTAGTTTATCTCTGTTTTAGTAATGATGTTTGAACGAAATTTGGATTTTTTCCTAAGTATTTTATCCAGGCAAGTTTTAACAAGTCATTGAAAACAGATAATGATGCTAGTACCAAACAATTTGAAATTTAATTCCTTGAGCAATTAAGGTGGAAAAACCCAATAGCATATGATTTGAATGTTTATCACAACATCAACATGCTATAACCACCCTCCCTTGAACGCTGGCCCACTGTGCACTGGCTAAATCCTACAGATGTACGTATTTATATATATTTTAGTGTCGTTGTTTTTCATTTCATCAAGTTTCAAATCACAATGTTTATAGTGAAGTTTTCACTTCAAAAATATGGCGAACCCAGGAGATGATATAATGATTTGATGCTGAAATTTGCATAACTTAGTAGAGAAATAGTTTCTTCGATCAAAACAGGTTTATCTTAGATTCCTGTGGGAGGTACCTTCAGATCCAATCCCCAGTCCTCAGCATCACAGTTGTTGAGAAACAAATAAGCATTATTTGAATTGGTTGTTATTTGAAACATAAACAAATTTCACGCACGTCTGCGCAAAAAGCAAGGGGGAATATTATTGCAACGCGTGCGAATCTAAAATATAACCATGCCTCCTTTCTCCTCGAATAACTTTTCGTATCGTAATATCTAAAAGGTATATTGTTACGAGGACTTGTTTATCTTGTATAATTTTAGACGTACTTATTGTAATACATATTATTTGAATAACGCTTTAATAACGACGTAGTCTACAATATCTTGTAATATTGAGCCTAAGAGCACAAGGTTCACAATTGTTTCATTGGAAATTAGGTTTATTTCTTGTATATGTAGACATCTTCTCAACTTGAATTTTACTTATTATGTACCTACATAAGCAGAGGCATGGATTCCATAATTATATAAGACCTGCCTATTATACTACCGAACCGGCATAAAAATATAAATAAAACTAAAAAAAAACAAATATTGCAAGAAAGCAATCTATACTTCCAAAAAAACGCAGTTTCAATTACGAATCGCATAGTCAAAAGCAAGAACCTAAGTAATAACATGTCACATTCAAATGTAATCTTTATTTTGCATAAAAATATACAAACGTGGGCAATGCGCATTCAAGGGAAGATTCGTTTGTGCTATTCTATATAATGTGTTAAGATGACAATATACACTAAAATATATCAAGAATCTTAACGACGTGACGTAAGTATACAAATTGCGACCCGTGCATAAGACTGAACTACTGTCGAATTTGCCGTATCTAAGAAAAGAAGAAGAAGATAAATAATGTGGGAATCTTAATGACGTAACCGAAGAAACCGTGTAAACAAATATACGAGTCGAATTCACCCTAGCAGGCCTGGAGATTCGACCATTCTGCCGCGTTCATTTTAATTAATTGTGAAGAACGTGTAATAAATATTTAAAACTAGCTTTTTCCCGCGGCTTCGCTCGCATGATATTAGGGGATTTCCACTCTGTCTCCTCCACCTTCCCTCTCCCCACTCCACTCCCCCCATCAACCCCCCTCCCCCTCTAACCACCCCTCCCCCCACTGCATTCTCCTCATCAACCACCCTTCCCCTCCACCAACACCTCCCCCACTCCTCCTCCCCCCACCTTCCCTCTCCCCACTCTACTCATCCATTAATCCCCCTCTCCCTCCCCTCCTTCACCACCCACCCGTCCCCCACCTCATACCCCTCCCTACTCCACCTCCCCCCACCTTCCTTCACTCCTCCCCCTTCCCCTTCCTTCCCCCCCCTCTCCCACCCCACTCCACCTCCCCCACCTTCCCTCTCTCCACTCCACTCCCTCAACCCACCCCTTCCCCCACCTCCCACCCCTCCAATTCTCTCTCCCCAAACCACTCCCCCCCATCAATCCCCTTCCCCCCCACCCCTACCCCTCCCCTCACCGTCTTGCATACTTCCCCTTTCCCCTTCCTTCCCTCCCCCTCTTCCTCCCCTAACCCCCTCCCCCCTCCCCCCACCCTCCTCCCCCACCCCTTCCCCCCTCCACCAAAACCCTCCCAACACCCACTTCCCCCCTCCACACTACCTCTCACCTCGCGCATTCCACACATTCATTCCCGATACATTCAGTTTTCAAACTGCTCGCGTGCCAGCTATTATAATTTTTTATGCAAATTTAATAATTCCAGAACTCAACGGTAATTTTATACAAAATAACGAACAAAAAAAAGAATTATCCAATTTGGTGCAGTCGTTCGGGTTTATGCGCGCATACATACACTTCTGTGATTCATTTTTTAGAGATAGATATTATTAAGTACGATGCCAACAAAGCACTCTTTTAGGGTGAATTGCCTAATTAAAAAAAAACATCGTTTCCAAGGCGACAATTAGTTTCTGACGTTTGCAATAAATCGATTTTGTTAGGGACAGAAAATGTGTGAAAAATAATTTTATAACGCCAGAGATTAGTCATAACGCCAGAACTTACCAATATATATAGCCTATAGATCTCGCATATGATGTAGCTTTCTATTAGTGAAAGAATTTTTAAAATCCATTCAGTAGTTTTTGTGTGAAAGAGTAACAAACATACATCCATACAAACTTTCACCTTTATAATATTAATAATAGGATGTGTCTCCATGTTGTCCTCCCGAAGTTATTAACTCATCGTCTCGAAAAATAAAATCTGGTGCTTACCGCTAACTTAATAGTTGAAAAACGGGTATTAAAGTTTTAAAATCGTTGTACGTAAAATATATGTTAATGGAAAGGTACTCTTTTTATTAATCTAATATATAAATAACTCGCATTTCTCGTGTGGCATGGAAATGTAAAAGTTATTATAGTTACGGATTCGCCGGAAATTATTAAAATGTGAGTTTTGAGCAAACAAAAATTATTAGGGTTGTGTACCGCCTTAAAGTCCGTGCTTTTCGGTACAAATATAGCAATCAGTGCTATCTGGTAGTATTCCTATTAAATAGTACAATTTTAATATCGAAATTATGATCATATTATGTTGGCTTTCATTAATTCAAAACATACATCGTTAGGATTTAGCCTGCGAGAGAATGAGATAGAATAATCGGTCTCCTCTTTGTACGGCGCTTTGTAGCCTCCCCATTCTTGTGTACTTTGATTTGAATATTTAAAAGGCTTTACTTCTACCGCATGTGAACTGCACACTTGTATTTTTGAAGTGAAAATATATTTAGAATCGTTGTGATTTGAAACTCGATGAAATGAAAAATAGCAACACTTTTGTAGAACTGATAGGTTGGGTGTTGTAAGATATTTATTAAATTCTACATTAAAAAATATAATTTTGCAAAATGCATTTATGTATGGACAAGGTTACAGATTTACACAACTCACTGGTCTCTAGAAAAAAAAAAACCAAACGAACGTCGTTTAACTGTCAATGGTTCTCAATTCAAATATTTTAATATTATTTTTATATGCTTCTGGAAAGATCACTACTTTTTGAAAACAATCTAAAACATCAGGTAGCAGAGGCTGGCTGCTACAGGACTCCCTCCCCAGACAACGCAGACATGGCTGCGGTGAAAGGAGTCGTTTAGACATTGAGGTAGTCGGAAAAACGAACACGCCTTCCTGAACGAGTGGTCGCGTGAGTCCGATCCTGTTCGATGGTTGGTTTTGGAAGGGTTGGTGGTAGTTCTGTTGTGGCTTCTTTCGGTTCCTTGGCGATGTAAGCCGTTTTGAGGCGATCAATGCTCACGGTTAATTCTTTTCCTTTGCATAGGATGACGTAGGTCCTACCATTCCGGCAGACGACTTGGTGGTTGCTGAAGCGGGCCCTTAATAGTGTCGTCCCTCAAGAAGACGTGAGTCGCTGTGGGTAAATCTTTGAAGTTGAAATGACGTCCTTCACTATGGCGGGTACCTTCAACCGGTCGAAGTTCATTGAAGTGCTGTCGAAGTTCCTTGAGGAAGTTGCTCGTATTGTCGCAGGTTACTTGTCGTGCAGCGAGAAATTCTCCTGGTAAGCGGAGCGGCACGCCGTATAGCAGCTCGGCCGAGGTGGTAGCGAGGTCGTCTCTCCAGACTGCTCTAATTCCCATTAAAACAGTGGGAAGCGCTTTGGTCCAGCGGTCCTTCTGGTGGCATTTGATCGCTGCCTTGAGCTGGCGGTGTAGCCTTTCCACCATGCCGTTTGCTGCAGGGTGGTATGCGGTGGTATGAATCTGAGTCATACCTGCCAAGCAGTTCAATTGCCTGAACAGCCTTGACTTGAATTGTCTTCCCTGGTCAGTGGTGATTCGAAGCGGAGTTCCGAACCTGATGATCCAACCCTGGTAGAATGCGTGTGCCACCGTTTCTGCTTCTTGGTCCTTGATAGGGAACGCTTCTGGCCATCTAGTGAACCGGTCTACGCATGTAAGGCAGTACCGGCATCCTTCTGACATGGGCATGATGATGATGTCAATATGGACATATTCAAATCTGGATGAAGTTCTAGGAAAGGTTCCAAGGGATGCTGACACGTGTCGTGACACCTTACTTAGTTTGCACTGGAGGCAGTTGCGTGTGAGTTTCCTTGTGTCAGCTTTGATGGCCGGCCAGACATAACGTTCAGTTATGAGTTTGAACGTTGCCTTGATGCATGGGTGAGCCAGCTGATGGACCACATTGAAAGCTGCAGAACGGAATTTCTTTGTGACGAAAAGTCTGGCTATATTTGCTGATAAACTGCAGTAGAGTTGGGTATCGATGCCGGGAATGCGCATCTTTTTTAGCTGGAGGTTAGACCTCCGTGTAGGCACTTTTCCAGTTCCTTGTCGTTCACTTGGTCAGCTGCTAGCGCTAGGTAATCCAAGGGAGCGTGCACTGTCTCGACCCTGGAGACGGCATCTGCGACGATGTTGTCTTTACCTGCCAAGTGACGAATATCGGTGGTGAACTGGCTGATATAGTCTAGGTGACGGAATTGTCTCGGTGAGCATTTGTCTGCTTTTTGTTGAAAGGCAAACGTGATGGGCTTGTGGTCGGTAAATATGGTGAACGACCTGCCTTTCACCATGTGGCGGAAGTATTTCACAGCGAGATTAACGGCTAGGAGTTCTCTGTCGTATGCGCCATATTTCTTTTCAGCTGCCGAAAACTTCTTTGAGAAGAATGCTAGAGGCTCCCAGTTACCTGCGACGAATTGATAGAGTGCGGCACCAGCTGTAGTATCAGATGCGCTGCTAACGATAAAGAGTGGGGCGTCGCACTTCGGGTGAACGAGCATAGTTGCCTGGGCAAGAGCTTCTTTGCACTTGCAGAAGGCTTCTACTGTTTCTTCAGTCCAAGACACGAGTTGTTTGCCTTTCTGGTTCCCTTTTAGTAGGTCATTGAGTGGAGCTTGTGTCCTCGCGGCGTTGGGAATAAATTTTCTGTAAAAAATTATAACTCCCAGGAAACGGCGAAGATCCTTGATGGAAGCTGGTTGGCTGTAGTTGTTGATGGCTTCCAATTTATCTGGGAGGGGTGAAGTGCCTGCGTCAGACACCATGTTCCCCAGGAATTTGACTTCAGTCAGGCCGAATTGGCATTTGGCGGCATTAATGACAACGCCATATTCCTGTGGGCACTGGAATAATATCTTGAGGTGGGCCAGGTGCTCTTCCTCTGACGTCAAGGCAATAAGAATGTCATATATGTAGGCGTAACAGAAGTCTAAACCTCTGGTAACCTCGTCTATGAAGCGTTGGAAGGTCTGGGCTGCGTTGCGGAGGCCAAAAGACATCACTGGAAATTTGAAGAGTCCGAATAGAGTAGATATGATCGTCTTTGAAATGTCGTCAGGAGCCACCGGAATCTGATCATAAGCCCGTTCTAGGTCTATGGTTGAGAAAATCTTGGTGCCTCTCAGTGCCTGAGCGAAATCCTGAATGTGGCGTACAGGATATCGGTCAGGAATGGTTCTGGCGTTCAGCCCGTGATAATCACCGCATGGTCGCCATTGGTCATCCTTCTTGGAGACCATGTATAGTGGCGATGCCCAGCAGCTCTCGAAAGACCGGGCGATTCCTAAACGGACCATGGTCTCAAACTCCTTATTGGCCCGTTTGAGTTTATCAGGAGCGAGGCGGCAGGGTCGTTCGGCAACTGGAGGGCCTGGAGTAGTTTGGATGTGATGAAGGGTAGCATGGCGAACTTCCTTCATGGTGCCGTCAGGGCGCGTGATATCAGGGTACTGTTGTAAAATTTTGTGGAAAGGAGACGTTCCTGTGACAGTCTTGATAGAAGCAATATTGTTGCTGCTTCGCTTGCCTGTGGTTGTCAGGTTACTCACTTGGTCCAGCAGTCGTCGGTTACGGATATCTACCAGCAGCTCAAATTTTGCAAGGAAGTCCGCTCCAATGATGGGCTTGGAGACGTCAGCAATAACGAAGCTCCAAGTGAAGCCGCGTCGCAGACCTAAGTCAAGTTTGAGCGTCAGGCTGCCGTAAGTTGCGATGGTGCTGCCATTTGCGGCCGCCAGTTTGTAAGCTTGCTTGGCTAGATGACCTTGAACCAAACGCCGTGGAAAAACATAGAGGTCCGCGCCGGTGTCCACAAGAAACTGGGTACGCGTTACGCGGTCGGTGATGAAAAGGCGAAATACTTGAGTCAGGTTGCTGGTGCTGGTCGCCATCAGTGTGAGCCCGGGGCGTTTCCCTGCTCGAAGTTGCAGGGTTTCCTGCATGAACGCGCCTTGGTCCCGAAGTTCCAGAGGTACCAGCACGTGTCTTCAGGTTGCCGACCCCTGGAACTGATGCGAGAGCGATGGTCTGGTCAACGATGGCTGGTACTCCTGGATTGTTGTTCTTTGGAGCGCAGCGCCAATATTTCTCGTCGTAGGGTGGTTATTTCTTCCTGGAGTGGCCTCATCATCTTCTCCATCTTGGTAACCAGACCGTCTTCAATATTTTCTCCGGCAACTGCATTAATCCCTGGTCTGCTGGCGTAGTCATCGGTTGCGTCCGCGAAGTTCGCCACCTTGTCCAGCGAGGCTTCCTGCTGTGTGGACAGAAAAACCTGCATGCTCCTAGGGAGTCTGCCCATCCATAAGGTCTTCAGCAACTCATCGGGCACAGTGCTGCCCGCGAGGGTGCGTAGGTGACGGAGGAACTGGGAAGGTTTTCGATCTCCCCGCTCCTCGTGCTCCAGGAGTCGCCTTGTTTTCTGCTCCTGGGTAGAGCTGAGACGCCTTGTTAGTTCGCTCTTAAGGAGGGCGTAGGCGCCAACCTCTGGGGCTTTACGATGATGTCGATCTAGGGCTCGAAGGATGAATCCAAATTTCGTGGCATCCACGGTTATAGCTGATGCCTTAAAATTTCTCTCAACCATAGCAAACCAGAGCTCGAGGTCGTTGGGGCAGAATGGAGGTATTCGCACCGCCACACGATTTACTTCGGGCGGTCTATCCATCGAAGTCGATGATCCAATTGGGAGAGACATTGGGAGATAAATTATGTATAATTAATTTAAATCGTAATACGTTGAAAAACTTAATAAATTCGTATGTCGGGGATCACCACTGTAGAACTGATAGGTTGGGTGTTGTAAGATATTTATTGAATTCTACATTAAAAAACATAATTTAGCAAAATGCATTTATGTATGGACAAGGTTACAGATTTACACAACTCACTGATCTCTAAAAAAAAAACCAAACGAACATCGTTTAACTGTCAATGGTTCTCAATTCAAATATTTTAATATTATTTTTATATGCTTCTGGAAAGATCACTACTTTTTGAAAACAATCTAAAACATCAGGTAGCAGAGGCTGGCTGCTACACTTAAAATGAAAACCTACATCATAGGATTTAGCCTGTGAGAGAATGAGATAGTATAATCGGTCTCATGTTTGAGCTGTGCTTCGTGGCTTCCCCACTCTTGTTTACTCTGGTTTTTTGTGGGTTTCATTTCTACAACGCGTGAATTGCCCACTGTGATTTTTTTTACTAACTGCATTAGAAGAAAATAATCTACATCTGTACGTTTTGTTTTTTTTTTTTTAATGCATTGTTTAGTAGGTATACTGAACGTCTGTTGATGGCATTTAAGGCTCCACAACCGGTCTTGAAAAGAAGAAAATGGAAGGATACGAAATTACGAATGTTAAAGGAGAGCGCCAACATTTACAGGGACAAAATTGATGCGAAAATTGCGAAAATGTTTAATAAAACACGACTCGTTTAAAATAGAGCACAAATCTTGCGGTAATTATCTTAAAACAGCATTTAAAGAAACATTGTGAATTTTTTCATACGTATAACTTGTAAAATAACTGAAACAAACGTGTTAATAATAAGTTTTGGAGCATACTATGCGATTTTTTTCTATCGAGGTAATTTTATATAATTTGCGTTTCGGCGCGGGCAAAGTCTAGATATTATCTTCAAGAATAACATATATTTTTTTAAGAACTTTAAAACTTACCGTGTTTAAGGGAAATATGTAATAAATCGGTCTCGAAAAGAAGAAGATGGAGGGATACGAAATTACGAATGTTAGAGGAGAGCACTAACATTTACATTTATTTAATCGATGCTAAAATTTTGAAAATGTTTAATAAAACACGACTCGTTTAAAATAGAGCAAAAATCTCGCGGGGAGAATCTTAAGTATCATTTAAAGAAACATTGTGAAATTTTTAATATAATAATTTATAAGATAAGAGAAACTTGTTTTTAATAATTTTTGGAGCATTACAACATTTATTTATTTATTTGTTTGTTGCTTCTTCACAATTTATATACATATATTTTTATGATTCGTCTGATTTGCACATTTTTAGCGATTTTTTTTCTATCGAGGGAATTTAATATAATTTGCGTTTCGACGCGGGCAGCATCTAGACATTATCTTAAAAAATAACATATATTTTTTTAAGAGCTTAAGAACTTCAAATGTTTAAGGGAGATATGTAAGAAATCGGTAGATTTTCGGCTTGCGGGCCCGATTTTTGGGAGGTCCTAACTCCTATAAGAAGTAAATTATCAAAAAAAGCGTTACGTACCGACACGATATTGACGATATCTATATTATATTAAAAATATTTGCAGTAGTGTCAAAATCGAGAGAGTAAATTGGGGAATACATTTGTATGGACAAAACGCCGGCCGGTTTCCAGTAGTGTCAAAATCTAGAGAGGAAATTGGGGAATATATAATTGTAAGGGCAAAACGCCGCCCGGTTTCCTCTTAATGTCATTTACGACTGGCTACCCAGATCGAAAACTCCGCGCACGCCTCTGTTCGCAAGCCTTTGTTATGTGTGCCATCTTAATCTTAAGATAGTTAAATATTTTAATACAAATATCTTTTTTATATAATTTCAAAAATTTATGATTTAAGAGGGTATTACCAGATAAAACCATAAATATGTCATTTTTAAATCAGATTATAGACGTATTGACTCTTTTCCACAAAAAATTATAAATGGATTTCGAAATATTGTTCTTTTATCTAGCATTCGCATGTTTTAAATTTTGAGAAAAAATGTTTGTTTTTAGCATAATAAGGTTATTCCATAGGTCGTTTGCAGATTTGTTAATTTTCAAAAAAGATTTTGTATTATACCACAACCATTTCAAATCATATAATCATGCAGTAAAATAAATCAATACACTATCTGTGTATCGCACGTTTTAGAATTTTAATTTTAGTTTAAATAAAATCATTAAAAATATATATACGTGCATGTATTTCTTGACGAAAATTGGTCCGTTTGTGTATTTATTTTGGCACTTACAAACTAATATATTTCACATTTTTTTAGCATTCTTATTTAACTTAGACATTATTGAAAAATGATAAATACTTATAATAAAAAAATAATTACATAAATACATTATTTTGTAAGTTTAATCATCACGCCTTTCAGCATTTTTGGATGTAGGTATAAATTAAAGCAAATTTGTAATGACATAAAATCGATGTTGAGTTATAATTTTAAAAAGCTGGTACGGAGAATAATTAATCTTTCTCATTGTAACCGCCCTGCACGATCGTAAGAATAACTTTCAACGAAATGTGGATTTTCGGCCGCTGGCTGGTTAAACGCTCTTAAACATGATATGATTGTTTGCTTTGTTAGTTACAGAAGTTCCTTCTATTTACTACCTTTTGTTATTTTACACGATCTAATATTTACACTCTTTATTATTATAATATTTATACACAGAATTTTAAAAAATAGCACCGAATATACCGAAATTCATTCCCTAATTTATTTGAACATACCTTTCAGACGTACACGCCACACAGAACTATTCCACACACGCGTAATTACAAAGCAAGTGCAGAAACTAATTCGCCAATTAACCGTGCTCTTCACACTTTCAATAATATTTGCCTAAACTCCAACATCGACATTTTCTCCGATTCACTGCCCAAATTTAAAAAGAGCACCGGGTCGCGTATTTACAATCCCTACCGCGATTCAGTCGCGCTACGGACTGAAACGCGGTAGGGATTGTAATGCATAAATCACCTTACAAACACTACCTCGTTTCAATCGCCTTACGCGCTTCGTTGCTCTATCTGTTTCTGTGAAAGTGACGACCGTAATTATAGAAGGGTTAGCAGAGAAGATGGACCGCGTTTTTTTATACTTAAAAAAAATTTACATTTGAAATTAATTTTTTAAGTAAAAAAAAAAACTTAAAAAAAAATAAAGTAGACAGGAGCGGATACTTGAACTTGGAAGACGACATACTGCATGAATTCGATATGTTTCGGTGTAGAGCGGTTTATTATTTCTAACGGAATATATTTTATTTACTTATTTTACTATTGTCACCCATGGGTTAAATTTTTTTACACAAGGGCTAGGTTAGGTTAGGTTTGTTGTTGTTTAAGTATGTTACAAACATAAAAATTATTTGTCATATGAAGCGGATACTTTGTGATGGGACATTATTAATTTAAAATTAAACAATAACTTTGTAAACACCACTTTTATTATAAAAAGTTATTGTTTTATATTAAATTAAAAAAATTATTACTTTACAAATGTCGATAACATTTTATACTTGTTTGCTACACTGTGTAAGCGGGGAATTGGCGAGCTTGCTACATACTCGTACTTTACCTGTGAATGGTGATTCGAAAATTCCGCTAGTTAAATATTTTTGTTCATAAATTTACACATCACACGCAAAAATCCCAAAAGTAGCTAAAAATGTGTAGATTAAAAAAATCGATTTGATCCATATTGTCAAGAGTCAGAATAATAGAGGAGTATTTAAGATACGATATATGAAAGTGAATGGAGCAAGAAGTATGTGCTAAGACAGAGGTGCGTGTCGGTATATCTTCTCTACCTATTTTTCTGGAGAAATGCTGTGAAGTTGCTTATTTCAAATTAATATTTTAGTAAAAAGTTCACATAAAAATATGGATTGTAAAATATTAAGGGTATTTCCACAAACGAGGGATTCTGTTGAAAATGTACGGAATATTTTAACATCATTTTTCTGATTTTAATCATCGTACTAAAAATGTTTGTTTTATATGTTTTCATTCTATAAAATATATATTTTATATTTTTCTCACATATACAGACATCTTCAATATAACTTTCAACAAATTCAAAGCAATACTATTAGATAAATTTAATGCATCACAATACACCACTTAACATCCATATTTATATTTATTGTATTACTAGCTTTTTCCCGCGGCTTCGCTCGCATGGTATAAGGGGGGTTCCCACTCCGCCTCCTCCACCTCCTCCCCCCCCCCTCCCCCATCTCTCTCTCCCTCCCGCTTTCCATATATTCAATCCCAGTACATTCAGTTTTTAAACAGCCCGCGTGCCACCTTTTACAATTTTTATTCAAATTTCCATTTTTATGTATATAGGTATATTAAATTTGGTACCTAACATAGGTACCTTTTTAAAACGTCTAAAATTCTTGATTTGATTCAAACTATTAGGGGAGTACCTACTTTACATAAATTTATCAACTTAAAGATTTTCAAAAATAGAATCCTGATTTAAAATGACATTCTCAAACACGCGAACTGTCAAACGTGCGATCGTCGTTAGGTTTTCTGAAATTAGCCAATTTTCTGCGCAATTTTCTTATTTTTTCTCTCCGTAAAAACCATCCTCGTACTTCAAGGAATATTCCAAAAAAAGAATTAGCGAAATCGTTTCAGCTGCTCTCGAGATTTGCGCTTAGCAACACATTTAGCGATTGATTTTTATATATAAGATTTATCATATTTCTTTTACTAATTTGCAATATATTTACATATTCCCTAATTACATACATATCATCCTTATACTCCTATAAGATCATAAGCTTACCCTGTATTATGTTATTCTGTATTCTTATCATGCATATTGAAGTATTTAGCTTCTCTTAATTATTTTCTTCTTAGTTTTTCTTTATGTTTTTCTTGTCTAGCTACTTAACAAAAAAAAAAAATATCTGCAAAAACATGTTTTTAGGCTTACTGTTTTATTTTAGCACTCTTTTTTGTATATCTTTGTAAAGCTGTTTGTTTTCCAAATAAAGATATTATTATAATTATATTATTGATTTTAAAAAAGGTCTAAAACTGACAAAATCCAAACGGCCCGTGGTTTGAAAATCGGAATGTGACGTCACAAGCTTCGCTCAGCTGGGCCAGCATAAATTAACACTGTCAGTAAGCGTCCACGCTCATGACGTCAATCGATGGCCCCGCCCCAAATTATCATTTTGGCGGTAATCAAAAATGGGAAACTTTGACTCACTGTAGAAAATTTATTCGTCAATATAAAAATAAAATAATTATCATCGTAATTTTTTGCTTAATTTTTTTAAGCAATAAAAAAAACGTGGAAATACCCCGAATGGTGAAATATTATGTAAAAACCTCGAACCAACAATTAAATCATTTCAAAGTGAAATTGAATTTCCACGAAATCAATTAATTGTAGATATCCCCTATTTGGTTAAACTCAATAAATTTGAAGATAATAAAATATTGGAACCTTTGAAAATACTCATTGAGGATACTTTGTAAGGATTAATGGCAAAAGATAAAAGCATTGTGCTAGGTAATCAACCTTTAATAACGAGATTAATGATTTTATTTATCTCCAGCTTTCTCTTTAAACTAAAGTTGATTATAATGGTTACAATTGTTTGGAATTCTAACCGCAATACCGTCTCTAAGTGCTTTATCAGGATGTTCGAGTAAAGGTTTCCGTTTGAAGTGTTTGCCAATCCCTCCGATTTCTCAACCCTTATATTTTGTATTTTTTACTACTGGTTAATTAATTCGAAATTAATAAAATACTTAGTTATTACCACTTTTATTGTTTACAAAAACCAATATGTTTCGTGGGCAACGCTCACTTTTTCAGGGTTTACTTAAAACTAATTATAATTAATAGACATGGACAACGGTGTCAATGGAAAGGTGAGAATGGGTAGAGGGAAGAGTTGCAACAGCAAACAATTTACAAAGGGAACAGGTTTAATATTGGGTCATTTAAAAGCAATTTTTGATTTTTGTATTCAAAATCGTATTCACTCTCTTTCTGATTTCCAATATTTCTATTTTTACATGGTGCCACAAAATAAATTTGATGTTTTGAAGAGGTTAATTAACTATTCGATTTACTGAAAATTTTTGTAACCAGAAAGATTTATTATCATCTCAGAAATCTAATAGAAGAAGAAAAAACTTAGGATCGGTTAGCTCTGGAAATCTGGTGTGTGGACAGGAACTTTTAGATCACCACAAGAGTAAATCAGTTTCATTCTAAACCTTCATATATTAAAGAAACGCAGTAAAAAGTAAGTGTGGACTTATTTAATTTTAGTTAGGATTTTTAAAAATGAATTTATTTTCCTGCAAGTGTAAATCTATTTTCCTATATAGGTATAGAAGAGTGTCCGTGGGGGATGGCTTTCGACATAAATCGATAGCTTTGCTCCAAAATTGATGAAATTTTGCACACTTAATCTTCAAACGAACAGAAAGGTCATTGTCTGCATCAGATTAAAAAAAACACACTCTCCTTAAAACAACATTTTTACACTACTTGATGAAATTTTGCACGTCGTTCAAAATAAGAGGAACATTTATTACCGTCCACATCTAATTTCGAAAAACTCTGCCTAAAACCTGAGCAATGCTCTCATTTTCAGCTAGCTTCGATATGATACGAGAACGACGGTACGAGTAGGTACATTAAAGAATACGAGAATTGTATTTCATGTTTCAACAATCAAGTTAAATGCTTTGTTCGTATTTATGATTCTTCTTGTTTACTAGGGAATTTATTTTTATCACAAAGAGTCAATACGTTAACTGTAAAAATTTATTTCTTGGCCGTTTCAAATATTTAATGTTTTCCGAACAATTCTTTTCGTTGAGCAGGTACAGCCCTCAATTCCCAAGTTGTTTGTTCCACCCTGAATCGCATTTATTTGATACTCCAGGGATGTTATTTACTACTATCTGCTCATTGAATCTATTCGATTCACATAATGTTGGAGTGGAAGTAAAAATCTCTCAAATAACCGTACAAAACTGTTATACAACATGAGGATAAAATAAAATTTCCAATAACATGTAATGTGTAGTGCCTTTAATATTACATCCTTTGCGTTAAAGAAATTCTAATAATTATTAGTAAGTATTTAGTTAATAAGTATTTTCGGTGTTAATCAGAAGATTAAGTGACATGCCAGCAGTATTCTGTATGTTTTTTTAATTTCATTTATTTATCTACATAAAATACGTTTACATTGGGTTTCTTGATTCCTGTCTCACTAGGATATATATCTGTGTTGGGACAGGCGTAGAGGTGCATAAATGAATACAATAGTTACAAGAATATTTAAGGTTAAATATATTATATTAATTTGAATACAATTACAACAGAAAGAAGATTGAAAATGTGGGTAAATCTCTTAAGGAGAGTTATCTTATAAATGTAGGAAGAGATGAAGTAAAGCAGTAACTCCTGTCAAATATATTAATGGAGTCAAATTAGACAGAATTCTAATTTTCTAATTTTCTAATGTGTGTTATTATCTGCCTGTTAATAATACAAATACCTAGTAGTACCTATAGCTTATTTTATTTTATTTATATTATTTATTTTATATATTTTATTTATTTTATTTGTTTTATTTACTTTATTTATTTAATTTGTTTTATTTATTTTAGGACTTTATTTATTTTCCCACTAGGAAAGTTTCCCGTTCCAGGACAGACAAATCGACAGCTTTAGTTCATATTATACATTACATAATTACACAACAACAAAAAAATAGAAAAAGAACCTGGTAGCATATATTACATATATTCGGCTTTGCCGAATTAACCTGGTAACATATAATATATTCAGATTTACAGTGTATGAGATAAGTAGGTAAGTTAGTAGTATTGAAAAGTGTAAACCTGCTACCTGATAACAAGTTGGAGGAATTACAATAAGATTTACGATATAAAGAGATGAAGTTATGTGTTTAGAAGTGTGAACTTATAATACATAGTACACTTAGTACAATATTAGATATAATTTATGTATGTAATAATATATACTAGCTGGGCCCGTTGCAAAAGCAACTAACGGGTTAAAACACTATGCGATTTGACGTGTGAACGTGGATGAAGCGAGGAGGAGTGTGTGTTAAATTAAATATATGAAGAAACCTGAGGTTACAGTGACCTTGCAACGCATGCCGGGTACCCGTTGTATATAATGTTATGTAGTGAAGCGCTTGGTTTAAAATGTAATTTCCCAGGAATTGGAATGGAACCATTACAGTTAAGTTGACCCCGAGGTTATAGTGGCCTTGCAACGCATGCCGAGTAACCGTTGTATATCATTATATATATTGCAGGCACTTGGTTTAAAATGTTATTTCCCGGGAATTGGGATGGAACAATACAGTTAAGTTGACCCCGAGGTAACAGTGACCTTGCAACGCGTGCCGGGTACCCGTTGTATATAATGTTATATATTGCAGGCGCTTGCATTAAAATGTTATTTCCCGGGAATTGGGATGGAACCATTACAGTTAAGTTGACCCCGAGGTTACAGTGGCCTTGCAACGCATGCCGGGTACCCATTGTATATAATGTTATATAGTACAGGCGCTTGCATTATAATGTAGTTTTCCGGGATTTGGGATGGAACCATTACAGTTTAATTGACCCCGAGGTTAAAGTGGCTTTGCAACGCATGCCGGGTACCCGCTGTATATAATTTATTTGTTTACCGACAAAAAGTCCATTAACAATATAAAACACGTCACTAACTTATATCTCCCTCTTATCCTTTCCCTCCTTATCCCCTTCCCCATCCTTCTTTTATATCCATATCTTCCATATTTTCCAGGGCCTCCTGTGTGGAGATCATGTTAAAAAAAAATTCTTCTTATCCTTCCTTTCCCTTTAAAAACCCTCCGCACAGCATCCTCAAAGATGACATAGGCCCCTAGGATTCAGAACGGGCATTTTCTCGCGTAATTTCGTGATGCCTGAGCTCATTTTTGTATTAAAAAACTGTATGTATTTGTCTAGGTCTTGGTGGCGGATACGTTTGCCCAACCACTGCGTGGCTGGCTGGATCAGAGGAGACTGATTGAGGGAGAATTTTGACCACTCCAGCCTGATTCTCCCAACCCTTCGCCTTGCACCGCAGTGTGAGGAATAGATTCATACGTAAGTTACTCCTGGCCACACTGACCCCCAGATTCCTACCCACCCCTCATACCCTTTTCCTTCCCAGAACTCTCATCTCCTTCCTTTCCTAAAAAAAATCCTCCACACAGCATCCCAAAAGATGACATAGGCCCTGACGGAAATTATTTTCCCCACGGCCTCCTGTGTGGAGCTCCTGGGTGTGGGATATGCTGGGTGGAGGTTTTTTTAAGGCAAACAAGGAGAGGAGAGTTCTGGGAAGGAAAAGGGTTTAGGGGTGGGTAGGAATCTGGGGTTCAGTGAGTCCTGATCATCCGCCTCCAAGACCTAGATAAACCTCACCCCATGAACCCGGGCACCCCTACTATATCACCAAACGTAGCGAACCACTTGGGGTGACCTGCGGTAGTGGTGTTGGTTATCCAATAAAAGTTCCCGGGGAGGCGCGGCGGTACCCGTTCCCGCCTCCCAATTTATAATTTAGTGGTCTGATACAGACATCAAATCGATAGGTACATTTGTCACATTTTTTTTAGAAACAATAACTAAGGTTTTTTACAGTAAAAAAAAAAAAATTGATTTCATAGTGCGCAGGTAGGTACTTAATAGACTTATAGTATTTTTTTCCAAAACGGCGCTACAAATATGAATTTTTCTGAATTTTTTAGAAACAAAAATTTTGTTTTATTCGAGTAAAAAAAAACAGAAAAAATATTCGTTCATAGCGTACTCTACCCCCCCCCCCCCCCTTCCTCCATCCCGCAAACCCCACTCCCGAGTTCCCCTCCCCCTTCCCAGGTTACCCCCCTCCCCCCTGCCTGGTTTTCCTCCCCCCTCCCGCGCTTCCTTAATTCATTGCCGGTACATTTAGTTTTCAAACAGCTCGCGTGCCACCTATTGAAATATTTTTATGCAAATTTCGTTATGCCAGAGCTCACCAGTAGTTTTATACAAACCTTGTCCTAAAAATAACAAAAAATAAATTAAAAAACCTCAATTTTTCAAGTTAATTTTAAGGTTCTGTGAAAGTTCTGTTCAAATTCTATTCAAGTTCCGTAATTATTTTAGTTTTAACATAATAAGTATAAGTAAATAATAATAAATAAATAATTATCCCGTTCAACTTCAAGCAATTTCGTTATACATTTACAAAAAAAATACATAAGCAAAATCATCAGATGATTCCGAGTAAGTTATGTGCAGGTAGGTACCTACATAGATTAAAAAGTGACCATCTTGAGTGATTTATTTAATTTCATATCATTAAATATTTAAATGAAAGAATACTGTTCCTATGCCGGTAGGTACCTACCTGGTAAACCCCGAGAAAAATTACATTGTTGTAGGTACCTACCTACGCGTTTTCTCAATAAAAATTGCGTCAACATTACGTATTTTGTTACTTTTCTATCGATGGAACGGTAGGTACCTGCCCCGTTATAAATTGAGTTTTTTTCATATAGCCAGTAATTTAATACTCTCGGATAATTTGAGAACGCATTTTCGACATGAATTTTTCAGGAAATGTGTGATATTTGTCAGCTTCTACTGACATATTTTGTAAGAGATGCGTATATAATTTTGGTATCAAAAGTTGCGTATTCCTCTACTCTATTATATTTTTTAAAAATATCAAAGCTGGGATCGCTTTTTGGGCTGTAATTCAGTATTCCCCAACCGAAACCGCTGAGAGGTCCGTTTCGGTAGCATAAAACTGACATTTGAAATCTACATATACCTATCTCAGCATTCGCAAACATGCAAAAAGAGATGGGTTAATCCTGAGCTGACTCGATATTCCTAGCATTTTAATTTGCATTGAAACTAATGGAAAAAAGACATCTCTTGTTTTTTAATGCGAACCTGTCGGCGGGAAGTGTAACCGAGCCGAATTGAGTGATTTTATTAGAGTTCTAGTTTTCGCCGCCAGTTTTTTTCTTTAAATTTTGAAGGCCAAAAAACGCTTAATTTTTGTCGCAAAGTCAAAGTACTGAAACGTGCACTGAATTTTTTTATCTGAAAGGGCGTAAGCGACTTTTTTTTTAAGCGACAATGCGCCGTAAGGTCTTACGGATCGCGTGGGAGAAGGGTCGATTATCGCATCATCAAAACGCGATTTTTTTTACGATTTTTTGTATGAGATCGCTGTCCATGCCCCCTGTCCGGCCAAATCGATCTCTGCGGTCGTTGAAACTGGATAGGCAGAGTGGTCGATTTTCGCCTGTCTCTAAAAGGCAACGTTTCCATAGTGAGTTTTCGAAAAACAAATGCCAACCGTGTATTAATATATATATGTTGTTTTTTTATTTATTTATGCGCTGTTACTAAAATGTGTAAATAATTATGTGTAAACATGATTATTTTTACTGATTTTAAAACATGTTTTCAGTACATATTATATTATACGACAATACGAATATACACCGCGCTCATGCCTTGAACTACTTCTGCTAAAATATGAAAACAATAACTATAGTTATAGATAGAAATATGAATAGAAACTCTGAATATAAATAAATAGTACCTGATTTAGTGCTACTTTGGTAAAGGTATAGTGAAATTGGTGCATTATTTCGTAAGTCATACAAGTTGTGTTATGTATTGTTTATTTATTATAAATCATCACCGCTATAAGGTACCAAGATTCACAAATTCATAGTGTATAGTAATATCTACAATTTTTTTCAGCATCGCGCCATTGGTCAAATGCATTGAATGCATAGCTTTTGTACATGTTTTTGATTGATCGGTTGATGAATAGATACAATTTGTAGTGTATAATTTAAATTTTATAATATTTTTGTGGTGTTTCTTAACCACAGGATAATATATTTTTTCGATTATTGATATATTTATTAATAAATTAGTTTACTAAGGGTACTCGAACCTATGAATAGTGACTATCGAAAAAGTCAGCCGAGTTTTCTACCTTTTGCCAGTGTTTATTCGTTTATTTGATAACCGACGAGTTCATCGAATACCAAATCATCGAAAAAAAATTCTTCGAAAACCAATTCATCGAATGATCAATTCATTGATTCGCCGATTCATCGAAAAAAGGTTTGATTAGGTTAGGTTAGGTTAGTCTCCTTGTCCAAAGTTTTGTTTTCAAATTTTTTAAATATAAATTTATTGTAAACTTTTATTGACCAATGCTTTTTTAACTTCCCGGTCCGCTCGGCATTTCTCTCAAATATCTACAAAATATTTTTCAATGAATTTGCGATTCGGTAAATTAATCATTCGATGAATTGGTTTTTGATGAATTGGTTTTCGATGAATTGGTTTTCGATGGACTCGTTTTCGATAAACTCGTTTTCGATGAACTCATTTCGATGAATTTGCTTTCGATGAATTGATTTTCGATGAAGTCGCCGTAAACCGTTTATTTATTAACACATTATGTTATCCTATGGATAAGCTAACCAGAGGACGGTAAAGTACTCCCTAAATGGATTATCTATATTTGGTAATAATACAGAAAGCGAATTTCTCCATCTTCTTGATAGTTGTCATAGGGTAATAAGGTATATTTTCGATTCACGATTTGATTATTTTTAAAATCCGATTTTTTGTATTTCTTGTGCATTAACTATGTAACAATTTCTAGACTTTATTTATTTTGAAGAGTTTTAATTTTCAAAAACAGAAAAACTAAGTTTTTTTTATTGGTGCCCTTTTTTACTCATTTAAAGTACGCTCTAGCGTGTTTAAATCACACTTTATGGAACGCGCGTTTTTTAAAGTTACCATGGCAACATCAACAAATCAACAAAATGTGAAGTCTAAATGTCAACTTTTAACTATAAATCTGACAGGAATATTTTAAACGTCAAATAAAACATTACAAATGTTATTATACCGTATAACCTTATCATACCGTAAGAAAACCCTGTCTGTACTTACATTTTGTGGTCGCAATGATAAATATTGCTTCATCAAACGCACATAATTAATTGCACCACTGTCGACAACAGTAAAACGTCGAGCCTTCACTGTTTTAGATGGTTGGATGGTAATAAGCAATACACTTCCTTCTTCTTTGATATCATATAAGCGTAAATCGCACAATTCACATCTTCTGCAAGAGCCAAAGATTTCGCAAATGGCTACCACCTTAAAAAATAAAAACGTAATGTCCGGTGCTTCCGTGAAAAACTTCCGCAAATCATCTTCTTTGAATACATACGCCTTCTTAGCAACGTCATCCTTGCTAATTGCCTTCATGAATGCATGCACTTTCACAAATGATTTTAAATCAACCCCTTTATTTATCCTCAACAGACATTGCAATTTCGAATGTATGGCCCACACATGCTTTGTACTGTTCCGACATTTTCTGAAGGTAAGCAAGCACAACTCGTTCGTCTACATCTACTACGTTTTGCTCCTCCATCCATGTTATGAACCTTTCATATTCTTTTTTATAAACGTCTTTGAATTTTTCAGGTATTAACCGCGATTCTGCTTTGGTATTTAAATTATCAATGTTAGAACTTATTTTACAACACACAATAACTAGTAAAAACTGTGATGTCAACTATTAATCTTATGTGACAGATTGCAAATTAATGTTTGTGTTTTTCATTTCCATGACAACAAGATATTGTGATGTCACATCACGAATTCATTATTAGTTCTTATTTCCAAATTTTTAATAATAATATCAATATTTATGTTTTCAAAGTGTACCAATAAAAAAATAGCGTAAAGTATTCGTGGATAACTGGTCTTTAAAACACTTGCTTTATTTCGAGCACTCGGCTATGCCGTCGTGCTCGAAAAATCGCGCGTGTGTTAAAGACCTGTTTATCCACTTATATTTTAATATACTATTAAACATTGAAATGTAAATTCACATCTTAATCTGTGCGCTCTAGAAACTTTTGAAATTAACAAAAAAATTAAATCGAAAATTAATTTACTTAATAAAATAATAGCACCATGTAAATCACCTTTACTTACGATGTTTCCATGTAATGTTGACTCCTCCCACCGTTCTCCCCCTCCACCAAAATCACTCCTCCCACTACTCGCACCTAATTAAGTTTTGTACTTGTATAGAATTTTTAAGTTAGTTTTAAGTTTGCTCGTGAATGACACGGATATGTCGAAACGGGTCGCAAAAAATTAAAAATTAAAGTAACAAATTACATTGAAAATTAAAACACTTCAACACAAAAATATAAAACCGAGTTTACTATTTGGTACTCGAACCTTTAAATAGTGGCAAAACATCGGATAAGTAAGCCGAATTTTTAGTTTTAACAAATTACCAAAGTTTCATTGCAATCGGATGAATGCTTAAGAGCGTTTAACCAGCCAGCGGACGAAAATCCACATTTCGTCGAAAGTTGTTCTTACGATTGTGCAGGGCGGTTACAATGAGAAAGATTAATTATTCTCCGTACCAGCTTTTTAAAATTATAACTCAGTATCGAATTTATTTCAATTCAAAATAGCTTTAATTTATACCTTCATCCAAAAATGCTGAAAGGCGTGGTGATAAAACTATTAAAATAATGGAATTTTTTGTAGTTATTTTTTGATTATAAGGATTTATCATTTTTCAATAATGTCTAAATTTAATAAGAATGTTAAAAAAATCTGAAATATATTAGTTTGTAAGTGCGCAAATAAATACACAAATGGAACAATTTTCGTCAAGAAACACATGTACGTACATATTTTTTAATGATTTTATTGAAACTAAAATTAAAATTCTAAAACATGCGTTTGCTAGATATTGTATTGATTTATTTTACTGCATGATTATATTATTTGAAATGGGTGTGGTATAATACAAAAACTTTTTTGAAAATTTAACAAATCTGCCAACGACCTATGGAATAACCTTATTATACTAAAAATTAAAAAAATTAAAAAAATTCTTAAAATTTATTACATGCGAATGCTAGATAAAAAAACAATCTTTCGAAATCCATTTATAATTTTTTGTGGAAAAGAGTCAATACGTCTAAAATCTGATTTGAAAATGACATATTTCTGGTTTTCTCTGGTAATGCCCTCTCAAGGAACGCATGCGGGATAAAAAAAGAAGAAAAAAAAATTATATGTGAAGAAGATTATAATGGTAAGTAATTTTGACAGCTTATCGGAAGATGATATCCCCGAGCCTTGGAAATAATTTTCATAATCTGTCCTTGGGTGATTATATAAAACGACTCTAAACAAATTAAATTTTTTATAAGAAAAACTCTCTTTTATAACTTTTGAAGGTTATTCCCATCAATGTAATATATCATTTGAAAAAGAAGATACAATAATAATCTAAACGAAAATATGAAAGAGAACAAGGCACAGAAAAAGACAATGGTCGCAACTGGGACTCGAACCTCTCGTCTAACCGGGACGTGCGCGTTAACCAATTTCGCTATTGCCACCTTCTGTCAAACCGTCGTAATTGTCAATCTCATATTTCAAATTTTGGGATTAACAATATTATCTTCAACTAATTATTTTTCCATATTATGGGCAACTATCATTTTAATTGGAAACAATCATTCTAAGAATTGGTTTGTATCCTGGATAGCGTCTCGAATAAATTTATCCGAATTTATTAATATGGAACTACTGACTTTTTATGAAAGTCTAAAATGAAATTCAATTTTTATAAGAAAAACTCTCTTTTATAGAGTTAGACGAGAGGTCTGGGTTCGAGTCCCAGTTGCGACCATTGTCTTTTTCTGTATCTTTTTCTGTTTCATATTTTCGTTTATATTATTATTGTTATCTTCTTCTTCAAATGATACTAAACAAATTATCCTAGAGGTATTATTATAGTATTAAATACTAAAATGCTTACCTACTTATTAAATAAAGATGTTAATAACAGTGGTAAACAAATATTTAAATCTATTGAGAGCATATTATTGAAAATTAATGTCAGGTGTTCCTATACTTCTATACTACATCAAACTAGTAACATTTGATCATGGATGGTGATGTTTCGTGTTGAGCTGACATTTGATAATGAACATTTACTACTAATGGCCCTATTCTCCCCTTTCAAAACTTGCAAAGTAACCCAGCTTGTAGGTCGCATAGTTTAAATTCATATTTAGATATTCGTTCAAATTCTGACAGCGACGTCATTGAAAATCATTACTGGGGAACAGTATTTTGTCTTGTGAAAACGCAACAATCGCAAACGTCAATCGATTTTGAATATTCTAAAGTTTTTACAAAATAATATGTTTTTATCCGAATTTTCTTTTTTTTTCTTCTTAATACCGTACAAGAGTCCCAACTCCCAACCACCTGGAGCCAGTGTTGCATGGCATCAAGTACGGCATCCCCAATTGGGGGTATGTTGTAAGCTTGAAGGTAGTGGGGAGCGGAAGGAGAGGAAGATAAATTGTGAAGAAGAAGATGAAGAAAATGGAGGTAAGTACCTGGCTATTCAGATGTGATAATTTCAAGCAACGTTTCACTCCTGAATGGTGGTTTTACACCAGGAGTTCACCGAGAGAATCTCTCACCTTAGAATGTGCCGCAAATGGTTCCATGACAGTTCATCCTGCGACAGTTCATCCGGCCGACAGTTCATCCTGCCGACAATTTATCCTGCCGACAGTTCATCCCGCCGACAATTCATCCGGCGACAATTCATCCTGACAATAATTCATCCTGACAATTCAACCTAACCTAACCTAACCTATAAGTATAAGTATGTCGTATTTTGTTATTCACACATGCTTCTTCGGAGAGTCGAAATTATTGTAGTAAAAAATTTTTACAGCGGATTTCCACTCAAGATGCCTTCAGATATAAGTATATCGATTTTGTTTGTTCGGCCGTATATCCTCTTTGCATACTTACTTAATAAAAATCTTCTAAATGATCAGGCAGGATGAATTGTCGCCGGATGAATTGTCGGCGGGATGAACTATCGGCAGGATGAACTGTCGGCAGGATGAACTGTCGGCCGAATGAACTGTCGCAGGATGAACTGTCGCCGGATGAATTGTCGCAGGACGAATTCTCGGGTCACCGCCGCAAATATACCTTATATTATTTTAAACGATTAAATTGTGAAATAACACGATTCTTACTTCTTACAAGATCCTTACTCCTCGACTACGGAGGCTTTCAAAATGAAGTCGTTCTGAAGTCAAATAATGTATCTATTTTAAACAACATCTGCGTGGGTGCGTTATGTTCGCATCAACATTTGCTGCGATGTCTTTATACTGCTATACGAATACCATTGGAATTCTGTTAACCTATGGCTTTATGTCGATAGAGCAAAGTAGGAAGTAGGTACAATCAAATCAGCAAATTACAGCTTGAAATAGGATGACGGATTGTGCACTCCGATGATGGATTCTCAAACGTCAACCTAATCCATCACACAAATCAACTGGCTAATATTCAATTTGGTATAATTCAATTTGGTGTACCTATTCATGACATGTGTACTCATATATGCTATGAAATGTGATTTCCGGTACCCAAACAAATGATTGTAAAAAGGTCGGGTTGAACCGGTTTTATTCTTCATTGTGTTGAACATTAGATCGCTTTTCATTGTATTTAATACTGAAGACCATTCAAAGCTAAGCTTTTACCGATAGTCCTTGAAACATCTTTTGATGTTCTACTTCTATACTATCACAACCTTCGAAGGAATACTGTGACACGTTTGTAATAATGGAAGTCCGAAGCCTTACATTATGTGATATTAATTGTTATTATCACCAATACATATTGTATCACTCCGCCAGGGTTTTACAATTAATTACAGGCCTTTAAAATTATTAATGAAAAAAGAAATGTTAAGAGACGAAGACTGATTAATAAATTTTGAAGCAGTTAATTTGTTGTCCTTTCTAATTGGAAGCTACGTTTAGTCTGCGAACTTCTAGGTTCATAATGACTCTGCACATCTACCTTCGGATACTTCGGCACATCTCGTAAACGAGACCATGTGACCCGAAGAGCCCATAGACAACTAAAGCAATGTGAGAACTAATCACAGACTAATTACGATCACGCACTCCAAAACAATAAAAAAGCATTCTTGTAAACTATCAAAAGTAAGACGACTATAGTCGTGGTGAAGTTTTAAGGTGAAAGTGATAATATCAATTATTGAAAAAGTTTATTGTTTCAGGTATTCGATTCACTTCATCGTTCCACGTCTTCCTCGGGCGTCCCCAACTTAAGGCTCTGGCAACTGGGCCCGAAAAAAATAAGATGGAGAGATACGAAATTGCGAATGTTAGAGGAGAGCGCTAACATTTACAGGGACAAAATTGATGCGAATATTTTTAATAAAACACGACTCGTTTAAAATAGAGCAAAAATCTTGCGGGCATTATCTTAAACAGCATGTAAAGAAACACTGTGAATTTTTTCATACATATGACTTGTAAAATAACTGAAACAAACCTGTTAATAATAATTTTTGGAGCATTCTTTGCGATTTTTTTCTATCGAGGGAATTTTATATAATTTGCGTTTCGGCGCGGGCAAAGTCTAGATATTATCTTCAAGAATAACATATATTTTTTAAGAGCTTTCAAACTTACCGTGTTTAAGGGAAATATGTAATTAATCGGTACAAGTCCGGGTTGCGGGCCCTTGGGCCCGCTACCATTCACATCCCCGTCATATAATATCATAACACTCTTCATCTTTCATCCGCTCTCCAAGTCCAAACAATCTAAGCACCCCTTTCGACTGGTTCGAGTGGTTGAGTGGGCATAGCGCTTGGGTCCCACCCGAGCGTCGCGTGTTCGATTCCACGGCTGGCTAAGTCCTCCATCACAACACAAGCAACATTTTCGACTTTCTGTGGTGGTAGTAGGAGATTATCAAACTTAGTTGGGTTATTCGTAACCCGGGAATGTTTGTATTTCTTTAAAAAAAAATAATTAAATAATCTTATCCATTTAGCTTACATCAGCCTTGTACATGCACCTCACTTTACTACAGATAAATAATTGTTTCATGTCTTCCTCGGGAGACCTCGACTTTTTCTACCATTTACTTCTGAGTCATGTAATATACCCCTTTCTTCATTCATCACATACGCCTCATTCTAACGCACATAATTATTTTGGTAGAATGTGGCCTGATGGCTCTTGATCGTGCTATGTTTTTTAGAGATTAAAAATGTTATGTAATAATAAAAATACAAATGAAAGTAAAAAAAAAACGGTAAGCAACAATTATGTAAAATATGACAGAAGAATTTAAAATTTATTGATCATCCTTTAGGCTGGTTGCCGCATCATCCGCATCCATCGTTCATTGAGGGGAAGAGCTGAACCCCAATAATGACTTTGTTTGACGTTTTGCTTTGAGCTTTACGCTTTGAACATTGAGCTTTTAACTTTGAGCTTTGGCTTTGAGCTTTCAGCTTTGAGTTTTGAGCTTTAAGATTTGAGCTTTGAGCTTTTAGTTTTGAGCTTAGTGCATTTTGATTTGAGCTTTATGGATTTAAGATTATGCGTTTTATCTTTAAGTGAAAAGCTTTAAGGACGCATATTTGGCACTCGTTGAAGAAATTTTTTATCTCCCTGGTGTTGCCCGGGCTTAAAGTAGAGTTAATACGTGAACAGTCATTTTCCACTTAGTTTGTACGTCAAATGTGCAAATTTCGACAGAAAGTATCAAAATAAGGGGGTGGGAACAGGAGATAGTGGAGGTGTTCGAATTCTCGTATAAACGGTGACCTTCCTCTTATTTTGTAGGTGGTTTGTGCAAAATTTCATCAATTTCGAAATAAAGTAGTAGATTTGAATAAAAACAAAATCCACACTGTTTTGCAGACATAGATGATAATGTATAGCTGGTTTCCCGGCATTACCCGGGATTTTTACACAGTTTTTCGAAGTCAGACGTAGACAGTAATTTTTCTCTTAGAGAACAACTTATTTGACGACCTCCGTAGTACAGTGGGTAAGACTCTTGACTCACAATCCGGAGGTCGCGGGTTCGAACCCGGCATGCGCAAATAAATTTTATTTGATTAATTTGTGTTATTTCACAATTAATTAATAAAAAATAATAAATAGTATATTTGTGGCATGTTCCAGAGTGGAAGATACTATCAGTATCGCCCTGGTGTAAGACCACCATTCAGAATTGAAACGTTGCTTGAAAATGGCCTTAGTCGTGTTTAGTGACCAGATCTGAATAGCCAGGTACTTCCCAACCTTCCTCTTCCTTCCCCTCCCCACTATCTTCAGCCTCACAACCCATAGTCTCATGGCCATAGTCTCACTGGCTCCAGACGGGAGCAGTTGAGATTCTTGTGCGGTATTCACTGTAAAAAAAAAAAAAAATAAGATTGTAAAATTTGATTCCATTCAAATTTATAAGAAAGCTCTTCTATATAGTCCAGAGTATAGTAATATAACTTCTTCTTGACCATTCTCAGAAATATATGGAAAATCTTCACCATTTTACTCACTGTACATAAAGAAATCCATTACTAGACTGAACAACTTAGAAATACCATCAATACATTTCTAAGGAACAAACAAACTTATTTTATTTCAAGTTTGCCTGACCTTTGCAATACAACTATATTTTTTCTCTCCATTTTAACGCCGTGGAGGAGAAATTCCAGAGGAAAATAATTTCCCTTATATCCCGTGTCATGTGGAGCGTCTTTTTAAAGAGCCCATCTTGTAGGAAGGAGGAAACACGTCATATGCTGGCACATTTTTCCATGGTCAAGCGGTTGAACTCAAGAGCTCGTAGAAACGTCACGTTTTCATGTAACAAATTTCAGCCGAGAATTAATGCTGGGCACGTATTATGCATGTTTCCAAATTTTTTTGCACCGGTACGAAAAGCAGCAATGGCTAGTTCTTCGGAGCATCTTTCTTTGAAATACCGGTAGAACAAGGACAACATTGCTTTACTGACGCCTGCAGCCCGCACTCTATGTAGAGATTGGAATCGTTTGTTAAGATAGAAAATCTATAAAAAGGTTACTAGTAAAACTCTTTACCTACTGTTTCAGGCAATGTAAAACACAGATAGTTATGGGTTAACAACTATCTAAAACACGATGAAAGATTTTTTATAATTTTTAAAAACAATTTATCCAATTGTTTTATTTGCCGCCGGCGCCTCGGGAACCTTTATTGGATAACCAACACCTCTGCCATAAGTCACCCCAAGTGGTTCGCTACGTTTGGTGATTTAGCAGGGGTGCCCGGGTTCATGGAGTGAGGTTTGTCTAGGTCTTGGAGGCGGATGACCATGACACACTGAACCCCAGATTCCTACCCACCCCTTAAACCCTTTTCCTTCCCAGATCTCTCCTCTCCTTACTTTCTTTAAAAAAAGGCCCTGAGGGACATTATTTTCCGCAGGGCCTCCTGTGTGGAGCTCATATAAAAAAAAAATAAAAATGAACATTTTTAAGAATATACAAGTAGTTTTTGAAGAATATAGCGTAAAACCCTGCACTATTTTAAACAATATAATATTTGACAATAACAGAACAAAATATAATATAAAACATTACAATAATTTGTACAAAACACAAAGTGTTGCTTTAAATTGCATTTTAGATTATAAAGAGAATCAGCGAATATATCTACAATACCACCAGACTTGCTGCCTAAATCATGCATCCTATTGGTAAGTGAGTGTGATTGATAGTTGGTTGTGTATGTGTTGCAAAATAATGTCACATATATTTTGTCTAGTATTCCTTGTCGGTACATGGAGTTTAATAGTAGCAACGATGGCGGGGCTGTCAATTAGATTGTTCATGACTCTGTATAATAAAATTAGGTCTGAAATGATTCTTTTGTCAGACAGCGCAATTAAATTAAGTCGATTCATCAAACTTAAATAATTAATGTCTTCTATTGGAATTTTGAGTTAGAAATTTAAGTACCTAAGAAATTTGTGTTGAACCCGTTACATTTTGTTAGAGTGTACTCTATAGAAAAGGGACCAAATAGGGGAATTATATTCCACTTGACTCCTAAATAGTGAAATGTAGAGTGTTTTCATGCAATCTAAGGAGTTAAAATCAGTTAGGGTTCTACGAAGGAAGCCAAAAATCTTTAAAGCCGTATTAGTTGGTTCCATGACAGTTGATCTGGCGACATTTGGTCCGGCGACAGTTGGTCCGGCGACATTTGATCCGGCCGACATTTGATCCGGCCGACACTTGATCCGGCGACAATTGATCCGGTCTGATCCTTTAGAAGATTTTTTCTTCAAGTAAGTATGTAAAGAGGATATACGGCCGTACAACCAAAGTCGATGTACTTACATCTGAAGGCATCTTGAGTGAAAATCCGCTGTAAAAATATTTTTACTAACAATAATTTCGACTCTCCGAAGAAGCATGCGGCAATACAAAATACGACATACTTATACGTGCAGTCAGTTTAACAAAAAAACCGTAAAAGATTCCTACTTGCGCATAACTTTTTTATCTGAAAATTACACTAGAGTACCAACTGCTCTCAACCGTTTCGAGCCAGTGAGTGCCAATGCATCCCCAATTTTGGTATGTTCTGATACTGAGGGTGTAACAGTTTAACTTGTTACCCCGATTATTTGGATGTTGACGATACAAAAACACCTTACTCTATGAGTTTGTTATTGCTAACTTCGGACGGGACAGTGGCGACATCTGGAGGGGGACGGAAGAGCGGGCACTCCACGGATTTCTCGGAAGGAAGAAGGGCTGAAAAACCTGGTCTCCGGCTGGCATGACTGGATCGTGGATTGGCGTTAGTTTCCTTAATACTGGTTTTCAAATAGTTCATATTTTATTTAATGGTCATGTCATTGAGACTGGCCTTGGCGCCCGACATACTGGTTAAAGGTTAGTTCTGATAATTATGTTCACACATCGCTGATCCTTGTTTCTTTTTAAGTGACCTGCATATTTTATTATCACAGGAGATTCCTCTTCAAGGAACCCTGGACCACATCCTGAGTTTCGATGAATAATAATAATAATAATCTTTGAATAGATAATAGTCTCATGCTTGCAAACTGTTTATTTGATTACAATAAATGTTAAAGTTGAACTTCTGTTTCATTCATATGTTCCCTATTTTAGTGTGCACATGGTTGTTGCTGGGATATAAACTGAGTATTTCTATTGCTAAAATAATAAAATAGTTACAAGGGTAGTGGGGAAGGGAAGGAGATGTGGAAAACGTACCTGGCTATTCAGATCTAATCTCGTCATTTCAAGTAATCCGATTAAAGGTCAATGCCCACTACACCGTTCCATACCATGACCGTACTATGAACGTATCAGACATGAAATAAACACGCTACGCCCTACTATGCCCACTAGAACGTGCTAACACCGTATGTCCCGTAGGTCTCTGCCAACTACACCGTTCCATACCATGACCGTAACCGTAGCGGCGCATGCAAAAAAGTATTCTTTGTATCGATCAGTATGAAACGCTGCCCGCTAGCCCGTTCCGTTCCGTCGCGTGCCAGGTATAGAGCGGACCGGTACCTGCAAAATATTGTCATCGTGAATTCGCCGTCAGTCCGGTCATGGTATGGGACGGTGTTGGTCGGTGACGGAACGGTCTAGTGGGCAGCGTTTCATACTGATCGATACAAATAATACTTTTTTGCATGCGCCGCTACGGTTACGGTCATGGTATGGAATAATGTAGTGGGCATAGACCTTAAACCTACATACACTGTACACCAGCAAACAAATTACAAAAATCATATGATATAAATTTTTTAATATTTTTATTTTTTAGAACTTTTATCAAAACACAAGAGTCCCAACTGTTCCCAACCGTCTGGAGCCAGTGAGACTATGGCATTCCTATTTTGATATGTTGTGAAGCTGAAGATAGTGGGCAGGAGAAGGATATGTGAAAAATTTCCTGGCTATTCAGATCTAGTCACCAAACACGCCTAGAGCCATTTCAAAGTTTCAATTCTGAATGAATACTGACGAACAGCAAAATACGACATTCTTATATGTGCAACATCTAATTAAGATTTAGGAGGCGGATATGTTTACCGTCACCCCGGGAACCGTTTATTGGATAACCATCATTCCTGCCATAGGTCATCCCAAGTGGTTCGCTACGTTTGGTGAATTATAAGGGTTGCCAGGTCTTGGTGGCGAATGCTTTTTCACACCTACTGCGTGGCGGTCCGGATCAGGAGAGATTGCTTGAGGCAGACATAATCTAGATCTCTCCAGCCGGACTCTCTCGACCCATCACCTTGCACCGGAGTGGGGGAGGTGGATTCATACGTCTCTCACTCCTTGACACATTGAGCCTAAGATTCCTACCCACCCCTAATATTTTTTTCTTTCTCAGAACTTCCTCTCCTTCCTTTTATTAAAAAAGGCCCTCCACACAGCGTCCCCAAAGATGACATAGAGCCTGAATGATTTTTTTTCCTCAGGCCTCTTGCGTGAAGCTTTTGTAAAATTTAAAAAATGAAGTCGGCTTGGGAAAAATAAAGCTTTACTTAAGGTTTTTTAGTCACCGGGGGGGGGGGGGGGGGGAGGGGTTAAAATTGTGACTGCAAGTATAAGTATGTAGTATTTTGTATTGCCGCATGCTTCTTCGGAGAGTCGAAATTATTGTTATTAAAAATATTTTTACAGCGTATTTTCACTCAAGATGCCTTCAGATACATCGACTTTGGTTGTACGGCCGTATATCCTCTTTACATACTTACTTGAAGAAAAAATCTTCTAAAGGATCAGGCCGGATCAATTGTCGCCGGATCAAATGTCCGCCGGATCAAGTGTCCGCCGGATCAAGTGTCGGCCGGATCAAATGTCGGCCGGATCAAATGTCGCCGGACCAACTGTCGCCGGACCAAATGTCACCGGATCAAATGTCGGGTCACCGTATTAGTAATGCCATCTATATGTACTGCGACTGTTAACTTTGAATCGAATATAACTCCCAAGTCGCGAATTTGTGAAACTGGTGTTAATTTAACATTATTGAAATTAACATCATATATTTGTTGCTTTGTCGTCTTTGACGATAGAATTTTTAGTTATTTGGTTATTACCAGTTAAGTAGGCATAATTACCTCCGGTTAGATAATTTTAATATTTGGGGAAAACTTAACATCAATTATTTTATAAGCAACCAATTGACTGTTGTATAATTTGCGTATATAATAACATAAACAACAATTATAAGCAACAATTTCATTGTTGTCTATTAATAACGTTATTACATTTATGATTAAATGGAATTTTTTATGGATAGTTAGATTTTAAAGAGTTACACATTTAACTTTTTATTTCTTTTATATTCAATAATATTATTATTAAATAAAGAAAAGCAGTTTATTTATAAACAAGTTCTGCTGTGTAATTACTATTACGAGTGACAGCTGTTTCGCCTTCCGAATGCGAAACAATTATCAATACGCGTAAAAATAATCACACTGAAATTGTTTATAAATAAACTGTTTTTATTAATTTAATAATAATATTATTGAATACATAAAAGAAATAAAAATTAAAATGGAGTTCTACAAATTAAATTTGATAACAATATATAGGTACATATTTTACATTGGAATAATATTGTAATGAACTCTATATAAACAAAATACATAATTTAGGTGAGAACATGTGATAAAATTACAATGGATATAGGAGCGGAGATTTGGCATTATGATTCTAATTTTTTATTCATTACAAAGTTAGGATCCACTTTTTAGTTAGACAGATTATTTCTGATGACTCAATCTTGTCTATTGTATGTCTTTATTGCGGGTATGGAGAACTTTGACATCTTTGACTTTGTCAAACGAGTGTTTGTTGTCTAGCAAGTGTAACGCAACGTAAGAGCAGAGATTTAACACATGATTCTAATTTTGTATTCATACAAAGTTAGGATCCACTTTCTTAGTTACGCAAGTTATTTTTAATGATTCTAGCGTATCTAGTGTATGTCATTTACTGCAAGTATGGAGAACTTTAACATCTGTCTTTGTCAAACGAGTGTTAATTGTCTAGTAGATGTGACGCAACATCCGACAATTTTATTTTAAACTAGCGAATTCCCGGCATGCGTTGCTATACCACTTAATAAAAAAATTGTTTCTCCCTGCGTGTCCTTTCCCGTTCGCGTCCCCTTCCCCTCGTCCGCCTTCTCCGCCTTCCATCTCCCCACTCCCCTCTCTTGTTTCCCCGGCCTGCGAACCCCCTTACCGAATTCCCCTCCACCCTCCCGTATTCCCTACATTACCCAGTACATTCAGTTTTCAAACAGCTCGCGTGCCACCTATTGCAATTTTTTAATACAAATTTCATAATGCCAGAGCTCACCAGTATATATAGAAACCTTTGCGGGCGTACTCACAATAACTCACCAAAGTTTCATCGCCATCGTATGAACGGTTTAGCAACGCATAATTTCATGACACCAGAGCTCACTATTATATATAGAAACCATCGCGGGTACGTGCACATAAAATCCCTAACGTTTCATCGCAATCGGATGAATGTTTTAATAATGGTTTATATACATCTCGTACACTCATATACACCCTAGCAAACATACTTTGACTTTTATGTATATAGATTAAGCGGAACAAAGTTTAAAATTATTTCCTTATATTATTATTATGGAATTCCACCACGATTAACGAGTATCAAAAAATGGAAATATTTAAAAGTTTTTTGTTATTTGGTAATTATGCAAACCATATTAAATTATAGACAGTTGAATAGAAAAAAAACAGACTAGTCAAGTGTTATTTTAACATTACTAATTTAATGGATTTTGTCTGTTTGAATACTATGAAAAATGTTGGCAAAAAGAAAAGCAGAACCCGAAGAAAGAATCTCATTATTTTAAAAGGATGCTTGCGTAGAACTTTGAATAGCATAAATAATAAATATGTTACACTAGAGATGCTGAAGGGAGAGCTTGAAGAGTGTACAATCTAAATAAATGAAGATTTTATTATTCCATAACGAGTTGGTGAATAAAGGAAGGGTGAAAGCTTTTTTTATTGTTGATAATATTTATATTTCCTCCATTCATCTACTTGGTTGCACAAAATTGTGATTATAACTTTGCAATCAAAATGCAGACGTACCTCAGAAAAAAATATTATTATGATTTAATGTAAGTAATAAAGTAGAAGTTCGGAACCTTGAGTAATTGATCAACGAATTTCAGTTTTTCGACCGTTCTTCATTTCGTCTGTCTGTAAATTTGTTTGGACGTTCTGTTTCCGTTTCAAGATGGTGACCGTTTTGGATACTGGATTTTTATCCCGCTAGAGTTTTCAAGAGCGTGGATGGTTCTAAAAGCTATAAAATCGGAAAAATCAATATTACGTTGTAGCAGATTGAACTAAAGCCGTGATATTGATTCTATGAAATCGATATTTCTTTCAACGCCAGGACAACACGTCACCATTAGATCTACGAAATGGAACCTTCTATGCGTTTGTTTCCGAGAAGTGCTTTTGAAGGGAGGTTGGATCACTGATTCTCCTGTAAATCAATTAAATACCTAGGTGTAACGCTAGACTCCAAGCTCACCTAATGATAATATCTATCATCACTACATCCAACGATGGGAAGAAAGGTCGTTTATCAATGGACAACTAATTACTGTTATACAAAACTTTAAGGCTCTGAAACCGGGCTCAAAAAGGAGAAGATGGAGAGATACGAAATTACGAATGTTAGAGGAGAGCGCTAGCATTTACAGCGACAAAATCGATGCGAAAATTGTGAAAATATTTAATAAAACACAAAATAGTGCAAAAATACCGCAGGCATTGTCTTAAACAATAAATAGAAACAATAAATAGAAAAAATAAATGATCTTGGTATTATTTTTAACTCAAAACTTACATTTATCAGCCATATAAATAATATTATTAATAGAGCAATGAAGATTTTAGGATTTATTATTAGAATAACCAAACAATTTTGTAACATTGATACTCTTCGCATTTTATACATAACGCTAGTGAGAAGCATTTTAGAATATAATTCTACGATTTGGGCTCCACATTACAATATCCATATTCAAGCGATTGAAAAAGTCCAGCATAGATTCCTTAGGTATATTAATTTTAAATTAGGTATTCCAAGAGAATCCGTGGACTATAATTTGTTATTAAACTGGACTAATCTCGTAAATTTATCAGATCGCAGAAAAATCTGTGATGTATTAATATTATATAAAATAATTCACTCGGTCCTGGATACCCCTGATTTAATAGAACTAATACGATTTCATTGCCCTGGTCGCGCTAACAATAGACTGACTCTACCGTTCTACTATAATAACACACATACATTATCACATTATTACTCACCAATCAGTCGATTACACATTTTGGGAAATGAATATGCTAACATCGGCGACATTTATTTCTTAAAATTAGCGCAATATAAACATGCACTCAAAAATTATTTTTCCATAATGTAACTTTATATACCCAATATGGACATGTTGAAATGAAATGTGATATTTCTCATTGTTCTTTTTTATTATTTTTTTTTGTGATACACAAAATAATTGTATGTTATTTTAAAGTTTAAAACTATTATTATGTAATGATATTATTTTTCTTACTTTTGTACTCTATTATATGTTTATTTATAAAAGGCAGTATAGCCGTTTATGTATTTAAAATAAAATAAAATAAAAATAAATAAAATAAACAGCATTTAAAGAAACACTGTGAATTTTTTCATACATATAACTTGTAAAATAAGTGAAAAAAACGTGTTTATAATAATTTTTGGAGCATACTTTGCGATTTTTTTCTATCGATGGAATTTTATATAATTTGCGTTTCGGCGGGAGCAATGTCTAGATATTATCTTCAAGAATAACATATTTTTAAGAGCTTTAAAACTTACTGTGTTTAAGGGAGATATGTAAGAAATCGGTAGAAATTTGGGTTGCGGGCCCTTAAGCCCTGGCTTTACCTATGCTTGCCTCGTTTGGGGGCATGCGGCTCCCAGTCTCTTGCGTTAAATGCGTCTAAATTCTAAATGGAGTAGAATTTCTTCTCTCCATAATAACTCCAACATGAATCCTCCACGCGAATCCTACAATAAATACGCTCGCGAAATATAGCGAAAATAATAACTTTTAATATAAAAAACCAAAGATTGTCCCAAGGAAGGAAAAAAAACTTGCATACAGCCGCAGTATAGTTTTTAACTATCATTCAATCCAACCTTAATAATAATATAAAAGTAAAGTATCTATAGATAATCCATATATAATTATGATAGAGTCAGTAAACTTATGTTTAGGAACTCTGTAAAATAAATCAATCATAAGTCAAAAGTGATTCTCTGTAACATCGCAGGCGACATTTCCCTAATGCAGGAGTGATATATGTAGCTGGAATAATTTTTCATAATAATGGTTACCTGCATCATTTCGCTATAAATGTTTATTTATATTTAATTATTATTTATATTTAAATGATAAATTTAGCATTCGGTGATAATGGCGCCCTTTAACCTTTAGATTCACTTGACATATTTTTAAATAGACTTCCTCTGAGATGCGTACTTTGTTTTTCACGCAAGTGAAATAATATATTCCCGATGGATAAAATATCCAATGGATAATATATCCGATGGATAAAAGGACCCATCCCCTTTAATGAAAAAACACATACATTTTTATCAGACAAATGATTTATAATCACTGTAGTCACCTCAATTTTATGTCGTTCCATGTAAAACTAATGAATTAAAAATTCACAAAGTTTTTTTTTTCAAATTACGATCCGAAAGTTTGGTTACATAAAGGTGTACATTTTCCTTCTTTTGTGGTTCATTTTTAGATCTGAATATAAAGCATGGTATTTTATCTTTCTAACACCGTTTAGATTTTATTTCTTACTACGATAGTAAGGGAGACAAAACGCTTTTTATGAGGCCTATATGAGTTGTTCCGAAAAGCTAAAAAATTGGCGGAACCGCATTTTGTAGTTATACGGGGTAAGAGCACCTACCCGAAAGATTTTAACCAAAGAAACCTGCGAATACCTATTTGGAGGAAAAAAATTAGATGTAATTTTTTGTCTAATGAAAAAAATGTATAAAGGTACACAGTGTAACATCATGTACCCGAAGGATTTTAACTAGCGATTCCTGATCATATATGTCAACGGACAGCAAAATGATATATATATTTTTTTTTCCAAATATACAAAATTAAAATCCTTCGGGTGCGTGATGTTACACCTTGCTTACATATATATTTTTCTATCACACGTCTTCGCTGGGTACAAACTTAAGCATCATACTCCATTTTGTTCAGTAGCAGAGCGCGTATTACGTGATACGTTGCGACGGGTGTGGAGAAATATAAGTTTTGTTTTTAATTTGAAAAAATATCATCGAACAACAATATGTCATCTATATTTTCTACTCCTTATAAGCTCATGAATCGCTGGCTTAAGTCTTCCGGGTACATGCTGATACAGCCTGCATCCATTTTATTAATCGGTACGAACAAATCACGATGATCAATTTTCGAGGTAAATACACTGCAAGGTGTTATCATAGAATAAAGAATAACTCGAGAAGTGCCTTGTGGACGTGTATCGCGATCCAATTACAGGCCCAATTTTAGCCTATATTTCCATGCAAAACTCTGTTTCACCATGATTATTAAATTCAAATGGATGACGAATATTCAAATTTCAGGTAAGTGTAAGAGAGACAGACCACATGCTAACTAGTCTAGAACCAAAAGGTACACGTCAGTGGCATATTTATTTCCATTTAACACAATTTGGGAGGCGGGTATGGGTACCGCCATCCCGGGAACCATTTATTGGATAATCAACACGTCTGCCAAAGGTCACCCCAAGTGGTTTGCTTTGGCGCTTTTTTGTTTAATTGGTGACTTAGCAGGGGTGTCTGGGTTCATGGGGTAAGGTTTGCCCGGCGGCGGATGTGTCTGCCTACCAGCTACATGGCAGGCTGGATTGGGAGAGAATGGTTAAGGGAGTCCATTCGACTTCTCCAGTCATCCTCTCTCGGAACATCGCTATGCACCCCAGTGAGAGATGAATTCTTACGTCCGTCACTCCTGGAAACAATGACCCCTAGATTCCTACCCACCCCAAATACCCTTTTCCTTCCCAGAACTTGCCCTCCTTCCTTTCCTAAAAATACCCTACACAGAGCATCCCCAAAGATGGCACAAGACCTGAAGGAAAACATTTTCCTCGGGGCCTCTTGTGTGGAGCCAACGTAAAAAATAACAAATTTTACGGAAGGCACTTCTAGTGTTATATTCTGTATTGATTGGGTTTTGTTTAATAGTACATACATTATATTTGCATGGAAAGCACCTCTAGTGGTATATTTTTTTTCTATGGGTTTTGTGGTAGGTACATATCATAGACTTGACTAGACTTACTTACTTGGGAGCCGCATACTGCAAATGTTCAACATTTAAACATTTGCAGTACGCGGCGCCGACAGGATATCCGGCTGCCTGTTGCCTGCGGAGCAGAGTTGTTCAATATCCGCGCGGAGGCTGATCCGGTCAGAGAAGGCTCTAGTACTACTCTAGACTCTAGCCTCTGTGTGGCCCGGGGCACAAGGGAGGGTGAGGAGGCGTAGGAGTTGCGGTAGCCTTCCAGCCACCTCTCTAGACCAGAAGGGTCTAGAGAGGTGGCTGGTTGGGTCTGGGAGGTTGCTTGCATTCTGGACGTAAGTCTTTCTTAGCAGAAAACACATGATCATGACAAGAAGTCAATAATACATTCCCGCGAACCTCCCTCCCCCTTTCGCAATTCCCTTCCACCTTCAAGCTTTCCCCTTTCTCTCGTCTCCCCGTCGCGCTAATCACTAACACTAAACTATCACTAACAATCAGATGCCTACAAACATACATACTAACATAAATTATCTTAATTTTTACACCATTTATAACTCCTGAACGGCTGGACCGATTTTGATGATATTTAATTTCTTGGATTTGTCTCCGCCACGAATAGCAGAATAGCTTAAAATTCAAGAAAAAAATTATTATGAAGAAAATTCTTTTGCTCATACATTTTGTATGGAACGAATTCTCATATTTTGAAAGAGCTGCAGGAATACTGTGATAAGTATAATATTGAGTAGTGAGTGAATTCCAAAAAAATCAAAAACGTCAAATGGCAATGCGTTGATTGTTGTGCCTTTGTTCCTAAACAGAAAATGGGACAAACAGTGAATGTATCTCTACAACCCTCCAAAGGAAAAATACAATCTTGCTAACATTATAAACGCGAAAATTTGTATGGATGTATGTGTGTTTATTACTCTTTTACGCACAACCTACTAAATGGATTTTAATGAAACTTTACAATAATATAGGTCATACATCAGGATAACACATAGGCTATATATACTGGAAAGCTCCGTCGTTATGAAATTTTTATAAAGGAAAATGTGTGTATTTCATATATTTTAGTGCCAGGGAGGAAAGGCAGGGGTAGGGGAACGGGGGAGGTGGGGTTCACGGTGGAGGAAGAGATGAGAGAGGGGGAGGTGCGGGGAAGGTGAAAGGGAACGGGGACGCAAGGGAAAGGAAATGCAGGGAGAATCAATTTACTTATTTGAATGGCATTGCAACGCATGCCGGGGACCAGCTAGTACTTAAATATTATCCACTTTTTAAGGTTGATTGAATAATTTTTTAAAAATAAAAAAATAATGGGAAACGATGGTTAATCCAGAAAATGGAAATAATAATACAACTGTAGAACGTACAGATGAAACTATTTTGACAAAATTATATTATAGACATTTATTAGGTTGTTTGTTGACTAATGTTTTATTTTATTCATTTTATATTATGTTTTACGGTAGTTTGCAATAATGGGTCGACCTACTTTGGCAATAAAATTCTTTATTTAGTTTTAACTTAATGACTAAAACCTCAAATTGTAATATTTAGTTAAATGAAAACAATATTAGCGAATTGTTGAACGAAGTAATCAGCAGTAATTGTTGAATGAAACGCTAGTATATATTGCATTATTTGGCGGGCAGGAGATAAGCCGACGTGACTCAGTAGATAAGAGCAGTTGACCAGAAGTCAGAAAGACGCGGGTTCGAGTCCCGTCTGCGGCCTGTATCTTTTCTCTGAAATTTTTTTTAATGTAGATGAGTGTTTCAGGCTAATAATTATTATTACTTATAATAATTGTTACCCTTTGTGCTATGCATAAAAATCTTGTCTTAAACATCAGTTTATCAATTAAAAAACAATAATAAAGAAAATAAAACGCATGGAAAATATTGTATTTTGGGGGAAACAGTCAAACGTATTTTGTGTGTCTCTTCTTTTGTATCACCATTGTTTAATGTATAGGATAGAGCTGCAGTATTATAGCGATAAGGAACGTATGTTTATTGCCTTTTTTCCTGTCACGGTTCCGGAACGCTCGTATAAAAGCGCTCAATTTGTAGCTTTAAATAATGTTTCAAACATTTCTACACTACAGAGATGAATCTTTGGAGTGATTTTTTTAATTCAATTCTACCAGCCTTCGCCGTGCCACTATATAAAGGATATACAATGGAGTAGTTACGCATATTTTCGTTCCTTCCCACAGCTCTCGCAACGGTAGAGTAGATAGTAGATTTAGCCCGACGCATTTAGCTCCGATTCATTGGCTTGAAATGTTTCCCCGACTAGAAACTACGGGACAGTTGTTTTTGCTTTCTCTACCATTACCCTTCCAATTTATTTCCCTTCCGCGCCCAGTACAAGGCCCACAACCGTGGAGGCAAAATTCCGTGTAAATCGCGAGAAAAATAAATATCTGAAAACAAATAACATTAACTCCACACAAGCGAGTGTCGTGTTTAAGAATGTTGTCAGGACAGTCTTTTTAAGGAAAGGAGAAGGCTCTGGGAAGGAGAAAAGTGTGGTGAGTGATGGGTAGGAATCTGTGGGAGTGAAGGAATATCCAGGAGTGAAGGAGTATGAATCCATCCCTTCCACCGCCGTACAGCAAGTTAGCGCTAAGAATATTTTAATCTGTAACAGTAATTCTTTAAAATATATTTTTTAAAGATGTGTCTTTTTTATATTAGCTCCACATAGGAGGCTCTGAGGAAAAGGGCCTATGTGATAAAAATAGAAGATATTGTGTGGAGGGTTGTTTAAAGGAAAGGAAGGAGAGGAAGGAAATATGTATGAGGGGTGGTTAGGAAACTGAGGATCAGTGTGTGACGGACGTATGAATCAATCCCTCCAACTGATCGAGAGATTCTGGCTGGAGAGGATAAAAGAGCTCCCTCCTGGTCTCTTTTGATCCTGTCCACCACGCAGTAGGTGAGCAGACGCATCGGCTTCCAAGACCTGGACAAACCTCACCCGCATGAACCGGGACACCCTTGCTAAGTTACTAAACGCAGCGAACCACTTGGAGTGACCTATGTGCCCATACCGCCTCCCAAATTGAAGTGTCTGCACGTGAAAAAGCGAACCTCTCTGCCCTTTATGTTTAACCCACCTTAAGGTTAATTTATGGTCGCAGATGACCATCGATGGAAATCCTATGTAAAAATTAAGCCCTCAAAATCTGCACTTTTTATCTAGTGAAAATCGCTACAAAACCACTCCGCAAAGTATTTTGGAAGACATTATGGTTCACTTTGCCTTGAAAAATCTCGCACGATCATAAATGTATATATTTTTTAAATTTGGTCAGGACCGAACATAATTTTTTTTATCGTTTTCCCGGTGGCCTGCTTGTAAGCGCTGTTGCGGTGGGTAGCAAATGTTACCTCTCAATGGATCGAGGGATCAAATGTTGCGGTATGTTGTGGACTGTAAGCGATTCTTATCTACCTATTTTATTATGTTTTAATCGCACTTACCCAGACTGCTTCCCTCTTCGTTCAGTGTTCACTGGAAAGGTAGGTATGTTAGTTTGGAGAGATTTTGGAAGGGAATGGCGACTGGGAATAGGTGACGCGTGGCGATGGAACTTGCGAATAGCTGCGGTTTAAGAGTTCTGTTTGCGGTTTGATTATTACAACTGTAAGCGGTGCGGTTTTTAGGACTTGTGTCCCTTGCGGTGAGGCGAATTCAACTGAACTGTTGAGACGGAGGCCACACAAGAGGTATTTCCAAAGAACCACATGTAACAATAAAGGCGCGAACAAGCGCAATGGCTTCTAAAATGTTATTTTCGACGGTAAAAAAATCGTAAAATATCGTCATTCAGGAGGTTTATCGTGTTTATCATTTTTCTTGGAAAACGACTGTAAAATTGATTTCAAATCTGACATTTGCAAAAAAAATCAGTTCGAAAGTGGTGTTCGGAAACTACTCGAAAATTTTTGTTTAAAAATAAGAAACAATTTTCATGGGTTTGACTAGCATCAGGAATTAGAACTACGGTAATTTACCAAGGAAAATTCAAATGCAGGTCGAAATTCAAATTTCAACCGATGTATTTGGGAGCGTAATTAAGCTGGCTCAGTTTCCAACCGCAGTTTCAAATTCCGATTGTCGAATGCAAGATGGTAAAAAAAGACCCCTCAATATATGTATATTTTATTTTCAGAAAGTCGATTCGGCTGGTTGCGACTAACGTTTTTAACGAATTTATGATGCTTAGAAATTTTATTTATTTTTCAATACACATTTATTGAATTTCCATACATTACAAAAATATCGTGCGTGTTCGTGAATTCAAAAAGTGGACACTTGACCGATGTCATTTCCATAAAAATATTTTTAAAAAAGGATGATTTTTATTTTATTTCTAAATATGTATATTATATTTGGTTCCGTGCCAACTCAGAATGAAACCAACTAAGAAACACCTCAGAAAGGTCATTAAAAGCTATGAAAAAATTATTTTAAAATAGCCGGCAACCCTAACCTAACCTATTTAACCAATTTCTTAATATTTTTTATCATCACTCTTAATGACCTTTCTGAGGTGCTTCTGAGCTGTTTTCATTCTGAGTTGTCCAGTCACCATTATATTTAATTATTTTTTAATCAATTTTATATTGTTAAAAATGAGTAAAGTAATATTGGGGAACCCTGTCCATTTAGTAAAGGGCTCTACACAACGCCCTGCATGCTGGCATGCAGGGTCTTCTGCCGCAGAGAGTCACTGCATGCGTCTCGTTCTAGCGGCCCTTTAACAAACGAGACAGCGCTAGTTCGCTCAAACCCACGCTCTCTGCAGGTACTGCCTGCAAGCCAGCATGCAGTGTCGTCTGGAGAGCCGTTAAGCAGACAGATCGGTGCTCCATTGCTACGTGTGGGCAAATTCGTGATGGGAAAGTTGTCGAATTACTGGTTAGGTACGTGTTCAAACTTTGATGATCATCATTACATAGTGTAAAATGAAGTCGCTCAAAATGTATGTGCGCGTTAATCTTTTAAACTACGCAACGGATTTTAATGCGGTTTTCACCAGTATATAGAGTGATTGAAGATGAATGTTTATATGTATAATACATGTAAATTATATTAGAAAAAAGCCGAGAAATTCAAAGAAAACATATTTTTGTGCGATTTAAAACGGCTGGCGGGCCGTACTATAGTCACTTTTGAAATTCGTTCTACGGAAGAAATTGGAAAATAGATGTCCTGGAGTAAGTAGGTATTTGATTTTCCCTTTTCAAGTATCCAGTGTTGCATTGCAAGCATTGTATAATTAGTGGCGATCGCTCGAATTGCATTACATAGTATAAAATGAAGTCGCTCAAAATGTATGTGCGCATAGATCTTTTAAACTAGGAAACAGATTTTCATGCGGTTTTCACCAATAGATAGAGTGATTCAAGGGGAAGTATTATATGTATAGTATATGCTTATTATTGTAGAGAAAAGCCGAGAAATTCAACTATTAAATTCAGGCAGCGGGCAGCGGGCAGCTGGCAAGCGGGTGGTGTGGATTTTATAAAGGATGGGTAATGGCGTTCTGTTTCGTTAGCCACAGCAACGTGTGGCCGGGTCTGCTAGTATTTAATAAAAATAAATAAGTTTGTCGATGTTATTTTTTGTGAAAATGAGTAGGTACTTATCTGGAAAATATTTAATGTATGTAATGTGAGTATTTTTTATTAAAAAAGCCAAATAAATATTGGGCCCTTTCTGTGAAAAATTACCTCAATTCGCTTCATACTCAGGATCTGCTAGGGGTGCTGACATTTGAGATGGTACAATATTATTTATAATGCATTTGGTAAGTTTTCTTTGTAAAAGTACCAATGTTTATAAGGCACCATTTTATAGTTGTGCATGTTTATTATAAGCATTCAATTAGGGATGCAGATTTGGGTACCGCCGCTCCGGGAAGCATTCATAGATTACCCCAAGTGGTTAATTTGAAAATCCCTAGAAGTGTGATCTATACCGGTTGACAAACTGGTTAAAATTTTAATTTTTAAAAATTAATTTTACATAACGCCATTTTACATTTTGAATGTTTAAAATAATCATTCAATACGGGAGGCGGACCTAGGTACCGCCGCCACGGGAATGGGCATTGGATGACTTGGAACAAGTATACCCGTCAATGTTGGATGACCAACAACTCTGCGACAGGTTAACCCGAGTGGTTCGATACATTACATAAAATTCCTAGACGTATTATCTATATCGATTGGTAAATTGCTGTTTTCCAGTGACGTTTCGCATCACATATGCATCAATACACACAATCCTAAGAGCGTGTTTTTTTCTTTGAATGCATTTTTTTGGTTCCACGCCAATTTAGAATCAAGTTAACTCTTCGAAAAGTCATTAAAAGTCACCTCTTCGAAAAGTCATTAAAAGAAATGAAAAAATAAATTAAAATCTCCCATTATCTTTTTTTTTAAATTTTTTGGTTTAGTAACTATAAATTTATTATTTTTTACATTTTTATATGAAACATTTTAGGTATATATATAAAATAGAAAATATATTCGTAGTCCTCCTCACTAGGAGATCCTGTGCTGAGAGGGACTATGCTTGTATCATTGTTTGGATAAGGTTTTCCAGAAACTTCTATGACGGTGTTTTAAGTATACTAGTAAACTCATTTTACTATAGGTCCTTCAGCCAACATTTAATGTAGCTATTTTTTTGTTTTAATTTGTTTCATACTAAGTGGGAGTTTGTTATATAACTTTACTGCTAAAAATTCAAAACTTCTTTGTCCAAATGAAGAGTTACACTTTGGTTTATAAGTATGTCTGCTTGTTTGGCTCTGGTTTTATGAGTATATGAGGTGTCTGCCTCTGAATCATTTGTAACGTAATTATTTTCATGGTAGTTATTCAGTCGGTTCGTGCCGTTGGAACGACTGTGAAAAAATTCAAGTTGCCTGGACGTTGCTCGATTATTTTAAAGAAAAAACGGTTATAAGGTCCACGTCATGACATAACAATGGATTGGTCGGAAATTTGATTTGTAAGGAGTTTTGATACTCGTAAATGATTGTAAATTTGCTATATTATGCGACTACACCTTCAAATTAGTGCTGTGAAGAAATATTGCTTGACGCTCGTAATGACGCGGCAAACAACCCACCGAGAAAGTCATCGGGATTTACTGATCACAGCTTGATAAATTGATGTTTTGATCGGACGTGTTTACAGCCACGTACAATCCAATATCACCATCGACAACTTTGATGAAGATTGCAGGCGCTTCTTAAATGACATCAACAGTCAACAGTCTGCGGGTTATATCCTTTCAATGCTCAGAGCTGGTCGTCGGACGCATTGTGATCAGCGGGCCTCTGTGGGTGGACTGGAATCTCGGCTGCTCATGGTGTCATGGGCTTGCTCTATCTAGGGCTCTAGGGCTAGATCTAGCTCTAGGGCTCTTCTCCAGCTATCTGGAGCCCTTGTTTTGAGGTTGGAAGAGGTGCGCCATATTAACTATCGCAAGCTATGAATGATCATTTGGTGTGGATTCTACTAAAATAACTGAATTATCTCTCTCTCTCTCTCTCTACATTTTTTTTAGTTTACAAAGGTATTTATGTAGATTATGTTTTTGCTTGTCAATAATAACAAGTACATTTTGTTTAATGTGAGTTTTTTTATTTACATCAGATAGTAGCTTTCTTTTTATCCCACGCAGGACCCTGAAATGATGATGAGAGCTCAGGCATACGGAATTTCTTTGCTAACGGAGCAAAGATCCGTGTCATTTTTGGCGTCCAACGTGTCACATTTTTGTGGTGATATACTAGAATGTTTTTGGCATGGATTTTCTGTATGCTTGGAACATCAAACTGTTTAAAAATTTCTGTTGTTGACGTCCTTATGGGGACCTTTTGTGTGGTCTTTATGATGCAATTCTGAGATACCTTAAGTTGTTTTATGTGATTAGATGCTGCTGAGCCCCATATTATTACTCCATATTTCAATCGAGAGTGGCATAAAGCATAATATACTTTCTTTAAATCCCTCATTGACAAGATGTTTCGTAATTTTTTGAAGAAGTAGATGAGTTTTGTTAGCTTTTTCGAGGTAAGATCAATGTGTGAATTCCACTCTAGTTTTTCATCAATTTCAATCCCAAGATATTCAATAGTTTTTGTTTGGGTTAAAGACGGGCAGGAACATTGTGAAAAAGTATTTTGACATTCATATAATTTCAGGGTATGCTCATTCATTGGCTGTCATCCTGTTTTTGGAGAAAGTTAGATATTTAGTTTTATTAACATTTAATGTAAGGTAGTTTACTTTTAGCCAGTTTTGAAGTACAGCCAGGCCATTTTCCGCCTCCTTGTAGGTTCTTGTCCAATCTTGTTCGTGGAATATAATAACAGTATCATCTGCAACGCTCATTATGTTTCCATTGATGGTAAATCATAAATAGTATAGGTCCTAATACGCTTCCCAAGGGGATCCCGAATTTAATTGGTAGAGATAAGCTCTTTCTCTTACCAATTTGTACAATTTGCTCTTTCTTTTACCAATTTGTACAATTTGTTCTCTTCCAGTTAAGTAACTTTTAAGTAGGTTTAGAGTTGTTTCGGATATTCATTTTTTTTTAGTTTTAAGTGCAGTATTTTATGATCAATTGTATCGAAAGCTTTTTGAAGATCAATGAAAACTGCTAAGCATTTTTCATCCAGTTTTCTAATAATTGTATTTGTTACATTAGCTAACCCGTACCCGGGTTTTTCCTAAAACCATACTGCGAATCTAACCTAACGTAATCTATTTAACCATTTTTTAAAAACATTTTTTAATGACTATTCAAAGGAGGACTTGAATTGATTTCATTCTGAGTTGTCCGGTCATCATTTTCTTGACTCATACAAGGTACGTATTCCAATATTGTATTGTTTCAGCTAGCGGCATGATAATTTACAGCAAAATTTGTTTATGCATTGACAATGATAATATTGTATAGTAATATTAGAATTTACTCACAGGAGAGTATGGAAATGGTATCTTCCGAAAACTTTGCACTTGGTATTAACTTGTTCCATTGAACAATTGCGATGCGAATCTTAGTATTAATAAAACTAAATTGAACTGTATTAACTTTCACGTGAATCGTAAATGATCGGCGTTGGCGCGGAATATGACTCCGGCTTGTACACTGCGTATCTCGGAACTGACCGGTCGGTAGGCGGGAAGGGAAGAGGGGAAGACAGGATGGCACAATAAATAATAAATAATATGAAAAATATGTATTTAATTAAATAAAAATTAACGTTGAGCAGACCTATTTTTCTTTTTCAATTACTCGTAGATATTTTTATGACCATCTGGCGCACACACCTTTCTTCGTACATATTCAAACACCATGTCAGTGAACATTTTATTCCGAGCAAAAAATCTAATATTAAAAAAAAAAAATCAAATTTTAAAATTTTTTTTATACCTACTTATCTAAAAAAAATTAATTCTCTAAATTGAGAAAACCTCAAATTCTAAATTTTTCTAATGAATTTAAATTACTAACTTTTATTGGTACCTTCTCACATATTGTTCATCAGAATAGATTACTATTTTACCTTCAAGAGTAGGTAAGTATTGAAAGTAGGAACTATTTTTTCATAAATATTTATTTAATGGAACCGTAAAGTATCCAAGATGGGTATCAAATTACGCGTCACAGCCTTCACAACAAGAAGGGCTAGTTAAAAAATTTATTAGTATACCCCTAGGCTCCTTTTTGTGACATAAAGCTCTGTTGGTTTTCCAAGTATTAAAATAAATAAAATAAAATAAAATTCTAAACATCTTAGCTGGGCGAATGGTGTGGCTGAGTCGCAGTGTCAGTTGAGTGGTAAGCTCCCTGGGGCATTTTAAGAGTATCAGTGGCTAAGAGTACAGCGGTTCCAGATTCTTCTTTGGAACCGGAAAGTAGGCGATATGGGTATCAAACTATGCGTGTCAAACTACAATGGCAAAGTGAAAAAAATATCAGTAAGCTTCTTGGCCTTCTTGGTAAAATCCTATGTTGATCGCCTTGACCCTCGACCGAAGTGGCTCAGTAGCAGGTGTACTTAATTGAGCGGTTAATTTTTTTTCTATTTTTCTACGGCATGAAGTGAAGTCAAAATTATTTTTAATTATTATTATTTTTCTTTCGATTCCCTGTCTTACGGTAAATACTATCCATATACGGTTATTGTGGATGCGTTTGTCCTGACTTCCGACTGAGCATCGGGACGGTGTCAAACGCATCTATGACATTTACGGCTATGTTGAAAATGACTACCTTTTAAAAAACATTAATTTTCACAGTCCAGTACGAAACACATGCCAAACCAAATACACAACGTACTAAAAAATAACTAAATGACTAATGAAGAGTTGATGGACCGCCAAAAAATTCGGTCTTGGCACACACTCACACCCTTCTGTTATTCTGACTCTTGAAAGACTAATAATAATGCTTACATCATATTAAAATAGTTGTAGAATAAATTTGAGGGAAGCATTAAAAATAAATATAATGAAAAACCTTCTAGAGCCACCAAATATTTTTTTGAATATTTAGAAGCATTAGTACGAGTACTGGAACATTGTTAAAAGCATTCAAAGTAAGTGTTTGCTTCCTTCCAATAAACGTGAACCACAAACATAAGAGTTTCGTGTTTGAGAGAGTTGAAGGCACTTAAAGTTGCTCCTCGCCGACTACCTTCAGGTTGTTTCAGACTTCGGTCGATATTAGTTCTGCATCGTTTTGACAATGTGCAGAGATTGGCTCAAGAAGGCAACAAACTTTCTCTATAAAAGTTACTTAATCTCATATTGGTGAGTTGGAATTTTTTCATATAACACCCCGAAGATGCTAATCAGAGTGGTAGATGCCCTCAGTATCTGCCTGGATTTAGGATCGAAGAATGGCAAACATTAATGACTGTAGCTGGCTTTAGTGATTAGATCTGAATAGCCAAGCACTCCCCAACGTTCCTTTGACTCGTGTCCATCCCCTCCTCGTCCAGTTAGCTTCACATCTTACTTCACATAGGGATGCATTAGTCCCTCTGGCTCCATGCGGTTGAGACTTTTATTTTATTTATTTTATTATTTTTCCCCATTGTAATTTTACACAATTTCTAAATACAGTAAGATGTAAATTTAAGGTACAAGTAATTTTAAAGTTAGCAATAAGTAAATATATAATGGACAAAAGTAGGTAATGGGAAAACACTAAGGCACTGCCCGTGTGTGGGTAATATAAACAAGAATGCTATATATACATCAATATAGCAATGGTTTAGAAATATAGTTATCTGTGAAAAAATTGTAGTAAAATAGTAAAACATAAAATTTTGTTGATTTTTTGTTATAGTTTCATGAAAGTAAATAAAGTTAGAATTGTATTGAAAAGTGAACGATGAAGGTTTACAAATAATTTATAGAAAAAGTGTTCCAACATCTGCATCATTCAGCCATAAATTTAATTCTTTAATGAAAAGTGATATTTTATCTATAATTTTAATCTATTTTGGTAGAAGATTAAATGCACGGGGACCAATAAAACTGCCATGTGTTCGCATTAATTCAGTATTGGTTTAGCATTTAAGTGCGGTATTCGCATAAATGGCTTAGAAACCATCTCAGTGCTAAGAACGACCACAGCTCAGCACTACTACTTGATTTAAGTGTGAGATGGTACAATATATTATTGTCCAAAAACAAAATTAATGTAATCGAAACTTTGATACATGAACAATTCAAGAAGCAAATCACTTCCCGAAATTGGACAATAATGTATTGTACCAAAGCCCTCTGGAGAGGAACCCACTTAAGACCGGCTATGACTGTACCCTTAATGTACGTTTGTAATGTAATCTCTACAAACTAGCATTTAAACAAAAAAATTATTAAAACAAATCTTTTTATAACTTTTGAAGGTATTCCCATGAATGTAATATATCTTTGAAGAAGAAGATAACACAAATAATCTAAACGAAAATATGTAAAAGAATGAGATATAGAAAAATACAAAACGATAACGGTCGCAACTGGGACACGAACCCAGTACTTCCCGTCTTATGGGCTCTCCTCACGACACTGCATGTAGTGACTGCGGCAGTGACTGCAGAGAGCGTGGAGTTGAGCAAACTAGCGCTGTCTCGTTAAAGGTCCGCTAGAACGAGACAAACCCACACTCTCTGCAGCCACTGCCGCAGTTACTACATGCAGTGTCGTGTGTAAGCCGCTTTACCGGGACAAACGCCTCTACCGATTTGGCCTCTAAAGGCCTAACCAAACCGGCGCGTTCATTTTGCGTCCGCGGTGGCGTGCGCGGTGGCAGTCAGTTGTTGTGTATGAACTTGTAGCGACGTGTTCAAACCGCGGCGGCCGCAGCCAGATCGCGGCGTCCTGTGCAGCGTCTGCACGCGGCGGGGGCGATCAGATCGCGCGTGTTGCATAATTATTTACTACAGAAAAATATTAATGTTTTTATAGGACATACATTTTTTATGAATTAACATTCAATATACACTTTTATTGCACAAATACAGAAAAAAATATACCTTATCTTTTTATGAATTAAAGTAAAGAACAAAGTGTTCACGTACACTGAATGCGTAGTTTGTACTTCTACGATTATTGATTTCCATATTGAGATCACCGTTTGAGCTCTCATCCAATGGAGGTAGTAAATTATTATCGTAATGCACATTTCCGCTATTCGATCTCAAAAAAATATGCAACACACATGAAGATTTTACTACCGAAGTATATTTTTTTTTGATATTTTTGCCTCCAAAGGTCTGAAAAAAAATTCGCCATTTTTGAGGCAATATGCTGGAAGCATTTGCCACCACACGCCTTGCTTTACATAATCTGTAATTGTAATTAAATATTATCGGGTCATATCTTGATTGCCTGTATGAAAATGGACGCATCCGACTTGAGCTTAATCCAAAAGCTTTCGTCTCCAAACATAATTATTTAAAGAGTTCCCCTCCGAGCCACACCGCACGATTGACGACATCAACGTTTCACGGACGCTAGTTTGGTGTGAGCGGTTTTTGCACGCTCTTAGGACGCTTCCGTGCACGCCACCGTGGAGGCAAAATGAACGCGCCGGTTTGGTCAGGCCTTTAGACCTCTTGTTTAAGTTCCAGCTGCGACCGTCATCCTCTAATTTTTTTGTCTTGCTCTTTTTCATATCGGCGTTTAGAGTATAAGTGTCATATTCTTGTTCAATGATAAAAAAACTTTGGTTTATTTTATGGTTTTTCAAAAACTATTTTTCTAATACTATTTTCTAAGATTGTGTATGTTGAATTACGTTTGAAGTTATTTTGAATGTTGAATAACGTTATTTTGTATATTGAATTAGTTTTGTAGTTATTTTAAAACTTTATTGTTTGCATATCGCTTTTTGAGCATTTTTCTCTTTACGTATGTAAACAATCTTCCCATAACCACGAGCTATTGAAACTCAACATATGAAGGAGTAGGATAAGTAGGAAAAAGGCATTATATAATTTTGTATTTAGTTATAATTTTAAATGTTATATTTTTGTGATAAATAAAAAAAATACTACATAAAACAATAACACCTGAATTAACCCTAAGCTTGAATTAAAAATAGTAGAGCAGTACCGCCTTATCTCAATGTTGAAAGTTATTCAATTTATTTGGGATAACTTATTGAGACTTATAAACCTAATCGTAATATTTAATCATTGGAGAAAGTAATACAGACAACTCTCAATTAAATCAAAAGAAATAGACAGTCATGGAAACCTTACATTATCAACCGATACATTTTTTAGTCGTAACCGTAGTCTTTATATGCTTCATGTTTTCATTGGGGGTTGTTGATATTATCTTTTTCGATGATTAATAAGTGTTAAATTTATTTTCTCAAACTTCCATGCTCATCGTAGAAATTTGCATTTTCCTTCGAATTCCACACTAAAAAGACTGCACAAATTCGACGATGCCAAAGCTACAATTCCAGAAATTTTCATAATTAAGATAAACGGTTTTGAAATAACAAAATTATCCGCTCAACATTCAACGACCCACCATAAACGACAAGTTATACAGTTCAAATGATTAATCCAAACTTTACGATAACAACACATCCCAAAAGGCTTGCATAACTGGGAACCAATCTCAATTCAATCTAATAACATCCCATGTTATGGTGAAATGGCGAAGAAAGTCAGGCCAGCAAGTTAACAGGCAGTGGATTAGTTCTAGTTGGAAGTTTATGGTTCAAGTTCCCTCGGCCTTCCCGGCCCCGCCATTCCCCAGGGCGGCCCGCCCATCACCAACGTCGGATTGATCTACTGCTGGACCATTTATTACATTGCAGATTATATTAGATAATTAAATCATGACCTCGGGGTATTATGAACATGCTGATTTAGCCCGATGGTGAGGGTGTCACTCTGAACAATGGAAATGAGATTTATGAATTTTGTACAAGTACGCGTATGTCTACTATGTCTATATATCTAACACAGTGTTACTTCCATGAGGATTATGCAGAGAGCATGAGCCGCCATACACTCTGTCTTGGCACTTAGGTACTTGGGTTTTATTCGGAATCGTGCATCGTCTCACATAACTTTCTGCCAACGCACATTTTTCGGTAATCCTTCCTCTGTTTGGATTACAAAAAAAATCGATTCTGTTTCTATTTTTATTGTTTCTATTAGGACAGTTTTTCTCAAAATCTGGATGTTAAACAATTTTCAGGATATGGTCTGCAGGATATAGTCTAACTGCGGTTATATAGTAACGAAGAATGAGTAATGAACACTACGTCGATATTTAATAGTGACATATTATAGTTTCGGTCGTATGGTGGGGAAGTCGTTTTTGTTCGGTATCACCCTTGCGAAAACAGTCTTTCTATCGGTGACCTTTCTTTCTATAGTCAGAATAAGTTAAGGCCTCTTGATGATTTTAATGCTCTATCCTCCTTATTTCTTTCATCACAATGTTCTTTTTAGATAGTGGTTGTTGAAAATCAATTACAAATTGACTACCCTTTGCTAAATACGTTTAAATGCTTACGTTTCCCCAATGGTCGATTACATTCGGTATTATAATAATTTATAACAAAACAATGTGATAAAAGTTTCAACCGCATTTAAAAAGCGTTCAAACTTTTTAAACGTATTAAACTGAAATTATGATTAATCATTAAAACTCCTCAATTAGGGACAATACCCCAAAGGCAGTATCGGCAAGTTTGGACTAACTTTACGTATTAATGTAAAATATAAAAGAAATTATTATATTACGGAGTGTCTCTCGATCACAGAGATTGACTTGTTCGGATTATCTCAGCCCATTTAAGTTTTTCCTCGGGTTTATTTCCAAGTGGTATTTTTTAATCTGCGCGTTTGAAGTCTTCCCAGGGCGCCTTCCGTCGGCTCCAATTTTAAACACAAAAGACTTTGGAAGTTGTTGATGGCAGTTCAATTTAAACATAAAAGCGCCGATGTCTGAGTGAAGCGTGTATTATAATGATACGAGTATATTCGGGAAATCATGAGATTCACACCGCCTTGAGCAGTGGTTCTGAACCTGGGTTCGATCGAACCCCAGGGGTTCGGTGAGTCAGTCTCGCGGGTTCGGCGGAGGTCAAGACACACCCCCGACTAATGATTCGTGAGGATGCTGGACATAAAAACGAAGAAAAGGAACAGACTTTGTTGCGAAAATGACATGAGAGTGGCAGTTGCCAAGGTAAAGCCGAGCATTTCTGAACTGGTCTCTGAGAGGCAACAGCAGAAGTCACACTGATTTGCAGTCAATATTCATCATTAGGTATGTTTTTATTTTTGTTTGAAATTCATGTTTTAATGGTTTGTTCTTTGTTCTTAATGGTTTTGTTCATTTTGTGCACAAATGTATAAATATAAACCTATGTTTTGAATTTGAAAAAATCATATTTTATTTTTTCAATTAAGAAGGGTTTGGTGAATGCGCATATGAAACTGGTGGGGGTCGGTACCTCCAAAAAGGTTAAGAACCACTGCCCTAGAGCCTGTGGCGCGTCATACATCTTTTTTCTCGCACGACGGAATTAATCTAGAACTTTGACTGCACGCGCGATGCATTGGTCGAAAAAGACTAGAACTTTCCCTGCATATCCAATCGGATTTCGGACTACCCGCCAGGATATCGATCACCGTAAATAAATATCTTCATAATAAGTTTTTATTTGCTAAAATCTGATTAGGAATATTTTTGAGAGATAGAGATAACGCATGGCTGTGTATCTACTAGTTATCTGTAGTTTGATATTTTATACTTTAATTCGTTTGTGGTACCTATTTTACTTTATTTAAAAAAATGATACTACGAGTATAAAATATCACATTGAACGGCACCTCTAAAAATTTCAGGTTGCAAGGTTTATTCTGGAGGATTTTATTATAAAACCGATGAAGGCAGTTGCAGCGGTAATATCCGGATTCGAAAAATTGGTGTTTATTCTTCAGGTACCCACATAAAAATGTTATTTTATATTATAGGTGTATTACAATTAATGTGGAGCGTGTATACACTTATGTTGTAATATTTATTTCACCCTCAAATGAGAGGTTGTTTAGTTTTAAAAGGAAATCTAAGACATTCTACTAAACGGTTCTTCTGGTGAGGTTTTTGCGAAATATTCGTTCGTATTTCATTATAGTGTTCATCAACTGGGCAGATGTGTAATGCGAGGCAGATCATTTTTTCTTCCCTGATGATGGACACAGTAATGCTGTCCGAAACGTTGGCTAAAAAAGGATGTTGATACGATGCAAAAAACCAAAAATAAATTACGATATTTAAAAAATGTATTTGTTGCAGTGAGTATTAGTTTATATTTTAAATTTAATTTATATTTCAAACTCAGAAGGGCTTTCAGGCTTCAGGGCCTAAATTTACAGGATGTTGGTCATTCGGTACAAACACGTAATACCACATGAATACATCGATCAGTGAAAATTGGACAATGTACTTCAAAATTCACGGTACCTACATATTTGCCTTTCGTTGTCAAAGGGAATCAACATTGAATTGATTGAATTGAATCAACATTGTATTGAAGCTACCCATTAGCATAATAGTTTTGTTCATTTGGAAAATGATGTCTCGCAAAGATATCTACTTGTTCACTTTAAGCTTTTATAATTACAGTATTTATTTATTTACACATATACGGTACAACACGTGCCATTAACATAGTTTACATACTTATAATAGTACAACATGAAGAATAACAGTATAAATGTTAGTAAAATTTAAGAAAAAGGGTAAAAAGTAAGGTAATAAGTAGTGTATAAAAACTATAATGTATAAAAGTAAATTATAAAGTGTATAGTATAAAATATAAAGTATTAAAGTACAAACTATAAATTAGTAGGTAAAATTAAAAATAAAAATTTAAAGAGATAAATAAAACAATAAAAAGTAAAATGTACAAATAAAAGATACCTATCTCAAGGTACCTACAAAGATTTAAATATAAAAAGTAAGAAATCCTCGATTATGTTAACCGATATGATAAATTTTACAAGTACCTATGATTTCTAGTGCATTAATAGTTTTAGAGTGAAGTATTGGTAGGCATGTTATGTTTACATGATGAATTATATTTACGTGGTACTAGCAAACAAATTTAGTTTAACGCATCTTTTGTATGAAGCCAGATTACCGGCGCCGCGGCGCGGCGGCGTGATCGATATTAGCATATTCATTGCCTAAAATATGCAAGCGATTTATGGTTGAGTTTTGTTGTGCGTCCGTCATAGTATTGTCACAATGGAAAGGTGTTTTGAATCGAGTCGGTCTACAAGGTACATGGTAACTTATTTATGAGACCAATTTAGGAGAGTCAAACCAGTTATTGTTTATTTTAAATAAAAAAATAAGATCATTGAGTATTCTTCTATCTTTTAACGATAAGAGTCGAATTTTCTGTAATAAAGATTCATAGTTTATGTCAACCGCGGGAATTCCTAATTTTAAATTAATTGATCTAAGAAATGTGCATTGGATTCTTTCAATGGAGTTTTCAATGATTCTTTCAATGGTTTCTTTCAATGGAGGCTTTTGTAGAAAGGGTTCCATATGGGGGAATTGTATTCTAAATGACTCCTAACAAGAGTTGTATATGGTATTTTGAATGTTTGGATATTTTTGAAATCTGTACAAATTCTTACAATGAAGCCCAGCATTTTCATTGCTTTACCAGTTATTATATCAATGTGGTTGGTAAATAGTAGTTTAGTGTCGAAGGTTATTCCAAGGCCCCTTATTACAGGTACTGACAATAAACTGTGATTGTTAAAAGAATAACTATATTTGATAGGGTTTTTTTATTCTAAAGAAACTCATGATTTGACATTTTTTAATGTTAACTGTAAGTTTGTTAATGGTACACCATTCTACGAATTTTATAAAATTGGATTGAAGAGACAAGCAGTCGTATATATTTTTTATGATTTTATATATTTTCATGTCATCAGCAAATAATAATAAGTTAACATCAGAGAATATGGGAGTGACATCGTTTATGAATAGTATAAATGATATTGGACCAAGGTGCGAACCCTGAGGCACACCGCTAGTGGCTTCAAATTCGTAAGACAAGTGTTCTTTAATACAGACAGTTAGTACACGTTTGATAAATAATTCTTAATCCAACTTAATAAATTATCGAGTCCCAGAGGTGTCAATATGTTTTTCTGATTTTTCTGTTTCCAGATTTTCGATTGAGTTTCACTTATATTGTCTTCATTTATGTAAATAATAAATTACCACTTATTCCTAGTGTAGACAATTTATTTATAAGAATTTTAATGCAAACCTTATCAAAGGCTTTACTAAAATCCGTGTAAATTGAGTCAACTTGTTCTCTATTAGCAAGAGCACCAGAGATAAAATGTTCATACAGTGTAAGGTTAGTTAAGGTAGATCGTCCAGAGATAAAACCATGTTGAAATGATGAGATATTAATTTTTATGCAAGAACATATTTTTTGAAGAATTAACTTTTCAAAAATTTTTGGTATCGACGATTGTGTGCATATTGGTCTGTAATTTTCAACTAAAGACTTGTCTCAGCTTTTAAATATTGGAGTGAGAAAGCTATTTTTCCATATTTTGGGAACTTGCCTGTTAAAAGTGATTGATTAAATAGTAGGTACAGAGGGTAAGAGACACTAGCCCCACAGTTTTTTAGAAATACGAGGGGAATTTTATCTGGCCCTGAGCAAGTTTTAGGTTCCAGTAGTTTGATACATACTGCAATTTCAATATGTATCTAAGATAGTTGTAAATTTATATCTGACTCGAAGTTTGGAATGTCTTCATCAGGGATATCTGTTTCATAAACACCCTTAAAAAATCTGCAAACAAATTGTCAATTTTTTTGATTTTACAGGAAGTTTTCAATTTATAAGTGCATGGTTTCAGGTATGCCAAGGTTGTTGTTATTTTGGGCTTTAAAATAATTGAAAAAATGTGTTACATTGTTACCAATCGAAAATTCCACATGCTTAATATAATTATTATAACAAATGTTTGATAATTTATTACAATCTTTTTGCAGCTTGCTGAAAATTATAAAATCAGAAAGATTTGTTGTTTCCGTGTAAATTTTATGCGCTTTTTTCTTCTCAATTACTATGTTAATGAGGTCCTTGCTAAACCAGCGAGGGAAATTTGAAGATAATTTATAACTAATTGGGACAAAGTTTTCTATGGTTTTATATAGTTGATCATAAAAGGCTTTAATATTCTCTTCGAGATTACCTCCTTCTAGTATAGACCAGTCAGTGTTATATAGATAATCGCGTAGTGCAACATAATTGGCTTTATTAAAGTTAGGAGATTGCGTCTGGTTTTTAATTTGGCATTTTATAGGGTTACATAATACAGTAATATCTTAAGGTTTTATGACTCACAGAATTGTTATTAAAGTTGTAAGTTTGCATTGGAATAAGTGAAGAGTGCGATAGCAACCGGTTAGTACCTACTCAAAGTAAAGATAGTATAATTGCTCCAGCCCAGAGTTCTCAGTGGAACAAGTCTGAAGTAGTAAGCTTTGGTGGAAAGTATGCGTTTCCTTCTCGGGTAAACTCCGCCGATGATATATGGTGCTTTTCACTTAGAGGAAAATGAATGTTATCTCTACGGAGTTATGAGTGGAAATTTCCCCTGAAGTTTGTTATAAAACGGAAGGCCCAAAGCGTAGATGGAATTTTTTATAGGAAAATACTGAGTTATTCTCCGGGAGTATTATTTTTTAACGTGGCAGTCCATGTTTCATTTCTCCGCGAACTTTGTCCATTGAAATACCTGCTCGTTATGCATACATTCAAACAAATATTTTCCACGCTGACTCGTTTCAAACAAGAAAGAACGTTTCAAAAAGAAGAAAAAAAACGTGAAATTATTTTTAAACTAGCGCAGCCCGTGAAAAATCATGAGATATCATAATTGTGAATTTGTAAAGCGAGAATTTTTTATTTTATTTATTTTACTAGCTGGTTCCCCCGCATGCGTCACTATGACACTTAATAAATAAATTGTTTCTCCCTTCGTGTCTTTTCCCATTCATCCCGTTCCCCTTCCGCCCCCCTTCCTCTTCCCCGTCCCCTTCCCCTCACGCGTTCCCACTCCGCCTTCCGACAAGTTCATTGTGGAGTGAATACGAGTACTTAGTTACATATTAATTTCCGGCGAATGTCATAGTATTGTTATGAAAATCACCGATCATCAGCAGTCAGGGTAGTTAGCATAGTTTAGAAAATTAACGTTTTAAATGATGGGGTGAGTTCAAATTACCTTTATTTTATGTCATCTCAAGTTTAAAATGAAAAAGAGAATTTATTTTAGTTTTGAAAACTATCGTCTTTCATTATACCATTCCCGCCAAAGTAATAGGTCACTTGCATGGACTTCATAACGACTTGGAAAAAATCGTGTGGATAGATTTTTTTACTAAGATTACGAAAATGTAGTAAAAATTTTAAAAAATGCACAATTTTTTTTATTTTTAAATAAATAAATGCATTATTTGGGCTTCTGACGTCACTACATGGAAATGTCCCGTCGCCGAAAATGTTCCTATTATTTTTATAAAATTCCACACTGATTTTTTTTTTTTATATGGCATCACTTTGATTTTAGGCGAGTTTTTGAATTTTACATTTAACGTTCACTAGATTTATTGTATGTTCTCTGCGAACGTATCATTTGGTTTGATTTTTTGACAGATGTTATGACGAGAACCCCGTACAATTTACGTTGTCCGTACGTGTTTTAGAGGTATAATGATAATGGTGCGGATTTTAACAAAATCAAATTTTATAATATTCTTATTATTATTATAATTTACACGTACAAGTATATTACATTTGATTTAGTAATATAGACGTTGAACATTATATTGATTTATGATCAATAAGATGGATCAAGGAAAAAAATATTTATGAGATTTTATATTTTTGGTATGCCTCGTTATTCTTCTGTGTTATTCATGTGGAAAACGTTTTTTTTTTAAAATGATTTTCGGCTATGTAATTATTGTTTTTTCGCACCTATTAAATTATGTCCCGTCTTTCCGACTTATAAAAAATGGTCTGATTTTTCGGATTTAAATTTTCTAAAAATCGCCAGGGTTTCAAAAATACGATTAAAAAAAAAATACAGAATGTCTTAGAATATTTGCCTAAACCGTTTTTTTTTTTTTTTTAATGTGATGCAAGTGGCCTATTGTGAATACTTTCTTGGTTTCTTGGTTCTATGCACGGAAAGATGAGCTTCCTAAGTACACGGTTATGGCGCGTGCGTTCAAACCACAAAGCTGTGTATGTAGGAGCCACCAACCAATTAATCACATTCATCAATCATCTTCCTTTTTTAAAATAATTAAAATTATTGCAAATTACCCATATTGTTACCCACACAACAATAAGGCGTAGCACGCCATTACAGTATGACAATAAGAAACATTGCTATCTAAACAGTTTACTTTGCAATACTTGCAAAGCCTTTCTAGATTTTGTTATGGTTCATAGTCAGAGAGGGATTGCACAACTTTTCAATAAAGTTCATATTCGGAATTTTGAAAGCATGATGTAATGTCATTTATATAAATGTTGAACTAAAGCGTACTCAGGTGGGAATCTTGGGGATACCAGATATTACCTCTGTAGATTTTGAGAAGATACAAAAATAAGATTGATGGAAGTTACCTGATTGTTATTAAAATAAAATTACCCCAGAATGATTGCCTTTCAAAAGACGATCCGAAATTTACCTTACGGATTTTACTAAACTTGAAACATTTCGTCAAAAAAAAAAAAAAACACAATTCAAATGGTTCCATGCCAACTCAGAATAAAGTTAACTCAAAACCTGTTTTAAAAGTCATTAAAAACTATGAAAAAAATCATTTTAAAATAGTCTACATCCCTAACCTTACGAAACCTATTTAACCAATTTTTTATTTTTTTTTCATCACTTTTAATGACTTTTCAAAGGAGTTGATTTCATTCTGAGTGGTCACAAATGGTAATTACATACTTTACCGCATCTCTGATCATTCCAACAATCAGTTCCGATTTTTAAAATCAAAGTAAATCCTAGTTCTAGAGGCCATTGAACTGTTAAACAGATATACTCGTACACTTCGGAAATGATTATTTTTAATACGTTTTAAGATTTTCACGGTCAAAAGTGTTTTCGTTTTTTGTTTTTGGGGTGTTATGCCGTATGTTGCGCTACCTCCTTCTTTAGCCAACGTTTCGGACAGCGTTGCAGTGTAGATGTGACACATCTACCGGATCTGCCCTGATGATGGACACTGCAACGCTGTCCGAAACGTTGGCTAAAGAAGGAGGTAGCGCAACACGGCGTAACACCCCAAAAATAAATAACGAAAAAGATTATTTTTAATGTTTGAGAAAAACCAAAGTGATAGTGAAATTAAAAATAAGTAACGACGGTCGAACAAAATGCCCCGGGTTTAAGCCCGAAAAAGAAAAATGTGATTTGTGTACAATAAACTTATTAGGTAAGCACCAATTGAAATAATTTGAAAACATTTTTGCAACAAGATGTATAAAGTACAGTTTCAGGCCAAACAATCTTCGAGCCAACTAACGTCTCTTTGTGCCACCTACCTTATTCCATTTTCATTAAGAGCGTTTAACCACACAAAATCCACATTTCGTCGAAAGTTGTTCTTACGATCGTGAATAGCCAGGTACTTCCCCACCTTCCACTTCCCTATCTCCTTCCCCTCCACACTACCTTCAGCCTCACAACATACCCCAATTGGGGATGTCATAGTCCCACTGGCTCCAGACGGGAGCAGTTGGGACTCTTGTGCGGTATTTGTGTAAAAAAAAGGGCGGTTACAATGAGAAAGATGCCAGCTTTTTAAAATTATAACTCAATATCGATTTTATTTCATTCCAAATTTGCTTTAATTTATACCTACGTCCAAAAATGATGATAGAACTATTAAAATAATGTACTTTTTGTAATAATTTTTTGATTGTAAGTATTTATCATTTTTCAATAACGTCTAAATAAAATAAGAATGTAAAAAAAATCTGAAATATGTTAGTTTGTAAGTGCGCAAATAGATACACAAACGGACCGATTTTCGTCAAGAAACATATGTAGGTATCATAGACAATATTCATATGTCTATGGTAGGTATATATTTTTTAATAATTTTATATGATAATGTATTGATTTATTTTACTGCGTGATTATATGATTTGAAATGGGTGTGGTATAATACAAGATCTTTTTTGATAATTTAACAAATCTGCCAACGACCTATGGTATAACCTTATAATACTAAATTTTTTTTTTTTTTCAAAATTTAAACTTGCGAATGCTAGATAAAATAACAATCTTCCAAAATCCATATATAATTTTTTGTGGAAAAGAGTCAATACGTCTAAAATCTGATTTAAAAATGACATATTTCTGTTTTTCTCTGGTCATACCCTCTTAACTTCATATTTTTTCATTATCTCAACACGGGACGCCCTGAGGAAGATATTTTCACTAAAGGCCTTTGGCATCTTTGGAAATGATGTTTAGAAAGTCTTGTTGAGGAAAGGAAGTAGTTGATGTTCTGGGAAGGAAAAATATGTATATGAAGGGTGGGTAGGAATCGAGGGGCCAGTGTAACTGGTAGAGACATTCGTATAAAGCTACCCCTCCCACTGCGGCCCAGTTGATTAGCAGGCGTATCCGCCGCCTAGACCTGGATAAACCTCACCAATGAACCCGGGCACCCCTGATACCATTTTTTAAGTCACCAAACTTTTTTAAATCGCTTGGGTTGATTATGGCAGGGGTCTTGGTTACCCAATGAATATTATTTTATGTATTTCAGTATTTACAAAGCTTAGTGGAATCATTGAAGGTAAAACAGTTGCTACAAGTTAATTTTTTCCAATTAATAACAATATTTTTTCGTCAAAAATTAATTATTTTGCTTTCAATGACTTCAATATCTATTGAGAGGCCAGGTCTTCCTCGCCCTTCTCTTTCCCATCTTCTTGCTCTCATTACTTTATTTAGCCTTTACTTCCTTAAATTGCTGCAGACCCATTGGCAGATGGACACATGTGTGATCTCACAAAAAATATATAATTGTAACATATTTGCAATGAATGAAAAAAACGTGGTGAATATTTAATACAATTGATAGACTACCTTACTAAAAACCTTACTAAAATGGAAACTTACAAAACAATGTCATTATTATTTTAATTATCGGCATTGCTTATCCAGCCAAAGAGGTTTGTAAATCTGTGTAATTAATAATAATTTCTCTTGGAAATTCGGAATTTGTACCCAAGATTTTTTAAATGTTCTATAAGTATATTTCTTATTTTTGCAGATGTCGTAAAAAATACCATTTAAGAAATTAGATAATGTACTTTAATATTATAAAAAATATATACATATTTAATTAAAATTACGAAATGTTAAACAAAAAAAGCTTACCACAAACATTTTTTATTACAACGTCGGAAAATTTGTTTTGTTTATAGAATTAAAAATTATAATAATAATTCACTAAGAATAACCAAAAAAATTCTGACATTTTGAATTGAATGTTGCTCAACATAAGCGATGATATCTTGAATATGTATTTATGTACATAAACGTACATAAGGAATTTATTTTATTAAAGTACATCTACTTTCACGTAATTTTTATTAAATTTATAGTGAATTGGTTATAAGAATAGAAATTATAAACAAAAACATGATATGCACAAGCGCATAAATATCACAACTCAAAACTCTAATTTTGCCGGGAAACTGACGCGCGTAGAAATAAAATGCTACTTTGCCAGTTTTATCATAGCAAGTTAATAATTTGAAATAGAAAATGTACAGTCTTTATTCGATGGGTAACTATAACACCGTTTAATGGTTGAGAATGTTTTTTTAGGAAGTTATGTTTAAAAATAATATATATTTTTGTCCGGTGATTAATTACCTAGTTAACTAAATAAAGCAACACGGAATAACGTGCCACATTATCCGATGACAAACTTCCCTAAGCGAGGTCTAATGTGAATTCGTACCCCTAAAAGTCTCAAATTAACATAAAATTCCAGCGAAAGCCTCCCCTTAATTGATTCCCTGATCATTTGTTAGCAAAAAACCCACAGTTGATAATTTTTTGCTCGAAAAATAAAAACACCCCTCTTGTGAGATAGGCCAGCCCTCCTTTAATTAATGGATCTCTTAATTATGAGCGTTTATCCTTAAAGAATCCACGAGGTATTATGCCGTGATTTTTTTAATCCGGATTTTAAAAGTTAATTACGAGACAGACTTAAACTATAGTTGCAAGTCAAAGCCAACTTTAGATAATAGGCCACTTGCATCACATTTAAAAAAAAAAATTCCGGTTCAGGCAAATATTCTAAGACATTCCGTATTTTTTTTTTTAATCGTATTTTTGAAACCCTGGGGATTTTTTGAAAATTTCAATCCGAAAAATCAGACCATTTTTTATAAACCGGAAAGACGGGACATAATTTTATAGGTGTGATAAAACGATAATTAAAAAGCCGAAAATAATTTTTAAAAAAAGAACGTTTTCCACACGAATGGCATAGAAGAATAACGAGGCATACCAAAAATATTACATCTCATAAATATTTTTTTTCCTTGATCCATCTTATTGATCATAAATCATTATAATGTACAGCGTCTATATTACTAAATTCAATGTAATATACTTGTACTTGTAAATTATAATAATAATAAGAATATTATAAAATTTTATTTTGTTAAATTCAGCACCATAATCATTATACCTCTAAAACACGTACCGACATTATCTTCACGTTCTGAAGAGAACCCCGTACATCATTACATGTACGGGGTTCTCTTCAGAACATCTGTCAAAAAGTCGAACCAAATGATAAGTTCGCAGAGAACATACAATAAATCTAGTGAATGAATTCAAAAATTCACCTGAAATCAACGTGATGCAATATAAAAAAAAAAATCAGTGTGGAATTTTACAAAATAATAGGAACATTTTCGGAGACGGGACATTTTCATGTAGTGACGTTACGAGCCCAAATAATGGATTTATTTATTTAAAAAAAAAAAACACCACATTTCTAAACAATTTTACTAACTTTTTATTAATCTTAGTAAAAAGATCTATCCACATGATTTTTTCCAAGTCGTTATGAAATCAATGCAAGTGGCCTATTGAAAGAACATGCCTACCTAGTTTTATTGTTTGCCGTATAACTCAAATAATTATAATTATAATTTAATTCAAGGTGTTTAGAGATGGGAATTTGATATTTGATGATCGATGAGATTCAAGATTCAAAGTAATACCCTCATTCTACGATAGAAAGTGCTTATTGAATATTGTTTAATGCTAAACAAACATTTATTTGATGTTTTGCCACTAGTTTAAATATAAACACGACAATATATGAGGTAACAATCAATGCGCACCCACAGTCCTTCACTACTTAACACAATTCAGACACATAAGTACACATCCACGTTCACATGCACATACTTACTTACACACCACATAATTGTTTATCTCTATTTTTACCTTAAATCATTCCCTGGAGCCCCAAAATACTTGAAAAAACCCATGACTCTGGATTGCAAACTTTAGAGTACATGCGTCACGTAGGAATGCTGTTATTGTTCTACCGGTATTACAATGGATGGTGCTTCATTGTTCCTTTCGGCACCGGTGTAAAATCGAGAAACATGCCAAACACGCGCCCAACACGCCCCGTACACGAATAATGTTGATGAGTACGTTCTTGTGTTCAAAAGCTCGGCTGTGTAATTATCTACCCGCCCCTGCTTTCCCTCCCTCCCACAACACGAGTTACTTCAATACCAATGTTGAAAAAATATAGATATAGCATAATATCTAAATGTAATTAAATTAAAAATGAGAGCATGAAAATAATTAAACATTACTTGTTGAAAGGATAGAAATAGAGTGAATAAGAGATTTTTAAAAAATAAGGCGAAAAAATAAACATTAAGAGCAAATTAACTTATTTTAGCAATGTGAAGCAGTCTTTAACATAGTTTCTTCGCTTTACAGATAAACATTATTAATGATTGAATGTATGCGTTCATATCAGTAAAGGATTTCCATAATTATTGAAATGCGAAGTATTTTTGAAAAACTGGCTTCGCGAGGAAATGTGTGAAAAAGTTTTTCATTAAAATATTACAGTTTCTATTCAAAACTCATTTTGTAGGCGTTTTCTCATGTTAATTTTACGGAAATGTAAGGAATTTTAAACAGAAATTCTTTACTGGGATTTGGAGAGTACATCGGTGAAGCTTTAATTTGGTCTCTTGTGCGCGGCGGAAAGTTGCGCCTACGACCACTGCAAGATGGAAGATTTACCGCATACTCGTGCATGCCATGCCATCCCACGCCACACCATCCCACGCCACGCCAATCGACACCTCGCCACTACTGAACATGGTAATATTACGAGTATGTTAAGTTAACACCCTGGCTGGTGAGAATATTTCGCACCCTGACCGATGCAAAGAAAACGAGTAATAAAGTAATGGTTCTTCAGATTTGTATAAAGAGTCCAACTAACTAACCATTGTGCTGTTTCCCCAAAGGGGTAGGCAGAGAGGAAGACAGCCAAACAACTCGGTCTTGGCACACACTCTTGCCTCATTCATATTCATGGCGTCGAAAACTTTGTATATCTCAATTATTATAAGCAATAATTATCAGCCTGAAACAATTATCTTGTCTTAAACGTTAGTTTAACAATTTAAAAAATAATAATTAATATTTGACAAGTTTAAGTATTTCCCCAATAAATGAAGACATACTTTGTCTCGACGCCACCTAGCGACGGATTTAACACTAACAGTGTATCTCTCGCAAAAATAAAGTTGGTTGTTTTCAGGTGGAAAAAATATAACAAGCAGTAATTGTTGAATGAAACACTAGTATATATTGAATCATTTGGCGGGTATAAGATAAGCCGCCATAGTTCAATTGGGAGAGCAGCTGACCGGCAATCAGAAGGGCACGGGTTCAAGTCCCGTTGGCGTCACGTATCTTTTCTCGGAAGATTTTTCAATGTGGATGAGTGTTTCAGGCTGATAATTATTGCTTATAATAATTGTTACCCTTTGTGCTATGCATAAAAAATCTTGTCTTAAACGTTAGTTTAACAATTTAAAAAATAATAATTTGTATATCTCGTATATGGATTAATTTTAACAAAATTATAATTTAAAATGCATGTTTTTTCGTCTCCTCCGACATAAATACTAACTTTTCGTAATAATAAAAATAAATCTAACTATTTAAATAAGAAATATTCCGTATTAACCGTGAGACGCAGTAAAACAAGTATATCGAATTTTGTAAAGACACTCGTTATCTATGGTTTTTCATTTTCCCGTTTTGTTATCCATTTTTAGTCGCGGTGTATTAAATGCATTTCTCAATGCGGCAGCATCGGTTCGCATGTTTGTACAAAGTTTTGTTGTATCTCGCGGCGCTTATTGCAAATAATATTGAAGTTTCGGTTTCTGATATCTAGACTCAAAGTTATAATATATATTATCTGGATTTCCACCACAGTGCAAATAACCGTGCAGTTTGATGAAATAATTATTTTAAGCTAATCTCCGGTACTATACTAAATCGCCTATGTTGAAAGAGATTAGCTTAAATGTCCCTTACAAGTATACTCGTGGGAGATCCCACGCACTCTTTTATTTATTTATTTATTTATTTATTTATTAATCATTAACGCCCTTATGGGCTTTTACACACAATTACATTTTTATGTTTTAGTGCATACAGGTGTGTTTAGAATACAAAGAAAACATGAATAGTTTTTACACATGGTACATATAAATAAAGCTGGTAAGTAAAAAGTATAGCATTATACAATAAAGAGAAAAAAATCAGTATTATATGTATATACGTATATAACAAATAATAATAATGGTGAGTTTTTAATATATGTGCAATTTATGTGTTGAATACATAGCGAAGTTGATTTTAAACAAAAATACATACTACCGACTTGCACCGCACTAAAATTAATATACAAAACAATTCCATTTTGACCAATTACTTTATCGTCAGAATTTCTGCAAGGAATTCAATTTCCGAAGACGAAATACTTTATACCATAAATATACCAATCCCCTTTATACTGAAACCATGGAATAATGTCAGATACTTCAGTAAACTATCACGGAGAGGACAAATGAGTTCGATAATATAATATAACAGAGTATCTAATTACAATCAAATTAAAATGTTAATCAAAGTATAAGTCGTTAAAGTAAATTTGTTATTATTACCTATTACAACGATAAACAAGAACAGTTTTTATAAGGTTTGTTTATAAATTATAAATTAATTAATTACTGCGAAAGCGAGAACTTCTTTCTATCAGAATGCGCCAAACGATTCTGCATTAAGCATCGACATCTTCAGTGTCACCTACAGAGAGTTCAGTAACTATCTTTTGACATAATACGTCACAACATAGTGAAACTGTCCCAATGCACTTTTAACTTTTTTTAAACTTTATCATCTTCTCCATAATATTTTAATGTACGAGTATAAGTGTTTTATGGAGAGTTTGAAAAAAAATTGGACTTAAATGTATTTTTGGTAGCAATTTTTCAATAAATAATTAATAAAACCGCATAATTTAGGTACAGAACAGAACCAATGGTAAGGATAATTTGTGTTTCTACAGTTCTAATTTCTTGATTCAGAAATATTCTGAAAGAACTAGTCTCTTCACCATATACTTGAAGAAGAAGTTTGGATAATGAACGATAGAAATATATTGAATATTTATTTATTTATTTATTTATTGTAAGAAACAAACAGCAATTTTTATACAGGATGATAGAAGAGGTTAAATATGAGGTAAGCCAAAACAGTTTCTTATGCTAATGTTGGTTATTATGGTATAATATAAAATTGTAATTTGTAATAATCTTTTTTTTTTAAATTTTTTTATTATATAATCAATAATATTATTATTAAATTAATAAAAACAGTTTATTTTCAAATAAATTCTGCTGTGTAATTATTATTACGCGTGACAGCTGTTTCGCATTCTGAAGGCATTATAAAACTGTTTGATAATGCCTTCAGAAGGCGAAACAGCTGTCACGCGTAATAATAATTGCAAAACAGAACTTGTTTGAAAATAAACTGTTTTTATTAATTTAATAATAAAATTATTGATTATATAATAAAAAAATTAAAATTAAAATGGAGTTCTACAAATTATCATTAAATGAAAATGAAAATTCGAAAAAAAAAAACATAAATATATATATAAAAGGAATAAGGAATAGGAAAGGGAAAGAGGCAGAGAAAGATGCTCATGCTGTACCTTTTCTATAGTTGTACATTAATTTAATTAACATTTGTGGTCGTACGCTTGACTTCGTTTCGGTATTTCACAAGAGAATTATTAAGAATATTGATATTGTTAAATTGCGTGTTATATTGGAGAATTGGAGAATTTTGATTTGGAGAATAGAGATTGGAGAATTTTTTCTAAGGTTGGTTCTGCACAAGGGCAAATGAAAAAAATGGTTTAGTCTGGTTGGTCGTGTAAGTATGTGAATTCTTAAATAATTTACGAGTTCAGGAGAGTCCAGGCCGTTATTCAGAATTTTGTATAAAAATATTTGATCAAATATTAATCTTCGTGTTTGAAGTGGAGTAAAGTTGATAAATATGAATTCAAAGAGAGTTTCTGAAATTGTGAAAGTGTATAAAAACCGGCGCAGTTCACGGCGGTAATCAATAAGGACGGTGAGATTCCCTTTACGTGCCCGGCAGTAAGTAGCACCTTAACAACCCTAATAGATGGTAGTTTGAGTGTTCGCTTACCGGCTTTAAACTGCTAACATTCCCCAGTCACTCGGTTACAACGCGATAGGCCGCAGTTAGCGGACGCTTTATGCTTTTCAATAAAACGATGGTAAAATATCGGCGCTACCAAACATAAAACCGAAAAGCTGCTATACAGTGGATAAAGTGCGCCTGGATGGGTATAGCAAACTCATTTGGCGGGTTTAGGGCCGCGGATGCTGTGTTTGCGAATGATCTGTCAACCACTCACGGCTCAATGTTTTTATTCTCCAAACCCCAAATGATGCGAGGGTTTGACTCTTAATCGTTATTTTACGAGCATTTTTTAGAGATTTTTCATATGTTGCGTTTGCCATCAAACAGACTAACCCTTCGAGAGTTTTATGTGCAAATCGTGGTTCGGTTACTAATTTCGTGCAAATAATATTAAAAGCAAAAGTACCAAATGCTTTTTTAACTCGATAAAGCAAAATATTTGTAAAGACCGCGCTACACAAACCAATCCAATTAGCAAAAAGCAGGTACGCCGGCTTATTCATAAAATGTAAAACAACGGACGTACCTACTCTTTCAGCGGAATATACAAATCATTTTAACCTCTTCAACCTAAAATGAAATAACTGATGCACAAGGAGAAAAATAGGAAAAAAGAAATGGTATTTGTATCGTAAGCAAATGAAATATTCACATAGAAGCAAGAACAATTTGTAACTTTTCAGTGACAGATGCAGTTAACATTTTAGTTTTCGTTGAATGGAAGCTTAACACTTCTAACACGTGTTTCTAACTAAAGCAACATAACACGTGTCTAGTAAATTGCAGTAATCCCTTGTTATATGGAAATCCCTGGGATTCTCCGACATTGAACAATTATGCAGGTAGTAAAATATACACTGGACCCTCAAAGGCTATATGGCATCGTGAATGCTGATAGCATCACATAACGGCTTATGGTATTTGGTCCAGCATCATAGATTGCACGCTGTTTAGACGCTCTGCGCTATTCTGCGCTCCGGATGCTGAAAGGAATATTCATAAACATGTACAGTGACTTTTACGCAGTCAACATCAATAAGCAAAATGCCGAAATTAAGTCAGTTAAGGCGTTAACGGTCGTTACCACGAACGTAAAGGCTATTTAGGTTCATTATCGATGCATATTAAAGTAATATAGTGATTGAGCCGCTCAATATGGTTTTGGGATTGGCTGAAAAGCAAGATATTTTCTTTGAAACCAAATAATACTAATTAAATTTCTATTGTTTTTTTGATTTTCGGTTTGGTGGACCACTTGTAAAAGTTATTTTAATTTTATTTTTTTATTAACGGATTACAATTTGGGAGGCGGGAATGGGTACCACCGCCCCGGGAACCTTTATTGGATAACCAACACCTCTGCCATAGGTCACCCCAAGTGGTTCGCTACGTTTGGTAATTTAGCAGGGTTGCCCGGGTTAATGGGATGAGGTTTGTTTAGGTCTGATGACCAGGACACACTGAACCCCAGATTCCTACCCAACCCTTAAACCCTTTTCCTTCCCAGAACTCTCCTCTCCTTCCTTTCCCCAAAAAACCCTCCACACAGCATCCCCAAAGATGAAATAGGCCCTCAGAGAAATTGTTTTCCTCAGGGCCTCCTGTGTGGAGCTCATGAAAAAAAAACTGTCCAATTGTACAATAACACAAAACGATAGTTTCCGTTTTCGTGGGGTAAGGCTCTCGACTAGCAATCCGAAGGTCACGGGTGCAAATCCCAGCATGTGCAACTAATTTTTATTTTACTAATTTGTGTTATTTCAAAAATAATTAATTCAAAATAATATGTAGTAAGATACTCTCAGTATCGCCTTGGTGTAAGACCACCATTCAGAACTGAAATTTCGCTTAAAATGGCTTTAGAAATATTTGGTGACCAGATCTGACCACATCTTCTTCCCCTCCCCATTACCTTCAGCCTCACAACATACCCCAATTGTTGATGCCGTTGTCTCACTGGCTTCAAGCGGGAGCAGTTGAGATTCTTGCGCGGTATTCACCTTAAAATTCGTAAAAGTAAATATGAACGTTACAGAAAAGAAACAGTACAAACATGGAAATAAATGTATGAAACTATAAATACAAAGAGAAAATTAGGACGTCGTATAATATATGCTTTAGAGAGAATACTCATGTCAAAGCCTGAACAATTACACAGGTCTACAATTCAGACAATAATTCAATTTGGGAGGCGGGAATGGGTAACGCCGCCCCGGAAACCTTTATTGGATAACCAACACCTCTGCCATAGGTCACCCCAAGTGGTTCGCTACGTTTGGTGATGTAGCAGGGGTGCCCGCGTTCATGGGGCTCAGTTTGTCTAAGTCTTGGAGGCGGATGACCAGGACACACTGAACCCCAGATCTACCCACCCCTTAAACTCTTTTCCTTCCCAGAACTCTCCTCTCCTTTCTTTAAAAAAAAAAAACCCCTCACACACTTTCCTCAAAGATGACATAGGCCCCGAGGGATTATTGTCCTCAGGGCCTCCTTTGTGGAGCTCATGTAAGAAAATAAAATAATAATAATAATAATTTTTCGTGAAAAATCACCTCAAGAGCTTACTTCCTAAAGACAGATAAAATCATATCATTACCTAGTTATATCACAAGAGGTAATAAAATGTCACACAAAACTTCATTTATGGTATATTGTAGCTTATTTTATGTTGTATTATTATTATTATAAATTTATTATTATAAAATGTAATTTTTTTTATACTGAACAGTAATTTTTGAAAAACATGATGAATTGTGTGAAAGGAAACATTGAATGAAATATGTAAAAGCGTCTTTTCTGCTAATTGTTGTCAAAAATTGGACTTCGCGATTGCGCTTCATTCGAGTCGTGGCGTTCATATGCCCGAAATCAAATTTAAACAATAATGGCATTAAAGTATCTATTAAATAAAGCCAATCCATAGACATTACTATTATATTAATGTTTTTTTTTTCAATTTGAATTTGTATCCCTCTAAAAAAAACACCTTTTACAAGAACCTGTGCAAGTTTTATGACACCAGAGCTCAACGTTCGAGAGTTATTTTTCTTAGATTTGTGGAGATTTTTGTTTCGTGGTTACTACCATGTCAGAGAGCTAAAAGAAGCAAAAAGTTAAGATGGGACTCCCATTGGTAGTTACGTATTTTCCAGTCATAAGAAAAAAGATTTTGAAAAATGTGTTTTGAGATTTCGGTGTAGTTAGTTAAATGAGTGGCGACAAAAGTAAGTCATTGTTTAAGATTGTAATTGAATTGGTACAGTTACTGCCCTCTATCGGTTTTTTTATTTAGGTTATTTACCAACAGGTTGTATGTCGATAATACAGGTTTCTATTGTGCGTCCAGATGGCGATTGTATCAAAACTGTCAGTTTGAAAAAGAAGTGTTGTTGATATAAAAAGCCGGTTTCCTGTAGTTTCTTCCTCTTTTTCTCGTTAATATTCAAACAATAAACAAAGGACTTTTTTGCCTTTAGTTATAAAACGGGCAACCGGCCCCATGTTTTTTGCAAGCTGTACAAAATAATTGTCGCATGTTAGTGTTTTATCATGTTTATAACGATTAAATTATTATTGATTGATTATATATATCATGTTTATACGAGAGATGGGAAGGCTGAATGAAGGGTGAATGCCGGTAACTCCATTAATGGTGGACTGAATGCCGTTGGCGCTAATAAAAAACTGTCAAAAGAAGCGAAGCTAGCAGTCAACAATGGAGTCCTGGTACCTACCCTGATGTATGGCAGTGAGATATGGAACTGGCAGAGGAAGGATGAAAGTAAACTATATGCTGTTGAAATGAGATCCCTGAGACGTATGTGTAGTAAAACAATGTATGATCGCGTGAGAAATTTGGATATCCGCAAAGAATGTAAGGCTGATATAAGCATAATGAGTAAGATTAAGAAAGCGACCCTCAGATGGTTTGGGCATGTAGAGCGAATGAACGAAGAAACTAGTGTAAGAAGAATATACGACGCGAATGTGAATGGTAGAAGTCGGGGACACCCGAGGAAGACATGGCACGATCAACTGAATCCATGTCAAAAGTCAGAATAATAGAAGAGAATGTATGAGACGATGTATGAATGTGAGTGAGGCAAAACCGAGTTGTTTGGCGGTCCGTCCTCTCTGCCTACCCCTGCGGGGAAACGGCGTGATGGTTAGTTAGTTATAACATGAAAAGTTTATAAATAAAAGAACAGTTCAAATTCTCGAGTGGTTTTAAATTGAAGAATGGACCTTATTAATTCCTATATTTTAAAACAATACAGTACACGGCAACAATCGGTACAGAAAAAACGAACGTTTTTATAGGTTTTCTGGATAAAATATGGTGAGAATCAGTAAAGCGGAAAATGTAGCACACATATAGTAGTATTTCTGCGTTCACTTTTATGTCCCGTGTCTTATGAAAGCAGTCAGCAGTGCGCCCGCTTTCTTATTAAAATAAACGTACTATAAATCCTCTGCCGAGGTTGTTAAACAGGTTCCTTTATGAGCGGTTTTTGGTTCATGAAATTGCGAATTAAATTACGATGTTTACGATGGAAGTAGTTTGGGTGGGTCTTTCAACTTCTGGAGGAAAACATTAGCCTGCGTTTGTTATGAAAATATTCCACGGGGATAGCCAAGAGCAGCGTCGTACCATTGGAACCAAATTTGCCCCTCAAAGGTTTACGGCAAGGGATACATTAGGTCGCAAGGGAGACAAATGCATTAAAATCATAACTTGAGTGTTAACGTAATGAAATAAATTCTCTTGTCTTTTAATGCGACGGACAAGAGGGTATTTTATGGAAGGAAAGTGCGGGAGAGATTTGAGATAATATAATTTACCTATATGTTTGAACATTGTAAGTACACTGGAATTTATGTTATGTTTATGCTCCCAGGCTAAAAGCCATATTTATTTAAGTTGAGTTCTGCGTTGGTGAAAGAAATTGGATAAGTTCAGCTACTCCATCTTTATCTTTACTCTTTACTAAATATAAAATGAAGTCGCTCAAGATGTATGTGCGCTTAGATCTTTTAAACTATGTAACGGATTTTCATGCGGTTTTCACCAGTAGATGGAGTGATTCACGAGAAAGGTTTTTAGGTATATAATTTGTCAAGGTTTTGTTTAAATTGGTTGAAGTACATAATATATCTGGCCAAGCGGCAGCGTGCAGCGGGTAGCAGGCAGCGGGCTAACAATAAAGAACGGATTTAACGGATGGCGTTGGTTATAAAGGTTTCGTTAGCCACAGCAACGTGTGACCGGATCTGCTAGTTTTTTATAAAATACCAAGATAGTAGGTAAAAAATTATATGATATTTTATTTTATTTATTTATTTAACGCCCAAAGGGCTTTTACATATTGGTAGTACAAATAATTCATGACAGATTATTTTTTATACAGAAATAATAAAAATAAAATTTGATAAAAAAAGCACACAAGTCATAAAAATACAAAAACACAGCGATTTCATGGGTTTTCAGAAAAACAGATATGTTTAGGAATAGTTTTGGAATAAGTTTTTTACAAGATCAACAAAATTCGCCAAGTTTATGTTAAATATGTCAATATCACCTATGATATGAGTAAAAATATTCACGATTCTATGTATATAATAAAGTTCTTGCTGACGATGTTCCCTGTCAATAATGTTCCCAATTAGAAAGAGGTAAAATGCATTTTTTTCTTTTTCATTCGTACCAAAAATATTTATTTTTAACTTAATGAGTAAAAATTGAAGTTGTAATATTTAATAATTGAAGATAATATTGGCGAAACCCTATCGAAAATCAGAATCAGAAAAAGATACGGTCACATCTAGGACTCGAACCTAGGACCTATGACTTACGAGGTCAGTACTCTACCAACTGAGTTTTTATCCAATTCGGTCATATTTAACTCTATCATTCTTCGATCAAGAACTACCAACATTATCTTCATTTTCTTAACGCATATTTTTGTAATCATAATCATAATCTTACAATCATACATAAAGATAGCAGCCAGTAAAAATATGCGTCAAGAAAATTAAGTAAATAATTAATTAAAATAACCCTGACTACTGAGTAAATAGCCTAATCAAAAATAAAACTTAGAGGGCCTCTTAAAAAAATCTACAAAAATAACACTTTTTGAAAAATAATAATTTTTGCCCAATTAATTTCGTAATTTATTTTATTAACTAACTTAGACTTGACTATCAATTTAAGTTAAAAAAATTGCTCAAAAAAATTAACTCGTTAATGACAAAAGTGCTATTTTTCCAAAGATATGATGCACCGTCAGTTTTATTTTGGACTTCGATCAATATCAGGGTTGCGTAAACAAAATTAGAATGTTGAATATGGAATTTGTTTCTCTGGCACTTGGAAAACTGACACAAGGTGTCGAATTTTAGGAATTATAAAAGTGCCAATATCTCGAAAACTAAAGATTTTTCTAAATTCAATTTTTGTAATTATGGTCCGAATGATTTGGCCTATCAGCCCTCTAATGAATGACGTTGACTTTTGGGGCACCCGATGTATGGCAAATACCGGGTGAAATAAAGCTGAATGTTTACCCAGCGATGGCATGTGGAGAATAAGTGTAGATGTTATGTAGAAGAAACGAGAAAATTAAGTAGGTACTTTATGTATCGGCTAATTAGTGCCATCTATCTGCAGATTTTCACTGTGAGAATCAGAAGATTTTGAGCATTTGGGATTTTGAGAATTGAAGTTTAATTTTGAAAACAGATCAGAAGAAGAGTCAAAAGTTGCAAACTGTTGCATTCGGCCCCTTTGTTACATTTTCATTATTCTCATAATGGCATCTCCAGTACCTTCAGATCGGCAATGTTCATAAATCAAGTCTTCCGTCGTTAATAATACTCGGACACTATCAGCTTCGGAAAATAAATGAGATCGGATGAACGGGTCTGATATTTTTTATTCCAATTTTCAAGAAGTGGTGAGAAAAGTGCCCCAGACTCCACGCTCAAGGAAAACGATTAAAAGATTCAATTTACGTCCCTGATACGAATTTACTCGAATGAGCTTAATGAAGTGAATATTTAGGGGGCTGCTAAATATAATAACACTGGGGACGCTGAAATTGAATATTTATGGAATCGTTTGAATCTTATCATTTAATTGAAGAAATCTAAATCGATTCCTGAATTAATATATTAATGGTCGCTCTTCTCAGAGCTGAAGAGATTTTTTAAGGGGATATACTTATATTTCATCTCTTCAGGCTTAAATTTTGGAAAATGTAAGTACATCTATAGGAATACTTGTATTGATAAACTCAACACCAGACGAAGACGTCTGATTTCTTGAAAACAACTTCAGAAATTCAATACGACGAACTACGAAATAACTTAGCAAATGGTTGGTTAAGCTATATTGGATGTTTTATTCAGTATTCAGTATTGAGGCAATATCATTTTGTACAGTTGTTGTGGCTTCATAAACCCTCGTCAATACAGCTATAGATACTAGTATATCCTTTCTATTGAATTACAATGAAGCGGGGACATTTAATATTTTTCTTAATCAAGACGCCGGTATTCTTTCTCAACATAAAATGAAAGACCCTTTCAACACTTGTAGTGCAAAATGTAGACGATTTTAAAATATACCTTTTATCTGACAATGAACCTTCAACGTATTGTGTGATCCCTTTTATCCAATATCGGATTACTTGCAATCCGCAATCCCCGATACCGACCCGCAATATCCAGGGCAACTCCATCATTGTAAACTGCTCAGAGTTCCCTACTTCCCTTTGTCAGCAGGGAGAAATTGTATTTTTTGTCCGCCGGTCAAAATCAAGGCAGGTCTAAGAAATCGGCTTGAAATCAATTCGGAAGCTTTAAATCTCGGGACATCTTCCGCTTTTCCCGGCGAATTGAATATTCCGATACACAAAAACTACTCACAACCAGACGAAATAAACAAGGTGGAAAATATATTCAAATTCGATGGAGAAAGCTCACCGTCTAAAAAAGAATCGTTGAAACGAACTTTTGCAAATATTGTTTCAATATTATAAAGGTTCTCCTTGGAAAATAAAAAAACTTTTGTAACAATTTTATGGCGAAACTACGGTGACGTTAATTAAACGTTGAACAGGTTTTTGTTATACAAAACTGGTCCGTGACTGCCTTTGTTAATTATTTGAAATTTTACTGAATTCACAGAGGTTATGATGAAACTTTTTTGTTTTCCTCACCCTAGTTTTTTGGGTGCTAAAGTTGAATAATTAGGCGCGGGGTCGTATTTTATAAAACATTACACAGTAAATACATTGATAACGCCAAAGAGCCTTACTAATAAGCAAGTTTTAAATTTAACTGAACTAATAAACTATCATTAATGTGCCGTAAATGGTTGTTTTAACAGTTGTGTAAAATTTAAAAAAAAACATTAGTAAGGTGAAAGACTTTTAAAATGTTGTTTGGAAACACCGCACAAATAATCTCAAGAAGTGTGGTCTTTTCTGATTTCTAAGAAACAGAGTGAACAGTTTACAAAATGTCTTAGGTTCCAGAGAGGTGTATTAAATTCATTTTTTTTTGTGAAATTCACCAAATATTTACAAATATCGAAATCTAATATCCGTTTTAAATAGGTATAAACGTTTAATGAATTTTCCACAGACACCTCCCCAAAATACTTCTACCAGTTTAACTCTTCAGTAAGTGACCTTTTGGCAAAGGACATCATAAATTCATTACCTGATTCAATAACCACGAAATATTTTATATATTTACTAGCCGACCCGACCAACTTCGTAAAATCAATAACTGTTAAATTAAATTAAATTAGTTTTTTTATTAAGTTAAAAATTACACAATTAAGCAATTATCGATGCCCAACTGTCCGTGTTTTGTTTCTGTCAGTATCAGAGATGGCGTTGTGTACGGATTTATATTTTTGTGATTTTATTACTTTTCCACTTACTTATGGGAATTTTTGGAAGGAAGCGGGTACGGGTGCCGCCGCCCCGGGAACTATTTATTGGATAACCAACACCTCTACCATAGGTCACCCCAAGTGGTTCGCTACGTTGGGTGATTTAGCAGGGATGTCCGGGTTCATGGGGTAACTTTTGTGCGGGTCTTGGCGGCGGATGCGTCTGCCCACCTGCTGCGTGGCGGGCCGGATCAAGATAGACTGGTTGAGGGAGGCCTTTTGACCTTTGCAGCCGGATTCTCTCGACCAATGGGTCGAAACAGTACGGCTGGAAAGGTCAAGGTAAAAGGTCAATTCCGGTCAAATCAATGGCCTTGCACCGCTGTTGGAGGGATGGATTCACTCCCGGATACACTGACCTCCAGATTCCTACCCACCCCTCATGCCTCTTTCCTTCCAGAACTTCCTATCCTACCCTTCTATAAAAAGACCCTCCACACAGCATCCCCTTAGATGACATAGGTCCTGAGTTGAGCTTCCGTAAAAAAATGCGTTTCATTTCAGAGAGTTATTATTGTATTTTTCCTTTAGAGGGGTAGAGACATACGTTCACCGTTTATCTCATTTTCCACTATTGACATTTATTGTGTAAGAAAGAGGGGCAGCATTCTATGATTAAGAACAAAAGCGAAACAATTAGCACATTGACATTTGACGTTTCTGAATTTTTGGAATTCACTCACAGTTAGTTAAATATTATACCTATCACAATATTGCTGCAGTTCTTTCAAAATATGAGAATTCGTTCCATACAAAATGTACGGAAAAATTAATTTTCTTCATAACTTTCTTTATCGTGAATTTTTGCGATGTTTTAATAGTTATTCTGTTATCCGGGGCGGAGACAAATCCAACAAATCAAATATCATCAAAATCGGTCCAGCCGATCTCGAGTTATAAATAATGTAACTAACCCGACTTTGTTTTATATATTAATATATATTTATTTGAGATCCAGCCAAAAGCAAATAGTGAATAGTATTCTATCACGGAGTTATTTCTGTTATTTTTTGTGTGTCTTCCTTTCAACGGAATTCCAATTAGTTTCAGAGTAATTTGTTCGAATCCGAGTTGGTCGAGCTTAAAATACAGCCTTATGTTCGGTCCTCGGTATCTATCCACTGATGGCTGACGTAAGAGAAGTATTATTAAAAGTTTGCAAAGAGTAAGAGAGTTGAAAGAAGTGCATTCCACGAAAGAGATTTACATTCTCCCGGCGCAGGAGAGTTGCAAACTTTTCCCCATACTAAACGAGACGAGATTTTAAAGCCTTTGAGCAAATTGTTTTTCCGGAGTTTCTTTGCGGACGCCGCGCCCGCCGTTCAAAGAAAACTGGATTGATTACAGAAACCACGTGTATGAACTACTTACGTTACCTGTTTCTGATTATACCAGTAGCTGCATTAGACCGCTCGTGCAGACTTTCCTCTGTGACATATTGTACAGTCTCTCTGTCGACAAAATCTAGAAATGTATTAAACAGAAACATACATTTTGTTGCACCTAGAATAAAATAAAGTAGATTCAAAAGCGATATTACGTTTGACATCTGGCATACTGACAAGGGACAGGAAGAGTGGCATGAATCAATTATTCTTAATACTATTTTAGTAAAAAAATAAATTTGTGAAATTATTGCTGGTTAAACTTTTAACTTGAACCAAAATGTTATTTAAAAGTTACATTATTTTTTCTTTAAACCATCTTTGTGTTTCCATTCAACGTCTTTTTGAGTTATAGATTAAAAAAATACGTAATTTTCTTTTTAAATATTTTGAAGTATGATAGCATATAAATATATTGTATTGGGAATGTTTTGAGTGTGCAATTTAGCTAGAGTCGTTTAAAGAAAGGTAACCGTGAGAACATCTTCCATTTTGGCCCAAATAAATGAGTAATTAATTATTTTTGGTTATACTATTAATTATACTCACTTATATGTACAAATATGTGATATTGATTTGGTAATAAAGATTTTCCTTGTATTTCTGTTCGGTGTGGAAACATGGACACTTAGAGCCAGCGAAAGAAAACGGATAGACGCCTTCGAAATGTGGTGCTGTAGAAAAATGCTCCGGTTTCCATGAATAGCCCGACACACAAATGTGTACATCCTGGAAGGGCTAGGCATCCACAATAGGCTTTCAACTATCTACTTACAATTTATCTTAAAAAACTTTCGACACGTTGCTCGCAAAACTGAGGACTCGAACTTGGAGAAGAACTTCACTAGCAAAATTGAGGACTCGAACTTGGAGAAGAGCTTCACTAGCAAAACTGAGGACTCGAACTTGGAGAAGAACTTCACTAGCAAAACTGAGGACTCGAACTTGGAGAAGAACTTCACTAGCAAAACTGAAGACTCGAACTTGGAGAAGAACTTCACTAGCAAAACTGAAGACTCGAACTTGGAGAAGAACTTCACTAGCAAAGTGGAAGACGGAAGAAGCAGAGTATCACTGGCGTCTGGGCCGTCGCGCGTCGGTGTCCGCAGCTCTCCATGCAGCGCAGGACCGTGAGGAGTGGAGGAGCGTTGTCCACCATGGAAATTGGAGTAGGAGTCATGATCTTCAATGATCTTCAATGAGGATCCGACTTGAGAAGAATACAAACATGTAATATTAAATGCACAATCGTGAAATTTATTTACTTTTTACTTGCATCAATGTTTATTATTTACATTCGCAAAACATTATTCACTACGAAATAAAAATAATTGTACATTTCTGACGTTTCAAAATTAATTACTAACTCAAGATAAGAAAATACAACGATAACATCTGAGAAACTTAACCCAAATGATTTATGTTACTGAGAAATGATACAAAAAATATTTTCTTAAACAAAGGTGAAATGATTCGATTTTTCCAGAATAATATTCGAATGAAAGGAATATAAGGAATTAAAATAAGTTTCAATATTTTCCGTGTACCTTCATATAACTATTTTTCGTTCCCTGATTTTTTTAACAAAAAGTGAAATTTCTCTTCACCCTGCAAACTTCATTGTGTAAATATTTTTCTCAGAATTCCTGGAGGGTTTTATAGCAAGGATATCAAAACTAAAACTTTTTAAAATATTAAACCGCACAAGACTTCGCCCCTGCCTTTCATATATATAGAGCATATTTCCTATATTGTAAGATTGAAGGGATTGAAGTACCTAGCAATTAGATTTGGTCACCAAAAAGACCCGTCTTTCCGCATTTCTACCGATTTAATACTTTAAGTTTTAAACCCCTTAAAAATATATGTTATTCTTGAAGATAATAATATTACTTAATGAGTTCCCCATGCCGAAACGGCATTCTATAAAATTCCTTAGATAGAAACAAATCGGAAAGTACGCACCCAAAATTATTATAGGTAAACACGTTTTTTTCAGATATTTTATGTTATTTTACAAGTATGAAAAATAAAGATAATAATAATAATACTGTTAATTCCAGGATGTCGGAAGGATAATACAATCCCACACGTCCCATAAAGTTGTACATATTTACATAACAGATAAAGTAAAAAAAGTAAATAAAAAAGAAAAGAAAAAAATAAATAAAAAACATTGGTAAGCGATAATAGAAATAAAATAAATAATCAATTATAATGTAGGACGCGGTCTGGAGTGAGCTCGGGCCCAGCACTCGCTCAAGAGTGGCGCTTGGTGCTGGAAGGCTGCGATAACCACTGTGTTATCGGAAGCCATTAGCCGCATCCTGGCTCCAGTGACGCGGTGTCTCATCAGACCGGCGAATCCGTGCAGTCCTAGCTCCGTAAACATTGAAGAATCGCTGCTGTATCTTCTGTATCCAAATATAATTCTGCAAGCATCATTATATTGGATCCGGAGTCGTTCTATTGAGCAGGTTCAGTAGTGACACCATGTTTCACATGTATATAGGCTAGTGCAAAAAGCATTGAACAATGTTTTTTTAACATTGTTACTGCATTTGAAGAATCTTCGGGCAATCATATTAGATAGTATACTGATACTTCTCTGCTGTCGTTCAATATTACTATCATCCGAGAGGTCTTCAGTAATAATGTGTCCCAAGTATTTTACATTATTAGATGCGTTTATGTTTTCCTCATTAAGTTTTACAGGGAGCATTTTCTCGGGATTTTTTCCATGGTGGAATGCGATTAGTTCCGTCTTCTTGGGGTTGTACATTTTTTGAAAAAAATCAGTGTTTCTTTAAATGCTATTTTAGATATTCCCCACGAGATTTTTTTTACTCTATATTAAACGATGTTTATTTTTATGTTCATGTTTTATTAAACGTTTTCTCTCCAAATAATACAAATCAAATCTCTCTATCATCGTCTTTTTCAGTGGGTATACCGCACCTTAAGCCTTTGACAGTAACTTTTTATTTTTTTATTTAATTTTTTATTTTTTTTATTATTGTATAAAAGTTACAAACGATGGGAATTTATACCCGCTAAGCTACTGCAAGTAACTTGTTAGCAGGAGATTAGTTCCACATATTAGTTAAAACAATACATGAAATAATCCTAAACGCATCAGCGTGGCAAAAACATACACGTATAACAACATATTAAATATAAATATATATAGGTACACTATAAACGATTTCGATTCTTAATGGTAATTTTCACCAGAACTGATATTATTTACATCTCCGAGTATTCAGAATTTGTAAATAATGAGAATTTCATATAACATTTTGTACTCGTACCTGGGAATACCATCTCCCTAAAAGTGATTTCCATAAAATAATCACAATATGTTAATAGTCTATAAATCACAGAATAACAATAAATTGTGATGTACGGTCCGGATAATGTCGTATTTGCGAGATTTTTCAACGTTAATAATGTTTTGTTAGGGAGGACGACCAGTGGTGCGGCAAACCTGGTAGCGGTCACCTCTAACCGATCACTGTACTACCCGTTTTAATTAGGTTTTCAAACAAAATGCGCGCTACACTCAGAATTACAATGAACTGTATTGGAAGGATTGAAAAGTAGGAATGCCTTTGAATTGTGGATTTTGTACGAATAGGCGCACCCTCAAAAATTTAGAAGTTTAATGTTTATTGGAACAACTTTTGAAGGTTATACCCATCAACGTTATATTTAATCAAAGAAAAAAAAATTCAAAATCTCACTAACTAAGTAACTATCACGCCATTTCCTCGTAGGGGTAGGCAGAGAGAACGGACCGCCAAACAACTCGATCTTGGCACATACTCCTTGCCTCGTTTATATTCATACATTGTCTCATATATTCCCTTCTGTTATTCTGGCTCTTGAAGTATCTGATTCACTTGATCGATAATTGTTTGCAAGCATTGAAAGAGTTGTGATTGGGCGCGAAATTGAGTAATCTGAAAGTATGTTGCCTGTTGTATGCTGATGATGCGGTGCTGAATTCTAACAATATGGAAGTTGTAGTCTCTCGTGTCTAGGATGAACTAAGTATGTATGAAGAATGTGTTAATGATGAATGTAAGTAAGTCAAAAGTCATGGCATTTGTAAGAAACAGTATGAAAACAATGTGCAATTTAATTATGAATAATGAATACTTGAAGCAGGTGGATGAGTGTATGTATTTGGGAAGTATGTTAACGAGAGATGGGAAGGTTGACAGAGATATTGAAAGAAGGGTATATGCAAGTAACTCCATGAATGGAGTACTGAATGCGCGCCGACAAAAACTAATAAATCTAAACGAAACATAAAATAGAAAAAATACATCAATTAAAAAAGTAACGGTTGCAATTCGAAATCAAATCCAGGATCTCTCATTTATCGGGATAACGACTGTACCCACTCAGCCATTGTGAATTTACCTTTGTGGCCGACATTAATCATTGTGATCGAGTGTTTAGAGACGTTGTCTCGGTATGAGCACCTTTACCTTTTCATTTTCTGTGTCCTGTTCTATATCATGTTTAGATTAGATTATTTATTTAGGGTGTACTGTACAGGGCCCGCAGATACTTTAATAGTATACAACTGCTAACCCTGTACAAATCACAAGTGCGCCCCACGGTTGAATTTGGCAGCCACCTCTGGTCTGGAGCTCCAAAATACCTGAAAAATATCCTCGACTCCGTGCAAAAACGGGCGGTCCGCTTAATAGATTCTCCCATCTTAACAGACAGATTGCAATCTTTAGAGCACAGGCGTCGGGTGGGAATGCTATCCTTGTTCTACCGGTATTACAATGGAAGATGATCCGAGGAACTAGCGTCATTGATCCCTTCGGCACCGGTGCATAGTCGGAAAACACGCCAAACGCGTGCCCAACATTTGTACACGGTTGACATTTGTCACATGAGAACGGGTCGTTTCTTCGACTCGTTCTTGTGTTCAATAGCTCGGCTGTGGAATGATTTGCCGGCCTCTGTGTTTCCTCCTTTCTGCAACATGGGTCTCTTCAAGACATTCATTCCTTCCTCTCGTCAAGTCTCGTCAAGTCAACTCATCAAGACGTTCATTCCTTCCTCTCCTCAAAAAGACCCTCCGCACAGCATCCCAGATGACATAGGCCCTGAGGGAAATTATTTTCCTCAGGGCCTCCTGTGTGGAGTTAATGTAAAAAAAAAATTATAAATTTTATTTTCAGGAGGTCTAGCACGGACGATCAATAAGATGTTGACCAAATACGTAATTTATGGTCAGTTATCAATATTTGCGAACACGGTCCACAATTGGTAAGAGATATTCCGACCGATAAAAATTAGCGAAGCCTCCATAGAATCAGATAAGTTTCGGTTAACTGTCAATATACGCGTATTACGAAAATTTACTGGCTTATTAATGAACGGAATTCAAATAACGAAGCTCGTAGAATTGAAAGAATTCACATAGGATATAGGCGATTCATAGACTATGTGTAACCCTTAGATAGCAACCTTACGTGGCTGTTGTATTGGCGTATTTAGCATAGTTACATAGCACAGATATGTGATGTTTTCTATGTTACTCTACCAAATACGCCAACGTGATAAACCACGCAAGGTTCCAGGGTGAGATCTTTATGTTATTTTTCTCATGTTCATTATGCTGTTTTTCATTGTTTTGTCGTGTAGGTACCTATCTATGGACGTTTAATATATTATATTCTTTAATTTTACCGTAACTTATGTAAATTCCGCACAAGAGACCCAACTGTTCCAACAGTGAGTCAATGGCATATTGTGAGACCCAAGATAGTATGGAGAGAAATGAGATGGGAGAGAAGAAGATGGGAATTGCCTGGCTATGTTGTATATTCTATGGTCACCAAATAATGTTAAAACCATTTCACACATCGTTTCGATTCTGAATTACGGTCTTACACACTGAAAATATCTTCAATATACGTAGGTATACATATTTTTAACCTGATTTCTTTTCTCTGAATTCCATTATAATCAGTTTTATTTGAATCATTTGCGGAAACTTTATTGGTTTAAACAAAAAAAAATCTTGTATATAAATAAAAATGAATGTCTCTTTGGTTGTTTTTTACGCGGTCCCTAAACCATTCTTCCGATTGCGATGACATTTTGGTGAATTGTTGTGTGCACGCCCGCGATTGTTTCTATTGTATAGTGGTTAGTTCTAGCGTTATGAAATTATTTCCTGTGCCATTGATCCGGCGATGAAATTTTGGCCATTGATTGTGCGCATTCCCGTGAAGATTTCTATTTTATTTTTTTATTTTTTTTTACAGTGAATACCGCACAAGAATCTCAACTGCTCCCGTCTGGAGCCAGTGAGACTATGGCATCCCCAATTGGGGTATGTTGTGAGGCTGAAGGTAGTGGGGAGGGGAAGGAGGTGGGGAAGAGGAAGGTTGGGAAGTACCTGGCTATTCAGATCTGGTCACCAAACACGGCTAAAGCCATTTTTAAGCAACGTTTCAATTCTGAATGGTGGTCTTACACCAGGGCGATACTGATAGTATCTTCCACTCTGGAACATGCCGCAAATATACTATATATTATTTTAAATTAATTAATTGTGAAATAACACAAATTAATCAAATAAAATTTATTTGCGCATGCCGGGTTCGAACCCGTGACCTCCGGATTGTGAGTCAAGAGTCTTACCCACTGGACTATAATAAATGAGCGTGATGAAATGTGAATAACAAAGTTGCGATGGGTGGCGTGCTAGTAGTTTGCAGAAAAATTGTATTTTATGTAGTTAAGCGGCAGGGATAGGTCTGCCATAGGTCACCCCAAGTGATTCGCTATGTTTGGTGATTTAGCAGAGGTGCCCGGGTTCATGAGGTGATGTTTGTCCAAATTTTGGTGGCCGATACGTCTGCTTATCTGCTGCGTGTTGGGCAGGATCGAGAGAGACTGGTTGAGGGAGATCTTTTACCCTCCAGCTAGTATCTTTCAACCCATCGCTTTGCACTTCAGTTGAAGGGATGGATTCATACGTCCGTCACTCCTGGACACACTAAGCCCCAGATGATTCCCCAAGGGAAAGGTGGAGGGAGAACGCTTGGAAAGAAGGGCACGCGGGAGGGGAAGGGAGACGGAAGGGGAAAGAGGACGAATGGGAAAGGACACGCAGAGATAATTTCTTTTATTTAAGTGGCATTGCAACGCACGCCGGGTACTCGCTAGCTTCATATTTTATTTATTTTTTTATTTTTTTTTTTATTAGAAATAGAAGGTACATAAATTACAAATAAATTTTATACAGTATTTAATTACATGGTAGATATATTTGATGTACCCCCATAATTAAGCAAGGCTTGTGTGTATGGGGGGGGTGTTATTGTATTGCTTTTTTTATATCATTCAGTTTATTTATATCACATTTAAATTACCATTTAAACGAAGTTTTCAGTATAATTTTTAAGGTGAGTTTTAAAAATTTTTATATTGGTATTCATGTTTCTAATTTTTTCTGGTAATGAATTAAAAAATTTTGCTCCGAGATATTTATGACTCAATTGTTCAATTTTTTTTTACATTTTGGAGTGGGAAGTATTGATGTTTGTCTAAGACTTCTGTTATTTTAAATGGTGCAACTTGATTTTTAATATTATCTTTATAAATTTGTAATGTTGCATGATAAAAGTATAATGCACTTAATTTTCTGACTTTAAATTGTTTGAATAAAAGTTCTGACGAATATGAGTAGGGTTTTTTTAAAATTGTTTTTATTATTAGTTTTTGTGATATGTAAATTGTTTGTGTTTGATTTGTATATGTACCGCCCCATCCTATAATGCCGTATTGTATAATTGATTGACAGAAAGCGAAGTATGTGGTTCTAAGTAATTTTTCGTTTAAAATATCTCTTAAACATCTAAATATATATGTTAGTTTCCTTATTCTGTTGTTCAGAATATTTATGTGTGGAGACCATTTTAAACGCTGGTCTATTGTTATGCCCAGGTACTTAATATCAGTTTTGCTTTCTATTTTTGAACATGATACATTTGTGGTTTTCTGTATTTGTCACAGAGTGGATTATTAAGTTTATTTCTTTAGGTGTTTCTTGTTTTTTAATGAAAAATGGCAAATAATAGGTTTTTTTAGAATTTAAAGTCAATAGGTTTTTATCAAACCATAATTTTAGTGCATTGATATCTGTATTTGCCATTTTGTTTAATTCAGACCAAGTGTTTGCTTTTAGTAGTAGGACTGTGTCGTCAGCGTAGGAGACAATGTCTCCATATTTAGAAATATTGAATATATCATTGACATATATAATAAATAACAATGGTCCCAAAACTGTTCCTTGGGGTATTGAAAAATCGCTATATTTTGAATCGCTGACTTGATTTAGTAATTTTACTTGTTGTGGTCTTTCATGTAAATAACTAGCTATCCATGCTAAAACTTTCCCATTAATTCCTATAGATTTTAATTTATTTATTAATTTTTTATGTGATATGCTGTCGAAAGCTTTTTTCAAGTCTATAAATATTCCGATACATTTTTTATCGGAATCTAGGGCCGTATATAAATAGTTGGTTATTTTTGCTATCGCGTCGTGAGTACTTGTATTTTTTTTGAGGCCGAATTGATTATCATAGATTATTTTATTTTCATCTAAGAATGTCCAAATTTGTTTTTTTACAATTTTCTCATATATTTTTGATATATTTGATAGAAGGGAAATCGGGCGGTAATTTTGTGGGTCTTTAGGATAGTCTGTTTTATAAATGGGAGTTATAATTGCTCTTTTGTAATTATTGGGAAATTCGCCATTTGCTAGACTTAGGTTTATTATATGTGTTATTGGGAGAATTAAGTATGTTTTCATCGCTTTTATTGTCTTAGCATCTATGTTATCAAAGCCGGGGGCAGAACCTCCTTTTAGTTCCGAAATAGTTCTGTCAATGTCGGCTTCTGTGACTGGCTCAAATTTATTTATTTGAAATTGTGTTCTGTGTTGTGGATTTGATATGTTGGTCGAATTTATGGATTTTGCTAGGTTTTTTCCAACGTTATTAAAATGGTTATTTAAAATATTACAACATTTTTTTGTGTCATTTTGTACATTATATATTAATTTCCCATCTGATATTTCGGATATGTGCTTATATGTTTTATTTTTATTTATTATTTCATTTATTGTTGACCATATTTTTTTATTATTGTCTTTAGCTTCTGTTATAATTTTTGAGTAATAGTCGTTTTTCGTTTTTCTAATTAGAGTAGTTAATATATTTTAATATTTTTTATAATATAGTACAATTTTATTGTGAACTAGTGGCCTTTGTGTTATTTTATAAAGTTTATTTTTTTTTCGAATGGCTTTTATTAATCCTAGAGTAATCCATGGTTTAATTTTCTTTGTTTTTGAATTGGGGACGATCTGTGTTGTTTTTGTTGCTTCTAAAACGTGTTTAGTTAAAGTTTTTTCAAACAGTAAGGCACTTTGGTTGGTGCATTTATTTTTTAAAACTTCTTCCCATTTTTCATGTATTAATGATTTTTTTAATAATTCATAGTCTATTTGGGAATATGGAAGATTTAATTTGGGTATTGTGTTTAGTTTTTTATTTGTCTCATGTAATATAAGACACGCGTAATGGTCAGTTATATTGGTTTTCCAAAGAGTAGATTTAATATTTTTTATTTAATTTAAATGTATATTACACCAGATATGGTCTATACATGATGGAGTTTGGTTTTTAATTTCTTGAGTGTTACTATTAATACAAGATTTAAAGTTGAGATGCGTCATCATGTTAATGAAATTATTTTTTTCTATTGAGTTATGGTTAGCAGAAATGTTTATATTGAAATCACCACATACAAAAGTAAGAATTTTCGATAATTTGCTTAGATATTCATATAGTTCATTGATGAAGTTAGTTATGTTTGATTTGTGTGTTCTGTACACTGTTATAATTCTGTATAATTTGTTTTTTAATTTTATATCTATTTTTAGACAATTTACATGTTGTATATATATTTCTTCAGTGTTAATAATTTCACACTCATCATGAACAAATATAATTATACCACTATTTTTATTAATTGGTGTTGTTGTTGCGATGCCTTTGTAGTTGGGTAGTGCATTAATGTGTTGATCGTTATTACAGTGCGTTTCTGTTAACACTATGCAGGCGGGCGATAAAAACAGATCGTTTATATTTATCAAAAATTCATCAAGGTTTTTTGCGATGCTTCGAATGTTCATGTGTAGTAATAAAAAGGGGGAACTGTTTGTAACACACCACTTATTTACTTCTTTAATATTTTGACATATTTCTTGGTTTATTTTGTATTTTTCGTCAATTTGTTTTACTATGTATTCGGTCATTTTGAATTATAATTAATTTTTTTCTTGAGCAAAGTTAAGCATTTTCAATCTGTGTTTGCATTTTTCACTATTTGATTTGTGGTCTGTTGGAGTCGTAGTATTAAATTTTAAATTAAGTTCTGTGCAATTAATGCATTTTGGTATTTCATTCTTATTGTTGCAGTTTTTTATGTTGTGTTCACCCGCACAATGAAGGCATATTGGTTTGTTCGGTGGTTGGAGGCAACGCATTGCTGTGTGACCATATTTTTGGCAATGGTAACACTGCATTAGGGGGTTGCAATCGTCTACTTTAATTTGGTAAAATCCAAGGTTTACGCTTTTTTTCGAAATTAGAAGATTTTTGAGATCTCCACTGGTTTCGAGAATTATATTTTATTGTTTAAATTTTTTAATTTGTATGGTTCCTTTGTATTTTATCTGGTTTGGGTCCATTTCGTAAATAATTTTTATGTCTTCATTTTGCAGAATCAAATCTGATATAAATTCTTCTTGTGTATATTTTTCGTCTATTCCTTTAAAGATCATGCACGGTCTTTTTTTATCAATGTTTTCAACGTATATTCATTCAAGTTTTAATTTTGTAATTTCATTTTTGATGTTGGCCATATCATCCGCTTTTTGTAGATTTATTATTAATTCATTTTTTGATGTCTTCCTGATGCTGCTTACTCCGATTCCCAGTTTAGATATTTTGACGTTCTTAATGATGGTTTCTTTTATGTCTTCGTTTTCATTTTTAGTTTTTATTATAACGGGGAATACTGGAATTTTAGGTGTCGCGTATTTTCCACTGGCGATGCTAGCGTAACTTTTCGTAGTTACTTTGTTTTCGAGATTTTGGAATTTTTCTAAGTTACTGATATATTTTCTATCACTCACGATTATATTTTCTTGTAATTCGATAATTTTTTCCTGTAATGAGAGACTCTCTTTGTTAATTGCATCTTCCAACCTCGTTATTATGAGTTCAATAGTATTTTTTGTTTTTTGGTCCTTGACTGTCTGAATTTTCGCAACCTCACTCTTTAGTTCATTTATACAGCTTGCTACCGTCATTTTTATAAACAATGTACCTAGATAGAACTGTGTACTTGTTTCCCAAAAAAGGAAAATAATATAAATACACTTTAGTCGTCTCCTCATTGCTCAGTAACGTGACTCCCTAGCCAATTTTCAAGATGGTTCAAACTTGTCCAATCCTCGCGGTCCTGCGATGCACGGTGGACTGTGGACGGCCGCTGACGCACCTTCTGGACGAGGGTAATCTAAGCAGGGTACTCACCTAACCGTGTAACCTGTAACGTATCTGATACTGTATCAAGTGAGTACGTAGGCACGAGTCTACTGCGAACCGCTCGCGCGTGGAGCGCAGTGTGCTCGCAGAGACCCGCCGACGCCGACGGCGGTATCACTGCGAGCACAAAGGCGGCTCGCATTGTGCATAAGGACGGCGACACGGCCGCTTGTGTAGTGAGTACGTGAGCGCGAGCTTAAAACGAACGTTTTCATCATGGAGTGGACAGATGAATAAAATTCAATTGTTCTTGAAATGTCCACTGATCTCTTGAGACTTCATATCCATTATTAAATTATTCGAATGATTTCTATTTTTGTATATTTCACTTTGCCAGAACCGACGTGGGCTTTTATAATCTTCGATGATATTGTACATGAATATGAACGCAGCACTAGCCACCATTTGAGACATGGTGTCGGCGTGATATCGTCACGAGCACTGCGGATCCGGGAGATCGTAGCTGGATACGCGGTTACCGTGGACGAGCCGTACCTACTTGCAGATTGATAAATATCAGATACATTACATGCTACACTCTAGGTGAGTACCCTGCACTTCAACGCTTCGGTGGTTTTCTTCTGTTAGATACTTCTGTTATTCACTCTGCCATACCAATCTTTGGATGACCAAACATTGTGGAACTATAATTAAGAAATTGTGGGACAACTGTGGACCAAACATTGTGGAACAAAAATTACTCAATAATGAAATTAGGCTGAAGAGAGTGGGGAATGAAAAAAAAGGAGATGGAGAAGATGAAGGTTAGGAAGAAGGTACCTGGCTATTCATTTCTGATCACCAAACACTATTAATGCTATTTCAAGCCAAATTTTTAATTTCGGAGGCTGGTATGGGTACCGCCGCCCCGGAAACCATTTATTGGATAAAAACACCTCTGCTATAGGTCACCAGATGAGTTCCGTTTCGTTTGGTGACTTAGCAGGGGTGCCCGGGTTCTTGGGGGGAGGTTTAAACATGTCGTAGCGGCGGATGCATTTTCCACACCTACTGCGTTGCGGGCCCGATCGGGAGAGACTGATTGAGGGAGACTGACTTGACCCATTACCCTATACTACAGTGGGTGGGTTGGATTCACACGTCCATCATTCCTTGACCCATTGACCCCCAGATTCCTATCCATACCTTGTATCTTTTTTATTTCCACAACTTCCTCTCATTCCTTTCCTTAAAAATCCTATGCAGCATCCTAAAAGATGATGTAGACCCCGAGGGATTTTATTTCCCCAGGGCATGCTGTGTAGAGCTAACACCTCTCCGGAAAACTTAATGATCAGAGATGATGGTAGATACATTACAAAATGTATTAATAATTAGACTCTAGTAAATATGATTCTCGAATAAGTAGATAAAATTAAAGATGTACAAAAAGCAATTTACAGTAAGCTAAATAAGATTTATTTGGATTATTCGATTAACTTCCGAGAAACGCAAAAAAAATGTTTTCGTCGAGCCTCAATGCTATTGAGAGCAACTTTTAGATTAGATATGAAGATGATGTAAGATAAAATGAATAATGTAATATTATGATTAACTAAAGGTTTATTCCATCGCCCAGATTTAGCGGAGCAAACAAAAACCACCTCGAACTAGGCACTGACACTGAATAAATCGGCCTCTTGCACTCCATCTATGTATGGCACTATATTATTTGACAAATGGTAATTAAATTAATGTGATATTCACATTCTTTGGCGGATTATGATTATGTTAAATCATAGATTCTCAACATTTTTTTTCCTAATGCCCACTATGAGAATATTTTTTTTCTAGCGCCCCCCAACTTTACTTAACATCTGTCGTCGTGAATCTGATCTGAAACAGCTATTGTCGCGATGATTATTTACCACAACGGGCGTAATAGGATGGAATGGAATTCTATGGGTCTCCTACCGCCCCCCTGAAAGTCTGAAACGCCTCCTAATTTTCTCTTGGTCTTCTACCACCCCCCTGAAAGTCTGAAACGCCAACAAGGGGGCGTTATCGCCCACGTTGAGAACCTACGTGTTAAACAATTCGTCAAAATGGAATTTCACGTTGTTTTCCAGACGAATGACGAAACGATTTATTAAAAAAAACTAGATGGTGTAAACTCGATTGTAACCTAATATTTGCATATTATTTTGTTTTTTACGACGAATTCGTCTTTTTACCTTATTTCGCACTTAAATTTGTTGACAAAACCGAAATAAATAAATCATGAAAAATAAGTACGAGGAATAAGAGGCCGATTTGTATCAGTGTCCTGGCCTGGTTTAAGGTGGTTTTGAGTAACCCGAATCCTGCGCAGGTTCGGGAAATATGTTGCCCATTCCTTTTCGGCTCGTGAAATCCGTCAGCTAATAGATATGATAATAATTTATTCCAGAATGTACGCAGAGGTTTGGGCTAAGAAGGGTTCGCCGTAAAACCATGTCAAAAGTCATCATATAAACATTTCGATCCGATTGCATACTTATTTAATGTCGTTTTAACAAAAATTGTAAAAATCAATGCTTCGTAAAATTCATAAATTTAAAAAAATTACAAAAGTTGAAAAAAAGAAATTCAATGTCCAATTTTGATGAAGCCCAAAATGTAGAGCTCAGTAAATCTATTAACACAATGGTTGGTCGCTTAGTAAAACTTGCTAAATACACCATAAAAATGTGTTTTCTGACATGCTTTAGAAATAAATACTAAACGAAATTAACTCCAAAGAAGTAACAGCATAATATGGATTGATTACAATATGTAACGTAATTATTTCCAGGGAGGTTATTCAGTCGGTACTTACTCAGGTACTTTGGTAATATTAATTTCAGCGTGCTGTTGGAAACAACTGCGAATTTTGACTGAAAGAGGTTGGCCGCACTGAGACGGTTCGGAGAAGGAAGCAAGATGGCGGGAGACGTAAATTTACAGAGCGGGTTGCTCGAAGTTTTCGGGGTTGGCGGTAAAAGACCGGTGATAAGTCGCGTGTGATATTTTAAAAATAAAGTAAAAAGTATGAAAAAATCTTTTCTTCTGGGATGGGTATTACAGATATAATGAACTGACTTATTGTTTCGTAGTTACCCGGAAAACAGAAAGCAAATTGCAAAATTTAACAACACCACCAACAAATTTATTAATGTGAAATTTGAGTTGACATGGAACCGTATTCTAGGTCCAATCCTGTTCTTGATAATTTATATTCGTGACCTATACCTCATACTTATATAATATGTAGGGCGTAGGCGACATCTCAACCCGGCGGCATGGGGTTGGAAATTTTGGGGTTGGGTCATCATTACCCACTTATTTAACACCAGGTTTTTCGTTATATTTATGGAAAAAAATGCCTATAGCTATATTGCACTTTATTAAGATAACATTATGTCGACAAAAAAAATATACATTTTAAAAACATAATGAAAAAAACGGCATCATTTCTCCGACCTAATCGCCCCTTTCCTCAGTCTGGGGGGCCTTCAGTGATTTTTTGAAACCAGTAACTCCACTCTGCCCCACCCTGTATGTATGAAAAAATCACAATATTTCTTTAAATTATACTTGACACAGCCCCCACGAGATTTTTGCTCTATTTTAAACGTGTCGTGTTTTATTAAACATTTTTGCATCGATTTTGTCGCTGTAAGTGTTAGCGTTCTCCTCTAACATTCGTAATTTCGTATCTCTCCATCTTCTTCTTTTCGTGCCCGGTTGCGAAGCCTTAATGATTTTTGAATGACCGAGCCAAAGAAATATGATTTTCAACATATTTGTGTCTCTAGTAAAAAGCCAAAAGCAATATACAACGTTTAAAAATAAACATTTTTCACCTTATTTTTCAGTATTCCAATGTAAAGCTTTTGGAATCCCCGACTAATCCAAACTTTTTAACACCCACCCTATTGTACCCACCCTTTTGTACCTACATCCCAAATTACTCAATGACAATATGTCGTGGATGCGCTTAATACTATGAGTTTTTGCGTTTACTACATGTAAATGGACTCGATTTTGCAGTCAAATATCGTTGTACTAGCCGAACTAATTTAGATTGACCCCGCTTCCTGCCCAATCGTGAAAACGGAATTATGCAATATTTAATTTTTGACCAAACGATCAACAAGACAATTCAATTTTTTTAATTTGCTCACATGTATGTAGAACTAGCCTTAGAAAAAAATACCCATTTTCCGTTGTGTGCGCAATATTATACAAAATTTTACAATAAAGACATTTTAAAAAATATCCTTCAGAAACACCGAATAGAAGTAACGCATACAATCGAAGATTAATACAAGAGTGTGGAATATATCGGGAGTATCTCCTATCCTTATCCTATTTTCCTCTTCCTCTCCTCTTCACCAAAAAATAATTTTAAGATGTAATAAAACTACATCTCCAAGTAACTTTAACAAGCAGACCTTTTTGGCTTGACTTAATTTAAATTTCTACATTTTATGCATGAGCTGTTTGTCTCTTACAAATAAATAAATAAACATGTAACAAAAAATGATATGTGGCCGTTTACAACACATCTGCCCCGATGAAGGAATTTAAAAGGTTAACCGACACGTTGCCCTTAGAAAACGTGAAATGTGCACCCATGAAGTCAATAAAAAACTTCTCGAGAAGCTCAAAAATCAATTTAAACTGCATCGAGTAGTTTTACTGAGCTAAGTTTTTACGATTTTCTTATTACAGCTAAGAATCTTGAGGGAAACTTCAATATCCATTGTAAAAACTTGCAAATGTAGTCAGCTGGCTGGAAAATAAATATGTAGCGAGAAAACCAAATTTATGGCAAAGTATGCCCGTGCCGACACCAGTTCAATTCTGATTCCAGTTGGAACAAGTCCAACGTTATTTCTTTCTCGGAGTATGTTTTTCTTTAAAAGGATACACTCTGAACGATTCTGCGAGAAAGACTCGGTGCTTTAGAACCAGACTCAGTGTAATATGAACATTTAAAAATAAAATGTAAGGATTTGCTTCTACTAGTTTACTTGTAGCGAGCGGCGACGTATGTGAAACTGTTGCACCTGGTCGCCTTAGCCATCCTTACCATATTAGATACAGCTTCAGAGTTTCCACCTGCGCTTAAAATAAAAATAAATATTTTATTAGATTTATGATGTTGTTAATCCTTTAGGGAATTAAGTCGTGCTGCACCTTCCTTCTCTTTCTTTAGCGGTAACTATTCGCATAGCCTTGTGGTGTAAATCATGCGGGCAGATTATAGTCCATGATTTTCATATTCATACCTGCAATGTGACGTGTAGAGTTTTGATGACCACCGCAACACTCTTGTCTTCTTGTAATTACCGCCAAGCCTAGAACAAGTAATAATTGCGGCGATACTGTTTCACTATTTCACAAATAAACCCAACTTTCTACACAGTATTATTAATGCCTACATATTCCACGAAGTGCTTTGATAGTGTTGCATGGCTACCCTAAACGTTTAAACGTTTGTACAAAAGTTATCTTTTGTTATACATTTAGGAAACTAGTTTTCAAATTATTAGAATTTTGATTAATTTCCAACTGCTCTAAAAGGTGGATTCACGGCCTTTATTTTGTATACGAATGGATTTGACTTATTATCACCACTGAGTGATTTTTTATCTAGGAGATGTTTGACAAATTGTGACTATTATGATTATTTTTAAACGATCGCATGTGTTCTTTGAATCTAGTATTAATGGACCGGACAGTTTATCCAATATAAATAGCACTGGTAACTTAAATTGTCTGCTTACCATTCAATGATGCATAGGCTTACAATATTCAGCTCGATAGTAAAACTTGAGAAGGAAAAAAAACAATTTAACGATTGCTAAAAATAATGGCTTCAAGGATAGAGACACGGATAAAATAATTAATCATAAAAAATACCTTTAAGCAAAGCCAACTTCGTAAAATATACAAAACTAGCTGACCCGGCCATGCGTTGCTGTGGCTAATAAAACACGTCATCAACTGGATGGATATCTAACCTTTACAACTACCGCCGTCTTTGAGTTTATCGCGAAGAGACAAACAGATGCCGCAGAGGACTTTAATTTATAATATACGTAGATATGGTGTGAAAGATTATAATAATGTGCATGAAATGCTTGGGGTAACTAACGTATTTAAGTTAATAAGGATTAATACTATATTCGTCTAAATAACTTTTCAACTACCGCAATGTACGTGACCATTTTTTTAGGAGATAGAATGGGTATAGTAATTTATCCTTAAAGGATAGATATATGCCTTCACGGACTTTTTTGTAGATCTATAAAAGAGGAATATCCCACCATGCATTGTTTTGTTGTATCCCAAAAGGATTAGGCAGCGATTTCGATGAAAGCTACCAGGCGGCTTGACTTTTTCCGACACTTCTAACAATTATCGTTATGTTTCAACCAATTTACACAAATCCTTGACCAAATACGAAGGGAGGTCCAAAAGTTCGTGGAATGGAGGGGATGGAGGGGAGATAGGGGCGCTCGTTTAGTGTCATACTAAATGGTGACTCATTATTATTATACAAATTAAGTTTCAGCCCTATTGAGTCATTCGTTTACGAATATTCGCCTGCTAAACAAGTCAATCCGGAAGAAAACTGAAACTATGGAGAAAATTGAACACCGTGCTGTGATAAAATTCCTTACCAAGCAAGGAAAGAACGCTCAGACCATTTTGAATGAAATGCAAACCATTTATGAGGAACAGTGCCCTAGTAAATCAATGATTTACAAGTGGCTTGGTCTTTTTAAACATGGTCGGGAGTCGATTGAAGACGACCCCTGCTCAGGAAGTCCAGTTGAGGCCACCACATCAGACATCATCGAAAAAGTGGAAAAAATTGTACTGGAGGACACCCGTTTGAAGAAAAAACAGTTATCTGCATTAGTTGGAGCATCAGATACCATCATTTTGCGAATCCTACATGACCACCTGGGTATGATAAAAGTCAGGGCAGGGTACTCACGCCGCTTCAGAAACAACAGCGCGTCGATGCATCAAAACAATTTTTGAAATTGTGTGGAGACGAACCTGCAGAGATTTTGGAGCGGATTGTTACCGGAGATGAAACATGGGTTCATCACTTTGAGCCTGAGCCCAAACAAGAGTCCATGCAATGGCATAAAAAGGGTACACCACCGCCAAAGAAATTCAAAGTGTCGGAGTCGGCTGGAAAGTTGGTGGCTACTGTTTTTTGGGATTGTGAGGGGATAATACTCATTGATTACAAAGAAAAGGGAAGGACCATAATCGGAGAATATACTACGCAACGATACTAGAAAAATTAAAGGAGGCCATCAAAGAAAAACGTCGAGGAAAATTGACCAAGGGTGTGTTGCTCTTGCAAGACAACGCGCCGGTTCACAAGAGCAGAGTTGCAATGGCTGCTCTGTACAATTATGGCTTCGAAACACTAGTCCACCCACTCTGCAGTCCAGATCTGGCCCCAAGTGATTTTTATTTGTTCCCCAATTTAAAAAAAAGACTTAAGGGGAGGGAAATTTTCCGCCGACAATGAGGTAACGGAGGCAATTTTGGCTCATTTTGAGGCAAAAGAAAAAAAAATTTTTTACGATGGTTTAGAACAATTAATTCATAGATCTAATAAATGTATTCAGCTTAAGGGTGATTATACTGAAAAGGAAAAATAGATTTATTGTTTCATTTTATTTAAAACCCTTTCATTCCACGAACTTTTGAACCTTCCCTCGTACATAATTAAACCTTCTTCACGAAACACTCTATCTATTGGTGAAAACCGTATAAAAATCCGTTCAATAGTTTTCGAGTTTATCGCAAACAGACAGACAGACGACGCGGGGACTTTAATTTATAATATGTAGAGATGTAGAGATAAAGGCCGTTAACTGAATCTTTAAGAACAGTTGAAAATTAATCAATTTCTAATATCCCGAAATCCAGTTTGATAAATGAACAAACATATTAAATTGTGAAGAAGCAATAAATAAATAAATATACGTATATATTACTAGATATGTTTACACCGAATTCAATTATTAGAGAACACAATAATACTTAATTATGCAGAGAAAAAGAAACTCCTTAGAAACACCTCACTTAATGACCAAATTTAAACAATGCAGTAATACTCAAATTTAAACAATGCAGTAATTGGTGGAACTTTTATGGGTAATTAAATGCCATTAACAATTTCAGAAATTTGACTGTAAATTAAGAGGGGCATAGGTAATAAAAATAAAAGCAATTTATTTTTCATTACAAGTACCTTTATAGAAATAATTCAAATATATCATCTGTAAGCGGCCTTAACCATGATTTGATAATGCATTCAGAAGGCGATACAGTTGTCACGCTAATCAGTAATCACACAACAGTAATAATTTTAATGAATAAATAAAACAAAAATATAAAGGAATCATGTTAGAACTCTTGAACCAGAATCCACATCCTTCGTATATTAAATTATATTAAATACTTTATGTGCGCAGCTCTTCTTGGAGTCTGAAAGTAGTTGGATATTTGACATGGATAAATAATAAATAAAATGGATGTACTACACGCAGGAGATGGGACGAGATGATACGAGGCTGCACTTGAGAATGTTTTCACAGATCACTCATCTCGTTATGTAAATAAGTTTGTCGTTGCTTTCCCTACGTGTACTGGTTCTTTTATACGAATGTCAGAGGAATATCTCGTGCATTTTTACGCCATGTTAAAGGAATGAGATAATATTGTGATTTCCTAGCATGATTTCGAGTGTATGTTTCTTGTGAAGTACAAGTGTGTAAGTATTTTATTTTACAGTGTTTCATTTTTATCATGATTTACTTTTGGGGTATTAGGTATGTCAAACAAACGTGAGTATAAGAAAAGTTTTGATAATTCTTATGTCTGCCTTATCCATATTCAGACATTAATATTTTTTCCAATTTTTTACAAAATAATGTGTCCTTACTGCGGTACCTACCAAAACTAAAAACTGGTTTTGAAAGGTGATAAAATACGCTTATAATTATAATAATTCACAATAAACGTATTACTTTTGAAATATTAAAATTACTGATAATGAAAAAAAATTATGAGACAAATGTATAATTTAAATAATTTTTCGTTTTTCTATTATAAAAAATACTAATGGGATAGTACCTGGGGATTTTCAGCCAATCGAAAACTTGTCAAAATCACAACATTTTTCAGGACATACATGCATACCTACGAGTAGAATCGAAATATCCGTAAAAATAAAGAAGACAGGTGTTTATTAAATAAAATTGCATTTAAAAACGTTAGAAAAGATTGCAAAATCTTATCAAAAAATTGCTACAATTCGTTTATTAATAATGTTGAAACTTCAATAAATCATAATGTAAAGTATTTCTGGAACTATGCAAAATCAATGAAAAATAACAACTTTGGTATACCCGCCAACTTGGAATATGCAGGTAAAAAAGCCAAAGACACTCAAAGTATCGCTGACCTTTTTGCTGATTTTTTTAAAAGCGTTTATGAATGTGATACACCAGTTTCTGCTAGTACAGCATCAAATTTTACCACTGATCATAATCTTAATTTATTTTGTATCAACATAGAATATAATGATATACTGACTGAACTAAAATTACTAGATCAAAGTAAAAGCGGTGGACCAGATAAAATACCTCCTGTATTTTTGAATAATTGTGCTACCAATCTAGTGTATCCTTTATTTTTGCTGTTTAATCAGTCTTTACGAACAGGATGTTTTCCTATTAAATGGAAATTCAGCTTCTTTACACCTATTTTTAAAAAAGTTGATAAACACGAGGTGATTAACTATAGACCGGCATACCTTTTATCAACAATTCCTAAAGTTTTTTAAAAAATTCTTCTTAAGAAAATTATTTTCCGATTAAACCGCGTCATTTGTACTGAACAACATGGTTTCTCTACTGAAAAATCTACCCTTACTAACTTGTTAACGTATCAAAACTATATATCTGATTCCATGTCTAGTAAATGTCAAGTTGACTCTATTTATACCGATTTGAGTAAGGCGTTCGATAAAGTTAATCATGAGTTATTGCTGAATAAACTGCATAAACTCGGTAAAGGTGGTTCACTATATAAGTGGTTTAACAGTTACTTGATCAACAGATTACTGACTGTTAAAATTGATGGTACATTTTCATACAAATTCACTGCTACGAGTGGTGTTCCCCAGGGGTCACATTTAGGTCCAATCCTGTTTTTATTATTTGTCAATGATGTGTTATATATTTTCAATGATGTTCAAGTATTAATGTTTGATGATGACCTGAAATTATTCAAAGCAATCAGAAATATTAATGATTGCCATATATTGTCAAATAACTTGTTAAGATTTATTATATGGTGTCATGATAACCGCTTGCCACTTAACATAAGCAAATGTCAAATTATGAGGTTTTATCGAATAAAGAAGTCGATATTTTTCGATTATTCCATTAGCAATATGTCGTTAGTATCTGTCTCGGAAATTAATGACTTAGGTATTTGGTTTGACACGAAACTCAACTTTATCAAGCATATAGAAATGATAACCAATAAAGCTTTGAAAATGTTGGGATTTATTTTAAGGGTATCTTGTGATTTCAATAATGTCAATATTGTAAAATAATTATATATGTCACTCGTAAGGAGACATTTAGAATGCAATTCCAAGGTTTGGTCCCCAAATTATGAGGTTCATTCACATGCGATTGAAAGAATCCAAAATAATTTTTTAAGATATGTGAATTTTAAAATGGGCATTCCTAGTGAATGCCTAAATTACGATAACGTACTTTGTTCATTAAATTTAATAAAATGATCTAATCGTAGAATCATTTCCGATTTAACCTGTTTGTATAATATCATTAATTCAGTGTTTGATACCCCTGATTTATTATATGTAATCTCTTTTCATACTCCAGGCAGGTCAGTTACAAGACAGTACCTAACATATTATTGTAGCAATTCTAAGTCAACATGCCAATATTACACTCTTATGCGACGGATTCAACAGCATGGAATCAAATACTCCGATGTTGATATATTTAGTACTTCAATTTTAATATACCTATAAGCATACCTTATTGAAGTTTTTTTTCATCAAATAGGGGAATATTTTGATAAAGCTATTAAAATTGACTAACACAATTGACAGTATTTTGTCGGCTGAAAGAAAAAACTATTTTGGATTTTTTATATTTTGTACCTACCTACATACTGTGTGGTTCAAATTCAATAATATTTTTACTCTGTATTTATTTTTGTGCAAGTGTTTTAAACGGTAGTTTCCTGCACTATTTACTAGTATAATTTTGTTAATATTGTTATATACATATATGTATGTTAAAGCCTAAATAGGCGTAAATAAATAAATAAATAAGAATCAATCATTAGGCAGGCATCTAAATAATTTTATTTTGACGAGTTTTATTTTTCGATGTACATTTGTTACTTTAATTTGTCTTATTTACTATTTTGTACATTGAAAACTAAAACTCTTCAAAACAAAATGTATAGAATTTTGTTATATAGTTAATGCCCAAGAAAAAAGAAATCTAAATAATTAATGGCCAATACATGGTTTGAATCTACCTTTATCGAATAATTGTATTGACTACTGACATCACAAACGACATGTCACGGGTCGAGTCGCGATGCGACGGCCCTACAGAAGGCCTCGAAGATTCGGAGGTTTAGAGCAGTCGTGTGATTTATTCGGAGTCCATATTTTGGTCACGACAAAATCTTTCATTCACTATTAGTTAGTCATTACTAAATTTTATTTTGAAATGGTGAAACATTAGGTATGATTTGGAATTGTCACGACCAAAAGTATTATGGTGTTTTATTTTTGCGGTATTACGCCGTGTTGGTGCCTGGCATTGCTCTTTTACCTTTATTTTTCCTACTTTTAATTTCTACCTACCAATCCTTATAATTCCTACCCAACAAATCCTATTTTTTCCTACCCACCATGCCGACCAGACACAATCAAGCATCACATTGTTCAGTTGCAAATTACCCACCTTCCTGTCAACACATATGTTGAATACGGAGCTATTGTATCGAACATTTCTATAAAAGTGAAAATCATAAGTGAATATAAAAAAGAACCAGCGGATCTGAAAAGGAGAAGCAAAGGGAGAAAATCTGCGGGTAAGTCGGCATCCTCAATTTTCCTTCCTTCCGCTTTGCGGGTATAGTGTGAAACCCCAACACGCCGTGTTACCTACCTTCTTCTTTGAAGAACTTTGCGGGCAGTTTTTCAGTATCCATCATCAGGGCAGATGTGTTATTATCCGAAACGTTGGCTAAAAATAGAGATTTGTTTATTAAGACATCCACAGTACATTATAATACAAGTTATAAGGTATGAAAAATTGGTTCAATGCCAACTCAGCATGAAACCAACTCAGAAACACCTCAGAAAGGTCTAATTAGTTCATTCTGAGTTGGCCGGTCACCGTAAAATTATATTATTACATGGTCATGTTATGTCATTTGGTAGTTTCGCCTGAGATATGAATTGGTCTGAAAACTAAATTAGTGAATGAACGAATAACAATTATAAAAAGTAAAAAAATGGGTGGGGGGGGGGGGGGGGGTGTAAAGAGACATTTTAAAATCGAGAATTATATGCTCACTAATTATAATTGACTAATTAATGAAAAGTTAAGTGTAAGTAGTTTTAAAACAATTTATATCACGCCAAGAAATTTAATAAATTAGTTTTCTATTTTCGCAAGGAATCATGAAAAATGTCTAGTAATTTTTCGTAGTGGGTGTAAATTGTGATTGTTACGTCTCATTGGGACATTTAAACCAACGACGGATAACAATTCAGGACTATCTACTTTATTATTTAGCAGGTTATATAGAAACAACAGATACAATGTGCGTCTTATTTGTAAACTTAACATGTTATTTGTAGTTTTGTTGTATTTTTTGAGTAAATGTTTCGAAAATTTATTCTGTATACTATCTACTACATCTAAGTATACCTTATATTGAGGATTCCATACTATGGACGTATACTCCAGTGGACTTCTGACCAATGAAGAAAACTACATTTCTAGAGTCTTAGCACTTTTGAAAACTTTACATATTCTTAATAGGAAACCTAGCATCTTGTAGGATTTTGATATAATTTGTTCGATATGCTTATGAAAAATTAATTTGCTATCTAAGTAAATACTTAGATATTTACATGTAGACGTAGATTGTAAAGGTTTATTATTCAAGTTGTAAGGATAGATGATTTCATTTTTATTTCTAGTAAACGTAATTGAGTGACACTCACAATATTCACAATGAGCGCACAAATGATCAATATCGCTTTGTAAAGATCGCGATTGCAACGATCGCTTCGATCAAGATAGCGCAATACGACATAATAACCCAAAAATAAATCATGATAAAAATGAAATATTGTTAAAATAAAATCTGTTTTCCATTAAAATTTTAATATCGCGGCGAAAAAATGGTAATGGAATGTTTTGGGTAATAATATGATAAACTAAACCAAAATAAGGCACTTCATTGGAGTTCAATTTAAATAAAAAATTCGGGAAAATTTTATTTACTTTTTCGCAAATAAAAATACAAAATTTCTCACGCGGTTTGCATTCATCGTACTTACATTTGCGTTTCATTCCGAAAATCTGACGAGTATGAATTATTGAAAGACTTTCGGTGATAGTTTTCTGTGGGATTTACATAAATCTATCAGTATTCATAGATATTGTTTGGCGTCGCTTTCCCCTATGAATTTTTACCACGAATTGTTTTCGGTTTTACCTTCGTAAGGGAACCACCAGTAGCAGACAATTCAGTAATGTATTGCCAATTTGATTTGGATTGTTGGAATTTTTCAGAGAAAAAATCCTGCCTCAAAACTTCAAAATATGGACGGTGAAATTTTGAAAACCAGCGTAGTTTTTAACCATTAATGGAGTCTAATTAAAGATAAATTTACCCAGAATTTACGATGCCTACATAATTTATGTCTCAATTTAGAGAAAAGTGTTTGGCTTTTCCAGGAACTGACTTGTAAACAACCCTTACGAACGCCATCACGTTTATCACCCTTTTTAGTTGTGTTGGGTTTCCTTGGAAACTTGCTAAACCACTAACTTCTTCACTTGCGTGACCTCTAGTCAGTTGTATTTATTCCACTATTTGCTAAAATCTTTTTGGTAAGCTTTAGGGATGACTGGATACGCTTAATAAGAATATTTTTAGATATAGCCTTTTGATTCATCTTTAATGTACGCGATAACGTTACATTATTTATGGTTATTAGGTAGGAATGTACTTAGTTAGATAATTTATAAAGCGACATTTTTGTAAAATATCACCGCAAGTAGGTACTAACACTATATTTGAATGTTGATGAAATAAGGAGTATTCGCCTACAATTTTGCCCACTGCACCCAATGGAGGAGATGATAAAATGTTGAACTTTTAGAAAATTGATTAAAAACTTTTTTTTGAATTTGCAATTTCCGAGAAAATTGAAGTGAACAAAAAGTTAAAAATTTAAAATATTTTTAATTTTCGAATGAATCAAAATTTTCAAAACTTCAAAAAAGAATTCAATTATCAACATTTTGAAAAAAAATATTAAAATATAAAGTTTTTAGAATTTTTTTGCCTCTCTATATATATATATTATGAAGGCAAGCTTCTTAAGAAGAACAAAAAACAATTAAAGATATTTTTTTATAATTTTAAAAATTCAGATGTCAACAAAAAAGATGTATACATTTAATAAATAATACGTACCTACTATAATTAAATCCTTTTGAAACTTGAAGTGAGATACGTTTTTAGATTTTCACGGCCAAAAGTATTTTCATTATGTGTTGCGTTACTTCCTTCTTTATCCAACGTTTCGTACAGGGTTGCAGTGTTCATCATCAGAGCAGATCCGGCAGATCCGGTAGACGTAAAGAAGGAGGTAGCGCAACACGGCATAACACCCCAAATATAAATAACGAAGACACTTGAAGTATTTTACTTCGCTTCGCAACTCGCGACTCGTGATGTCATCGCGACTCGTGAAGTAATCGTGAATTGTGTCATTCTAGGGCGGCCAAGCTGCGATGACATCACGAGTTACGATTTCTGCGAGAGTCGCGCGTCGTCGAAGAAGTCACGCGAGTTGCGAAGTGAAGTAAAACATAGCATATATCACTTTTATCAAAATCCTCTTAATCAGTAAGTTTGGAGACTTCAACGGGTAATACGGCCATATCTGGTATATCTTCTTCGACATCACCATCATAATCATCATCAACATTTCATTTCTCTGCTATAAAGTCTCTTAAGGAGGCCTCTTGTGTGTTAAAAAACCTCTTGAATTCTATTCAGAAGAAATGCAAAAAAAAATTAACCCTTAAATTTAAAATAGCATAAAATAAAATAGCGAGCGCAATACGCAGACATTATATTATGAAATCAAAGTTTAAAGGATAAACCACGTAAGTCCACAGCAATTGCTATGGACTTACGTGGTTTATCCTCTAAACATTATTTTTTAAAAGTAAATTTATTATTAATGATCAGTCATTTCTATTAGTAACAATGAATAAAAGTTATAAAAATATTTTGACACGTATTTGAACGATAATATTAAAAAAAAAAAAAACAGCGTACCTGAGCATCGTATTTCGTACGTTTTTGAAGTCCTCTACTTAGAATTTCAATTGAATTTGTTTCTTCCTTTTACCAGCTAACGTTAAAGTAAGACCTTTATAATGAGAACCCGAAGAAATAACTACAATTCCTTATCAAGTTCTCAGAATATGACCCTGCAACAAACCGCTGCGCTGGGGTGACGAACTCGTAATAAGGGTTAAATTAATCTGGGAAAGAAAATTATCTGAAAGTTCATATCAAAGTGAATATCTCCGTCTGCCTGAGAGTACTGATATTATTTATTTTGTCACTCAATACATAAAACCTAACTAATAAACGTGGAAAAGTTTTATACAATTGATAAACAACGGTGTGTATGCGAAAACTTTACTAATGGAGAAACTAACATAAAATAGTAAACGGAAAGATATATACTAGTACATTGTTTATCCGGCCAAAAAGAATAGTTTATCTGTTGTATGAACTAATTGTATTGATAACAATATTTTTTTCGAATTTCGTAATCTCTTCAAGGTGTCAATGTCCTATATATTTCTTATTTTTGAAGTTACAACAAATACCGTTTTATAAATCAGATAAAACTCTCTTTAAAATGTTTGTATTTGAAATATACTGCAATATTTAAAAAGTGCAATATTTTAATTTCAAACATGATAGTTAAAAAAAGTTAACCACAAACATTTTTTTTTTGTCGAAACTCGAAAAATTTCAGAAAATTAAAAAAAACAACACGGTTCTTTTACTTAAGAAATTTGCAATAAAAGCGTAATTTCATTTCATGGAAAAACATTATGAAAAATAATAATAATAATTCCCCAAGAAACCAAACAAATCTGACATTTTTGATTCATTGTTGTACAATCTAAACGTTGATTTTTTTAATTTGAAATGTAAAAAAAATCACTTCCATTGAAGTGTTGTAAAATTCACGCGGTAAAAGCCAGTTTAGAAATAACCTAGCTGTTTCCGATAACATGAAACTAATTCACAATTTTAATGGATTAATCATAAAAAATGAATTTTAATAATAAATAATAGTAAATACATTGAATTATACGAATATAATAGTGAATCTGTAATTAGAATTGAAATAACAATTAAAACATGATTGGAATCATACATTATGTGTCAGAACTAACCTAGCGTTTTCCGATACCTTGAAACTAATTCACAACATGACATTATTAATGGATTTAAACTGAAAAATATTACAAATAATTGTGTATATTGAATTATACTAATATAATAGTGAATTGATTATTAGAATGGAAATTATAAACTGTTGATTTGAATCACACATCACATGTCATAAATCAAAATTGTCATTTTACTGGGAAACTCACACGCATGGCGCATGCGGCTGTCTTCCAAAATTCAATCTTACCAGTTATTTCACAGTCCAGAACACATTTTTGTTAGTAATAACTCGAAATAGAAATTGTAAGTCTTCATTCAATATGTAATCAAAACACCGTTTAAAGGTTGGGATTTTTTTAATCAGGCTGTAAATATATACCTACACAGAGCTGTATCGTCCAACCTAAAAACATTTATTTTTGATTGAATTCAGATTCAATGAAGAGCTTTTATTTGATATTCGATTTGAAGGTTCGGCAGTAAATAACATTGTTGGTAAAAAATATAAATAATGTTTTGGTTTTCTTCTTTTTCTTCTTTTTTTTTTTGGCGATATTCTGCCTTTTCATAGTGATCCTGTTACAAACTATGCTGTTTCCTGGAATGTGAGAATTCCTGGTATTCAGGGGTTGGTTTTCAGCTAAAAGTACATGCAGAAGGTTTTGTAATAGGGTGGGACTTTAATGTATGGATTATTTATATTTGAGATATTATTGTTTTCTTTGGGGTCTCAAAACTCGCCTTTGACTATTTAGAGAATAAAATATTGTATTCACGTTAGTTTTATTGTTGTATCATTTTATTTTGGAAACTACCGAGTGTGTGCCCTCTACCTTAATTCGTCTCAATAGGCCACTAGCATGGATTTTATAACGACTTTGAAAAATTCGTGTGGATAGATTTTTTTACTAAGGTTAAGAAAATGTTAGTAAATTTTTTTAGAAACATACAGTTTTTTTTATTTTTTAAATAAATAAATACTTAATTTAGACTCGTGACGTCACTACATGAAAATGTCCCGGCTCTGATAATGTTCTATTAATTTAGTAAAATTCCACACTAATTTTTTTTATATGGCAACACTTTGATTACAGGCGAATTTTTGAATTTGACATTTAACATTCACTAGATTTATTGTTTGTACTCTGCGAACTTACGGTTTTAACATTTGGTTTGACTTTTTTAATATATTTTTTTATATGAATACCGCACAAGAGTCCCAACTGCTCCCGTCTGAAGCCAGTGAGACTATGGCATCCCCAATTGGGGTATGTTGTGAGGCTGAAGGTAGTGGGGAGGGGAAGGAGATAGGGAAGAGGAAGGTGGGGAAGTACCTGGCTATTCAGATCTGGTCACCAAACACGTCTAATGCCATTTCAAGCAACGTTTCAATTCTGAATGATGGTCTTACACCAGAACAATACTGAGAGTATCTTCCACTCCACGTGCCGCAAATATACTATATATTATTTTAAATTAATAAATTGTGAAATAATACAAATTAATCAAATAAAATTTATTTTCCACGCCGGAATTCAATCACGCGACCTTCGGTGTGCGAGTCAAGAGCCTTACCGTTGGACTACGCCAGCCGTCAAACTTTATTTATATTTAAATTTTTCTATATTTTGACAGATGTTACGAAGAGAACCGCGTTCTTTTTATGCCTTCTGTACCTGTTTTAGAGGTGTAATGGTAATGGTGCTGATTTTAACAAAATCGAATTTTATAGTACAAGTACATTACATTGGATTTAGTCATATATAGACGTTGAACATTATAATGATTTATAATCAATAAGATGGATCAAGGAAAATAATATTTATGAGATATTATATTTTTGTTATGCCTCGTTATTCTCCTGTGCCATTCGTGTAGAAAACGTTATTTTTTTAAAAATGATTTTCGGCTATGTAATTATCATTTTTTCGCACCCATAAAATTATGTCCTGTCTTTCCGGTTTATAAAAAATGGTCTGATTTTTCGGATTGAAATTTTCAAAAAATCGCCGGGTTTTCAAAAATACGATAAGAAAAAAATACAGAATAACTTTGTATATTTGCCTAAATCGGATTTTTTTTTAAATGTGATGCAAGTGGTCTATGAGACAGAAGTCCCAATTAACCGAAACTGAACGATGAACCCGAATCGACCATCGCTCTAAAATGTTCGTCATTTATTAAAATATATGCTGTGAACGGTTTAATTGTAGCTATCATATGATTATTACAACAAAAATGTTCCCCAATTGGATTGACACTATTAATATTATTATTATTATTAACACAAAATTTCTGTAGATCACCTACACCATTGCATTTGTAGCATCTTGCGTTGCGAAATTTGGAGGAATTGGTACTATGCCCCGTATTCTTACAAATTCGGCACAAAAATTTCGCACCCGGTGGTACTGGAAATTTACTGTTCGAAGCCGCTTGAGACTTCCCGGTGAACCTGAGATTTTTTGTAGCAGTGGCATTTCAAAAGTGCCTGTTGCTAGCATTCTTCATGATGCTGTTAATCTTCGACTTTACCGAATTATTTGCAATTTACAACACTGACATATTGCTAGCTACCTCTTCAAGTTCATTAAGTGTTAATTTCAATCCCTGAAGGTATATTTTGTCCTTAATACGACCCGGTAATAACCCAATGGCAAAAATATCTACGAGATTCTTCTCTAATCTATTTTTAAATTCACAATAAGATGACAAAGATCAAACCTAGCGTTTTGCAGCAAAAAACGCTTCACGTTCTTTAAACACCCACCATTTTTTTGTACAAGGTTATCTAGAGTTGACAATAATTTATCAAAAATTACATCCGTTAATTTTAGTGGAAAACACAAATTAATCAGCAAAGACAGTGTTTCTTGCTCTAAAAGATTCAACAGAAACGCCCTTTTTTTGTCCGCGTTTAACTTTCCATTATTTATAACAAAAAACTGTTCCAGTCTAAGCTTAAATAACGCCCAATCTCCCACGATATTATTGAAACTCGGAATCCTTCCCGACACCCATAAAAGAAACAGACCACAATAACCACAACAAAACAAAGAACCTGCAACAATTCCCTCCACAAAAAAATGCAACTACTTATCTCCGGAACTCTTCTTGGTCCTGTGTCCAAGTCTTCCTTCAAATAGCCCTTGAATTTTGTATATAATCACCGCACGCCTTGGTTGTGATAAAATTGTCCGGTAAACACCGCTCGCCTTGGCAGAGAATAAATGTTTTTCGGTTAATGGTTTTTCCTTTGGTAAATTTATTCTTTTGATCCTAAAACAGAAAAATTATTCAGGCCTCCTCAGCCCTGGAGTACCCTGATGTTTTTCCTTCTTCACGAAGGAAAAAAAATGCAAGTCACGCTTGCCTTAGACCTCTCGCTCCTGGTCCCAAATTGTTGTCGTCGTGTGACAACAAAATAAAAAAAACGCAGATAATTCACGGCTGCTCCAGCTGTAGTGTTCTGTTATTTAGTGGATACACTAACAGACTCTCCAAATACTTGGATGGAGATTACTTTTTTTTTTTTTTACAGTGAATACCGCACAAGAATCTCAACTGCTCCCGTCTGGAGCCAGTGATACTATGGCATCCCCAATTGGGGTATGTTGTGAGGCTGAAGGTAGTGGGGAGGGGAAGGAGGTGGGGAAGAGGAAGGTTGGGAAGTACCTGGCTATTCAGATCTGGTCACTAAGTACGGCTAAATCCATTTTCAAGCAACGTTTCAATTCTGAATGGTGGTCTTACACCAGGGCGATACTGATAGTATCTTCCACTCTGGAACATGCCGCAAATATACTATATATTATTTTAAATGAATTAATTGTGAAATAACACAAATTAATCAAATAAAATTTATTTGCGCATGCCGGGTTCGAACCCGTGACCTCCGGATTGTGAGTCAAGAGTCTTACCCACTGGACTACGGAGGTCGTCAATTACTTGTGGGAATGAATAGATTCTTGTTTGTTATCTAGATTTATTTATACTTTCTAGAAGCTAGAAGCTAGCTAAAATGGTTTTGCCCAGTGTTTACAGAAAACACTCACTCTGAGCTCCTCCGATCCCCTGTAGGACAACTTTGGTAATACGCTACCTGCCATCTAGCGGAATCTACTAATAGTTCATATCATCGCCATCTATGTCTAAAAGGCGGAAGCTTTTAGATACACAACACAAGTGGCCTATGAGATAAAAGTCCCAATAAACCGCAACTATTCGCAAGGTTTTTACAGTACTGCCGCGACGCATGGAACAGAAGTTCTTACAAACAAAAAAACCCGCAAATACGAGTATCACCAATCCTTTCCTAAAATTTATCCAACTAACACTTACCTTCCATATCAAAAAAGTGGAAAGCAGGAAGCACTTAAAGTCAGATTTTAAACATAATAAAACATATTGTTTAATTTTTTTGTTTAAAAAATATTTGTGTCCTCATACCGAAGTTTGAATATTGGGCAATTTGCGTGTTTAAGTAATATTTTTTTTTACCACTATGTATGTAAAACGTCACGTTTTAGCACTATGTATGTAAAATATGCTGACATATGTAGAATGGAATTATAGTTGAGTTTTTTTGCCATGTTATCGTTTATTACGCGTATTTACACCTATTTATTGTTTTTGGCTAGTAAAGTACAATAAGTATTATTCGTTCAAAAAGTATGTTCTTTAAACTTTTATGCAATTCTCTAGAATTTTTTTTTAAGTCAAGTAATTAATTTGTGACTTATACGGAAGAAATGCATCTGTGTGAGAACCACATTTGGGTAAACTTAATTTGCCATTCCTTTTGTATGGAACAATTACCAAATATTGTTTACATTGTCAGTTTTCGAATAATTTTTCCAGCTTCGAAAATTTCTCTGATAGTCCACCCTAATTCACGATGTAAAACCTCCACTGACAAAAGGGTTGGACCAGATGCTGTATTCCCACGATTTTATAAATTTGATAAAATTACCCATACAACAGGCCTGCAATGTAATGTAGCATGTTTTTCCCGTGATAATCAGTATTTTAATAATAAATCAATCATTACAAATTCATCGATTGACGAGATGCTTTCAACCTACACAGTGATCAATTGGACGTCCAAATAATAAATTATTCAAAACATTATACATTTATGGTGATTGGATTCAGTTGTTGATCGAAGTGATTTTTTTCGATAAAATGATTAAAGCGCTCTACAACTTTTCGCTTGTTTTCATTAATGCAATAATAATGGATTTCACGTCGAAATAAGTAATTCACGGAGAGTGTAATTTCAATCATGTATTATGATTTAATAATTCTATTATGATTTTATATGGCCGTTTAGAATAAAAATCATCACAATGTGTTCCAAAAATCTTTTTAAATTTATTTGTAAAATAAGGAAAGATATTATATTGTCAAAATGTTAAAATCTGTAAAATCCTTCAAGGACCTAGGGTAGTATTTCATTCATAACTTTCGTTTTGAGATCATGTATTGCTTATGTCCACATTTATACATGGTACTCTACCTACAAAATATTAGGGTTTGTCGTAAGATTCAGCAAATAGTTTACCAAACCCGAAGCCATGATTTCCAAACTACAGACTACTAACCTCCTACTAACATACAAAAAAATGCTAACACGTAAAATACAAAAAAAAACTATTAGTAGGTATCCACTAAATTTATATTAATAGAGAGCATCCGGCATGCGTTGCAATGTCTCTTAAAAAATTAAGGGGTTCGTGTTTTAATTCTAGTTATTGAAATGTTTTCAGATACACGATATATTTTTCCCGTCTGGTGCGTATACTCAGTGTGCGTACTATTTATTACAAATGTTTTCCGACACGTGAGCAGACCACATCTGTCCGCGTAAGAATCATGGATTTTCCAAATTAATCCCCTGCTATCCCCTACCGCAACTATGTCCCCTATGCAATCCCTTTTTAGCCCTTTCCTCGTCCCCCACCCTCCGTCTCCCTGTGAAGCGATCCCTCCGCACGCGTTTCACTCCTCCCTCCCCTCCTTCGTTCCCCCCCCATTGATTCCCCACCCCCTTCCCTCCTTCTATGCTGAAACACACATATTGTAATTTACGATTATAATATATAGCAAAGAGGCAAGCGCACAACAAATCACCAAAGTTTTATCGCAATCGGATGAATGGTATAGTAGTTAGCGGGATAAAGAAATAATCATTCATTTTCATCTATAACAGGGGTCGGCAACCTTTTGGCAGGAAAGGGTCACAAGTCGGCAAAATAAACTAAAGGCGTGCTGTACTTGTGATATTAACACTAGAAGCCTAATATACCTACGCATAATTGGTCATATCCCACAGAAAAAATAAAAATGCTTTTAAAAATTGTTAAAACATACGGAATAATTCGTACACGTAATACTTACATTATGTTTATACACCTGGGCTTTATAGTAAGAAAAATAACCACCGTAAATCATTCAGAAATTTAATGAAAACTACAAAGTAACTAAATAGGTAACTGATTTTATACAAATTTCAGTGTGATGTCTGAAGTTGCATTTGGGAGGCTATTTCTTGTATGTTAGCTGTCGTATTTGTAGTTGCAATAATTCGTGGAATGGCTCTCAAATGTAATACTTTTCAATTCCTCAAAATCTGATTCCACGCTGCCATAAAATTTAACAAAATCATTAATTTCATAGAAAAAGCTTTTGAGAACATCATTAGATTGGAGATCAATCACGTTCATTTATAAATGACTCGGTACATCCTCAAAATCACACGACAAAGGGTTTGCAAAAATTTTCAGTTTGCTTGAAACTTTCTGAAAATCACCAAATCTGTCGCTGAATTGAGTTTGCAGTTGCATTAAAATATCCTTCATTTTATCATTTTTCCAATGAAAATTAATTCCAGCTTCCTCGATAGCCTTTGATGAATTTGATCTGTTAGATCCTTTAAAATGATCTAACTTTTTTTCATCAATATGTTTTATAAAGAGTTTGTTTTTCATTTGGAATGCCTTTATGTATGTGTACATATCAGAGATTAGTTTGTTTTTACCTTGAAAAGCCGTACATTCAGCGTATTTAATTCTTAAGTTACAACTGTCAAAATCCAAGGTCTTGAGAACCATTGAGTATCTGTTAGCTCTGGAATATTTTTGCCCTTTTCATTCATAAAAGTGTTGATTTCTTTTCTGAGATCAAAAAATCTTTTCAGTTCTGCACCTCTACTTAACCATCTCACTTCAGAATAATAAACAACATCTCCATGATCTGCTTCCGTATCTGGCAAAAACTGCTGGAATTGACGATGAGTCAACCCATTTTTTTCTAATGTAGTTAACAGTCGATACCACGATGTCCATTACTTTTTTCCACGATACGACTTTGGAACATACCGCTTCTTGGTGGATAATGCAACGAAAAAATAATGGGATGTCACATCATATCTCTGTTAGTTTCGTGTTAATTCTACCTACCAAACCCTTATTTTGTCCTTTCATGTTCCTGCCTGCGTCAGTTATTACACTTACCAATTTAGAGAGAAAAAAAAGCATTTTTTTTTTATATTTATAACTTACTACCAGACCCGGCCACACGTTGATGAGGCTAATGAAACACAACGCCATTACCCAACCTTTATAAAATCCACACCACCCGCTTTCCAGCTGCCCGCTGCCTGTATTGATTATTTGAATTTCTCGGTTTTTCTCTACTATAATAAACATGTATTATACATATAAACCTTCCTCTTGAATCACTCTATCTATTGGTGAAAACCGCATGAAAATCCGTTTCGTAGTTTAAAAGATCTATGCGCACATACATTTTGAGCGACTTCATTTAATGTGATTCTATGTAATGATTTACAAAACATTCACGGGCCGCAAGTAAAACGTCCGCAGGCTGCGTGTTGCCGACCGCTGATCTATAATAAAAAAGATAAATATTATAATGGGTTATGTTTTTGTTTTACAAAAATCTGTTCTCTTAATTCCGTCCATTTCATATCATTTTATGTTTGTTTAATGGTGTAATGTCAAAAACAATTGGTTGTATTTTAGATTTAATGTCAGAAAAACACTAATTCATGAAATTTTTATATTTTTTATTCGCTCGCAATATTGAAGATATCCAATATTATTGTAATTATTATGTAGTCTGTTCAAGCAAGAATTTTGTTTGCAGTTTGGTTTACATTGATTAATTTTGAAAAGTACAGAATAGAGTAGAATAGCGCACAGGCGAATAGTAATGAATTTATGTCATGCCTTCGTATACTCAACGAATCGACTTTTAAGTATGAAGCTGCCTCTGCATAATTATTAAATCTTCAAAATGACCTGCAACAAAGATACTTTGAAAATTTGTTTTCAATTACTTCACGATGAATAAATATCTATATTAAACAATACTTTGTTATGAAGTGTATTTTTAAATCAATTTAGTTGTAACCCCCTCCTGGATTGTGTGCTTTCATTTAGTCAGTGGCGGACCAGGGCAGCAGGAGCTGATTGGGGTATGCGGAAAGCGGAGTTTGGAAGTGCAGAAAAGGTTGGTTGCTTATGAGCGCCCGAGGATACGGCGGAAAGCCATTTGCGGTGGCAAATAATACTGTTTGTTGGTCTGCTCACTCCTCGCCCTGCTGCGACCCGGGTGCGGGTGGTACGGAGCGGAAAATATCGTCACTGGAATGCGCTTCCGCCAGATTCCGTTCCGCTGTTCGTCACATTTAATGAAGAATAAACTTTAATTCCGCACTCAGTACGTGCTGCGGAGAAATTGGAAAAAGTTCGCTTTGTGCAAAATAAAGCAATTTATTCAAAGACATCAGGGAACCGCTTCTGGATGCAGTAAATGCTTGCGTTCTAAGACTGAAATGAAAATTATTTCAATTTAGGTAAATAATTGAGATATTTATTTATTCTTAATTGTTTTATGTGATGGTGGATTAACAACCTTCAATACAAGTGACTAAACTCACGTAAAATTATTTCGCAATCTTTGACTCACGCAATAAATCGCCGAAAATTGGAAATGCGACTCCGCTAGTCTAACATAAATTAGTCAATTGTTATCCCTGGAACTAACTACCGTTGGAAGGGTAACTGCCAGTCGTTTCATTGGCGCCCAGTTTGGTGACTTAGCAGGGGTACCAGAGTTCATGTGAGGTTTTTCCGGGTCTTGGTATCGGTCGCGTCTGCCCGCCCGCTGCATGGTAGGCCGCATTGGGAGAGAGGGGTTGAAGGAGTCTCTTTGACTTCTCCTGCCGTACTCTCTCATAACACGTCCGTCACTCCTAGGCACACCTACCCCCAGATTCCCACACACCCCTCTACCCTTTCCTTCCCAGAACTTCCTCGCCTTCCTTTCCTAAAAAGATCCTCCACGCAGCATCCCCAAAGATGACATAGGCCGTGAGGGAAATTAGTTTCATCAGGGTCTCCTGTGTGGAGCTAATGTAAAAAAAAATACATATATCCGATTTTGCTTTCAGGTTGTCTGAACAGACTATCGGATCGGGCGAACCGCGCACAAGTTCGATATTTTGTAGTCTCTGTCATTGACGATACAATCAGCAGAAAATATTTATTATTTGTCTATTTTCAGATTTACTTACTTCCACAGCATGGTATATACTCCTTTAAACTTACGTTACATAGATTAATAATTATTTATTGTTATCATAATATAATATAATTTGTAGAACTCTGAGTATCTATATAGTCTGATCAGACTATCGGGACCGACTACCGGAAGGAAAAATGAATTTTTTTATTTGAGGTTGTTTGTATTTGGTATTTAAAGGGCGCCAATCATATGCATTTAATATGATACTGAGAGCAAACCGGAGTATGTTCACTTTTAGGACAATGGGCACTAGTTTCAGACTATGCTTTTAGCTTTGCGGGGTTTTAAAATAAACAAATGCGTTGGTAATAATCCTTAGGAATGATGATCTTCAGATCGTCGCACAATGGGGTGGATGACCCCGAAAGTTGGCATCAAATCAGTGGTTGCAATTGCATCAAACCTATTTAGATTTTTAGTTCCGTGTAGACATGTTAATAAAAATAAGTGAAAATTTTTTTTCGAAAGGTCATACATTTTTAGCACAAAAATATAAAATTGAAAAATATGAGATAAATTAAATCACTCATAATGCTTACTTCATTTCGCAAGCTATTTATAAACAGTTATTCACAAAATAGTTTGTCCTTATGGTCTTGTGACAGTATACTATCGACATCACTACTTTGTTCTACTACCGAATCATTCCCTGTGGTTGTATTAGGGTCTGGTATCTTTAGCATTTGCAGTACTTCTTTTAGAATTGTTTTCACTGTTCTTTTGTTTATTTTTCGTTGTTTTAGATTGCAATATCATAGTTTTTTTGACGTTTCGTACGCTCAGATGACGTATGAAATGGCAGCGTGGGTCGACCTTTATTTGTTTTTACTATTTCTGGGAAAGATTTGCAATTTTTAGATATAATAGGCCTTTCAAGCCATTATTTATTATTTAATATTATTGTGTCATTGTTTCTGCGACACTTCAACCATATGATTTTCAATTTACAACAGAAAACAACTATTTCATTAAAAAAGTTCTTTTTGATTCAGGTGACAATGTGTATCTAAGAGATATTTTTTCAGGAATTTTACTTTATCATCACATTTCTTAACGCTAGAGATTCAGGTGACAATGTGTATGTAAGAGATATTTTTTCAGGAATTTTACTTTATCATCAAATTTCTTAACGCTAGAGTTCTTCATAGTCATATATAACTCGAATCTCGTACGAACCACTTCAGAAATTGCATCGAAAACAAAACACACTGATTATAAGACTAGAACCGTTTTTCACGAAAACTGATAGTCCTCGCTTTCAGGTACAATAATTAATAAAATGGTTTACAAAAGCAACTTCTTACAATTTATTCTAGTAGCTAAGATACTAAAGTATACAAATAAAATTATAATATGACGGAATCTGGTGGAATTTTCACTATTTGCATTCGATATTTAGTATATTCACAAAAAAATAGTTCATACGTGATATTTTTTCAAGAATTTTACTTTATCATCAAATTTCTTAACGCCAGAGTTCTTCATAATCACATGTAACTCGAATCTCGTAGGAACCACTTCAGAAATTGCATCTAAAACAAAACACATTGATTATAAGACTAGAACCGTTTTTCATGAAAACTGATAGTCCTCACTTTCAGGTATTATAGTTAATAAAATGGTGCATAAAAGCAACTTCTTACAATTTAGTCTAGTAGCTAAGATACTAAAGTATACAAAAAAAAATTAAAATGGGTCTTTGTTTTAATTAAAAATTTTGACATGTCGTGTAAGGTTTTCAACAACTACTATAATATAATAAAAGTAAATACCACCAGACATCGTATCCATGTTCAATTGGGTCTAAACACGTGGTAGATTTCGCTGATTTTAAAGTTGAAACATATCGAAATTTACGCGACTGCAAAAACTGACACGGTTACCCGCACAAAGTTCAAGTTCGAACTGATATCTTTTCGTCAGTATTGCAATAAGGGCGACATGCGTGGGAAGAATTATTAAACATTTAATGAACTTCAAAACTAGCATACTTGTTTTATTGTAAAGAACACTTGACTTTCTGAATTTCGGCCAACGCGGTACATAGAGCTATCCCATTGTGCGTCGGCAAAAACTCCGGTACGATGGTCTTCGGCGATGGGTACTCCCTCGTCAGCAGATCTTTCTCAATTTCCAGCCCATATCCTGAATTAGGGCCGTGGCCTATACATAAGGTTTTATTAACAGTTCAAAAGACTAAGTGTTCTTAATATATTCGACGTCAACCTCATCGTTTATACATAAGCGATCTGCAGTTGTCGTAGGGAATGATGGGTAGTTAACGAAAGTTATCCTATTAATCTTTATCGATCGACCGCAACCGCCAAACTACTCAGTCTTCACACACATTCCTCTCTTTAATCACATTCATAGATCGCCTCATAATACCAATCTAAATACCTGTTATTTTAGTCATGACAACGGTCAATATAATACCATCAAACAATCTCTCAGCATACGTAGGCAGAGAGGACGGACCGACAAATAACTCGGTGTTGGCACATTCCTTGCTTCAATCATATTCATAAATGGTCTTATACGCAAGTTTATATTATATACCTACTATTTCAGTCATGGTATTAACCTCTAATACAATCAGGCCGCTTCTCCACAGAGGCAGACAGAGAGGATAAACCATAAAAAAAACTCGGTCACACAGCTTCATATGTATAAGTAATATCTACTATTTCAATCACGTCAATGAACTCTAATAACATCTGGCCGCTTCTCTGCACAGATAGGCAGAGAGGATAGACCACCAAATAACACGGTCGCATAGCATTGTAATTGAAAGTGTAGGTATATATTTGTAAAACACAGGCGTGTGGCTAGCACGATGGTCAAAAAAATTGTTTGGCAATCTGTCCTCTCTGTCTACCTCTGCGGAGAAACTATTTGTTGGTATTATAGTCCACTGCCATGACAGGTATATAGGTTTGTATGTATGGGACGATGTATGAATGAGAAGATGACGAAGCAAGGAGTGTGTGTGCAAAGACTGAGTTGTTTGGTGGTCCATCCTCTTTATCTACTCTGCGATGAAACGGTATAGTTTTTGTAAATACGTGTTCGGAACTTTTACTTTAATTCCGCTATAACCTTATCGGATCGACGAATGTCTAAACCGAACTAAATCTAAGTAGGATTTTTACTGAATTCATTGCACGATTGCACGTATTAAAACTGACCGACCGAAGCAAATCGGTTTCCGTTTTGGTTTCGGCAAGTTTCGGCAAAAAAATTTGGTTTCGGCAGAAAATTTGCCGAACCTTAAGCCGCACCGAAACTCTGCGTTCGTGAATTATCTCGCGTCGTTCGGCTGACTTCAGGTGAGTTCGTGGCTCGTGTGTCACCCGCCATCATCAGCTGAGTTCACCGGCCGGTCTGGCATGATATAAAAAAAAAATATATTTTCACATACTTCAATTATTGTTTTTCTGTAAACGAAATTAAAATTAAAATACCCAATCAATGAGATCCTTCCTGTATAATGTAAGCGTTGATTAATGATAATTTTTTTTCCAAGAAGTAGTTAACATTTTTGTTAATTTTAATAATTTTTGTTTGTTTTATAGCAGTAGATAATATAAAAAAAAACGTTTTTTCACAAACTTCAATTAGTGTTTTTTTTTTCATTTAATACGTGGTTTTTCTAATATCTTTGGTGTTAACCATCTGTATAAGCGTAAACAATAAGCCAAATTTCTAGTACCTAAAAAATAGATTTTTAACATGTCTAAAAAGTTTCGGTTTCGGCCAAAACTGAGACAGATACCGAAGATTCAGATTCGGTTTCGGTAGAAAATCCTGTTTCGGACACCATTAAAAACCTATTTTGTTGGCCCATCGTATTTTTCGTTCCACACAGGAGACCCTAAAGAAAAAAACATCCCTTAGGACCTATGTCATCTTTGGGGATGATGTGGTAAGGGTCTTTTAGGTAAAAAGAAGGAGAGGAACCTCTGGGAAGGAAAAAAGGTGGGTAGGAATCGGGGGTTCCCTAAAAAAAAAATCCCTTAGGGCCTATGTCATCTTTGGGGATGGTGTGGTGAGGGTCTTTTAGGTAAAAAAGAAGAAGAGGAAGCTCTGGGAAGGATAAAAAGTGGGTAGGAATCGGGGGTTAGCGTGTCCAGGAGTGACGTATGAATCCATCCCTCCCACTACGGTGCAAGGCAACGGGTCGAAAGAGAGACTGGTTAGACATATCTTATCCCGTGAACCCAAGTACTCCACTTAGGGTGACCTATGGCAGGGATGTTGGTTATCCAATAAATCGTTCCCCGGGTTATGGTACTCATAGCCACCTCCAAACTTGAAAAGGACATGGGCAAATTTAAATGAGCATGGACACCGATCGTCAGTCGGCGAAATGTACTGAAAACGGAAAACGCGTCCAGTGCTGCCAACACTGGCTTTTAAAAAAAGAAAGACGCTTGGTCGTCAAAAAAGAAACTAAGTTTAATAAAGGACAGTTGGGATTAAATATTGAAAATAAATACTTTAGTACTAATTAATCATTACTTATGTTACTTATGTTCTGCAAATACATTTTAATGAATATCATCGATGGCTGCAATAGGTAAATATTAAGAGGATATATAATAGCTTCTTTAGTCGCAATTTAGTCGTTAGCTAATAACGTGACGAATTATAGACAATAATATTCTTTAGTGAAACACTATTGATCGTATAGTACGTAGGTACCTACCGACAAGCAAACTTCACTTCACAAATACATAAGTGCTCCTGACTTTTTTACTAAAAGGAGCTGAAAGAATTGGACAATATTTATTCGATTTTTTGTTTATTGTTGTTGACTATATAATGGAATTGATCTACAAAATTATTGAAGCGAAGATCATTCGAATTTGAGTTACGTTAAAAATTATGTCACATTGATATGGGATTGAATGCTAGTAGTGCCAAAAGTAGTACAAAACCAATTAATTGCTGGCAAATCTTAATAATGGTACCATTAATTTAATTACAAGTCTTACTGGGAATAATCAAGATAGGCTTAAACAGCACAACAGTAGGCGGTGGGCGATTGTTGAAATTCTTGTTCAGTCAGGCGCTTAAGTCGAATTACTCGAACACGTGAGCAGTGAACACAGCATCAGCGAATACCTGAATCTGTAATCTTATCCAATCAGGAGAGAACACGCGAATGATTTATTGTACCGAATCAACATACGTGCCCATATTTCAAGTCGAACAGAATTCGGAATCGAGTGTTTTCCTGGAACCAGTGTAAATTCTAAATTCCCAGAACAAAGTTTCTCACTTAATTTGAAGTTGGTCCAAAACATTTATTCCCTCCCAATATTCTGTGCTCCGGACCTCCTTCCCATTCCCACTTCTCCCCGCCCTCTCCCGCACTTCCGCCCACCACATTTCAGGACCTGCGAGAAACAGGATTCCATACTCTCGTATGCTCTACGGGTTCTCTTCTGGGATTTAATTGAATATAAACAGTACAACACTTAGATCGGGGGTGGTGAACCTTCATTTGGAATCAAAACCTATGCTTTTGAAGTGTTTCCAAGAATTCTCTCAGTTACCAAAAATTCTCCCCGTTTTAGATGAATACGACAATTAAAACACATTTTTTAATAAAATTTTAATTGCTTTTGTAAGGATACGACACATAAACAAAACTTCAGTTACCGTGTGTTCTAAAATTAAGTTTTTTTTTGTCTGATGCCAATTTACACATAATATGTACGCGGTTTATCGAGGGTGAAATTTAATCAAGTCAAGGCTTCACCAAGGCGATTTATTTACCAATGTAGCGTATTGAACGCAAACGTTCATTCGTTATTTATGTGTTAACGCCCTTTTCAGGGGCTTTTACACAATAATAGTAAAAATTATAGAGATTTTTTTTAGTATACATGACTTAACTGGCTTAGTAACAACATTTTGTATTAAGTAATAAATTGAAGATGTCCTCTAAATACGCCCTGATGGGCTTTTACATTCATACGTTCGTATACTGTTGTAAAGGGGAGGGGGGGGGAGGGGGGGTGGGAAGTCGACAAGGTAATAATTGAAATACTTTGGAAAAGTTTGAAAAATGTCCCCTACAACACCTGTGGGGGACACAATTTGGGAGGCGGGTATGGGTACCGCCGCCCGGAAACCATTTATTGGATAACCAACACCTCTGCCATGGGTCATCACAAGTGGTTCGCTACGTTTGGTGACTTAACAGGGGTGCCCGGGTTCATGGGGTGAGGTTTGTCTGTGTATTGGCGGCGAATGCGTCTGCCCACCAACTGATTGGCAGGCCGGATTGAGAAAGAATGGTTGAGGGAGTCCCTTTGACTTCTCCAGCCGTAACTCTCGGAATATTGCCTTGCGCCGCAGTGGGAGGGATTGATTCATACGTCCGTCACTCCTGGACACACTGACCCCCAGATTCCTTCCCCCATCCTCATACCCTTTTCCATCCCAGAACTTTCTCTTCTTCCTTTCCTACAGAACCTTTACACAGCATCCCCAAAGATGACATAGGCTCTGTGGGATTTTTTTTCCATCAAGGCCTTCTGTGTGGAGCTGATTAAAAAAAAGGTGTTATTGTAAAAGAAATCGAGTAGAAGATAGAATACTTATTAGATGGAGGTGCTTTCCCTCACAGGTTCCGATTCTACGTGGATGATTTTTACTGAGAATATCCAGTCTGCAGACTCCGGTTGAAGATGTCCAACATGATGAAAGCCGACCTCCGGTAGATACTTATCACAAATTGCCCGCATGCCATGGTTTGCCATCCCTGAGTTAGATCGTCCTGCTCCCTCGCCAGGATTAGACTGGCGGCAAGTGCCATAAGTCAGCTGAGAATTTTGATTACTCCATCAGGTGGAGAAGTGTGTCCAATGAACACTGCCCACCGCTTCTCACGACTGTTTAACTTACACCTGCAATCCTAATTTGACAATTTGCTGGACGTGTACATATTACACCAAATGAAACACATGCTGCTACTGCCAAAATTTTAAAATTTGATTCTAAGGAAATGATTTTTATTTGCTCTTTTCAACCGAAAATTTACACAACAATCGCACCAGATAAAAAAGTAACCGACGAGTTCATCGAAAATCAATTCATCGAAAGCAAATTCATCGAAAACGAGTTCATCGAAAATCAATTCATCGAAAATCAATTCATTGAATGATCAATTCATCGAATCGCCAATTATTCATCGAAAAACATTTTTTTTTGTAGATATTAGAGCTGTCAAAATTAAATATCCAAAAAGGTCTGTTAAATGTGTCTGTCTGAGTTAAATGTGTTTAGCAACTGTCAGTTTCGTAGTGACAATGTAAAATTTATAGGTTATCACTTCGATTTCCGATTGTCTGATACTGCAAAAAAGGGATATCTAAGGAACCGTGACCAGACAACTCATAATGAAACCAACTCATAAATAACTCAGAAAGGTCATTAAGAGTGATTTTTTTTTTCTTAATTTTAAGCACCCGCTAAACTGCCAAAGCAGTTTGTCAGCAGGTCAATTTAACAATATTAATATAACATTAAATCACAAATATAACATGAAACCACAAAACACAAAATAGATACAGAAGAATAACTTTTAAATAGCTACAATACAAAGGCATAAAATATACAGATAGACAGATATAACACAGGCAAATTACTCTTAGTCATATTTATACATAAGATTACAAAACAATATCAGTATAAAAAGTTTTGATCCATTTAAAAGAATATTCATCCATCCAAGATCCATGATAAAAGAATATTTAAAAATTGGTTAAATAGGTTAAGTTAGGTTAGGTTAGGTTAGGTTAGATTAGGTTAGGTTAGGTTAGGTTAGTTTAGGTTGTTCAATGCTTTTTTAACTTCTCGGTCCGGTCAGCATTTTTCTCAAATATCAACAAAATATAATTTTTCGATGAATTGGCGATTCGATGAATTGATCATTCGATGAATTGGTTTTCGATGAATTGATATTCGATGAATTGGTTTTCGATGAACTCGTTTTCGATGAATTTGCATTCGATGAATTGATTTTCGATGAATTGATTTTCGATGAATTAGTTTTCGTTGAACTCGTCGTGAACCTATAAAAACGATAGTTTAAGCTGAAATGTATTCTATTAATCTAGCAGCAAAACGTTAAATAAATATAAAACAGGAAATATTAGAAAAACCATCTAGACTCACTGATGTTGAAAGGACAGAAAAAAATAATATTGTTTAGATAAAAGAGTGAAAAGAAATAAGATCAAATACATATATAATATAAAAGACCAATGAAGCGCAATTAAAATTCATACATTTTCATATTTAAGGCCGTGGAACGAACTGCTGTACTAAAATATTAACACAATTTTCATTCGTAAAACAATGTTTAATAAAGTTTTTACGTTTTTAAGGGAAGCCTGTAAATAATTAAGAACTTTGCCTTTGCTAGTACTTTACGCAGAGCTGCTGTACAATACTTACCCAGTAACACAAGATGAATTCATTCTTCGAAATTATTTTACAAGTCTAAGTAAATGCCTTCATTTCGGAATTTCAGTTTCCATTTATCTACATACATGAAAATGAACGTTTTTTCGTTTTCTCCGTACATGTTCCAATACCATTCATTCAATTGCGATGAAACTTTGGGGATTTCATGTGCGCATGCTCCCTATGGTTTCTATATACAATAGTGAGCTCTGGGATCATGAAATTATGAGTTGCTAACCATTCATCCGATTGCGATAAATCTTTGGGGATTTGAGGGGAATGGAACGCGGGAAAAAAGGAGGACGAAGGGGAACGGGACGAATATCAGGTCCCAAATAGGTGCTAAAAATGGAATAAGTGGCACGAGAGCTGTTTGAAAACTGAATGTATGGAATGCGGGAGGGGAGAGGGGATTTCGGGAGGGGGTTTCGCGGGACGGTAGAAGTGGGAGAGGGGAGTGGGAAGAGGGAAGGCGGAGTGGGAACGCGTTAGGGGAAGGGGACGCGGGAGAGGAAGGGGAGGCGGAAGGGGAACGGGACGAATGGGAAAGGATAAGCAGGGTGAAAAATTTTCTTTACTAAGTGTCATAGCAACGCATGCCGGGAACTTGCTAGTTTATTGAATAATTTTATTCCGTTAAATATATAGTGAGTGATGTTGTGCTGTTGTAGTTCGTACTAGTGGTACGGTTAGTCTTCCAACGGAACTAATTCTTTTGCTAATACTTTGTGGCATATTATTTTTATTAAATAAATCTTTATGTAAGTGAAGTAGTGCAAGTTTGTCATAAATTTTTAAGTAGGGGAACCGGGAATCTTATAAATCCGGGAATACTTTTATTGTTGGGTAGTAATAAAGCAGGAAGGGGGCCGAAACTGGAAGGCATGGGTTTGGACACGCAAGGGTGGGATGACGGAGGGGTGGAAGATGAGGGAGAGGCATAGAGAGGGATTGCAAAGGAGACATAGTTGCGGTAGGGGATAGCAGAGGGCAAATTTTGAAAATCCATGCTTCTCATACTGACAGTTGTAAGTGCCCTGCTCACGCGTCGGAAAACCTTCTGATTATTTCGGAAGACCCGCCAGACGGAAAAAAATATAAACTTCAATAAACAGAATTAAAACACTAACAGCCTTACTAAAAAAAAAACCACAGCGCGACCGATTAACTGTGTTATTGCAATAACATAAATAGAGCTCGTATACACTAAAAGACGTTTTATTACCAATAACGTTTCTTTCGTGGTCACGCTGTTAAAACGCATTGAAGATGTGACAACGTTGTATATGGTTTTAATTTACTAGGAAACAATGTTGTTTTAATTCTTCTCCGCTAGGGGCATTATTGGTGCACTTGTGCATATCGGCCCGCGATGACAAAACAGTTCGGTGTGTTTATGGCGGGATATGGAAAATTTTGTTAGTGCCTAAATGTTGTGATTTTACTAAATAATTTCTATTGTAGTGACGAATTTACTCTTCTGTTCACATAATTGATATATTTACCATATTATTTGTATGGTTTACATCAGTTTAATCAAGTTATTGTACAAACGCCGTACTTTCAAAGTTGAACTGTCAGAATATTGTTTTTTATAGGTTACTTAAGATAAAATTTTCATTTTAAGATCTTTATTTTAAGAGAATTTGTTAAAAGTGATAATTTTTTATAATATTAAAATCTAATACATGTGTTCGTAAACGTATCAAAACAATTAACGTCTTTAGAGATGCAAGAAATCTGTTTTAAATTTCGGTATTATTTCTAAGTTATTTTTTTGGCAATAAAAAAAACTTTGAAATTTTTTATTATTTTTTTATTGTATACACGATAAAAAAGTGAGGTGATAGTTTCCTTCCAAATTTATTACATAAAAGGACTATGTTTTTTAAATTTTGATTTTATTTAAATTTCTCTACATTTTGGTCAAAAATGTTGTGGGAGGAAATTTTTTTCCATGTTTTTCCGAGTTTGAATCATAAAATATGGCAGTTTTTGAAAGCTAAAGTGTATTTCAAATACTCAAATCTAAAAGGTAATTTTATCTAGTTTTCATAAATGGTATTTGTTTTTACGACACCTTCAAAAATAAGAAATTTATAGAACATTCAAAATACTATGGAAAAATTACAAATATCGTTCGGACATCAATAGTTAAAACAGAGATAAACTACCCTCTCAGGCCGTGGAAACCATGTGTATTTCTTTCAAAGAACAAATTTTTAATTAGTAATGTTTTCACATCCGCGGCCGTTTGTCAATTGAATAAAATTTTCACTGGGTTTTTTAGTAAGGCTGTAATACTTTATTTCTTTGATTGTCGTTGAAACGCATCCCGGGTACTCTCTAGTATTACGTAAGATGAAATAAAAAAATTGTGAATTCAAAGTAATATTTCACACCGAACATTTAATTTCACGACAGTTTTAATACACAACTATAAACAGGCGGACAAAAATAGAATATCTCGCCAAAACGGCACAGATTTAAAATATGCCTCTCTATATCAATTTTCTTGTTTCCGTATTGTACAGCTGTTTGGTTTTGGGCTGTTTTACTCGTGGGCTTTCTCATTGTTTTATGGGCCGAATATAGACTTTAATAATATCCTATAAAGAAAAGGCATTCACACCGAAATAAAAATAAGCTTTATGGGTTTTACACTGGTCTCGGGATATTACAAACGAATTTGAATTTTGTACATTACAGCCAAAGCGCTTTTACGCAGGACCAGGAAGAGAGGTGCGATGCCACATGCTTATGCCTTGGCTACACTGGTTGGTTCACATTCATACGGTGTAACAAACACTTTTCCATTATTCGGACTCGAGTATTTGTTAAATATTTGCCTTCCTGGGACCTTCTAGACTTCATTTATGACACACAAGAGCGCCCTTATCTGTACAGTGGAACTATATCGCCACCCGGTTGGGCAGCGTTGAGAATCAGGTTAAGATAAGAGTTATTGGAAAGGATTTATTAATACGGGTCAGTGCGGGAATTGGCCTAAATTTTATGAAGAAGGAAAACCAGATGCCGGTAACTCTTTCATATGCGAGCCAACTTGTTCAAAAATTACTCAGAGATCCGACCCGTTCTCATAAAGCCGACGTCAATAGTTGACACAGTTACTGTGTTCTGCTCGTGTCTGTCGAGTTTCGAATACGTTCACCGGCGCATATGGGATAATTGCGATTAGCACCTTCGAGAAGGCTCCATTGAGATCCCCTTAAAACAGACCAAGCATGCCTACATTGTGTCCGTTCATTAGCGATGCAATCGGTCAAATAACAACAGATTATCAATCAGACAAACCGCACACCTTTGAATTGAATCAACTAAATTTGTCAGGTTTTCTGAGTCTTCTTCCCAGAGATGGTTCGCACCTTCAAATATTTATCGTACTTATGAATTTGTACAGGTTAGGTCGTATTTAATAATGTACTAACCCTTTTATAAAGAAACGCCTAGTTTCATGGATTCCAGATTCACTCGGTTTTAAACAATATTAATTTGTACTACAGCAGTCTTAATTATTTAAACGTCCGATATGTTTACATTGGTTGTCCTTATTCGGATCTCTTGTAAGTTATACCGTTTTTTTTTAAATCTACTGCATTTGTTTGAAATTCTTCCACCCTCTTTTAGTAGCCAGCCTCAGGTTTGGTATAAGAACTGCATTGTAAACTACTAACCTCATTGCGATTTATCGTCTTGTGCTAACAACTGCTTTATACAGACCATTTTCTGAGATTTGTTAGATTGTAATCATGTCTGCTTTAGATTTTACAAATACTGCGTATCATAATAGTTAATTTCTAAAACCATACTCATGGTAACGTGTTAGGAAAACCTATGTGGAATTGAATTATTGAGGTAATTCTCTTCAAGAGCATGTTTGATGACACATATTTCCATGTTTACGAATTATAATAATAAATTATGGCAGTATAAATTTTAACATGTAAAATTCTCTAATTGATTATTCTTATAGATATGTAAGTTTTTTTTTTCAATTTCACAGCTGAGTGGACAAATGCATCGGCTTCCCACTCAGACGTCGCGGGTTTAATCCTCTGCTAGCTCCCGTAAGTTCTTCATTATTGCACAAACAATATTTTCCGGTTACAATGGGTGGTCAAACGAAATTAATTTTCCCAGATGTGTCAATATCTTTTTCTGATTTTTCTGTTTTCAGATTTTCGATTGAGTTTCGCTTATATTGTCTTCATTCAATTAAATATTACAATTTGAGGTTTTACTCATAAAGTTAAAATAAAAATAATGAAATTAATTTTTTTATAACAGCTCCACACAGAAGACCCCAAGGAAAAAAAATCCCTCAAGGCCTTTGTCATCTTTGGGCATGCTGTGTGGAGGGTTTTTTTTGGAAAGAAAGGAGATGAAGTTTTGGGAAGGAAAAAGGTATGAGGGTGGGTAGGAATCCCGGGGTCAATGCGTTCAGGAGTGACAGACGTATGAATCGATCCCTCCCACAGCGGTGAAAGGCGATAGGTCGAGAGAGTCCGGCTATAGAGGTCTAAGTTCGGTCTCCGTAAACCAATCTTTCCCGTTACAGCCCGCCACGCAGTAGGTGGGCAAAGGTATTCGCGGCAAAGACGTAGACAAATCTCACCCCTTGTTGCCATCATCCGGGAATGTTTGTCGATTTAAAAAAAGACAATATTATGACGATTAAGAAAGCAATAAGGACAATTTTAAATCCAAACATTTAGTTTTAAAGGCATCAATCTTGAATACTAAATTATTGAGGACACGCCATGAATTCAACAACAGTTTAAACTTTGTGTAAGCTATAGAACAAACAAGAACCTTCACATTTTGCAAACGAGCCCAACGCCGCGATATTTTCGGAGAAACGTCGGCAATAAATAAATAAAGCAAATCCGCCTTGAGAGGCAGATTTAGGTATTTCCATAATTTCACGTATCTAATGGAATCCACATTAGGTATTCCAGATTCAAGTTAACAGACAATACCACATTTTGTCAACCTGCCAACATCCCTCGAGGAATGCGAACAAGGTATAGGAAAGATCGGTGGCATCACTGTAGAGATTTACAGATAGAAGTGCGTTGTGGGCATGTTATCTATGTGACCAAAGTAAGCCAAATTTATATATTTAGCTTCTGGTGAAAATACTCAAACATTTCAAAAATTTAAAATGAGTCGAAACATACTAAGATGATTGTTTGTCGCGCAATTATTTGATCGAAGATCATAATTAACCATTTTGAATATTATCGTACATTTGAAAATGGTCTTTGGAAAAATATGTGAATATAATGTATCCGTAAAAAAAAATGGTATTAACTATTGGACCAAATAAGTTGATTGGACAAAAATAACGTTCAAATTATCAAAACTACTGCCCAATATGACAAAATAAAAAAAATGAGACCACACAACTGAAGTAAAACTTCTGCTCCATCTATATAATAGGAAGACAGAAAGAAAATGTACACGCGCACTGCTCTCTCTTGCTCCTACAGTGAGAAAGAGAGAAAGAAAGTGTGTGCTCGCACCTCTCTCTCTTGCCCCTACAGTAATATACGAAGCGTTCGCCTCGCTTTTCGTAACACTCTCGTCACAAATTCGCCAGCTTACTCGCCAAGTCAAGCGTCCGTAAAGAAGTTTTACAAAAAAAAGGTTGTTTATAAAAATTTCAACAGTTCAATAAATATTTTTAATTAATTTTCACGAAAGTTATATTCAAGTTCAGTTATTATTTCAGATATATGAAACAACTGGCCTGTAACGATATTACATTAACAGAAGTTGAACAGAACTTGCACAGAACGTGAGAATTTACTTCAAATATTGATGATTTATTAAATTTTTTTGGAACATCCTATCCATATAGGTAGTCCAATTGGAAGCGTTCAGCGATAAAAGGACTGCAAGTTTTGTGTTCATTTTGTTCGAATTTGAAAACTTTAACAGTGTGTATTTTTTACTATTATTACAAAAGAAAACCTTTGAAAATTGAAACACGTATGAAAACTGTGTTCCCATCAATTGAGGCTGCAATACAAATCGTTACACACTTCTAGGAATTTTAAACTAATCACTATTCTAACTCGGCGGGTTAGTTTGTGGTAATTTCTTTGCCAAGTCTGGTAATGCGACAATTTCACCTCTTGTTGTTTTAATGAGAACACATTATACGTGTTGTGATGAATTGCATTGATCAACAGTGAGAATTAGAAAATATCGTAGCTTCCCACTTTAATTTAAAAAGAAAATATCAATTACTTATAAAACGGACACGTCTACGACATCTATCGGATTAGAGTAAAGTGAATTCATATTTACGGTAGGGATCTATAATTAGACAAAGTGAGACGAGTATTGATGAAAGGATCACAGATGGTATCAACAAATAATCAGAAACAGGGACCCCCCCAATATACTTAGCCCGTGATATATTGACAGCCAATTGAATTGCAGCAAAAGCGATTAAAAACCGAGTTAGCCTATCAACAAGAAGAGGGCCGAGCCCATTTTTAGAACAAAGGAACGACCTTTGGACTTAGCAATTAGAAATGTAATTAATGAGTTTGACGTTCCCACCAAACCGAGAGGTGAATAAACTCCATGGGAAGAAATAATCTGTTCAGGGACAAAAGAACGATGACCCCAAGAAATGTTATCATTAACCGGTACATTCCAGGGATCAGAAACCCTAGTTCTCGAACGCATTAAAACATATCAGGTGCGGAAAAAAAGGATACACGTAAACACGATGCAAAAGTTTAAGTGAAAAATTGCAAAGCAAGTGACGAAAACGTATTGTAAGGCGTTAGGGAGATTTCCATCTATAATACGATTGTTTGTGACGACCGGAGATGATCGATTCGAGGGAAAACGTGCTAAAGGAAATGGAAATGTTGAAAAAACAATGGAAAATTATTGTTATCAATTTTAGACGGAGCTAGGATATTACGATGAAAGATTTAGGGAGGAAACGTCAAAAAAAAATGAGAGTTTAAAGAATAGGCGAGGGTACATTTCAGATGTCTAGAGCAGTAACAAGTGTTAGAGAAGAAGATAGAGTGCAGTACGGAGGGGAGTGGAAAATGCTGAAAACATTGCGATAGAAAAACTCAGGAAAAGGAGTCATTTTACGTAATTAAAATGGAGGTTATAGAGTAACATAGTACGCGATTGCAGATAAAAAAATGAGGCATTACCATGGTTGTCGATTTCAGATGTATTTTGTTGTGATAAACAAGGAATATTCGAACATGAAAATTGTTTAGATAAGGACGATTAGCCGTTAAAAAGGTAATAAAAATTATCATGGGTCTTATGAAATATTTATATTAAAGAATTCTCATAAAAGTTAACGACACTGAAATAAAAAAGGATTTATTGCCAGGTGGGTACAGGAACTAATGTATACAACTGTCAAGACATATGGTTTATGGGATTTTTCGTAAGAACGGGACAAAATTTGTAAGGCGTTCTCTATGAAGCAATAAAAATGACAGGAATTTAAGGGCCGAAGTGGGGGTATCTCCTATAAAGATGTTAAAAATGATATATTTATTAATAACAAATAGAAAATGAAATTTTCCAAGAGGCAGCAAACATCAAAAAACGATATGGTTATATCAGGGAAGTACGGGGAAGTGAGGGGAAAGGAGATACGACAGAGAAAAACAAAGGAAATCTTAGATTAACAGTGAATAAAATAAATACGGCTTGAAATATAAAAATCTATAGAGATATGAACAATAGCGTAAGAATAAATAAGGAAATTCATGGAAAGAGTGTCGTGAATAAAAGAAAATTCGAGAAAGAATGGAAAATTCAAATATACGACGTAAATAGAGAAAATTCGGTTTTAAATGGAAAGGTTCATATAGAATACAGAAAAACTCGAGGAAAAATAATAAAATAAAAATGAACAATTTGCGAGAAAGGCTTCGACATGAAGATATCTCTGATAGGCGAATTTGGGGACAGATTTGGAACATATGGTAGATGCCGTACGCACGGACATGTTACGAAATATATGAAAATAGAACTTTAAAATTATTAAATTCAAGCTAGTTTTGTATGAACAACAGGACAAAGGAAGTTGGGCCATTAAACATGGATCTTACTAAATCCGGATCTTGTAAGTATGGAAGTACGAGACAGAATTTAATGTATCAAACGCAAAACGTACAAAGAGACCGCATTCGACAATAATGGAGAGGTTTCAAGAAATTACGAGTTGATAGTAATTAGATTGGTTTATTATAGGAGATTCAGATACGATCTTTTGGACCTGAGAGGGGTATAAAAGTCTAGACAAATGCCAGTTGAGGACAGTCTACGGTCGTGGTCGAAAAGGTTTTAAGTTCGCGGAACGTGACGAAACGGTGGGTGATTTAAAGTAGAAAAATTCTAAGTGATAATTATTTTGATACTTAGAAAAATTTCACATTCTAGTCAGTGATATACAAAAAAAATACTTTGCAGTTAGAGTCAGTGAAAAATAAAAATTAAAGCCAACGCATTAATTACTTGTGAAAAATAAAAGTGCTCGTGATAAATACAATTTGTTTTAGTGGAAAATTCGGATTTTATAATCACTTAATATCGTATTTTTAAATTTAGAAATTTCGCGTTTAATGTTAGTGCAATAAATAACTGAAGTGATGTGATAATTTAGCGTGATGAAGTTATAATTAAATACGTGTGTTCAATCTAAGTGAAAGTGTTCTAACAAATAATAAATATTTAAATTAATTATCTTAAATAATAATAATAAAACAAAATAATATTTTATTAATACATAAAAGTTCGGAGGGATAAAAATTTAATTTAACGACAATTTACCATCTCTAAATTAATCGTGAAGTAACTATCATTTAAAGTGTTATCTAACCAACGAGTTTTGAGATAAAATACAGTTTAGAACGATAGAGTTCATGCATCATTTTAATTACTTAGATTAAATGAAAAAAAAAAAAAAAAAAAATTGAAGTCAAAAAGATTTAATTAAATTTAGGAAAATAAAAAATTAATTTAGGAAAATCGCAGCAAGGTTACCGTGTATTTCCCGGTCGGAAAAAACCTTGGTAGGGGTAAGTCTTTTCCGTTATAAAATTTTACAGATTCCAAGGAGAAAGCGGAATGGAGCAAACATTGGTATTTGGATTAATTATTTGACCAAGATATTACTCGCTTAATATGTGATATGTAACTATATTAAAATATTATAAGTATAATAAGTATATTTTATATATTTATATATGTAAGTATATAAACATATATATATGTAATTTTTGTTCCCAAGAAAAATTATAATAAAAAAAAAAAAAAAAAAGAAAAACACTTATATAAAAAGAGGAAAAGGGTATCGATTCCTACCTCTGAATTCATCAATAACTATTGAAAGTAGTTATGTGTGATAAATTTACAAATCAATATTTTATATTTAATCTTATGTATGTATTAATATAATTTCAGAAAATCCAGAGCATTTGAAATAAGTTATGATATTAGAAATTATTTCAATCAGAAAATTATACAGATCAATATTATAAATTATTTATTGAGACAAAGTATATATAAATGAATAAATATGTATACGTAATCGGGTATCAGACTAGACAATTGCGCTAAGTACATCATTATCAAACAAAGAAAATTTTAGAGTCATCTCACACGTCTCCGGAATGTCTAAAGTAAACATACCTCATACGCTTGAATCTAGGTCACGAGGCCGTAGAGAATGTTTACAAAGCTCAAATTGTTTACAAAATAATTCGGTCACTGGGACACTAGTTCGAATACAGTAAAAAGAAAAAAAAAAAAAATGACCTTGATTAGTGGATATCGTACTTAGGTATTAACTTCTAGGAACGGGATAAAATTATTATATTGCGCAATTATTAGGAACAAAAAGAAAAAAAAAAAATGACCTTGATTAGTGGATATCGTACTTAGGTATTAACTTCTAGGAACGGGATAAAATTATTATATTGCGCAATTATTAGGAACAAAAAGAAAAAAAAAAAAAAATGACCTTGATTAGTGGATATCGTACTTAGGTATTAACTTCTAGGGACGGGATAAAATTATTATATTGCGCAATTATTAGGAACAAAAAGAAAAAAAAAAAAATTTAAACACTATTTTAATTTGAACGTAAAGAGGTATCTACAGACCTAGCAATTGAAAATTAACAGATTTATTATAGCAGTTCAAAAAGGTGTGTTGAAGATTTACATGAAGCATTTGATAAATCACGGGATAGTTCAAAAAGGGGTAATGAAGGCTTAGATGAAGCAGTTGAAAAATCACGGGATAGCTTAATAAGGGGTAATGAGGATTTACATGATTCAATTGAGAATCACGGGATAGCAAGAATTTATCAAAAGTTGAACATTGGAGGGGAGGGAAAGAAAAGAAAAAAAAAATACAGTTCAACCAACAGAAGGCAGTGTTCGCTTCTGTAACAAGGACCATTAATCAAACCATAGAGATGGCGGATCTCTCAAACAAAACCGTCAACAAAACCAAACAAAAGCTTGGAGTTATGGCGAATCTCCAGAACACATCGCCAGATAAGATCTTAATGTACTAATATATATTTATATTTCACACTATTCTTACGTATATATTCGGTATCAATCTGAAAATTTCGCAGAATTTGATGGGCGAGATCCGAGCTCGGGATGCGTTGCAAGTAGTTTCGCATTGCGAGTTATAAACCTTCCCAAAACGTATGTTTACATATATATCTTTTTATGTACTGTTCATTGAATGAAACGAACTCACTTACAATTAGTGCTTTAGGCCTGTCGGGTCACTCTCGTCTCATTTCTTGAACGTGGAGGGAGGATTCACGACCCGTAACTCCACACAAACCCGTGAGTATATGATTGCATATAGGACGAAACCGGTTCACCCTAAGTAAATAGTAAACTTTGGAGGAGTAGGAATTTGGAGGTATCTGGGCTTGGAGGAAGACCTGAAGGCAGTGCATGATGGCGAAAGGAAGGTTCATTGGGACGCGATAACTTAGGTATCAATCAATTGAACCGTGCCAAAAGACTGTGCGAATTTTGGGTTGACTTCTGATCACCCTGCTTACTTGATGGAGGCAGGAGCCAAATTTTGCCAGAAAAAGGGTTATTCTGAGTTCGTCAAATATGCAATTAACTAGTTACATTAACCTACTAAATCCATCTTTATATGTACCTTATAGCAGCTGAATCTAAGCGGAGGGGCGCCCGGCAGATACGAGATACAATCATAATCAAATTTACTAACATTTAACCATTTGAGTTATATTTAATTATCTGTTCAATTAGTCATGTGTAGTTTCGATTAGTATTGCTTATTCATGAATTCATTAGGATGTAGGGAATCATAATAAACGTCAAAGGGAAGTTAGTTCATTTAGAGAAATTACTTAAGGTTAAATTTGCAAGAGAGAGACCAATACAGTTTGAAATTCAACACTCTGTTTAGAATCAAGAGGGTTACCACAAAATTTAAAGTAATTAAAGTTCTATATCATAAATCAAAAAATTACACAACGTTTGATGGAGTTTAATTACAACCTAAATACGAAAATATTTACGTTCAAAGTCGTAAATAACGTATTTATTAGTTAAGTACATATATCGCTAAAGGTATGTAGTACAAGGGAGCTTTAAGTAGCTTTCTGTAGTTATCAGAGGAAATAAGGGTCCAATTTTATAAAGGCTTGTGTGACGTAGGGGAGGAATTTTCCATCCCTACCACACATATGCAAAGCCTTAAGAATTTAAATATCGATCAGAGCCAAGAGAAAAGAAGAATATTGCGACTGGTGCCAAGTGCCCAGGAGTAAATAAAATACAGACAAATATAAGAGAGTAGAGAAAAGACAAACATCACAACTGCACAGCCGTGACAGGAGATCAGAGTTTTACAAGTTGTTTTAGAAAAAAAAAAAAAAAAACTTTTATTGGTCAATCTATTGCAAAAAAAAAAAAAAAAAATAAAAATAATAATAAGTAGGACGTTATGTTAAATGAAGTGATAATAAAAATAAAATAAAAATCAGAACAGTGCGCCGTTAAATAAACACGAAAAAAATATATAAATTAATAAATAAATATACGAAAATAAATATATAAACAATACATTTAAATATAAAAAAAAAAGTGTTAACGAATAAACTCTACATGTTTTAAAATAATTTATAAAAGTGTCGATAAAGTTTAAATCAAGTGACCATGAATTTGTTGATTGCTTATGAGATTATAAATATCGTAACAAAGAATGTAGGTCAGATACAAGCGTAAACAGTTTATTCAAGGCAGGCCATAAATTGACAGAATAATGGTATTGACATTCCTGAATCCAGAATGTTAATGACCGTAATGTAAACAATCTGATACGAGATACCGCGGTGTTTGTAAGCATCGAAAGATTGATAACCTAAGCATCGAAAGTGATAACAAAACATCGAAAAATTTTGAAGTAGGTGACATCGGGGGTAACGCGTATCTCTATAAGAGATTGTAGAATAAACAAACTCGAAAATAATATCAACACTCGGTTACGGAAAAAATAAACAGACTTTACAGATAAAAACGGGGGAACTTACCTACATAAGTGACCCTTTGTTTATAGTTAATGTTGTGGGTTTGTATGTGAGGATTATCACATAAAAAGTCATAACATAAAAGATAAGGAACATAAAATAAAAATAACATAAAATATTTGATTGGGGATAGTGTCGAGTTGAGAGCTTTAATATCACAGACGAATGTTTTATAGGTATATACCTATTTAAGGGAACATTTGATCATTCGGACCAAAAAAAGGAGGGGATTTGACGAAATAACATCAAGATAGGTATTGCGAACTCTAAACAGATTTTGCGAAAATATCGTAGGTATTGCGGAACTTGAAGGAATGGTTGGCATTCTAAACAATGAGTAATTATTGGTTGAACGAAAATCACGGGATATTCATTAACATTGGAGTAACAATATTCATTCCGTTTTTTTTGCAATTACCTACATTTATTTGAAATGAAGAGTGATGGTAGAGTTGATCTAATTTGGGTTACAATCATCATGCAAACAAATATAAATAATTGAAAATATTGTGTTTTATAGGGGGACAGGTTCCAAAAAAAAAAAAAAAAATTAAATAAATTATAAATATATATAGGTATATTTATAATAAATAGTTGGTATTGAGTTAAATTCATTAAAAAATTTTTAAACAAAAAATGGCGGAAAAAAGGAAAGTGGATGCGACGGAATTAGAAGCTAAAGAAATACCGTCGGGAGATGAATTACGGGAGATATTTAGACGTTCAAAGAGGTCTAAGTTACGAGTCGAGGATATGATAGAAGTCGTTCAGCCAGAGGGGGAGACCGACACAAAATCGGAGGAACAGGGCGAAAATAAGCGAGAGTGTGAAGAGAGACTCACACATGATATGTTACAGGAAAAACCCGAGGAAAAGGAACAAGAAAAGTTAACGAAGTAAAAGGAAAAATAAAAAAATAAAATAAAAAATATAGAAAAACGAGAAAATTGAAAAAAAAAAAAATAATAAATCAATAGAATAAGGAAGGCAACATAATTTACATAAGGTAATTTAGAAAATTAAAATAGAGATTATAAGGTTGTCGCTTAATAAGATAAAATATAAACATTAACCAGGCGGCACTCGGAAAATAAAGAAAATGGTTGGGAAACGTGGAACAAGTAGGCGAGCCCAGGCTTTAGTGACAGCAATCGGGGAAAATGTCACAACCGAGACTTCAACAATAAACATAGGAGATATAACTACAATAATTCAGGCAGCTTTGGCACCGCTCGTCAATAAGATGCAAGAACTCGAGAAACAATTGGAAAGCCCAGCAACAGTGGCGGTGATAGGAGAGGATAGTGCGCCGAAAAGCGTTCTCCAAGTAGTGGAAATGTTACCACAGCAGGAACGACCATCATTCTCCGGAGGAAATCAAAATCCCATTAGTTTCCTAGAAGATTTAAAAGAATACACTAGAAAAGTGAAACGAACGGATCCATTAGTCGTCGTACGGGAAAATTTGAAAGGGGAAGCTAAATCGTGGGCAAAATTGTACAATAAACGATGGGAGACTATGTTAGATTTCGAACGAGATTTTTTAGCTACCTATTGGGGAGACATAAAGAAAAATTAAGTTCGCCGTCGTCTTGCAGAAGGGGTATATGATGCCAAGAAAAATATATCCATGCTCACTCATTTCGCAAACTATTGGGAGCTAGCGAAGGCTTAAAGATTATTGACACACCGTTGGGCATAGTTGACGAAATTATGAGACATTATCCGAAGGAAATTCAATCGCTATGGTTTTCGGGGCAATCAGGAGATGAGATTGTCGCCGCTGAGTTTCTACGAAAACTAGATACAATGGTATGTACACCAGAAGAACGGAACATGAAGAAGAGGAGTGGGGAGGAATCCAGCAAGAAGGACAAATACCGTGACCGTTACCGCGCCATAAAAAGGAGGATACACGCAATTGAAAGTGTGGGCGAAAACGCTAGTTGCAGCAAGTGCACCGAAGTTAACAGTTCACCAAAAGAAAATTCTACAATAACTACAGCCGGGAAGGAGCTAATGGTCGCAGCCAACTCGGGAGATAAAAGGAGATTATAGCGCTTTACATTTAGCTAGATATTACACAAGTAATAAGAAACAAAAATCAGGTTTACAGTTAGTGGAAATCAACGGATAGAGTGCGAAGTTTACAAATATTTGTAAATGTTAATAAATAAATAAACGATTGAGAAATACAAATAAAAATATGTTAGGGTACATTATAATTGGGGAGGGGGAAGAAAGAAAATTACTAAAATATTAGATTATCAGATTGCTTGCGAGGGGCGGATCGTCGTCAAGTCTTTGAGGGTGAGTGGACAAGTTCTTAATAAGCGACAATCATATTCAATTATTGAAATAGAGTAAGGCAAATAAATTCGTTAATTTTGATTTTCTAGTTGAAAAAAAATTTTTTACTTTTTTTTATGTGTTAGTGAGAAAAAAAAAAAAAAAAAAAAAAAAAAATGTTAGATAAGTAAGAACACTCAAAAGGAGAGAATTAGAGATATTATATGGCACACAAAAGGGACATTTTGAATAAAAATAAACAATGCTTAGGGATTGTTTTTTGAAATATTGAAATAAGAAAGTTTATCTATAGATATAGGGTAGACATTAAGTATAGAGATAAAAAGGTAACATTTGAATTAAGGTATAAATATTTTAGATTTCGAAAAAAAAAAAAAAGGAAAAAAGGAACGCTGAACCAATTTGAGGATAATAAAGAACATTTATAAAAATTTAAATATTAGAGTGGACAACACTTAGGCTAGAACAACTTTGGATGAATTAAGAAATTACAATTAGAAATTAAGAATTATAAAATAAAGTTTAAATAAATAAAGAAAAAAAAAAAATGCTGGAAAATTTATATGAAACATGTATACCACTGATTGTCGGATTGGGTGAGGTCGTGCGAAAACACACATTTCACAAAAAATATTCATACTTACAAAACAAAAAACAATTAATTGCACACCAAGAGACCACCCGCTTTTCAGTTGTTCGAAAGGCCGCGAGATTGTAAACAATCTTTACTTAAATCATTGTAAGGGAGGTCTTAGTCCAATTTGGTTGGGGACCACCAAAACACGCGAGTCGAGGGGCGTGTTCCAGCAAAAAGAAATTAATTTTGAATCTATCAAAATTAAAGAAAATTTCATAAAGTAAAATCTACGCGAAAAGAAAATAAAGAATACAATGAGATTCAAATTCAAGATTGTTAACAATCCGAACAGAATGAGGAGGGGGAGATAGGAAGTAATAGGATACGGAAAAGAGATAGGGGATAACAGAATGAGGAGGGGGAGATAGGAAGTAATAGGATACGGAAAAAAAGATAGGGGAGAACAAAATGAGGAGGGGGAGATAGGAAGTAATATGACACGGAGTAGAGATAGGGGATAACCAAATGAGGAGGGGAAGATAGCTAGTCTAAATTTGAACACAATTTCGGTGTCTAACGAAAAAAAAAAAAAATTAAAAAAAAAAAAAAAAAAAAAAAAAAAAAAAAAAAAAAAAAAAAAAAAAAAAGAATAGGACATTAAAATAAAATACAACGTTAGCCACAGCAAATTGAGTTCAGAGGAGGGAACTGTGATGAATTGCATTGATCAACAGTGAGAATTAGAAAATATCGTAGCTTCCCACTTTAATTTAAAAAGAAAATATCAATTACTTATAAAACGGACACGTCTACGACATCTATCGGATTAGAGTAAAGTGAATTCATATTTACGGTAGGGATCTATAATTAGACAAAGTGAGACGAGTATTGATGAAAGGATCACAGATGGTATCAACAAATAATCAGAAACAGGGACCCCCCCAATATACTTAGCCCGTGATATATTGACAGCCAATTGAATTGCAGCAAAAGCGATTAAAAACCGAGTTAGCCTATCAACAAGAAGAGGGCCGAGCCCATTTTTAGAACAAAGGAACGACCTTTGGACTTAGCAATTAGAAATGTAATTAATGAGTTTGACGTTCCCACCAAACCGAGAGGTGAATAAACTCCATGGGAAGAAATAATCTGTTCAGGGACAAAAGAACGATGACCCCAAGAAATGTTATCATTAACCGGTACATTCCAGGGATCAGAAACCCTAGTTCTCGAACGCATTAAAACATATCAGGTGCGGAAAAAAAGGATACACGTAAACACGATGCAAAAGTTTAAGTGAAAAATTGCAAAGCAAGTGACGAAAACGTATTGTAAGGCGTTAGGGAGATTTCCATCTATAATACGATTGTTTGTGACGACCGGAGATGATCGATTCGAGGGAAAACGTGCTAAAGGAAATGGAAATGTTGAAAAAACAATGGAAAATTATTGTTATCAATTTTAGACGGAGCTAGGATATTACGATGAAAGATTTAGGGAGGAAACGTCAAAAAAAAATGAGAGTTTAAAGAATAGGCGAGGGTACATTTCAGATGTCTAGAGCAGTAACAAGTGTTAGAGAAGAAGATAGAGTGCAGTACGGAGGGGAGTGGAAAATGCTGAAAACATTGCGATAGAAAAACTCAGGAAAAGGAGTCATTTTACGTAATTAAAATGGAGGTTATAGAGTAACATAGTACGCGATTGCAGATAAAAAAATGAGGCATTACAATGGTTGTCGATTTCAGATGTATTTTGTTGTGATAAACAAGGAATATTCGAACATGAAAATTGTTTAGATAAGGACGATTAGCCGTTAAAAAGGTAATAAAAATTATCATGGGTCTTATGAAATATTTATATTAAAGAATTCTCATAAAAGTTAACGACACTGAAATAAAAAAGGATTTATTGCCAGGTGGGTACAGGAACTAATGTATACAACTGTCAAGACATATGGTTTATGGGATTTTTCGTAAGAACGGGACAAAATTTGTAAGGCGTTCTCTATGAAGCAATAAAAATGACAGGAATTTAAGGGCCGAAGTGGGGGTATCTCCTATAAAGATGTTAAAAATGATATATTTATTAATAACAAATAGAAAATGAAATTTTCCAAGAGGCAGCAAACATCAAAAAACGATATGGTTATATCAGGGAAGTACGGGGAAGTGAGGGGAAAGGAGATACGACAGAGAAAAACAAAGGAAATCTTAGATTAACAGTGAATAAAATAAATACGGCTTGAAATATAAAAATCTATAGAGATATGAACAATAGCGTAAGAATAAATAAGGAAATTCATGGAAAGAGTGTCGTGAATAAAAGAAAATTCGAGAAAGAATGGAAAATTCAAATATACGACGTAAATAGAGAAAATTCGGTTTTAAATGGAAAGGTTCATATAGAATACAGAAAAACTCGAGGAAAAATAATAAAATAAAAATGAACAATTTGCGAGAAAGGCTTCGACATGAAGATATCTCTGATAGGCGAATTTGGGGACAGATTTGGAACATATGGTAGATGCCGTACGCACGGACATGTTACGAAATATATGAAAATAGAACTTTAAAATTATTAAATTCAAGCTAGTTTTGTATGAACAACAGGACAAAGGAAGTTGGGCCATTAAACATGGATCTTACTAAATCCGGATCTTGTAAGTATGGAAGTACGAGACAGAATTTAATGTATCAAACGCAAAACGTACAAAGAGACCGCATTCGACAATAATGGAGAGGTTTCAAGAAATTACGAGTTGATAGTAATTAGATTGGTTTATTATAGGAGATTCAGATACGATCTTTTGGACCTGAGAGGGGTATAAAAGTCTAGACAAATGCCAGTTGAGGACAGTCTACGGTCGTGGTCGAAAAGGTTTTAAGTTCGCGGAACGTGACGAAACGGTGGGTGATTTAAAGTAGAAAAATTCTAAGTGATAATTATTTTGATACTTAGAAAAATTTCACATTCTAGTCAGTGATATACAAAAAAAATACTTTGCAGTTAGAGTCAGTGAAAAATAAAAATTAAAGCCAACGCATTAATTACTTGTGAAAAATAAAAGTGCTCGTGATAAATACAATTTGTTTTAGTGGAAAATTCGGATTTTATAATCACTTAATATCGTATTTTTAAATTTAGAAATTTCGCGTTTAATGTTAGTGCAATAAATAACTGAAGTGATGTGATAATTTAGCGTGATGAAGTTATAATTAAATACGTGTGTTCAATCTAAGTGAAAGTGTTCTAACAAATAATAAATATTTAAATTAATTATCTTAAATAATAATAATAAAACAAAATAATATTTTATTAATACATAAAAGTTCGGAGGGATAAAAATTTAATTTAACGACAATTTACCATCTCTAAATTAATCGTGAAGTAACTATCATTTAAAGTGTTATCTAACCAACGAGTTTTGAGATAAAATACAGTTTAGAACGATAGAGTTCATGCATCATTTTAATTACTTAGATTAAATGAAAAAAAAAAAAAAAAAAAATTGAAGTCAAAAAGATTTAATTAAATTTAGGAAAATAAAAAATTAATTTAGGAAAATCGCAGCAAGGTTACCGTGTATTTCCCGGTCGGAAAAAACCTTGGTAGGGGTAAGTCTTTTCCGTTATAAAATTTTACAGATTCCAAGGAGAAAGCGGAATGGAGCAAACATTGGTATTTGGATTAATTATTTGACCAAGATATTACTCGCTTAATATGTGATATGTAACTATATTAAAATATTATAAGTATAATAAGTATATTTTATATATTTATATATGTAAGTATATAAACATATATATATGTAATTTTTGTTCCCAAGAAAAATTATAATAAAAAAAAAAAAAAAAAAGAAAAACACTTATATAAAAAGAGGAAAAGGGTATCGATTCCTACCTCTGAATTCATCAATAACTATTGAAAGTAGTTATGTGTGATAAATTTACAAATCAATATTTTATATTTAATCTTATGTATGTATTAATATAATTTCAGAAAATCCAGAGCATTTGAAATAAGTTATGATATTAGAAATTATTTCAATCAGAAAATTATACAGATCAATATTATAAATTATTTATTGAGACAAAGTATATATAAATGAATAAATATGTATACGTAATCGGGTATCAGACTAGACAATTGCGCTAAGTACATCATTATCAAACAAAGAAAATTTTAGAGTCATCTCACACGTCTCCGGAATGTCTAAAGTAAACATACCTCATACGCTTGAATCTAGGTCACGAGGCCGTAGAGAATGTTTACAAAGCTCAAATTGTTTACAAAATAATTCGGTCACTGGGACACTAGTTCGAATACAGTAAAAAGAAAAAAAAAAAAAATGACCTTGATTAGTGGATATCGTACTTAGGTATTAACTTCTAGGAACGGGATAAAATTATTATATTGCGCAATTATTAGGAACAAAAAGAAAAAAAAAAAATGACCTTGATTAGTGGATATCGTACTTAGGTATTAACTTCTAGGAACGGGATAAAATTATTATATTGCGCAATTATTAGGAACAAAAAGAAAAAAAAAAAAAAATGACCTTGATTAGTGGATATCGTACTTAGGTATTAACTTCTAGGGACGGGATAAAATTATTATATTGCGCAATTATTAGGAACAAAAAGAAAAAAAAAAAAATTTAAACACTATTTTAATTTGAACGTAAAGAGGTATCTACAGACCTAGCAATTGAAAATTAACAGATTTATTATAGCAGTTCAAAAAGGTGTGTTGAAGATTTACATGAAGCATTTGATAAATCACGGGATAGTTCAAAAAGGGGTAATGAAGGCTTAGATGAAGCAGTTGAAAAATCACGGGATAGCTTAATAAGGGGTAATGAGGATTTACATGATTCAATTGAGAATCACGGGATAGCAAGAATTTATCAAAAGTTGAACATTGGAGGGGAGGGAAAGAAAAGAAAAAAAAAATACAGTTCAACCAACAGAAGGCAGTGTTCGCTTCTGTAACAAGGACCATTAATCAAACCATAGAGATGGCGGATCTCTCAAACAAAACCGTCAACAAAACCAAACAAAAGCTTGGAGTTATGGCGAATCTCCAGAACACATCGCCAGATAAGATCTTAATGTACTAATATATATTTATATTTCACACTATTCTTACGTATATATTCGGTATCAATCTGAAAATTTCGCAGAATTTGATGGGCGAGATCCGAGCTCGGGATGCGTTGCAAGTAGTTTCGCATTGCGAGTTATAAACCTTCCCAAAACGTATGTTTACATATATATCTTTTTATGTACTGTTCATTGAATGAAACGAACTCACTTACAATTAGTGCTTTAGGCCTGTCGGGTCACTCTCGTCTCATTTCTTGAACGTGGAGGGAGGATTCACGACCCGTAACTCCACACAAACCCGTGAGTATATGATTGCATATAGGACGAAACCGGTTCACCCTAAGTAAATAGTAAACTTTGGAGGAGTAGGAATTTGGAGGTATCTGGGCTTGGAGGAAGACCTGAAGGCAGTGCATGATGGCGAAAGGAAGGTTCATTGGGACGCGATAACTTAGGTATCAATCAATTGAACCGTGCCAAAAGACTGTGCGAATTTTGGGTTGACTTCTGATCACCCTGCTTACTTGATGGAGGCAGGAGCCAAATTTTGCCAGAAAAAGGGTTATTCTGAGTTCGTCAAATATGCAATTAACTAGTTACATTAACCTACTAAATCCATCTTTATATGTACCTTATAGCAGCTGAATCTAAGCGGAGGGGCGCCCGGCAGATACGAGATACAATCATAATCAAATTTACTAACATTTAACCATTTGAGTTATATTTAATTATCTGTTCAATTAGTCATGTGTAGTTTCGATTAGTATTGCTTATTCATGAATTCATTAGGATGTAGGGAATCATAATAAACGTCAAAGGGAAGTTAGTTCATTTAGAGAAATTACTTAAGGTTAAATTTGCAAGAGAGAGACCAATACAGTTTGAAATTCAACACTCTGTTTAGAATCAAGAGGGTTACCACAAAATTTAAAGTAATTAAAGTTCTATATCATAAATCAAAAAATTACACAACGTTTGATGGAGTTTAATTACAACCTAAATACGAAAATATTTACGTTCAAAGTCGTAAATAACGTATTTATTAGTTAAGTACATATATCGCTAAAGGTATGTAGTACAAGGGAGCTTTAAGTAGCTTTCTGTAGTTATCAGAGGAAATAAGGGTCCAATTTTATAAAGGCTTGTGTGACGTAGGGGAGGAATTTTCCATCCCTACCACACATATGCAAAGCCTTAAGAATTTAAATATCGATCAGAGCCAAGAGAAAAGAAGAATATTACGACTGGTGCCAAGTGCCCAGGAGTAAATAAAATACAGACAAATATAAGAGAGTAGAGAAAAGACAAACATCACAGTGTCATGACATGTCTCCAGAGATTTGTGAACATATATTGTAGAACTTAAATATTTGTGAACTTTAGATTATCCTGTTTCGCCGTAGAGGATAACGACAGTTATAATGTCGGCTTTATAATACTAACAATAGTTTATTCCAGAATGTTTGCAGGAGTGGTGCAATGCAAAACGTTCCCCATTTAGAAAAAAGTTAGACAAATTAAAAATACAAGAACAAATAATAAAAACAGAAAAGAAATGAAAAATATTGCATTAAAAAGTATATATAAAACAAATAGTCAGACATATGGTCGTCTCCCGTCTTCAGAGGGCCATCAGGGGGACTCCATCGAGGCAGCCATGGCAGTGATGATCGTGTTCTTCGATTGGCGTAGGCTGCGCCACAAGCTTTCCACGCAGTGGTGACGTGTTCTAACAGAATGCACTCGTCCCTCCAGGAATATTTCCGTAGCTCTGCAGTTTCTTGGTAGGCGGAATAGATTAATAATATTTATGCTAAGCTTGCTCTGTATGGCTTCAACAAAAATGGAGGTCGGCGGTGTACGATAGTCCTTATTTCGCCGCCACCGTGTTTATCTTTGTCATTGTATTTAATTTGTCGAAATCCATGACGTAATTACAAAATAATAAAAAAAAATTAATTAAATTCAATAATTTTAGAGAAATTCTACGCGGTGTATTTTTTTGTATTTTTGATAATTGCAGTGTGGAAGGTATTTTGACGTTCAAAGCCAATATCGAACTGTGGTTAGACAACACTGAGATAACTCGCTAGAAATGAAAATAGATAATTTTTAATAGATTGGTTGGCTCACGCGAAAACCAACCAAAATTTGCATGCATTTTTGCGTAATTTACGCGATTTTTTTTGAACAGAATCTTTGGGCATTTGTGGGGTAAGAGGGGACCGATCGCGGGTTTTTCAAACTAGTTCGAAAAACTTTTCTGAAACTGTCATTGTGCCCAAATTCAATCAAATGTGCCTTCTTTAAAATTATTTGTCCATACTTTTACTTTAGGGTATTATAGCTGTATTTTGTTTTAATCATTTAGAGAATCGTAACATGACAAGTAGCTAGAGTGGAGGACTACTAATTGAAATGTATTTTTTTCTTTAGATCCGAAAACTAGTAGGCATTGATTTGGTGCAACCAAATTTCCTTTATTGTTCCTAATTTATATCAATGACCTGTGTAATATCAGTATTCCGGGAAAACTAATCACAGTCCATGGTAAATCATGGAAAGAAGTCTCTGAAAACGCAAGTAAGTGCACATCCATTTTCAAAGAATGGCTAAACCAAAACCTTCTAACTCTGAACTGTGAAAAAACTATGTATATTCCATTCTATAATACCAAAAGGGCGGCACCCTTATCTCACCTAAATATAAGGTTTCACAACAATTCTTGCAACCCTGTTTTGTGTTCTAACTTTATAGAAATGAATTCGGGGGAACACAGTTAAATACCTAGGAATTATTATAGACAGCCAACTAAAATGGACAAATCACGTAGAAAACCTTGTAAATAAACTTAGGTATTTGACTTACATTTTTAAACGATTAAATAACATAGTTGATATTGAAAGAATGAAACTGGTATATCATGCATTGGTGCAATCATCAATATCTTATGGAATAATTGGATGGGGGGGTATTTATGATACCCATATTAAGCAACTAGAAATTACTCAAAAATTAATAATAAAAATAATGTTGCATAAAGATGTTACCTACCCCTCCTTGCAATTATTCCAAGAAGCTGAACTCTTAGATATAAGAAAAATCTACTGTATGCAATGTCTGAAATGTATATTTTCACGAAATGTATATTTTACAAAAAACGAAAATCGCTCCAGCAGTAGAGTAAATAATGCATTTGAGGTTCCCCTATGCAAAACTAGACTTGCGCAAAGACATGCTTTTTTCATTGCACCAAAAATCTATAATGCACTTTATCAGGCTATAGAAATTAAATCTAAAAACATATCCACTTACAGCATATACAAAAAATTAATAAAGACTTGGGTAACTACAAGTGACACAAATACATACCTGCTATAACATCTTACCTGTTATAACTTTACAAATCCCTAATTTTTATTTAACCTTTTTTGTTTTTCATATATATATTTTTTCTTAACTTTAGTTTTGTAAATTCGGAATTATTTGTTCTATAAATATGTTGAAACATAATTATGTTTTAATTTACTAATTTAAAATTTAATTTGCCATGTTGTATCTTAACTGCATTAAAAAAAAACTCAAGTATACCCACGAACTGTCGATGCCTATGTGGGATTTTTTTTTTTTTTGTTATCATACATATATGTATACTATTGTAATATCTTTTTTTTGTTAAATTGTATTATTATTTATCTTTAAGCTACATATTTAATTTTGTAGTTCTTTTTTTTACTTCTTATCAAAAGAAATGTTTATTGTTATATTTTTATGTATGTAACAAAAAAAAATTGAAATAGGATATTTTTACCTTTGAGGAGATTCTCTCTATAAAATATTATTATCGAACAAAAGTGACAGAAATTACGAGTATGTACCACCAGAGATTAATCATTTTATGATCTTAATTCAACGAGAATAATTCGTTAAGAACATCATGTAATACCATGATTTGGAATGGAAGCCTTGGGGACTGTTAATTTGTGGTGTAATTAGAGATTATTCACGACTTTACCCGAAAGTAGTAAATAGCTAGCCCAGATCCGTGAAAAATCATGGTACATTATAATTGAAAAACTTATCCAAAGCATAGTCCCCCTCAGCACAGGATCTCCTAGTGAGGAGGACTACGAATATATTTTATATATACATCTAACTAACATGTTTCATATAAAAATGTAAAAAATATTATATAGTTACTAAATAAATAAAAAATAAATAATAAGTAGGATTTGTTAAGCTAAAAGTATTTATAAAAAACAATATTTTTTTTCTCAGGATCTTTACTTTTCCAGAAAAGAAATTTATCTTACGAATGTTAGTAAACTTGAAAAATTCCAACTTCTATTTCCAAAATATCCAAAGACACGTTATACACCAATCGAAATGTAAAAACTGAAAAAAAAAGTATCACCACTTATAAAAAGGATGGCCACTCATAGAATATGTGTGTACGAATGAAATATCTATGTGAACGCCCGCTAAAATACGTTAATAAAACCACGCACGTTGTTTCATTAACGTATCTTAACTCTATCAATTCAACTAAGCATCTGTCAAACACTTAAACAAAATAATTACGTATTTTTTAATGAAGCTATCACTTTGTGGTTATCCATTATAGATAAATGAATAAAAATATAAATAAAATGATTATTACGATAAAATAATAAAAATAAAATAACAATAAAATATTGTTCCCATCCATATTTCGAAACTGTCAAATTAGTATACGCTTGCCCTGAAGAAGGAATTTTTGTTCTGATACCGGTCGGATTTATATATAAGTAGTTCAAACAAAGTTGAATTGTTTCATTTAAAATAGATACGAATTATTAATTGATGTAATAATTTTGGTAACTACTTTATCGCTTGTCTTATACGAGTTATACTTATCAGTTAAGATTATGAAAATTCAAATTGTGTTGAAGAGGAATAATTTTACGCATATAATATCAAATCACGCACCAAAAACTGATATTTGGTCAATTTCATTTATTTATTAAACAAATTTATTAGAATATATTATAATAAAACGAATATAAAACTTTATTCCACTTAATTTTATTCGACCGTAACCGGTTTCAGCTCGTCAAAGCCATCTTCAGACTGGTCCAGTCTGAAGATGGCTTTGACGATTTGAATAAAATTAAGTGGAATAAAGTTTTATATTCGTTTTATTATAATATATTATAATGGAATTCCACCATGAAATATCACTCTCAAAAATAGAAAAATTAAAAATTTATTAGAGATAAAACTATGTCTCTTTTATTTTTTCTTCTAAAACTTTTATTTTTTGATACGCTGTAACCAATGCTAACAAGAATTCAAACGAAGAAGGATATTGAATGCAGGAATCGTGAAATTCTTCGAGGCAAAAATAATGGGAGTTTGAAAGGATATAAATATTGTAATGTCTGGAAAACTTGGATATTCAAATCAGCTTATTGAATGTAGCATTAAATCATTCCAAAAGGTGAATTGAACGGTTTTCAGTTTGCATAACACCTGCAACGCCGAAGAATATAAAATATATTCACACCGTAACCCACATACATAAATAATTTCCGAACGCTACCGGGATATCGCATTAAATTGTATTCACTAAGGAATGCAATCATTCAACATAAAAGCTTTTCGTCGTGTCGATAAAATGCACCTATTCATCTCTGGAGCAGGGGCACCGAGCAATTGCACACTGTGCACTGCGCAGGGTTGGGCATTTCAGGTGCTGAAACAGTTTCGGAGATTAAAATGAAACGGTTACTCGCAATAAAAACGCAAACAAATTGATAAAAAATAAATGAGTGTGCATTAGACCACACGACTGAAGTAAAGCTACAAGACAAACCTCGCCCAATGAACCCAGGTATCCCTGCTAAGTTACCAAACATTGCGAACAGGGTGACCTATGACCTAGGGATGACATATGACATTGGGGTGAAATATGACCATGAGGTGACCTACGACCTTGGGGTGACCTATGACCTTGGGGTGAACTACGACCTTGGGGTGACCTATGACCTTGGGGTGACCTATGACCTTGGGGTGACCTACAACGTTGGGGTGACCTACGACCTTGGGGTGACCTACGACCTTGGGGTAACCTACGATCTTGGGGTGACCATCCTTATCCTTTTCCTTATCTTATCCTTATCACTCCCCAAGTCAAGCGTGCGTAAAGGCCCGACCGTTCGCCTAGCAATCGATCACCGTTCGCATCGATTACCGTTCGCATGACATTTTCGTAACAATCACCACTTACCCCCCAAGTCGAGCGTGCGTAAAGAAGTTTTACTTCTGTGGCGGTATAAGTAAAACACCTTAAGTTGGAAGCAATAAAAATGCTTAGTATTGATGTATTGGTGTATCTGTGTGAACGTCAAGCGACGCCCACAAATCCGATAAGGCTCTCTGTCTTGCTTACGCCCACTTATTGTAACTAGTTAGAAGAGAGGCAAGTTTTACGACACCCTTTTGAGGCTGTACTTACAGGATGTACTATTCATTCGGTTCGTAATTTGATTTAAACATACCTGCATCTACATTTCGCAAGTGACAATTTTTTGAAATTGAAATAATAAATAGTTTTCATTATTTTTAATTCGAATCTTTATTAGTAGATTTACAGAGTGTTAGTAAAGTGTGCAAGTTTAATATTTATTACGACATCATGGAGTCCTGTTACGAAACGGAACGTGGCTAATCACTGAATGGACCAACTCGTGAAATTTTATTTCGTATGTTTAATTATTTTTCTTATTCATAAGGTAAAAAACGGTGGTCAACTTTTAAGCATAAATGACTTGTATGATTTGACGTCTAAGGCAACTGGAGCAGTAGCGTAGCAAGGGGGGGGGGGGCGGTCCGCCCCGGGTGCCACCCGACAGGGGGGTGACACTCGACCGTGGGAAAAAAATCACGAAGGATATTGTCACCAAAGTATTGTATACATGAACACGGTCTGTTATTTTCTTTCATATGTTCCTAGTGGAATGCCCCGAATTTTGTGTCTAGGTCTTTTTATAGGCGAACTTAGCCTATATTTGTGGATAAATCTGAAATTCTCTAGCCACCCCCCCTCCCTTCTCCCCAGGATGGACCAATTTTATGAAGTCAAAATTAGCGTTTTGTCAACTTTAATAGGGCGGGGGGGGGGGGGGGGGTGACACCACTCCCCGGGGGTGACATCCGGCGCCCCAGGTACCACCCATGCTAGCTACGCCACTGAACTGGAGTATCACAGACTAGTACCTATTCAACAGTTAATCTTTTGTACCTTTGTGTTAGTAATCTGTTTTATTTTAGATAATATACATATAGTTAGTTGCTGATGATTACTGATACATTATTAAATAATTACTGTTGCTGATAATTGCTAACACATAATTATAAAAAATAAACAATCCACAAGCAGCCAAATTTTTAAGCACAGATTTTGAAAATCACACTTCATTTGAACATTAGGTTCTTGGTTTAGGTAAACCGAGTAATTCATGCGTATTGAGTTTTAAACGAAACTTTACAAATGTCAAATCCATACAAAAAAATGGCGACAATGAAGATGTTTTATATGGGAAATTTTTAAACTTTGAAAACCGAATTTTAATGCATGTTTTTCCATCTATCCCGACCGACACCGATGTTTCTTTTGGTAATTAAGTTTAACAGTCGTTTACTTTTCAAAATCTATGCCTCTTAAACGTGTAGCGGCATGTGGCGGCTTGTAGATTATTTACTTTATAAAATATTATCTATATAAGTATGAATATTATAATAAATTAATCGTTTTAAATAACACAATATTTTTTTAACCTTGTTGTTAGTTATGAATACCCATTTGAATTCAACCTGAAGATTATCACTTTTAGTTAATCAACTTATTTTTCTTCCTAAACCTTCAGTATTTCTATAAAAATGTTGTAAAACAACATTAGTTGTATGTTACCGATTTAAACACGCTTTGGATTCGAATTCTCAATTGTGAAATATTTATTAATTGCTTTTTTGTTAAAAGCCTAAAACGAAACACGCTGTATGAAAGTTTTCCATCTGTGTGAGTACTGTGATGATGTCAACTTAACTTGCGAGACCTATACCTACATTCAGCAAAAAACTTGACAGCCATATAGATATTTTCTGGGCGTGCAACACCGAAGATTGAAAACGAAGTGATTTGCATTTTTATCAGCGAGCCCGTTTTCATTCTCGATGGTGATCTGTTTCTGAGTGGTGATTCTCGTATAGCTCTTTATATTTGCCGAGCCATAATTAAATATTGTCACAAGTTTGAAATAAATAAATGACTAAAGTTATACCGCGTAATTACTATTACTTATTATATTACCTCCTGTGATAGTGAGTCTAAAACATAAACTGGACTGGATGCCGAGGTGAGTATCTACAAACGGGCGTCTAGTTCAGGACATGATAATGGTGACCCTGACTTGTTACACTAGATTCATCAGCGAGAGTAATCGTGATGTTGCTTTATTTTTGACATTAATAAATACCACGAATTGCCACCAGATTATCATTGTCCGTTGGTATTCCTGTTTCCAGTTGCCTGTTGCCTATTGGCTGGAGCTGTGTCCAGTTGCCTGTTGCTTGTTGGCTGGAGCGTGTCCAGTTGCCTGTTGCCTGTTTGCTGTGATGTCAGTTGCGTGTTGCCTGTTGGCTGGAGCTGTGTCCAGTTGCCTGTTGCCTGTTGCCTGTTTGCTGGTGATGTCAGTTGCCTGCTGTCTGTTGGCTGGAGCGTGTCCAGTTGCCTGTTTGCTGGAGCTGTGTCCAGTTGCCTGTTGCCTGTTGGCTGGAGCATGTCCAGTTGCCTGTTGCCTGTTTGCTGTGATGTCAGTTGCCTGTTTGCTGTTGCTACAAGTGTTTTTTGTCTAACTTGAGCATGATGGAAGGGACTGCTACTGATGACGAAATCACACATCCTTACTGTGTGGCGCCGCCGTTGTTTTTCGATTTGTCGCTTTTGTATGAGCACGGTTGTTGGCATTTGAAAGCTTTTTCTCCGTATTTGTTGTGGAAACTGCAGTACCTGTCTTGATTTCCTTTGTGTAATCGACCGCGAGACCCGGACCTCGGCCTTCTAGCGGGATTTTGCTGATAAGACTTCTGGTAAGAAAAATTTCTCTGGGGGCTCTGGTTTCTTCGTCCTCGGAAGGTAGGGGAATGGTTGTTTTGTGATATTTTTAGTTGAGAGACTTCTTGTGTGAGCGCTGAAATTTGTTTCTGTAGCTGTAATAATAGGTTAGTTTCTGTGTTTTCAGATTCTCTCGACCCCTCGAGTGGGAGGGGTGGTTTCATACCCCTCGCATTCCTTGACACATTGAAATCCAGCTTTAGTTGAAGATTTAGAAAAATTGTTTATTTCAGTTTACGGTTGGTAATGTTTAATAAACTAGTTCATTTGGGTTAAATTTGATATAATTTCTTTCTATAGATCCTAGTAAAGACCATCCGATAAATATTTTATATTAGAATTAATAGAGTGAAAGGTGGAAGCTAAAATATGTAAATGGCCTCTCCTCTCAGGCCGGGTGCGCCTGATTTCGGTTCGCCCATAGATGTGCCCGATGGAGGGTTAAAATAAATACCTTGGAAAAATTTCCCAATTCGTCGAGAACTTTATATTATTATTCAGAGTTTATACAAGAGATAAACAACCCACTTTAGCTGGATAAGCAATGGATTCAACTTTCCATGAACTATTTTATGTCATATTATTCTTTCTATATGCGTAAGGTTTTCACATACACGGTAGTTTATCAATTGTAAAAAAAAAATCACTATGTTTACTGTTAAGGCTGCTTGTGTTTAATGTCTTAAATCAGTCTACTTATAATGGAAAATACTCCAAGGAGCTAGCGTCTCCGGAACTATCGTTTGATCGGTACGGTTGTTCGGTACCGGTGCACATTTGGGAAACACGCGCGACCTACTTCCGCACCAAATTAATATTTGCCACATGGGAATGGGTCGTTTCCATGACTCGTTCTTGAGTTAAACAGTTTGGCTGCCAAAAGTTTTACCGGGCTTTCTGTTCGCTCCTTTCTGCAGGTTGGGTCTCTTCAAGACTCAGGATCACACCTTCCTTTCATACCCTCCACAGTACATCCCCAAAGGGAAATTATTCCCTCCCAAAGTAATTGTTTTAAGCGTCCCTTTTTAAAACCCATTTAATCACAGGAGAACCAAGTTGTCCCAAAACATCATATGCCGTTATAATAACAGGAGACCCAGATTGTCCCAGAGCGACCGTGCATTATTAAAAGTTAGATATCTCTCTTTCTGTAATGCAAATATTTGTGATTTCTTTTATTTTAGAAACCGAAAGAAATAATGCTTCTCATTGTCTTAGAATTATATGAGCTAGGTTGTTCAGATATTTTACAAACCTGATCAAAAGTGACGGTTTAATTTTGCGCCTATTTGTGACGTAACCCAGATTTAATTTTAAAATAAAATTGTATGAAAGTGATAAAAAGTGAGGTGACAGTTTTATTAAAAATTTTGTTTTAAAAGGGAATCTAAATTTTAAATTTGAAGTTTATTCTATTTTAATTACTTTAATTCAAATATTCGCAGGTATGCATTTTTTAGCCAATTTACATTTCCAATATTAAAATTTTAATATTTAGAAACAAAAATGTTGAATTCTAATAAACATATCGGAAAGATTATTTTATCTCAATTTTTGAACAATTTTTATTTTTGCAAAAGCGTTAAAAAAACCAATAAATAGGAATATTTAAAATGCATGGGAAGAACCAGGAATTTTGCGCGCAAACCTTGACAGGCAAAAGTTGACAGAATATTATTTTATTATTATTCAAAGGGTTAATGCTGTTCACTACATTTGTTGTTATTCAGGTATGAATTCTTTCTGAATCTGCAAATTGAAATAGTTATTAAATTATTAATATCTTCCAGAATTCAAGTCCACCGACCTTTTCTAAGTTTTTTAAAGTTTAAATATGTAAAATATGTAAGTGATACAAACTCACTTCATAACTCATTTTCATTGATTTCTTACATGTACCTTTGCGATCATATTTGTACACACAATAACCACGGGAGCGCATTTTGCCACAAAATGGCACTATTTAAAATACCTCGGATTGCTTTTCTGCCAATTTTGGCCAATTTTCCCGTATTCGTAAGTAATTAAGTAGAATACGATTTTATTATATATTTATAAAATTACGATTTTATTAAATATTTTTTATAAATCCTACGAATTTGTGATAATCAACAAAAGATAAGTGAATTCATTGGCTATAATACAGAACTATAATTCAGTTAGTATGTCTCCAGATTAAAATTCGGAGGCATGTTTTTTTTTAATGTGGGCGGAAAATATTCAAAATGGTCGCCAAAAAATATCGAGCAATCTGAGAAAAAAGTTTTTGATTGCTCTGTCGCTCGAGTGGATAACAACAACCTTCACCAAAATACTTTTTAAGCGAAATTATACACAACAACGACATTCACAGATATAACACAAGGACGTGCAATGAAATCAGACTCCTAGAAAAGTACAAAGCCAACACGTAAAACAATAGGCACAACAACATCACATTTAAAAAAAAATCCGGTTTAGGCAAATATTCTAAGACATTCTGTATTTTTTTTTTAATCGTATTTTTGAAACTCTGGGGATTGTTTGAAAATTTCAATCCGAAAAATCAGACCATTTTTTATAAACCGGAAAGACGGGACATAATTTTATAGGTCCGAAAAAACGATAATTACATAGCCGAAAATCATTTAAAAAAAAATGTTTTCCACTCGAATGACACAGGAGAATAAAGAGGCATGCCAAAAATATTACATCTCATAAATATTTTTTTCCTTGATCCATCTTATTGATCATAAATCATTATAATTTGCAACGTCTATATTACTAAATCCAATGTAATATACTTGTACTTGTAAATAATAATAAATTTAGGCGTATTAGATTTGTCAAAGAATTTATATATAAAAATGCAAAAATCGGTAATTTTAAATACATGTAGGATTACAAAAGATTTTTTTAATAAAATGAAACAATTTTTTTAATATTTATATTGAGGGATCAGTAGGATTTATAGGTTCAATTAGGAATTCCACAGAGCCGAACCCTCTGATATGAAAATATCTGGAGTCGGTGAATTATTTTCCCATCTGGTCTCTGGTAGGTTGACATGTTGTTCTTGTATTGTTTTGTAATTATAATACTTATATAGTGCAATTGCATAACGTGGATTGACCAGATGATCATTTGGGAAGTGTGTGAAAGGGTTTAGTTTTTCCTGTGGGGAAAATTAAACCCGGACATTTAAATCTGGTGCGTAAATAGAATATTATAAAATTTGATTTTGTTAAAATCAGCACCACTACAATTATACTTCTAAAACACGTACAGACAGCCTAAAATGTACGGGGTTCTATTCATGACATCTGTCAAAAAGTCAAACCAAATGATAAGTTTGCAGAGAACAAACAATAAATCTAGTGAACGTTAAATGTAAAATTCAAAAATTCGCCTAAAATCAAAGTCTTGCCATCTAAAAAAAAATACATCAGGGTGAAATTTTACAAATTAATAGGAACATTTTTACTAACATTTTCGTAATCTTAGTAAAAAGATCTATCCACACGATTTTTTCCAAGTCGTTATGAAATCCATGCAAGTGGCCTATTCACTCTGCAAAGGGGTAATATTCTATTATATTAGGCGGATTCAAGATGAATTGCACTAACTACATTTGTAGCGATTCGTTCCCCATCCCTACAGTTTTTTGCATGCACATCACTATCTGCGACTGACCATGTGACCAGCGAACGTTTCCTAGGGGGCATTGACGGCTTCACCCGGGAGTTTTGGTTTTGGGAGACTACTGGAGCAACACCCCCCTGCGGACGGAAGATGGCGTTTGGTTGCCGGACCTAATAGATTTCTCCTTCAGACGAGTCATGCTGTTACCTTAAACGAGATACTTCACGTAACGTAGAATTAGCTTTCATTATCTATCATCATGGTTTATCTATAATTTTAAATGGTTTTCTTATTCACCTAAAAATAAGATGGCGCTCAACCTTTACCACTTTCGTATATAAGTAACTTTTAACTACCTACCTCTATTAATATCAGAAATTACATATCATTGTCCCTTCGGGAGAATGACACGCCCTGTAGATTACATTCAATTCATTTTAAATTATGTTTGATTGTTATTTAATAAATTTAATATCTCATGCTCTCGGTTTTAATTGCAACTAATTTCCTTTACACATCATCACATAGCATCATTTAATAAGTATGCTATATTTATGGAAGATACTAGTAATAATCTCCCTTACAAAATGGCGCGCAACGTGGTAATTATCCTCTGTAATTTCGGTTTCGTATATTTTTTCACTGGGTAGGAATTTTTTCTTTGATATGACTCTGAAGTTGGGATCTTTAGGTTCCAGCGCATCTGCCGTTCGCGGGGTGAGTGTGTTTTATTTTTTATTATTATAATGTTCTTATTACTTTAATTCCCATCGTTTCTCATTACCAAACTCAATTTTTGTTGTTTTGTAATAAGTGTTACCGTTCACAAGAATACTTTATTTATTATATAATTTTGCATCATGTGTTCCCAAATCATGCCTTAAAATATTCAACGTTACCTTCATATTCTTATGTTTCAAGATATAGTTGCAGTTATCCTTAATTCGCACATGAATGTTGGTTGGTTTACCTTTCTAATAATGTTACAGGTTAATAATAATATTTGCTATCACGGTAGCTCGGCACATTATGTACACTGTACTTTCTTGTTTTCGATCGGAATAAATATGTACCTACGGTCATAATGGCACGCGTCCCACTACGTAAGTGTATTTCAATTTTATATTGTATCTCTGGAGTGATTATTTTTCTTTTATAATGCGATGTTATTACAATATCGTTTCATATTTCTTATTGCAACATCTGATTCATAAGATTTGCTTTTGAACGTTATGCTGCTCAACATTTTTATTATGAGAGACGGGGGATCTATATCAGTAATAATTTTTTTTTTCAGATTTATTTATGGACTTCCAAGTTGATTGATTTATGTTATATTATGTGGTTGATAATTATCTTCCTATTAGTTTTGAATTTATCTAGTAACGAGTTTTTCAAGGGATTTTAAATTTAACCTTCATATTTAATTATTCTTAAGTTGGATGGGCACTAATTTCAAATGGGGTTTGTAAATTTTATTGTCCACGCGTTAATAATTTGCAAAATTGTCACACTGAAATGATTTACATCTTTATCTAGGAATTATTTTCCTGTGATTTGGAAATTTTATTTTTGCTTCATTTCAAATATGTCAAATCATGCATTTCAGAATTGCGAATTGCTGGCCTTCCTCAAATGACTGTTGGATATGAGAGACGTCCTCTATTCAATGGAATTGCCGAGTCCAGTTTAACAGTTCTTCATGGATAAGAGGTCTTTCAAATTGCTTATCTTATTTTCGGTTGAGTTGTTGTTTGATTTTACGGAAATATTTTGTAAATAATTTTTGTTAACTTTCCTTGGAATCATTCAGTAACTTTAATTGTTCATTATTTTGGTGAATTTTATTGGTATCTTGTCACAGTCAATTCATGTTGAATTATTGTCGATTCTTTTCAATATGCAAGAGCTCATGTATCTTGATTAAAATTTCCTTAATTTAATTTAAATCATAATTAAATTCTTAATTGGGTTATTTTCTTCTATAATTTGGCTTCCGGGCAGTATTAAAGTTATCGACCTTTGCAACCACTTGATAATTTTAATAGCTTCTTTGGCATAATAATTTGTAGGAATTATCTAACCTTTGATGGATTACTTCACAAGCTCTTATGTTAGTTCTTACAGGGAAGAACTGATAATGACCGTTTTTATAGCTGTTCATCTTACATCGTTTTTCTTTAAATCTGACGGGGTTTATAATTGGGTAGTCTCATAAATTCATTTTAATTAATATGTTGTTTAGAATAACTTTATGATTCATTAAATTAGTATTAAATTAATTCTTTTTTACCTTGATGTAATATCATTTATTTAAATTTCTCGGTGTACAATTATTTGTTTTGCAAGTAGTTATTTTGGGCGTATCAATTAATAAATAATTTACCTTCTCTTTTCTAAAACATTAAGCTCAATTTCGGGGTTTTCCAAAAATTTTATGCAATATTTTTTTTTCAATAGGGTCAGATTGAATTTTACTTAAATGTTTAGTATTAAATTCAGTTGTTTTTTAAATTTTATTAAATTTGAATATTTTTTTCAATATTTCACCGTTCTCGATTATAATTATTTCAAGCTTAGCGGTTTCAAATAAATAATAACAATTAATATGTAATTATTATGTAGCGGTTAGTTCCTCAGACGCTTTAACGGATTTTACTCGTTTGATTGTACACCTTTTGGGATTTGTATTGTCAATCAAATGTCGGTAGATATCGTTATTTTGTCTTTAGTAAATTTATAATGTTTAATTATCATTTCGGTTTATTTGAATGTTATTATTTAACTTAATAAAAGTGATTTTATCCTTTATACACAGCCTTGGTTAGTGCATTTGCTATTTTATTATTAAAAAATATTTATCGCATTTAACGACATTTGGGCGGCGCGCATCAGTTTATTATATTCATACACCATAAAAATTCTTCGTTCGTAACGCAGTTTTGGTTCGAGTCTTTGCTTACTTGGAATACTAAATAATCTTTATAAATTAAATACGGCTGTTATGGAATAATAAGTATTTTCTAATACTTAGAGATACTTTATTGGGATTCAATATTTAATTTATCTTAAACCAGTTACTTTTTTTCAAATAATATATTTTTTTTTCGTTTCGGAAGCACAATATACCGACCTTGGGAGTGATTTATACTCAAATCTTTCATTACAATTTTTTTTCTTTTAGGAACATTTTCAGGTATTCATGGATTTATAATAAGTTTGTACACTTATCTCTTTAATTAGTCTTCTTTGGCAACTCAAGTTTGGCTATTGTTAAACATTCATCAACGGTTATGTTGGATTTATATGGAAGTTTGTTACAGCATTGTTGTTTGCTATAAATTTTATTCGGTATTTTATACAAATATTTATAGAAGCTAAAGGATCGATATATCTCCGTTTTGTCTTCGAACATACTTCGGTTAATAATGGCATAAGTCAATTTAATTTTTCAGATTTTTTTTTTTTTTTTTTGCGGGAACACATTTTTTGTTGTTGTTGTTATCAACTGTTATGTTGGATTTGTATGAAAATTATGCAACGTTAAGTTGTTAATAAAATATATTAGTCGGTTTCTATTATGGATATTAGATCTGACTTTGGTGTTTGATTTTACATCATATTTCGGGATTTTTTTCATTCCTTACTTCGACTTTCAATTTTTTTTGGAACGGTTTCACTTCATTTGTGGTTAGGTTTGTACTGAAGGAGCATCGTTTCACTTTGTCCGGCACAAAGAGGGAGGTTATTCTTTCTTAGAAACACACATTCGACGTTCATATAAATGAACACGATTATGAACTTCGAATGGTTGTTTTGTTTTGTTCTGTCTGTCCTTTCGTGGCGTCCATGTGATGTTTCTTTTGTTTCTAATTTCGGGTATTTACATTCATAACTTTCCTTTCGGTGGGAATGTTTCGGCATTTTGAAAGCGTTATGCGAATAATTACGAGCCTTCCATGTTTAATACCTCTGAGTTCGTGAGTAGTTAGTCTCGAGTTCTATGTATAGTTACCTCTGAGTTCTCGGACGCGATTTTTTTTTTAAATCGTTTCGCGGAAATGGATTTGGGTTTTCCTTTCCTTTTCAATCGCAGGAAGACAGGGGACCTACTAATACAGATGATTTGCCTGTAGTGGTGGGAGGCCTGTGGTCCTTTTCTATTTGCCATTATTATTACGTCAATCGTTGAAGACCTCATAACGGTATCGTTATATTTGGAAGTTTTCCGGGGTTTTTCCATCTCATTATGAGGATTTATATGGGAAGTTTGTTCAAATGACATTTGGACATCAGTTGTTTTATTCGGTAATAAGACACTTTGGGGTTTTATAACATTTATATTTTCTCGGGAATTTTTTTTTTTTTTTTTCTTCAGATTTGATGTTCTGGGATTTTTCCGGTTTTCATTCTCATTCTGAGGATTTATAATGTTGGGCAGATTGTGTTGTTAAACAGTCGTTTTATTTTGTTCAGATAATTAATTTGATATAAAGTTTATATATGGATTATAGTTTTACGAAGTACATTATCGTTCGGGATAATTATTTTAATACAGTACTTGACGTCATATTTTATGATCGTTTAGTTGGGTGATTATCTGAGCAATTTTTATGTTATGTATTTTTCGTGTTCATCTTCTTAAGCACTTCCCCTATCTTAGGGAAATTGCTTGACGAGCTTTTACATATGAATTAAAAGATTAATAATTCTTTGCCAAACTTATAATTTTAAACTATTATCGGTAGTTTGATAACTTCGGTTTAATTTTACGTTGTAATATTCTTTGTGAATTCTTCTCTCATATATTCGGGATTGATAAGGTTTTGTATGCCTGAGTTTGTCTAATTACCTATTTGATTAATAATTGAAAATTTTCTGGTCATGATATATAGTCTGGGATAGGCTCGATTCTTCTTCTTCAAAAAAAAAATTTTTTTTTTTGACAAAAATTTATTTTCAATTCTGCACTTTATCGCTGGCTAGCATTTCTCATTTGTTGAGGACAAATGTTTGATAGTTTTCTCGTATTTGGAAACTTTTTTTTAGAAGGGTAGAAAGCGCCTTAAATTTGCTTTAATTGTGAATAACAATGTTTTTCTTATTTGGTTCAATACCTTGCTGATAAACCATAATTAGGCAGTCGTAGATGTAGAGAACATCAGGAAGATTGGACTCGTCATACAGTTTCTCAACATTCTGGTGGTTCAGCCTGTCACATTTGGGTTTCTTCATCAAGAAATGGACTTTCTCATCAGTATTGGTCTTCTTCATCAAGAAATGGACTTCCTCATCAAGTTTTGGTTTTCTTCATCAAGAAATGGACTTTCTCATCAGTATTGGTCTTTTTCATCAAGAAATGGACTTCCTCATCAAGTTTTGGTTTTCTTCATCAAGAAATGGACTTTCTCATCAGTATTGGTCTTCTTCATCAAGACATGGACTTCCTCATCAAGTAATGGTCTTCTTCATCAAGAAATGGACTACTTTTCATTTTGCATTCTTACAAGATGGAACTCCAACTTACATTGATCTGCTTCTACATATTGCAGTCTTACATTTTCATGGACCTCTACTAGTTAAGAGAACGAGCTCCAACGTACATTGTTCAGCATCAACACATGCAGCATTCGGGATGGATACCTCTTTAACCTGGTCTCAAGGGTTGTTGATGGCTTCTCCTCCTGATCATTTATAGAAGTGGAACCTCATCAATGTTCCTGTTGCTGTGTACTAGGCGCCAGGAGGGCCTACATTTCCTGCTGGAAATGTTCTTTTTGGGGAGGGGGTAATGTAGCGATTCGTTCCCCATCCCTACACTTTGTTGCATGCACATCACTATCTGCAACTGACCATGTGACCAGCGAACGTTTCCTAGGGGGCATTGACGGCTTCACCCGGGAGTTTTGGTTTTGGGAGACTACTGGAGCAACACCCCCCTGCGGACGGAAGATGGCGTTTGGTTGCCGGACCTAATAGATTTCTCCTTCAGACGAGTCATGCTGTTACCTTAAACGAGATACTTCACGTAACGTAGAATTAGCTTTCATTATCTATCATCATGGTTTATCTATAATTTTAAATGGTTTTCTTATTCACCTAAAAATAAGATGGCGCTCAACCTTTACCACTTTCGTATATAAGTAACTTTTAACTACCTACCTCTATTAATATCAGAAATTACATATCATTGTCCCTTCGGGAGAATGACACGCCCTGTAGATTACATTCAATTCATTTTAAATTATGTTTGATTGTTATTTAATAAATTTAATATCTCATGCTCTGGGTTTTAATTGCAACTAATTTCCTTTACACATCATCACATAGCATCATTTAATAAGTATGCTATATTTATGGAAGATACTAGTAATAATCTCCCTTACACATTAAACAAGAGAAAATGCAATTTATTCATTTGTTTTAGGGAAATCAACAGCTTAATATTTGATTAATTTATACAAGATTTAATCATTATACTTATTATATTGTGTATCTAGTAAAAAACAGTAATCTTACAACAACTAAAAGATATTACATTATTAAAACAGGAGGTAGGCAGTACATAAAATATGTCGTTATATAATATATCATTACACATGCAGTATGTAAATTATAATAAATTAACGAATATCCGGCTAGCGTTGCAACAAAGTTGTTGTAATTCTGCTCGGATTTCCTCCTCCCCCTCCCTAATTCTATACCATTCTAACTATATGAAATACACATACTTCTCACAGGTGTCCGTGTCAGATGCATGGATTTTATAAATTTACCCTCTGCTATCCCCAACCACTACTGTCTCCTTAGCAATCTTTCCCTCTGCTTCTTCTTCATCCCCTACCCCTCCATCAACCCTCCCGAGCATGTCCTTTCCCATGCGTACTCGTTCCCCTCCCGCGTTCCCTTCCTCTCGCGCGTTCCGCTTCTACCTTCCCCGCCTTCTCCCCTTCCGTGTAACCCTTTTCCACGACTACACCTCCCGCGTTTTGCTCCCCATTCTTCGTTCCCCTCCCACCTTCCCCTTTCCCTTCTTCCACTAACCCCCATTCTTTGTTCCCCCTCCCGAATTTCCCCTCCCCCTTTCCTCTAGCTAAACTAACTGAAAAATAAACATTTTTCAAACAACTCGCGCTCCACTTACTGTAAGAGCGTTTTTTGGCATATTATGGCAAGTTTGCAAAACGTCTTGAGCGATCGCTATAATATAATATTTGGTAGTATCAAATTTATAGAACCTAAAATATGGAATAAACGGTGCAATCTATATAGATTCATTGCCATTAAACCGCAGTCTGCAGTTTATACATCTATATTAATATTTTGAGAAATCATCATCATCATCATCACTATTGGCTCTACAACCCCTGGTGGGTCTTGGCCTCCTCAAGAGTCTTCCTCCACTCATCTCGGTTTTGTGCCAGCTCTCTCCAGTTTGGAAGCTCCAAGATAGATATGTCTTTGAGGACGTTGTCGCTCCATCTTAGTCTTGGTCTTCCCAGGCTCCTTCGCCCTATTGGTCTTGAGTTCAGTAGGGACTTTGGTGCTTGATTCTCGGTCATTCTCTCCACATGACTCAGCCACCGAAGTCTTCCCAATTTTATAAATTTTGCGACGTTTAGCTCCTTGAATAAAGTATAGAGCTCATTGTTATAACGTCTGCAGCAAAATCCATTTTCTAGTACAGGTCCGAAGATGCGCCTCAAAATTTTTCTTTCAAAAACGTCCAGTGCTCGCTCATTCGTCTTAGTTAGTATACAAGTCTCAGCTGCGTACGTAAGTACTGGTCTGATAAGTGTTTTGTACACTAATATCTTTGTGTTTCTGGACAGCAGTCTGGACTTTAATTTGTTTTGTAGGCGGAAATAACAGCGATTTGCGTTCACTATGCGCTTCTGGATCTCCTCTGTGGTATTATTGTCGTTTGTTATGGGAGCCTGGGTATGTGAATCTTGGTACCGTTTCGAAATTTTGGTTTCCACATGAGAGAGTTAGGATTTGTTTGGTGCATCCCACAGCCATGTATTTGGTCTTTTGCTGGTTTACTACGAGACCCACATTTTTGGCAGAGCTTTCAAGATTTATAAAGGCGTTACGTAAAGCATCTGGAGTTTTCGCGATTATGTCGATATCATCAGCGTAAGCCAATAGTTGCACAGAGTTGTCAAATATCATTGCTCTTATCTCGATGCCTGAGTCATGAGTAACTTTTTCTAAGGCTATGTTGAATAAGATGCAGGCCAATCCATCTACTTGTCTCACCCCGTGGAGCGCTACAAAGGGCTCGGACAGATCACTGCCAACCCTGACTCTACACGTTACTGGGGACATTGTTAATTTCACCAGATTGATCAGCTTACGCGGTATTCCGAACTCACTCATTGCATTGTACAATGCATTCCTGTTCATGCTATCGTACGCGGCCTTGAAGTCTACAAAGAGATGATGTGTTTCGACATTGTGTTCTGGCGTCTTTTCCAAAATCTGTCTTAAGGAGAAAATTTGGTCAATACATGATTTGCCTAGCCTGAAGCCACATTGGTAGTTGCCAATGATTTCTTCAGACATTGGAAGCAATCTTTTGTACAAGATGTTGAACATACTTTTATAGCCGGTGTTTAATAGCGTTATTCTCCTGTAATTGCAGCAATCGAGTTGGTCGCCCTTCTTATGTAGTGGACACACAATTCCTAGTCTCCACTCTTCGGGCATCTCTTCTTCTGTCCATACTTTTTGGTTAAGGGTATGCAGGTATCGGGTAAACTGTCCACCTGCTGCTTTAAATAATTCAGCCACCAGCTCGTCTGACCCGGGGGATTTGTTATTTTTCAGCTATATTATTGCCTGCTTTACTTCCTCCAGTAAAGGGGGTTCAGCATTGTCAACGTGCAAGTCATCTCCCGTGCTCTCCACTGTTGTGTTGTGCTGTTGTGCTCCACCTCTGCCGAGTTGTTATTGAGAACCATATCAAAGTGCCTCACCCATCTCCTCAGGATGTCAGGCTTTTCACTCAGTATTACTCCGTTCTCGTTCTTGCATATATTTATTTTTGGCTTAAACTCTGCTCTCATGTTATTGACTTTTTTGTAGAAAAGCCTACTCTCAGCCTGAGTGCTTTAGCTTCTCTAATTTCTTTTTGTAAATATTCGCGCTTCTTTTTCCCGTGCATCTTCTTTTCTCTCTTCCTTGTTTCCCTACAGGTGTCCATAAGTTGTCTTGTGCAGCCTTGTTGTAACGTTTTTTGATAGAGTTCATTTTTCTTTTTCGTTACCTCTGCGCAGTCTGAGTCAAACCAATGGTTTTTTCTTATAGGGATTTCTTTTCCCAGGGTTTTGAGAGCAGCTGTTGTTAAAAGGTTTTTACAGGTCGTCCATTGTGAGTTGATATCTTGTGTGTCACACTGTGCTATATAGCAAAATTCCATTTTGGTTTCGGGGACTTGTAATTTGTTCGTATTAAATTTAGTGATTTTAGACCTTCTTGTTTTACCAGCATTTGATATTTTAAACCGCAGTCGACTTGCAACGAGAAAGTGGTCAGAGTCAATATTAGCTCCCTTATAAGTGCAGACATCTAGTTAATTTGATTTATGTCTGGAACTTATAAGTATATGGTCTATTTGGTTATTGGTTCTGCCATTTGGGTGTTTCCGCGTGGATTTATGTATATTTTGTGTGGAAATAACGTACCACCTATGACCATATCGTGAAATGCTGCAAAGTTTATTAGGTGTTCCCCATTCTCGTTTGAGTTTAGGTGTAGACTATGTTTTCCGATTGTTGGTGTAAAGTAGGGCTCCATACCAACTTGCGCGTTCATGTCCCCTATTATTATTTTAATGTCACGCGGTGGGCATTCATCAAAAGCTTTCTCCAGCTTGTCATATAAATCTTCTTTTTCATCGTGTGATGAACCTGCTTTGTTGGATGGTTGGCGAATATTTTTTTAAATTACGAATATGATCACACTATCGACATCTATTGGTTAATTTTGAAAGCAATATTAAGGGAAACTGTAATGATTGCACATTTTTCTGCTACGAAGGATGTAAACAAATTTTGGAAGAAAAAACGACTAGCAAATCCTAGTATGGTTGGAAGCCATTAGACGCATATCAGCCAATCACATCTCGGGGCGTGGTGTTAGGGGGTTGTGTCAAATTGAGACACAAAAGTTATCCCACGGTCCAAACTGATAGTTATTTTAAGTGGTAAAAAACACTTCTAACTTGGTCATAAATCGCATTTTTATGGGGAGCACGAGGGAATTGACAACAGTTGATTTCGCATCGGGGGTCGGCGAGTTTTGCAAGTATTTCGTTGACGGAGGTTTTAAAAGGAACAAAAATCATGCGTTAATTAAACATGAATTAACAAACGATTTCGATTGTATGAGAATAGAAACGGGAGTAGGCATTGACGATCAATATCGCTTTTCCCAAACAAAATACCAGCGGGATTTGCATGTAGGTATTGGGAAGGAGCGTAATACGGTAGTCAAAACACAAAAGCTGATAATGTCAGGGTAGTCGGGAAGGAATCGATTGCGTTAACGACCAAATAAAATCTAAGATTTCGGGTTGGATTTTATATCTGATAGATTAGAGGGGAGGAAATGTTGTCGATCTCTTACGTGTTGAAGTGGTTTCAAGTGAAAAATATCTAACACAGTTTTGAGTCATTAAGATATTCATTAAGCTGAAATCACCACTCGAGTTTATACGCGAGATATAGGTAATAGGAAATTAGGAAAAGCTATAAAATTTAACGGCCTGTCAGGATTTAAAATTATTTGAATTCTTAAGTTTTTTTCTCAATTGCTAGGTGCATAACAACGGAGATTTATTGGGTTTTACGCCAGAAAGAGATGGGATATGATAGGAGGAACTAAAGATGCAGATGAAAAAACGTTCGGAGGCAGGTATGGAATTAGACTTTGGTAGAGGTTACCGCCCGTAAAAGGAAGAATCGAGATCATAAAAGTTTAGGCTATTACTAAATAAGGTCCTACGAGTGTCGCGACCTTGTTTAGGAAGGGGTCAAATGACTAGAGATTGTACTTTATTACGGTATTTGCGAAGGCGGGAAATATTAAGAAAATGTATGCGAACACAAGGAACGCGTCATATAGCCAGGAACAAACACAGCCGCATGTCCACATAAGGGGTATGTCTGAATAAGAATATTCGGTCACTAATTGTTAGAAAATCCATAGTCAAATGCTAAAATGACAAAATACCTGGAAGGTGACGTGTTATGCGATTTGTGCGATAATAAGATGCATAGTAGATGACGGTCGGAAAATGTTGTAGGTTGCCGAGTTGAAATAAGACTTTGGGTTACCGAGGAAAGTATGGAAAGTATATAAAAAATTCAGGATACACCGTACCTGGAAGCGATTTTAAAGATGGTAGAACGGACACGATAGATTTTCGAGAAAAATTGAATTAATTATTCACATGGTAAATGATATCTTGTAGGCGCTAGTCTTGCAGAAGATTCGTGTGTATATCTAAGGGACCAGACCGAGTACGCCCCTGTCCGATTCTACGAGATAGTGCTTTCGCGCAATACGAATTCTGTGTTGGGAGCACCGTTCAGGAAGAAATGTCGTAAACCGCGGGATACGATACTAGATTTGGAAACTATGAAGGTTGTGCGTTTAAAGGTCGGAATTGTAAAATTTAAGTTTGATTAATGGGTAAGCGGGGGAGACAAAAAGGGCGGTTTTAGGCAAGAGAGGGGGGTTCATTGTGGGCTCTCGGATAGGAAAGGCCGTCAAAAATGGCGCGCGAAATCGAAGTGTTGGGGAATTTTTTCGGAGACTTAGCAAAAATCGTTCCGGCGGAGTGTCGATCTAACTTCAGTAGATTTTGTGCAAAGTGTTAATTAATTAGATCCAGGAGAAGGGGTACGAGCCAGTGGTGAAAAGCTTTTAGGAACTTAAAAAAATTGTGAAAATTATTTAAGGACAGTGAAAATATTGAGTTATAATAACAGATACAATTGACCGTGACAATTCTACAGTATCACAAAACTCTAGCTTATCTGAAACAGAAAAAGAAATAGTTGAATTTTGCGATTTCCTTAACCTAGTTCAATTAAACAAAGTAAAAAATGACAATAATAGATTACTAGATCTTGTTCTTTGTACCGAGATGGCAACTGCGGTTGATAAGTCACTCGACTCAGTTCTTACCCCTGATTCTCATCACCCACCTCTAGACATTACTATACTATGTAACCCTATAAAATGCCTAATTAAAAACCAGACTCAATTTCTCAACTTTAATAAAGCCAATTATGTTGCAATACGCGATTATCTACATAACACTGACTGGTCTATATTAGAAGGAGGAAACCTCGATGAAAATATTAAAGTCTTTTATGATAACCTATATAAAGCCATAGAAAAATTTGTTCCGATTAGTTAAAAATTATCTTCAAATTTCCCTAGCTGGTTTAGCAAGGACCTCATTAACATAGTAATTGAGAAGAAAAAAGCCCATAAAATATACAAAGAAACAAAAAGTCTTTCTGATTTTACAATTTTCAGCAAGCTTCGAAAAGATTGTAATAAATTATCAAACATTTGTTATAATAATTATATTAAGAATGTTGAATTTTCGATTGTTAACAATGTAAAACATTTTTTTAACTATTGTAAATCCCAAAATAATAATAACCTTGGCATACCTGAAACTATGCACTACAAACTGAAAACTTCCTGTAAAATCAATGAAATTGTCAATTTGTTTGCAGACTTTTTTAAGGATGTGTATGAAACCGATATCCCTGATGAAGACATTCCAAACTTCGAGTCAGATATAAATTTACAACTATCTCAGATACATATTGAGATTAAAGAAATTGCAGTATGTATCAAACTACTGGAACCTAAATCTTGCTCAGGGCCAGATAAAATTCCCCCAGTATTTCTTAAAAACTGTGGGGCTAGTGTCTCTTACCCACTGTACCTACTATTTAATCAATCACTTTTATCAGGCAAGTTCCCGCAAATATGGAAAAATAGCTTTCTCACTCCAATATTTAAAAGCGGAGACAAGTCTTTAGTTGAAAATTACAGACCAATATGCATACAATCGTCGATACCAAAAATTTTTGAAAAGTTAATTCTTCAAAAAATATGTTCTTGCATAAAATTTAATATCTCATCATTTCAACATGGTTTTATCTCTGGACGATCTACTTTACTTAACCTTACACTGTACGAAAATTTTATCTCAGGTGCTCTTGCTAATAGAGAACAAGTTGACTCAATTTATACGGATTTTAGTAAAGCCTTTGATAAGGTTTGCATTAAAATTCTTATAAATAAATTGTCTAAACTAGGAATAAGTGGTAAATTATTATGCTGGATTAGGAATTATTTATCAAAACGTATACTAACTGTCTCTATTAAAGAACACTTGTCTTACGAATTTGAAGCAACTAGTGGTGTGCCTCAGGGTTCGCACCTTGGTCCAATATTGTTTATACTATTTATAAACGATGTCACTTCCATATTCTCTGATGTTAACATATTATTATTTGCTGATGACATGAAAATTTATAAAATCATTAAAAATATATACGACTGCTTGTCCCTTCAATCCAATTTTGTAAAATTCGCAGAATGGTGTACCATTAACAAACTTACACTTAACATTAAGAAATGTCAAATCATGAGTTTCTTTAGAATAAAAAAACCCCATCAAATACAGTTATTCACTTAACAATCACAGTTTAATGTCAGTACCTGTAATAAGGGACCTCGGAATAACCTTCGACACTAAACTACTATTTATCAACCACATTGATATCATTACTAATAAAGCTATGAAAATGCTGGGTTTCATTCTAAGACTATGTAAAGATTTCAAAAACATTCATACATTTAAATTACTATATACAACTCTGGTTAGGAGTCATTTGGAATATAATTCCCCCATATGGAACCCTCTCTACAAAAGCCACGCAAACTCCATTGAAAAAATCCAACGCAAATTTCTCCGATCAATTAATTTCAAATTAGGAATTCCCGCGGATGACATAAACTATGATTCTCTATTACAAAAAATGCGACTCTTATCGTTAAAAGATAGAAGAATACTCAATGATCTTATTTTTTTATTTAAAATAAACAATAACTGGTTTGACTCCCCTGAATTGGTATCGTTAATAAATTATCATGTACCTAGTAGAATAACTCGACTCAAAACACCTTATTATTGCAACAACACTCTCAGTAATGCAGAACAAAATTCAATAATACATCGTTTACACACTTTAGGTAATGAATTTGCTCATATCGATCATGCCGAAAGTCTGTCATCATACAAAAGATGCATTAGACAAAATTTATCTGCTAGTACTACATAATAAATAATAAGTATAATCATGTAACCATAATATTATGTCCTACCAGTATGCACTCTAATACCTATGGCTTAGAAACATATCATAGGTACCTATTTTTCATATCGCTTTGTATACTCCGTAATACCTTCCTTTTATTTATTATATATATATTTTTAAATTTTGGTTATCTTCAATATTTGGCTCCTAAGTGCATTTCTTACTGTTTACTTGTCATACTTTTTTTATATTTATAACTTTTGTACTTTATATTATTTACAAAGGTAACTTATAGTTTATGTTATTTCCTGCCTTTCAACTTTTTATCTTAACTTTTTACTTTTACATTATACTTTATATTTTATAGTTTACACTTTTACTTTATACTTTCATTTTATACATCATAATTCTATTTACTACTCATTACCTTAACTCCTTTCTTTTACCTTTTGTTTTTATATTTAACTTTACATTTATATGTCACTTTCTTATGTTATTGTATTATAATATATATAAATATAATTATGTCAATGGCACATGTTGTGCCGTATGTTTTTGAAATAAATAAATAAATAAATAGATATTAGTTCGGTTTAATCAGGCGTGATCTAATAATAAAAACTTCAGTATTACTACAATTTAAACGGGGTCGACAAATAAATGTTAATAATAAAATTGCGGATTTTATATCAGAAATAATAATAGAATAAAAAAATCTTAATTACGATCAAAAAAATCGTTCTCTTGAAATGGAAAAAATGTATACCAAATAGTTTAGAAATAAAACAATAATAATAATAATTTACGAAAAACGTTCAATCTAGTGGTTTCGATAGCAAGATATAGCAAGTGCTAATTTAACCTTAGGAACACGCATATTTAAAGAGGGACGATATATTTGAAATAGTCTACAAACATCGGTCAACCGGAGTACATTACAATTGCGAGATAGTCAGATGGGAGCGATAAAGATACCTCCAATCAGATTCAGGTTATAAGGAAAGGGGGTTAAATTTATAAAATTTAGGAAATCGTAGGGAGGGACCTTTGTGTTTTCTCCACAGGTACAGGTCTACAGGATACGTAATTAAGATGCAATTGGTCGTGTTTTCCCGACCGGAGAATTAAACAATTACGTACGGGTAAGTTAAGGAATCTATATTTAAATTACAGGTACCTGGTTGCAGAGTGACGTAAATGGAACGCGAACCCTGGCAGTAAATTTCAACAGCTCCAGCGACGAGAAAATTTAATATTATTGTGGCAGCTCATATGGATATGTTTAACCGTTATTATCATTTAGGGTAGTGACGTTTTCTCCCAGTCAGCTGATGCCGGGCGGTCGGAGAAGCACACACATACAAAAAAATGAACGAGCAAGCGAGGTACTTATGTACATCTCGGGGGTGTTGTACACTCAACCAAATGGAGGGCGTTCCGAGAGTACGACATATCAAATTGAAGGCGATTACCTGCAACCCGAACAGCTGAACATCTTTAGACAAGAGAGCAGAAGAGCAGAATCACAATATGAAACAAATAAAACTAACAGGTACTCCGCTGAATTCCTACTTGTTGATTTACGCTTTTTTAAGTCATTATGATTGAACAATGTGATGACGACACCGAGGCCACACATACGTGTCAATTGGTGGTCCACCGGTAAGGGTCTTTCCGCATTGTCATGTTGGAGGATGCTCACCATAGACTGATCGGGTCACGCGAGGTCCTGGAAGCAATTCCCTTTCGCGGGACGGTGTCGAGTGATTGGGCGCGAAGGACCGTATGAAATGAGATGCCAATTTGTATGAAAGGGCATGGTTCGCTGTCGGAGGCGTCCTTGCCAAAAGCATCTCGAGTTACCGGCAAGGTAGTGTGGATGGAGGCATGGGCATGGCTTCTTGCGGAGAGATTCCTGCAGCATCATCACATTTTTTAATCCTATCGACCTGGAAGCAAACGTATCTCTTACAAGGGTGGGGATACGTCGGCTTCTAGAGGTGGTCTGTAACGCTAGGTCGGTCACGTGGGAGGAAGGATCTGCCTGTCACAAGCTTACGCCACTTTGTACCGTGAGTAGAGTCTTGATAAGGGACGAAATAGATTACCCCTTCTAGAGCCAGTAAAGTAGTTCCGGAGGTGTTCGATACTGGAGTTGATCAGGAAAGGTTTGAAGGCACGTCGTTCTTCTTTTGTTATGGAGGGGTCCGGGTATCTGGTTTATCGTCAAGAGATTTTCCGGGTGCCATGGGTATAGCCTCATCATGCATTGGTCGGGGGGTCGTGTCCTGAGAGCTGACCACCTAGTCAATTTGGTCAAGTGGAGGAGCCAGTACTAGTTTGCAAAGAATTTCTTCCCCATCACCATCCATCCTATCCTCTATCCCGTCTTTATACTTCCATCCTAGGTATAAATTTGTCTAACGACAGAACATATTATCACGATTATGTATAGGATCTAGCCACGGAAAGCAGAGCAGAGGAATCGCCAATTATCCGAGTGAAACATTCTAGGTATGTACATTGAAAAATCATTAGGACGTAGATGGAGAGAGATCAATTTTATAGCCTAGCGAGAGTAATAGCAACCGTGCTCATTATGTGAACATTGGAGCAGTGTATATCATTAGGATCATAATGGGGACTAATTCAGGATAGTTTAGACCGGACGTGTCCTTCAGACGTTTAAGAGATACAGAGAAATTCTTCCACACCTTACCTAAAAGAACCGAAAGTTACCACGAAAGACATTAAATACCTATCCTAGATGTCCTAGGTGCTCCGAAGCAAAAAATCACACAACGTGGAGAAAAGGGTTTATTGTAAGAATTTCCCGGAAAACTACCTTTTACTGTGTTCAGTCACAGGGGTGGGAAAAACGAGTTATGATTCAAACATTTTTGGCGAATCATCCAGTAGGTACGAGAGGAAGATCTACCATCCGGAGATCTGAATGGGCGAGAGAGAGAGGGGGGGGGGGGTATAAAACCCGAGGAAAAGGGTTGCCACATCACAAGTGGTTCCGTGACCGAGGAGAGAGCGTCACCACCGATCTTGTTGTAAATCTTCTAATCCAAATTCGAGAAGAAAGAATATTATAAAGTTTTCATTAGAGAGGGGGGGGGGGGCACCATTACAATCGGCAGGTTTGTTCTCTGTGGTTGCATGGACATTTAGTATGCTCAGGTTGAAGAATCTTCCCTTTACTCTGAGATATGCCATTTGGGGGCTGAGTGCCTAAAGTCCATGATGAGATGCTTAGCTCGTTTGCTTACCAGGAAGCCTGTTCCCTTTATGTGGTGCTTTTCGCGACAGCTGTAATTTTTTTATTTTATTTATTTATCTATATAAGGTATGTTTGCATTACATTATTCGATGCCTGTCTCACTAGGGTATACCTGTGTTGAGACAGGCGTAAAGGTACATAAATGAGTATCATACATAAGAATATTTAATTATAACATAATAATATTTAAGGTAAGATACATACTGATTTATACAATTCAAACAGAAATATGATTTAAATTAAGGGTTAATACCACAAAGAGAGCATTATGTAGGTGAAGGATGAGATGAATAGAGTAGTAAATCCTGTCGAATTTATATTATATGTATAGGATTTAACTATTTTAAGTTCTTTAATAAGGGTAAGGACATACGTGAGATGGTAATTCTGTCTATTTGTAATCTATTTTACAGATGTTAGCAGTAGTGTGACGTCCAATACTGATAATTCATTTCTTTATATCTTGTTTGTATTTAGTCATTGATTCCGTTTGTCTAATCGTTGCTGAAAGTGTATTGTGTAGTTTGCAAGCTACGAGTATGTATTTAAAGTGTTTTTGTCCAAAGGTGGTTTTAGAAAAGGGAGTTTGGAGAAGTTTTTTAGTTTTGGCTCGGGTGTTGTGTATCATTTGTGGTGGTTTGTATAGGATTTTGTTGTTTTTATGTAAATAAACTAAGATGGATTTTGCGTAGAGCTGTTTAATGTCCATAACGTTGAAAGTATTGAAGATCGTATTTGTGCTGGTAGTGAGAGGAAGTTTAAGAATTATTTTTATTATTAGTTTTTGTGCTTTAGTGATGGGGTAGAGGGCATTAGAATAAGTGTTACCCAAAGCTAAAATTCCATATTCGATGTAAGATTGGCACAGTGAGTAATACACTGTTTTTGTAAGTTGTAGTTGTAGAAATTGCGCGTTTGTTTGAAAAAGTATATAGATTTGCGGATTTTTTTTGTAGTGTTAAGTATATGTTGCTTCCAATTTAGGTGTGTATCAAAGGTTAATCCTAAATATTTGATAGTTATTACTTGTTCTAGGCATGGGCAGTTGCAATACCGGTTCAGAGATGAGTTATTACATTCGTGTATTTTTAATTTTGGGTGTAGGTTTGGTTTTGTGATATTGGTGAGACTAGACAGTAAGTATTTTGTTTTCTATACGTTAAGAGTTAATGTGTTAGAGTCAAGCCAATATTTAACCTTTTGAATTCCTACCTCCGCTTTAGAATATACGGTAGGCCAATCTTTTGCTTGAAATAGTAGTACAGTGTCGTCGGCGAAACTGACAATAGTGGCATCGATATCTAGGTTACACAACTCCTTAATGTATATTAGGAAGAGCTGCCTTAGCTTATAATACTGCCTTGTGGGACACCGTAACTAATAGGTAAATTCTGACTCTTTGTAGCTCTAAGTTTAACGCATTGTAATACATGCAGTGGTCTCCTTTTACAAATATCCAATTTCCCAGCCATCTAATTTCCTGCAGAGCCGTGATGTCTGCTTTATATGTATTAAGTTGATCTATTAGTGTCTGGAGGGCGCCAGGTTGATAGAGTGTTAGAACATTCCAAGTGCAAAGTTTTAAATCGTATGCCTTTTTACGTTTGCCGGGTCTGTTATCCTCATTCCGTTCCGATTTCCGGGCTTGTCTTGAGGTATCGGAACATTTTGTTTTTTATGGGGTAGGGTTGGTAGATTAGCCCTACGCCCAACCCCCATCCTGAAGGACCAGGTTTTTCTGTTGGGGTTTTCCTTCCCTTAGCTGGGTAGTTCCCGTTTTATGGCGCCGGAATTTCGCCATTCGCCCTCTCTCTATCTGCTGTGATGTTATAATGGTGGTCATCACATTGCCCAGGATTCGCGCGGTTTTCTGATGACCATTCGTGGACGCTAGAGAGTCGGACTTATTGGTAGTGTTGCTGATGGTATGCAACGTGGCGTTTCGCAGTATTTTATAAGCACCTTCCTTCCAGCAAAGAGTGTACCAATACGACCCTACCAATCATTCGAACCCCCATTTTGATAAATAGTAATAATTAAATCGAGTGGTCAAATTGAAGACCGAACATCCGATTTGAAATCGAGATTTTCTAAAAAAAGATAATTTTTCGGGTCTCGTGAACATTAAGTGTTTTTGAATTGCATTCATATGCTTCTCGCATACAGATATTAATGGGTCACCCAACAAAACCACACTGGAAAAAGGATTTCTTCCTTCAATAACCACACAGAATCACTCACTGGGAAACTCATATTGGCCACCCGTCGATAGATACACAAAGGAAGAAGCCTCGTGACCGATATCATCAACTTCCTTATATAGTATAACTCACAAGATGGACATCCGCGCTTAGGGAATTTGGTTTCCCCCCTTATTTTTGGTAAATTGTTAGTAATCTTTAGCTAGACAACCCTCTGAGTTGATTCATCCTTTCTGTCGTCTGTCAAATAGATTTCACCCCGACATTTCTCTGGGCGCTAATGGCGGTCACCATTGGGCTCTTGCCGAGGGTTCTCGCTTTGTGAAACAATAGAGTTATGTATGGAATAACAGCAACAATTGAGAAAAGCCTTATTTAAAGGATTCCATTTCGACGAAATAGTAAAATAAATGCATGTTGTTGATTATGTAAATTGACCCTAATTTATTTGTGGAGTGATTAAAATAACATTAAAAATGACTCTATTACAATGATGGTTTTTCACAGGATAACAGTGGGGGCAATCCCCTCAAGATATTCCCAAAACCAACTAAAATATAACCGAAGTTTTGTCTACCTACACCAAAATGAAACAATTCTTTTAAAAAGCAATGTTTCTTTTTCTCTTATTTTCTTTTCCATTTAATTGTAACCATCCATATTTGTATAACCTTGTTCCTTTTTTCTTTAATTGTTTTCTATTGTTGTTTGTTCTACTCAACCTGTCCTTTATTTTTCTTCTGAATTGTATGTGAAACTTATATTTTTAATATCTAAATTCCTTTGCAAAATTGTGACTATTTCCTCCCACCAATGAATTGTATGTTCCACCTGTCCTAAAATGAGTTCTGTAACTCATCGGGATTGCTCTAGCAAGAAATAAAAACAATAAAAAAATAAAAAATTAACGTTTGCAGAATGTAAAAAAAATATTTTTGATTATTTTAAAGCGATAGCCAAACTCACAACTGATGAATAGCGACTAGACTACTTTTTTTTACATGAGCTCCACACAGGGGGCCCGGAGGAAAATAATTTCTCTGAGGGCCTATGTCATCTTTGGAGATGCTGTGTGGAGGGTTTTTTTTAGGGAAAGGAAGGAGATGAGAGTTCTGGGAAGGAAAAGGGGTGGGTAGTCTGGGGTTCAGTGTGTCCTGGTCATCCACCTCCAAGACCTAGACAAACCCCATACCATGAACCCGGGCACCCCTGCTAAATCACCAAACGTAGCGCACCACTTGGGGTGACCTATGGCAGAGCTGTTGGTTATCCAATAAAGGTTTCCGGGGCGGCGGTACCCATTCTCGCCTCCCATATTGAACTAGCGACTACTAGCTATTAGCGAATAGTCAGTCCATGGATGCATTTCTCAGTGCGCAAAAGTCAGAGCGCAGATGAGGATAATCCGAAATGTCTCTTATTGGTGTAATGTATTGAAGTGATTCTCCCGATGGCCGATAAGGGTACCCATGTACAATAGTGCCGCCAGATCTCTTTCCTTCTCGTGTAGACAGGTCGGCTGATTTGCAGAGTTATTATTGTATTGTGTATTTATTTTTATTTTTATTTCTTTTATTATTTTATTTATTTTTTTTTTTTATTTCATAAATGTTTACATGATACATATTGCCATTTTTTAACTACCATACTAGGCATTTGCCCGTGTTGTGGTAGTCATACATGATATATTATTTTATATAAACAGATAATAAAATATTAGAAGAGGAAAGAAAAAAAATAACATATTTATGTATATATATAACTCTAAATAAAGCAGTTTGTATCGTGAACCTAATAATATTTGAGAAGTCCCCCACAGAACTAAAATTGTTGAGTATAAAGAAATACCCTAACATTACATTTGGTACATTTTTGCGTTTCTCTGACCCTGGCACCTTAGGCTGGTCGCATACATCAGATTTTTCTTTCCGATTGACTGATCAGACAATCGGATCGGATTAACACCGCACGCATCCGATTCGAAAACCGAACAGGTGATCATACCGGAGCGTCGCCCTTTTTCAGACCGGATTGAACTACCAGCACGGAAGGGCGTGGCCTGTTTTTATTACCGATCCGGTTTTCGAATCGGATGTGTGCGGGCTTTCATAAGAAATGTATGGCGCGAAGGCCTTCCAGTTGTCTGATCAGACAATCGAATGAAAAAATCTGATGTATGCGCCCAGCCTTATACGGCTATTCGTTTTGGCGTAGGTATTTGGCTTAGATACATAGCAAAGACAGTGTGTTTTCTATGTGACTTTGCCAAATACGCCAATACGAATAGCCATGTAACGTGCCAGGGTGAGAACTCTGACAACCACACACGTGTGCAATTTTATGTATCGATCGTCTATGACGCACTTACGACCTCTGTCTGGAACTACTATACAAGGGAAGGAACAAGGTGCGGGTTCTGTAGCGTAGTATATTCCACTGGCTGCAGATGGGTGCTGGCTGCACTTTATCGGGTTCCATTATATTGTCATATAATATTTAGGTATTTCGAACGGAAAAGAGGAAAAATCGTCCTTTAGTTCAGAGGAAATTCAGCCGCTTTCGTTACGTGGAAAATAAACGATTCCGTATGTGGCCACGTCCACTCTTGTTCGCTCTATGAGAAAAGTTTTAAAATATTCAGAATATTTAAGGATAACAAGATAATATATATATATATATATATATATATATATTCTTTAAATTAATACATCATGTGGTATATTTATAAATCGACGGTCCCGGAGAACAAAAATGGATCTGCGAAAGAGTGAAAATTGTGGTGATTCTTATTAATTGGCGTATTAATGAAATGAAACGAAACTTTAAACAGCTCTACTGCAGAACTACACAATCGCATTTCCGAATTGTTCTCTGGGACTGTCGAAATGTACCTATATTTATTTGTTATTTTGATGTGAATAGCGCACAAGACTCCCAACTGCTTCCAACTGTCTGGAGCTAGTGAAACCATGGAATCCCTAATTGGGGTACGTTGTGAGGCTGAAGGTAGTAGGAGGGAAAGGGAGATGGAAAATAGGAAGGTGGCTATTCAGATCTGGTCACCAAACATCTCTAAAGCTATTTCAAGTAACGTTTCAATACTATTTGATGGAATTTCACCAGGGCCATACTGAGAGTAGGTATCTATAGGGATGTGACTTTTACAGAAATAATCGATTATTAAATAATCGGTTATTTTTCTTAGCATGAAGAATCTGTTATAATAATTGGTTTTTCCCCAAATTTGTCAAATTAAAATAAACGCGTAAAATATCTATAATCACAGTTTTATAAATAAAAAAATATTCAACAGAAATTATATAAGTTGTAAAATAATCAAACGAAATTAAAAGTTTTTTTTACATTACTATTAGGATTACTAATTAATCAATTTTTTAGAAAATTAAAATAAGCTAATAAAATCTCTTTTTCATTATCGATTCTAATCTACACCCCTGGTGCTGCAAATACACCATATATTTCTTTTAATGAAAAAATTATGAAAAAAAAACAAATTACTTAAATAAAATTTAATTGCCCAAGTCGGGATTTGACTAGCGACTTCCGAATCATTGTAGAGAGCCCTACCCCTTGACCACGGAGTAATAAATATCGAAAGCAAAATCGATATGTAAACATAAAAAAAATGTGCCGAAACCAAATAGAATGAAGTCAGTGAACGATTGATAAGATTTCAAGGGAATAAAAAACAGTAAAAATATTATATTAAAGTTATGGACACGTCGGTATTCGATAAAAAAATTATTGAATTAGTTAGTAGGGAACGGCGCTAACTTCCAAAGTAGTATACCTAAATTTTTAAAGGGGAGAATGTAATTGCACAACCTTTACGTTGGAATTTCAATTTCCTGTATGCCTTGTTACTGTCGAAAAGTGAAATACGTGATACTCAAATGAAGACGAATTTACAATTTGAACAAATTTTTATTTTGCACATATTTTTGTTGACATGTTTTACCAGTCAATACGAAATGCACATTGAAATACTTTACTATTGAAAGCACTCTACTAATGTGCTAAATTTTCCATACCAGTTGATAACGACGTTTGTCAGGAAACAGGTCGCTGGAAACGATTTCATGATGTGAAAGTGGGACGATATTATACTAAAAGTATCTTCCCGTGACTAGTATGGAAGTTCTATTAGTCTGAATGCTAAATGTGTAAAAAAACTCCCACTTCAGAAAAGTATACGCTTGAAAATCAATTTTTACTGTGGAAGAAAATACGTAACTTGTAATATTCTTTTTGGTATTGTTACTTCTGCATCATTGTAGAAAGTTACGTATATTTTTAATGGATTGAAAACTAAGTTGGTTAAGTTTTCATAAACACCGTTGCTTTGGAAAGTTTTAAATGAAGTGCAAATCTAAATTGAATTTTTCAATAGTTTTACAGAATTTTCCGAATTGTCAAAACTTTGTGATTGTTGGCTGAAGAAATTAAAGTGTCAATTAAATCGAAAGTTTTTAGACGTCGCGCGTCAGAAGTGCCAATAATCAACTATTCTACGTAGCGTTATTTTACTAACATTGAATATTAATTAATTTTTGCTCTTCAATCAGAGAAATTTCTCAACCAAATTAGATTGGTGACTTGTTCACCTTCAAAACATCGCCATTGTATCAAATGTCAAACTGAAAAACTACCAGAATACAAGTACGTTGAAAACCAGGATTTCTTAAAATTAAGAAAATACTTTGTTTGTACCACTTTTATTGTTTACAAAACCAACATGTTTCGTGAGCAACGCTCACTTCTTCAGGGTTTTTTTATTGATACTAATTATAAATAATAGACATAGACAATGGTGTCAAACATGTTGGTTTTCTAAACAATAAAAGTTGTGAAAACAAAGTATTTTCTTAATTTTAATCAAAATGGTACCACAAAATAAGTTTGCTGTGTTAGAAGAAGCAATATTACTTAATGGTTTCAATTTTTTTTTGACAAATTTATGACATTTCATCGGGGAAAAAATATGACTACCCCACAAGAGTCTCGGCTGTTCCCGTCTGGAGTCAATGAGACTATGGCATCACCAATTGTGAGGCTGAAAGTAGTGGGAGGGGAAAGAGACATGGGGAAGGGGAAAGTGGGGAAGTACCTGGCTATTCAGATCTGGAATATAATAATTTATAAATTTATTTGTCCACGCCGGGATTCGCCCAAGACTATCGAATTGCAAGTCAAGAACCTCATCCCTCGACCACGGTGGCCGTCAAAACATACACACATAAATATAATACATACGTTAATGCCACGTACATAATATGCATCAACCCGATCGTTTGAATCTATCCAATTACGAAAAGTTCTAAAAGTATTTCAGGGATATATTCGGAGTTTCCCAAGCATGACATCAGAAATTCGAAAAAAGGGAAAGGTTTTGATTAAAAAATGACAAAAACTTTGCCCCTTACTTTGAGACGCGTACTTTCAAATTCAGTTCCAAGGATCAATTTAATAAGGTAAGCTTATTTTGCTGTAATCCCTGTCCAGTTTCACGTTTTATGTTCTCTCTCAAAAGGACTTGTGTCCTCTTTATAAAGATTCTCTTTATATGATTTCAGAAAAATGTTGCGGACTGTATAGATCCTACGTCAAAGGCTATGTAAAATATTTTAAACAATTAAATTCACCCAAACAGCCTAATGCCTAATAATCTAACTTTGAAAAGATTAGATTGTATTGAGACAGATTTTTATTATGTATGATAAATACTAGTCAAATAAGTCAAATCAATATTTGATCCTCTATAGTCTTATCAGTATTATTTCAAATATCTTCGTCTACTCCATGAATTAATTCACCAGAAAACCACACGACTGCTGCTGTACGGTTGAAGGAGATATTATAGAATTGCACGAGCTGCAGATTTCAACAATAAATTTGCTTAGATATAATTTGTGGATTGTCGCCCGCTTGGTGGAGTATGCATTGAATGTAATTAATATTTGCCTCAGTATCTCAGCATTCAGACACGCTTAAACAAGCAAATATTCCCGGGCAGACCGATAATTGAACATTGAACACTTCTGCGCTTCAGAAGTTATTGTTTCTCGCATCCCCAGTGCAACTCCTGGACTTCCGGCAGGTCTTAAACTTAATTCAACCCAAGGGTGCTCAAGAATTCTAGAACATGAATTAAAACTACATCCAAATTATACCTAACATTCTTTACCAATGTTAGAAAAAAACAAAAGGTTAAATTTACCAATTTCAATTTTTTAAAAGATGATGGTAGATACCTAACTAACTGCAACTGTTGCTCAAACAAACTAGCTTGATAATACCAACAATAATTTCACTATAATCGCCCTTGAGGTGATTTTTCACAAAAACGGCACTCTACAAGTTATCCAATTTATTATTATTACGAGCAAGGGCGGTTTTAGGGAGGGGGGGGGGGGGTATTTTAGAAGGTATTTTTCCATCAGAGTACAGAAAACTGTCATTATTAAACATTTAATTTTTCTATTGTTTTGACTCGTTCATAAACCTTCCTTTAAATACTTGAACTGTCCGCCCCTTGTGCCCCTTCCAGAAAAAAATCCTCTATTCGCCCTTGATTATGAGTATCTTAAAAATCGGTAACAAATCTCCATGGGGAATATTGAGCACGGAATTTCACCAGCTTTCTTCAACTGATTATTCTAGCCCAAAGGACTTAGTTTTAGTAGACGGCGTCATTTCCATCGTGACCTAGGTGAGGGATGGATGGACCCACCGACCCCCAGATTTCTACCCACACCTACATTTTTTTCCTTCCCAGAAGATCCTCTCCTTCCTTACCATTAGAAGACCGTCCACGCAGAATCACCAAAGATGGGCCCTGAGGGAAATTATTTTCTTCAAGGCCTCATGTGTGGAGCTATCGTAAACAAAATAAAAAATACATATAATATATATATATATATATATATATATATATATATATATATATTCACACATTCGGAGTCGATTTGTGATATAACTTTTTTGATTTGAGCTTTCGTTTTCAAGTAAATCGGGTCCGAAGTTGAAATTTTTTTGCATAAATTTGAAAAAATTTTTCACTAGGGGGTTGATTTCAGCTGTGTAATGTCTTATAAAATGCATCGTAGGGTAAACCGGGCTCAAATTTTTTTTTAACCCTTTAGTTGCCGTAAAAATGGAAAAATAGAAAAAAAATAATATTAAAATCGAAATGCTCAGATCGAAAAAAATAAGTTTTTTGGGTTCTCTACGTGATGTAGATTCACCAGTTTCCCGCTTGTACTACGAGTTTCCGGACACGTTGTATATATATATATATACATATAAAAAAAAAGATTTCATGCACATAAAGATGTTACCTACGATATTTGCATTGTTTTAGTATTATTTCGCCTATTCAGATGAAGTGTTTATTTACAAGACAATATTACAACGTTTTATATTTTGGTAGAAAGCCGTCACTTTGTGCTTCGCAGGTTTTTGCTGCTAGGCCCTGCGGGCGGATTTTAGTTCCGTTTCGCCCAGTTTGAGTGCAGGTAACTAATAACTATTTTATAAAACTGATAAGAACTGGTTCCAAAAATTGCCAGTTACTTACTTATACCTAGGGAAGAAACGTCCACATGCGAGCTGCTGACGGAAGTAACGACATCTTGTGTCGAATTCTTGAATTCGAAACCGAATTATAACAGTAGCTTTGTGTGAAATTCCACGTACACAGATGTTATTTGTGGCGCGGCGGGTATGACGTGGCGTCCGACATGCACTCGTAGCTGGGTTCTGAAATTCAACCACGCAGACGCTACGGTGATAATACTGTTCGATAAAACAATAACTTTGTGGTTGTGACATATTAATTAACACAATAACTTTCTTCGGAACCACGATTTATTAATTTGATTTTTTTAATACCGACCGGTTTCGCTTAACACAAACATCTTCAGGGTATAAAATTAAACTGATCAAAAAATAAAGAGCTTATATACACACACACAAAGGGACAAAACATACTCGTAATATAAAGGAACAGTGAGCGAGTGATATTAACATCTTACATAATGATAGAGAGAAAGAGACGGATGATATCTAATGACTTACCATATTATATCTCAGGGACAAAACGTCACTTGAACAGGTGATTAACAGGTGATTAAGGGTTTTTACTGGTTTATGGAAAATATCCCTAATATGGGCTATTGGACACAATGTGTCCTCCAACAGCTGACCTCCCGACCAAAAAAGTAGGTTTCTAATTTACTCTAATTTAATATATCAAAACCGAAATTTCCTCTGAAATCACAAAATTCGTGAGTAGGTAATTAAATACCTATCTACATACTTAATTATTGATTAAGCATTCATTTCATGTAATATTAAAAAAAAACTTCAAATAGGGAAGGATACAATTTATCGAAAGAAAAGTCACTATCTGAAAGACAATAATTGTTTTTTACACTCTCTTCAGGCAGGTATGTATTATAATATTGAAAAAAAAATGCTGTAAAGAAAAACAAACATGACCGGTCAGTGGCCGCGTTGGCATCGCGTTTAGGTCCCATCACGTCGAGTATTCAGATTCAGTTTACAAACAACATCAACATATCGATAGTCCAGTTGATTAGTGAGAAAACTCCAAAAGTTTGAGATAATGAGGAAAGCAATATTCAAATGCTCACCATAAATCAAAGTCTATATGAAAGTGTCTATGTTTAACATTTTAAATGTGCTATAAAATAATACAGGAAGCTTAACGATCCATTATATTAGTATGGCTTTTTGAAATTTTCTACTAGTATCTCAGAAAACATATTTTTTAGTTTATTGAAGTGAAACTTCCTTAGCCCTGTTGGAGTGATTTGAAATTCGGATGAAACGGAAATGACGCGCTACGGCACCTGCGAAGCATCAAACTGCGCTCAAGGTTCATATTGGTTGAGATATAAAATAAAACAGAAACGATGATAGGTCTGCGCTCATTGGCTGCTTTGTTTTTTTACAGGTGGTCGGAATATAATGCGTAAATTCGCGCCTGGCCGAGTGCGTCTCATAGCGCAGCGGTAGAGTGCGTCGCAAATCACAGCGGCCAGAGTAATCCAGCGGCCGGAGGTTCGAATCCTACGAAATCCAAAAAAAATAAACATTTTTATTTTTGTAAATCAATATCCATTCTTCAAACCACTAATAAACAGGCAAAAGAAAGCGACATCTAGGGACTTTCTAGTTTAACTTCTATCGCGTTACAAGTTTTTCTGCATTATAAATAATTTTGTGGTGTTTATGAGTAATCTGAGTATTGTACCAGATGTAACTTATTATATATTATATATTATTTATATATTATGCACTTTACATATTACTGCGTACTCTGCTCAATTTTCGATTTTTCGGAGATGTCTGCCTAATCAACTGGACGATCGATATGGCTAAGTAAACCAACACAACAATTTTCAGTCCGCCTCGAAACACGAATCCCTAATTAGGAGAATGTGAAAAACTTTTTTAATTCTTCGGCTGGCCAAAACCTTCATCACTATAAAAGCAGTATTTTCCGCTTGGCGTGGTGGTGGAAGGACATTTTCAGAGGTTATCAAGTTATTCGCAATCCAATAATGTTTGTCTCTAGAAAAAAAAGTGATTTTTAATTTTTTTTTTTACATTAACTCCACACAGGAGGCTCCGAGGAAAATAATTTTCCTCAGAACCTATGTCATCTGAGATGCTTTGTGGAGGGTCTTTTTGAGGAGAGGAAGGAATGAATATTGGTCTTGAAGAGACCCATGTTGTAGGAAGGAGGAAACACAGAGGCCGGCAAATAGTTCCACCGCCGAGCTGTTGAACACAAGAAAGAGCTGAAGAAGCGACAGGTTCTCACGTGTTGGGCATGTGTTTGGCGTATTTCCCGACTATGCACCGGTGCCGAAGGGATAAGTGACGCTAGCTTATTCAATTGAAATACCGGTAGAATAAGGATAGCATTCCCACCCGACGCGATGCCTGTGCTCTAAAGATTGCAATCCGTCTGTTAAGATGGGAGAATCTATTAAACGGACCGCCCGTTTCTGCACAGAGTCGAGGGTATTTTTCAGGTATTTTGGAGCTCCAAACCAGAGGTACCTGCCAAATTCAACCATGCGGCGCAATTGTGATTTGTACAGGGTTAGCAGTTCTGTACTATTAAAGTATCTGCGGGCCCTGTACAGAACGCCCAGTTTTTGAGAGCCTAACTTTACTTTGGCTTCGATGAAGCCCCCATATTTGAGCTGGTCGCTTAGAGTTACACCAAGCATTTTAATGGAGGGCCTGTTCGGAAGATTGTTTCCGTTGAAGGCGACTAGATTTTCATTTCGATCCCGTTTAGACATAATTTCACATTTAGAAAAAAAAAATCTGAACACACGAATTGTAAAACGCTCGAGTTACAACAGGCTACGCTCACGCTCTGTCGAATATGATTACTAAACTTATAAATTGTAACTTTGCCAAATTGCAAACGATGCACACACAAAACGTTTATCTCCCTTGCGTAATACCTACATATCTAATTTATCTGTCTTGCGTAGTACCTACGTACCTAATTTAGCTGTCTTGTGTAATACCTACGTACCTAATTTATCTGCCTTGCGTAATACCTACATACCTAATGTATCTGCCTTGCTTAACACCTAGTACCAAATGTATCTGCCTTGCGTAATACCTTGGATGCGCCGTATCCACATTTCTTACAAAAACGATATCTTCATCAATAACGTTGTGTTTTTCAATCTTAGAAATCTAGCTCACTGAAAACTCAAGGTACCTAATTTATCTACCTTGCGTAAATCATACATACTTAATTTATCTGCCTTGCGTAATACCCACATAAATAATTTTATTCATAATTAATGCATCTGGCTGGTGCAAAGTTATATTAGATGTAAATTGTAGTTAATTGGTTAAAAAGTCATAAATTTTCAAAGATTATGAGCGTTTTGTGTGTGATGAATTTCTGTAGTTGTTAAATTAATTGTTTTCACGTGAAATCATTCAATCAAATGATCCCTGTTGTAAAGTCCAAAGTTTCGAAGAGTTTTGGGTCCCTAGGGCACATGCCCCTTGCCCAGGTTGAAACGCCCCTGTTCAACTTATTTGATTAGTCTGAGAACAAGCGAAGACTTCAGCTTAATTTCTAGAAATGACAACATATACCATACGAGAGTAAAACTAACATTGATATTTATGAAGAAATGTTATTTAATTTTTCGAAGAAAACTTCTTCGGAAAGGTTTTCACTTTGTGATGACATTATTTATTTTAAGAAAAGACAAACAACTTTGCTTACATCACTTTTATTTGTACCACAATCTACATGTTTCGTGAACGATGTTCACATCATCAGGATCAAATGTATACTAAACTTAAAAATTAAACATAGATCACATATGGGACGAAGGGGTAGGAGGAAGGGGAAGGGATAAGATTGAGGGGACAATTGGGATTTCAAAGTCATTAGTAGGGAAAGACCGGTTAAGTGGTAAATGGTTCAAAAGAGGGTTTATAAAAAATTGTTGCATATTAATTAAGCCTGCTTTATTATTTACATTTTTCCTAATTTCTAAATCTCTAAATTATTTGTCTGTGATGTCTTATAACCCGTATGTAATATTTTAAGTCCATGGTTTTTGTCAAAATTATTATCATTTTTTATTAAATGATCTGCGAACTCAGATTCGCTTGAGGTGTTCTTTAACCTTTACTTCAAAGTTTCTATTTGTTCTACCTATATAAAAGTAATTACAGTCTTTACAATTTAGTTTATTAACGCCCGATTTTTTTGTTTTAATGTCGCTATCTTTGTTGTTGGATGAACTTTTTTAATTTATTATTTGTATAAAATGCTGGTTGTATAGTACCGGGAGTATTTTTACTAATTATTTTTGACATATTATTATTAACAAATAGAATTCTACGCCTTTGATTATTTATTTGTTTAGAAAAAGGGTAAATATATAGTTTTAAGAATTTCTGTTTATTCTTTTTATTTATTATTTGATCTATTAATTTAGCAGAATAACCATTATTAACTGCTATTTTTTTAATAATATTTAATTCCAAAGTGTAATTCGGAACGGACAAAGGAATCGTAATTAATCTATTAATCATAGAGTGCAAGGCCGCGAGTTTTTGAGAATAAAGATGATTTGATGAATTATCTATGACAATATCGGTGTACGTATCTTTACGGAAAATATTAAAATCTATTTTATTACCTATTAATGTTAAATTTAAATCTAAGAAATTTAAACTCTTCTCTTTACCTATTTCTAGTGTGAATTGAATGTTTTTATGAAATTTATTTTAAAAATTCAAGTACATGTTCAGTTGACTTACTGTTCCTAACCAAATACATATTATATCATCGACATAGCGTTTCCAAAAATAAACGTTTTTAAGTAAAAGCGCACCGCTATTAAAAATCTTATTCTCTATATTATTAACAAAAATATCTGCAATCAAAGGGCTCGTACTACTACCCATCGCTAAGCCATTTTTTGTTTAAATATTGTATATTAAATCTTGTCCCCTCAATCTTACCCCTTCCTCCTACCCCTTCGTCCCATGTGTGATCTATGTTTAATTTGTTTAGTATACATTTGATCCTGATTATGTGAACATCGTTCACGCAACATGTAGATTGTGTTCAAATAAAAGTGATGTAAAAAAAGTTGTTTGTCTTTTCTTAAAAAAATGTTATTTATAAAATGTTGTGCTATTTATACCAATTAGAAAGAAAAAAATTGCCACCAAAATGCAGAAGGCCCTTCAACTCAAATACAGCTGAGTCAATGATATTTTTTTATGTTCAATTCTTGATTTCACCGACGAAAGACTAAATTGACCTACTTCAGGCGCACCAACATGACCACAGAATATTTTTTATCGGTTTATCTCCTTAGTATGCAGTGTTAGAGATGTACTCACCCTCCGGTTTTTCAATTTCAACCGTACAGACGCCAGCGTATTAATACTATCAGATTATATTAATCAAGTTCTTCGAATAGTTAAAAATTGGAGCTATTTATCACATCAGACAAGCGTTAAAGTATCGTAGGTACCAACATTATTTTGTGAACTAATATTAATTCATTATTTGAATATATATTGTATTTGTTCAAATGCTTGACAGATGCATAGATGAATTAATATAGTGAAGATAATATGTATGTTACTGAAACAAAGCGCGTAGTTTCATTGGACTAAGCCCAGTGGACATACTTTAGCGACCGGTTCAAATATATTTTTTGAATGGCTATCTTGTACTATGCAACTGTTCAATCTATATTGCAATATGGTATTATTGGCTGGGGAGGAACATATGACAATATTTTAAATCCACTAAAAATTGTTCAAAGGTTGATAATTAAGGTAATCTTGAAAAAACCGTCTAAATTTCCTACTGAAATTCTTTTTTCAATATTCAATGTGCCTATAATAGACAAAATCTATAAAAAATATTCAATACTTCAAATTTACAAAGAAATACAGTTAAATATTCGTAACTTCCAATTCAATGCATCAGCAAGTTACCAGAAAACTATTAAAATTCCTAAATTTAATACTAAGCACATTCAAAATTCCTATCTTTATCTGGGCATAATCTATTATAACAACCTCCCATTAAAATTAAAAACCATCGAAAATATGCAGGAATTTAAGCCCAAATTAAAAAAATTACCTTAAACTGCTATAAAAGTCCCAAATATGTTTACTTTGTATCTTAAAGTCTGCTATTTTATAAATCATTTATTCCTTCTTTTTTCTTTCATTTCTTAGTTTCTAAATCTCTGAGTCTACTATTGTATAAATCTTGCGTTCTTTCTTAAGTATCCTTCACTTACTTATTACAATAATTTTTGTTACTATCTTACATGATTCTTCCATTTATAATGATTTTTTAATTTATATTATGATTTTTTTAAACTCTTCAGGATTTTTATTTTCAAATTTATACAAGATTTTTTAACCTACTTATTATTTACAATAGCCGTTATTACTAACTTACACGATCATTAATTTACTAATTGAGCTAGAACTCCCTCACCAAACACAAGAGCATTGTCTCTTTATGGTGAGGAAAGGCAATTTTTTAATTTTTTTGTTAACCTTATGTAACTATGTAACTATGTAACTGTTGTAACGTCATATGTATTTTTAATAAACATTTAAAATAAAAAATAAAAATCTTTTTCATAAGCGTTGCTATATTTTTGCTGGATAAGTACCTACGATATATCGTGTCTTATCTATGCTAATATTATAAATGCGAAAGTGCGAGAGTTTGTTTGTTACGCAATCCCGCCTAAACCACTAAATAGATTTTAAAAATTCTTTTACCAATAGATAGCATTATATGCGAGAAAAATAGGCTGTATATAATGGTAAGCTCTGGCATTATGGATTTATAAATATTAAAATATTATATTATTATACATTTATTGTCATTTACAAAAGCGAGTTATTGATATCGTCAGCAAAATACATCGTTGTATTGGTAACTGTGATGATATATTTTCGGGAAATTTTTGTTCAATATCTATCTTCTATCTTTCTTTCAATCAATCTATATAAAAAAATGAATCCTCGAAATGTACGCGCGTAACATCCGAATGACTGCACCAAATTGGATAATAATTTTTTTTGTGTTTGTTATTGTCAGGACAAAGTTTGTAGAAAACTGCTGGTGAGCATAAAAATGCATAAGGTGGCACGCGAGCTGTTTGAAAACTGAATGTACCGAGAATGGATGTATGGAATGCATGAGGGGGGAGGGGGGAGGGGAACCTTGGAGGGGGGAGGGAAACTCGGGAGAGGGGGTTCGCAGATGGAAGGGAGAGTGGAGTGGTGAGAGGAAAGGTGGAGGAGGCGGAGTGGGAACGCGAGAGGGGAAGAGGACGTGGGAAAGGAAGGGGAGACGGAAGGGGAAAGAGACGAATGGGAAAGGACACGCAGGGAGAAACAATTTCTTTATTGAATTGTACAAGCTAGTATTTTAGAATATAATTGGAAAGATGTCGTAATATTTCAAGATAGCTAACATTTAACAGTGTTTTTTTTTTAAAGTTTCTTTATTCATTGAAAAAATCTTTTTTTACAAAAGTTGGGGATTTTTCGACCACCATGCTAGGCACATGCCCGTGTTGTGGTGGTCGATTTTTTATACAGTAAATTATCATATGCAATATAAAGAATGTGTGAGAGTATTTAGAAAATATACATATGCATAAAATAATATAATAGAATACAAAATAGTATAAAATAATTTAATTTAAAAGAGTTACGAGTGTAAAATCAAAGTGAGTACTATATGGTAAGCACATGAGAAAGGATTTTTATGTTGAAAATCTACATTATCTAGTTATCTTTCTTCTTTTGAAAGGCAATGATCTTTAAACAAATATTTTTTATGTGTACTTAACTTCACAAATTTTACTATTATTGCCTGCTTGTCCCTAATTTTTCAACCGTATATTTGAAATATTTGCTAAAAACATTTTATAATTTGATCTATTACAGTTAAAAACTAATTACACTTCGGGTGAAAGCGTTCAATATGCAAATAAAAGTTTGGTAAAACCGTTTGATTTTTACGCGAAAAAATTGATGTAATATCCGCCTGGTTTTAGCCTGGATGCAGTTTCAAAGCAATGAAATATTTCCCCTGAATTCCTTGTGTTTTAATATAGCGCTGGAATGCATTTTATCCGGAGGTGCACTGTTCCGATACCACAAACCACGGCACCCACAGAATACTGCATTCCGTGGAATGGAAATGTACAGTTTTAATATTTGTTGTGAGCGAAAGGTCTCGGGTTACGTCAAATTCAAATGCTGTATGGCAGTTGGGGTGACGTTATTAGTACATTATTTGATTTTCCATTTTCTTCACTATGCGGTACGTTTGTTTATTTTCAGGCAAAATGGCAACCAAACAGTTATATTGCCGTAGCTAGGGGAAGGATTTTCGCAGATTCCAACCCACTCCGCATACCCTTTTCCTTGCCATAACTTCCTCTCCTTCCTTTACTTAAAATCCCCTCCATACAGCATTCCCAAAGATGACATAAGCACTGAGGGAAACAATAATTTGAAAAAAAGGAAAACATGCTTAGTTATTTTCTAGTAATATATTATTATCTTGGCATTATATTGTACAGCATTCACCAAATGCCTACTAGAAAAAAATAAATCAAGAAGATTAATAACAAAGTTTCTACCTTATGTACTATGTGCAAGATCATTAGATTATTTTTCTCAATTTCAATTTTTTGTTTTTCTTTCTTTATTTTTGATCATATTATTTGCATTATTTTATGATGAAGGTACATTTTATGTTTATATATATAGTTTAATTTCAGCTTACATATTTATGATAATAATAATAATAATATCTTTATTTGGAAAACAAACAGCTTTACAAAGATACATAAAAAAGAGTGCTAAAATAAAACAGTAAGCCTAAAAACATGTTTTCACAGATAATTTTTTTTTTTAATAGCTAGACAAGAATAACATAAAGAAAAACTAAGAAAAAAATAGTTAAGAGAAGCTAAATACATAAATATGCATGATATAAATATAGAAAAACACAATAAAGGGTAAGCTTGTGATCTTTTAGGAGTATAAGGTTGATATGTATGTAATTCGAGGATATGTAAATATATTGCAAATTAGGAAAAGAAATCTGATAAATAATACAATAAATATAAATATGGATGTTAAGTGCTGTGTTGTGATACATTACATTTATCTAATAGTGTTGCTTTGAATTTGTTGAAAGTTATATTGAAAATGTCTGTATACGTGAGGTGAGTGTTATGATAGTGGCAGGCTCGATGTATGAATTCATTTTGTAAGTAGTTGGTGTTGGAGCGGCTGTTTTAAAAAAGGGATATGTTTCTGCCATTGCGGCCTTATATGTTAATAATCTGTTCTGTTTCTTTATGTTAATTTTTATGTGGGCGGTAAATATTCAAAATGATGACCAAAATATTTTGAGCAATCGGACAAAAAAGTTTTAAATTGCGCTGTCGCTCCAGTTGTTATACCAATACACTAAAGGAGACTTTCGTGGGACTGTGGACTTATCATATTATGTTGGAACCGAGTACCCGTGAATTAAATAAAATATTTTATTGTGATCTCATTCTCTCACAGGATAAATCCTACAGATGTATATGTTTGTCTCTTTTTAGTGTCTTTCGTTGCCGTTTCATCGAGTTTCAAATTACAACGGTGATAAAGAAGTTTTCATTTAAAAAAAAGTTAGCAAAATTTTTCTTTAAACTATTTAAGAAAGATTTAGATTATTGTAACTATTTTATACCGTTAATGTCTGCAAAGAGAATCATTTACATTCTTTATGTTGCATAATAGGCCACTTGCATGGATTTCATAACGACTTGGAAAAAATCTTGTGGATAGATTTTTTTACCTAAATTACAAAATTTTTTATTTTTTATTATTTTTAAATAAATAAATCCATTTTTTGGGCCCGTGACGCCACTACATGAAAATGTCCCGTCTCCGAAAATGTTCCTATTAATTTTGTAAAATTCCACCCTGATGTATTTTTTTTAATATGGCAAGATTTTGATTTCAGGAGAATTTTTGAATCTGACATTTAACGTTCACTAGATTTATTGTTTGTTCTCTGCGAACTTATTTGACTTTTTGACAGATGTCATGAAGAGAACCCCGTAAATTTTACGCTGTCTGTACGTGTTTTAGAGGTATAATGGTAGTGGTGCTGATTTTAACAAAATCAAATTTTATAATATTCTTTTTATTATTATTATGATTTACAAGTACAAGTATATTACATTGGATTAAGTAATATAGACGTTGAACATTATAATGATTTATGATGATCAATAAGTTGGATCAAGGAAAAAATATTTTTGGTATGCCTCGTTATTCTGCTGTGCCCTTTCTTGTGGAAAACGTTCTTTTTTTAAATGATTTTCGGCTACGTAATTATCGTTTTTTTGCACCCATAAAATTTTGTACCGTCTCTCCGGTTTATAAAAAGTGGTCTGATTTCTCGGATTGAAATTTTCAAAAATCGCCAGGGTTTCAAAAACTATTTGCCTAAACCGGGTTTTTTTTAAAATGTGATGCAAGTGGCATATTCTTATCCTCCATCACTTGCTTACACCATGTACAATCACCTCACCCCCCGAATTCCCTTCGTCTGACATTCCGTTACACGACTGAGTAAGCGTAGACTGTGTGCTACGCTGAACATGACTCCGAAACTGGGCGCCAAATAAATCATATCAAATTATAAATTCAGGCAATTGAAATATGATATTGTTTTCCGAAAGCCATTTTCAATGGATTTTGGCGTTCAATACATCACTGCAGTAAACGAATTGTACGAAAATTAAACCATAAAATATTTCATCAAACTGTAATATTTGTTAGGTAAGGTTTTTCCATACATTAATCAAGAATATTAGCTTTTTCAAAGATTTATGTAACAAATGTTACAAATTGCTCTTCAGTGCGTTTTAAGTTTGCAAACATCAATCAGTGCTCTAATTACTAAAGCCAATTTCAAAACGTGTATTATTAGAACGCTTTCTAATTTTCCGCATACCGATTTAGTGTGGTATTTAACTGGATTATGCTCTTTTTCAACTCAATGTAGGATTTAGTTACTGCTAAATAATTTACAAATCTATTTCTTAAATCTTTCATATACCCAAGAGTATCGTTATTTACCCATGCATCGTTAAAACGTTTAAAAACAAATGAACTTATCAATCTGCTTAAATCAAAACTATTATTTCTTAATTCAATATTAGCTTCCTAGGTCGAGGGGTAGAGCTCTCGACTAGCAACCCGAAGGGCGCGGGTCCAAATCCAAGCGTGCACAAGTAAATTTTATTACATTGATTTGTGATATTTCACAATATAATCACAATATGTATAATCACCTCTGCCATACGTCACCCCAAGTGGTTCGCTACGTTTGGTGACTTAGCTTGGGTTTTACCACCAGCTGCGTGGCAGACTGGACCGAGAGAGAATGGTTGAAAAAGTCCCTTTGACTATTATTATTATTTATTTCTATACATCACAGTATTAACCTCATTATTTATATTTTTACATAATGTATTTTGAAAACATTTTTACATATTGCAATTTTATTATGTTGGGTGTAAGGTTTGTTTGATAAGGTGAAATTAAAATAAAAGTTAAAATATTACATCGTGTAATATTCGAGGTGGTGAAATACCCCCAAATCAAACTGAAAACAAAATAAGCAATTAAGACAGCGACACCCCATAAAAGTGTTTGAAAACATTTACATATCCAAATTCTAGTAGGTAGATGCTTAAATGATAATAATCAATGTCACCTTGAATGATTGGCATAGACGGTTAAAATTTGAAGAAAGTTATACGTAATATCTACCTACGTACGTCAAAATAATTCTTCGTTTCGTCCCGTTCACCTTCCTCCTCCCTTTTCTCTCCCGCGTCCCCTTCCCCTATTGCGTTCTCACTCCTCCTCCACCACCTTCCCTCTCCTCACACTACTCCCTCCCCTTCCCCGTCCCGTGAACCCCCTCCCGAGTTCCCCTCCCCCCTCCCGTATTTGCCTCCCTCCTCCCGCGGACCCCCCTCCAGAGTTCCTCTCCCCCCTCCCGAGTTACCCTCCCCTCTCCCGGTTTCCCCTCCCCTTCTCCCGCGAACACCCCTCCCGGGTTCCCCTCCCCTTCTCCCGCGAACCCCCCTCCCTAGTTCCCCCCCTCCCCACTCCCCACTCACCACTCCTGCATTCCATACATTCAGTCCCGCTACATTCAGTTTTCAAACAGTTCGCGTGGCACCTATTGCAATTTTTTATATAAATTTCATAATACCAGAGCTCACTTTCATATATATAGAAAACTTCGCGGGCATGCTCACAAAGACCCTAGTCTACCGTACCGAAGGGACGAACGTCAAATGTTTGACAGGAAAGTAGTAGAACAGTTTATATGGGTAAATGAAATTGTTGTTTTTACTATCTACCTCGCAATGTTTCCATATTTTCTCACCGTTTAAACCTTCCCTGTACTACGACAAAGATTTCAAAACCAAAATCAGCTAAATCGGCTCAGCCGTTCTTGAGTTTTAGCGAGACAAACGAACAGCAATTGATTTATATATATATATATATATATATATATATATATATATATATATAGACAATGCAATGCATTACCTAATGAAATAAAGTAACCAGTAGCTAACAAAAAAATATTTGTTAAAACACTTAAAGAATATTTCCTGAAAATGATTTTAAGCCCGTGAATATTCGCACGCCTTCCTACATTTTTTTTTATTTTTATGTTTTATGTGTATGGATGTTTTTCAGTATTTCTAAAATCTCTATTCTTGACAATGCATTTTTTTTCCTTTTCAGTAAGTTGTATTTTTTATACGTTTTATATCTGTGTAAAATGTACTTATATGTGTCTGTCCTTACCGTAATGAGGTTTTTTCTCAACTCATTGGGAATAATGTGTTACTTAACCATGTTTTTGTAATACATTATAATTAAGATGAAGCCATAGTAAATAATGCAAAATCATACAAAATCATATGTTTTTGTTTTGAAAATTTGACCGCTTAGAAGTATTATAGATGCTTCAATTAAATACTGGGTGTAGAACATACCTTGGCCCTTAAAAATATTAGTCATTTTTTTTATAAATCTTTTCATAAGCCTATAAAAAAATAAAGTATAAGGTCTAAAAAACACACTATCGAGTCCAAACTCTTCTATTTATAAACCCCCTTTCGGATATGGTTTTATTGTATAATGTGGCAAATTCAGTTTATTTTATAATAATCGCAAAAAAAGTTGATATTTACACCCGATCATCCCAAAATAAAATAAAATATGCATTTTCGCGTTGTTATTTTACAATACGGCCGCTAGTAGACGAATTCGGTTTTTCAAAGTGAACCCTATGGCGTCCACCGAAGAACTACTGTCCACGCCACAGTCGCCATACCTCAGACACGCCCCAAACGGAGCGAAAGATAGACGCGTGCCTCCGCGTCGCTTGATTTCGTGAAATCAATTTAAATTTTCCGTTTTATTACAATAAACAATGCGTAAAAAGAGAGTAAATGTTTTTTACAGGTTTTTACGAAATCAACCTGTGAATTTTTTTTTCTTAAATACCTTTTCCAACGTTTCCAAAAGCTTTTTCTTAAGTATTTGCAAACTCCTCCCATAAAAGGGCGTGAATTCCGATTTCGATTTTTCCTGAACTATTGGATCGCCTTAAATAAATAAATAATAAATAAAATCCTTGCTTTCTCTCGTACATTCTTAAAATATACATAATATGGACACGGGGCGGGAAATGCAAGGCAAATTAGATTGCGGACAAGAAAGAAAACATTCACCGAGATATCACTATGTACCAGGCGCCAACTTCTTCAACAAAATTCCGAATGAAATTACTGAGATTGAAAAATATTTAATTCAAGGAATTAAGAAAGTAGATATCAAAGGTTGATATTTTGTTAGTGATTGAATACAATTAAATTAAAACATCTAATCATTGAAAAAGAAGATAACACTAATAATCTAAACAAAAATATGAAACAGAACAAGACAGAGAAAAATAGAAAAATTGAACGAGAGGTTCTGGGTTCTGGGCTCGGTTGCGACCATTATCTTTTTCGATTTTTCTATGTTTGTTCTCTTTAATTTTTTGGTTTAGATTATAGTGTTATCTTCTTCTTCAATGATATATTACATTGATAGGAATAACCTTAAAAAATTATGAAAAGAGATTTGTTTTTATAAAAAATTAAAATATTCAAAGTTATAATAGATTTGCCAAAAATTGTAAATTTTATATTCCTATGTTGTTAAAATTATCAGCATATACTACAGTGAGAGATTTCTTAACTTGACTTAACTATAGAGCGTTTAGACAGCCAGCGGACGAAAATCCACATTTAGTCGAAAGTTGTTCTTAAGATCGTGCAGGGCGTTTACAATGAGAAAGATTAATTATTCTCCATACCAGCTTTTTTAAATTATAACTTAATTTCGATTTTATTTCAATCCAAATTAGCTTTAATTTATACCTTCATCCAAAAATGCTGAAAGGCGTGATGATAAAACTATTAAAATGATGTACTTTTTGTAGTTATTTTTTGATTATAAGTATTTATCATTTTCAATAATGTCTATATTTAATAAGAATGTTAAAAAAAATCTGAAATATATTAATTTGTAAGTGCGCAAATAAATACACAAATGGACCAATTTTCGTCAAGAAACACATGTGCGTACATATTTTTTGATGATTTTATTGAAACTAAAATTAAAATTCTAAAACATGCATTTACTAGATGATGTTTTGATTTATTTTACTGCATGATTATATTATTTGAAATGGGTGTGGTATAGTACAAAATCTTTTTTGAAAATTTAACAAATCTGCCAACGACCTATGGAATAACCTTATCATACTAAAAATCTCAAAATTTATTTCATGCGAATTCTAGATAAAAGAACAATCTTTCGAAATCCATTTATAATTTTTTATGGAAAAGAGTCAATACGTCTAAAATCTGATTTGAAAATGACATATTTCTGGTTTTCTCTGGTAATGCCCAATAAATTTTATTTATTTATTTTTAATTAATTTATATTTATTTTCTGAATAGTTTTCTCTAAGTAGATAAAATCTATGAATGTGAAGGTATATTTATTCATATTTGAGCAGTATAATTCATCTCTGACATCATTTTTCAGAAAAGAAAGGTAAAACAAACGACATAACAGAAGATCGCAATGATAGATGATGGCACCAACAGAAGCTCGGGTGACCATTGTTTCAATGGAACAATCCAACACTATCGCAGAACTAAAGAGTTGTTCCAAAGAAAGCAAAATAACAACGTCTCTGTTTCAACTTGACACAGCGAGTGCCCAAAGAATGCCTTTGTGAAGTTTACAACCTCCATGGAAGCATTTTACCAAGTTTCACATAACATGTGAAAGGAAAAGTAAAACCTTTTGCAGTAACGTAGTGTAATTGATGTATTTCTGTTCTATAATACTAGATCTATATATTTTATTTATTTTATATAAGAAATAAACAGTACATTGCGTCGCCTTAGTTCAATTGTCCGAACGACCATTTTGGTTTTTGTTCAATCTCCACTTTAAAATCAAAATAAAGTATTAAAAATGATAGTTAATCACATAACTAAGAATTATTTAAACTAAAGAGACCTTATCTTAAGGGCCCGCAACCCGGATTTGTACCGATTTATTACATTTTTCCCTTAAACACGGTAAGTTTTAAAGCTCTTAAAAAAAAGTTATTCTTGAAGATAATATCTAGACTTTACCCGCGCCGAAACGTGAATTATGTAAAATTCCCTCGATAGAAAAAAATCGCAAAGTATGCTCCAAAAATTATTATTAACGCGTTTGTTTCAGTTATTTTACAAGTTGTATGTATGAAAAAATTCACAGTGTTTTTTTAAATGCTGTTTAAAATAATGACCGCGAGATTTTTGCTCTATTTTAAATGAGTCGTGTTTTATTAAACATTTTCACAATTTTCGCATCGATTTTGTCGCTGTAAGTGTTAGCGCTCTCCTCTAACATTCGTAATTTCGTATCTCTCTATATTCTTTTTTTCGGGCCCGGTTGCAGAGCCTTAAACATCTATCATAATGTTTCACTGAAATAATGAAAGAAAACCTCCTCCTCTTTTTTTAAAATTTTTTCTTTTGGTCGTTTGGACAATTAAGAACTAAGGATTGGTTACAGTGATGCGACAGTTTACAGATATTAAATAAAATTTGATGTTGTGTACCTACGATATGTTTCTTTGTAGTGTCTTTTTTTTTTTTTACATGAGCTCCACACAGGAGGCCCTGAGGAAAAAAAATTCCCTCAGGGCCTATGTCATCTTTTGGGATGCTGTGTGGAGGGTTTCTTAAGGAAAGGAAGGAGAGGAGAGTTCTGGGAAGGAAAAGGGTTTAAGAGGGGGGGGGTAGAGAACTGGGGTTCAGTGTGTCCTGGTCATCCGCCTCCAAGACCTAGACAAAACTCGCCCCATGAACCCGGACACCCCTGCTAAATCACCAAACGTAGCGAACCACTTGGGGTGACCTATGACAGAGGTGTTGGTTATCCAATAAAGGTTCCCGGGGCGGCGGTACCCATTCCCGCCTCCCAAATTGTAAATTGTAATCGTATTTGTAGTATGTACCTATATTTAATAATTACCGGGTGATGTTCATAGTTTGTAGGTGTGTTATGTGCCAGTATGGTTGTAGGTGTCTGAAGTTGTGATCTGTGAAGTATATGTACATATGCGCATTGAACAGTTTATATCATTGACATGATGTTCTTTTTAAATTTGCGCAGTGAATCGAAGAAAATGTCGATGCCACTCCTGAGCGAGCGCTGGGCCCTAGCTCACTCCAGACCACGTCCTACATTATAATTGATTATTTATTTTATTTCTATTATCGCTTATGTCTTTTATATTTGTTTGTTCTATTTACTTTTTTCTTTTTTTTTTTACTTTATCTGTTGTGTAAATATGTACAAATTTATGGGACGTGTGGGATTGCACTATCCTCCCCACATCCTGGAATAAACATTATTATTATTATTATTATTATTATTATAGGCAAATATTGTTGAACGTATGAAGCGCACGGTAATTGGCAAATTAGTTACTGCCTTTGTTTTGTAATTAAGCGTGATGATTAGTGCTATATGGCGTGTACGTCTTAAGTGTATTAATTAGGGATAGAAGTTCGGTACAGTAAGTTTGATTACATCGCAAAAATATTTTAACATGGCATTCTCTTACATTATATTCACTTTCCAAAAAAAAAATCGTAGTAGGTAACTTTACTACGGATGATTTTTGGTACGTTGTTAGGCTAATGGGTTCGTCGTATTTTTTCTTCTAAATAGGAAAAAATGTTTTTATATTCCACAAAATAATCTTTTTTGTTCCTAGCATGAAGAATTCTACAATTAAGCACTTTTGAAAGATTGACAAATTTCTAAAATAAGAAGAATTGGTAGATGAGTACTTATCTTAAAACCAAGCTCTTTATTAGTTGCTTTTGTAGTGTAAGTAGTCTGGTAGGTTTTTCTTCATAAACAACACAAATAGTAAAGTTATAAAAACCCACGTTGAATTACCTCGTCTGTTTTAAAATCATGTGAAGAATGACACCATAACAAGGGCGTGTGCTTAGTTAGCACGGTGGTCGAAAAATCCCCAAATTATGTAGCCGTCAAAGCAATGAATACAGACAAATTTAAAAAAATCCACATGTAATAATCACAAATAGACGTGTTTGGTCCTTGCAACTCGGCTTTTGCTTTTGATTTAAGTGTCATTTTAAAAATTGGAACTGAAGGTGGAAAGAATTCAAACAAGCGATGAAATACATACCTACCATTAATATAATAGTTTTAACAGAAAATTATTTTCATCATTTTGAAAATTGGATTTGATTTGTCAAGAATTCAGACAAGCGATAAAGTATCCTGGTATCTAGCATGGTCAATCGATATAGGTTTTATCGAAAATGTCGGTATCTTGTCATCGCTCCCGAGCACGACTGCAGGCCGCTAAAGAACAAATAACAGTTCACGTCAAATAAATTAGGAACCCTTAATAGTTGTAACTGTTTTCATTATTTGTTTTGGGGGTGTTATGCCGTGTTGCTCTACCTCCTTCTTTAGCCAACGTTTCGGACAGTGTTGCAGTGTCCATCATCAGGGCAGATCCGGCAGATCCGGTTACAATGGTTAATGGTTAATTCTAATTCTTATATTCTTACCATTGTGATTTCTAATTTTACAATTCGTTGAAAGATTCATTTCGAAAGATTGTTCTTTTATCTAGTAAACGAATGTTTTAAATTTTGAGAAAAATGTTTATTTTTAGTATAATAAGGTTATACCATAGGTCGTTCGCAGATTTGTTAAATTTTCAAACGAAAAATCTTATTTTACAAAACATATTTCATGTCATATGTATGATCACGTCTTTCAACATTTTTGGATGTAGGTATAAATTAAAGCAAATTTGGAATGAAATAAAATTGATATTGAGTTATAATATAAAAAAAGCTGGTACGGAGTTTAATTAATCTTTCTCATTGGAACCACCCTGTACGATCGTAAGAACATCTTTCGAAGAAATATGGATTTTCGGCCGCTGGCTGGTTAAAGGCCCTTAAGAATGACGCATCAAAAATAATTCTACGGCAATAAAAAGAGGCCGAAAACATTACTTTCTATGGCTTTGGAAACCAAAATGCTACGAACGCATGCACCAACCATAAGTTTTCGTTTAAAGCTTATTTTGGCGTTTATATTCATTTTCTCGAGGTCCATTATTTGAATTTATATTGTCTACGAATAATTTCACAATTCATTCTCTGTTCACCAACAGCAAAAGAGCCTATTAGTTGAATTCCGAAAATATTAAGTATGGTGGGACAGTGCACTGTGTGGTAGAACAGTCCCAAGCAATAAAGGTTCTCGCCAAAACAAACGAATTTCATTATGCTCTTTACTCAGAAGACTTATTATAATGGTCACCGTTGTACGTTATAGGGTTGGGATGCTTGTGTCACTGAATGGAAAATTAAAAGAAGTGTTATCTCCAACGATTTTAAAGAAATCGATGTCACCACCTTACTTGAGACCTTGAGGCCTTTCGACTCCTATGTCCCAACTGCCCGCAGCCAATGGGACAAACCACCAAATGAGGACATGTTGGGTGGCTTAAGGCTCTGCAACCGGGCCCGAAAAGAAGAAGATGGAGAGATACGAAATTACGAATGTTAGAGGAGAGCGCTAACATTTACAGTGATAAAATCGATGCGAAAATTCCGAAAATGTTTAATAAAACACGACTCGTTTAAAATAGAGCAAAAATCTCGCGGGCATTATCTTAAGCAGCATTTAAAGAAACACTGTGATTTTTTCAAACATATAACTTGTAAAATATCTGAAACAAACGTGTTAATAATAATTTTTGGAGCATACTTTGCGATTTTTTTCTATGGAGGGAATTTTATATAATTTGCGTTTATCTTCAAGAATAACATATATTTTTTTTAAGAGCTTTAAAACTTACCGTGTTTAAGGGAAATATGTAATAAATCGGTACAAATCCGGGTTGCGGGTCCTTAAGCGGGGTGGGGGACGGGAAGGAGATGGGGCTTTTTAATTTTGTAAGTACTGAAGCCCCATTAAACTGCTAGTTAGCAGTTTGTCAATAGGTTCTTATTCAATCTACTTTATATTTTTAAACTTAGGATCTGTTCATGTATAATTATTTAGCAATTTTATTTTGAATCTTTGACATAAGATATAAAAATTTGTATAAATAAAGTTTAAAAAAAAACAACACGATAATAGAATGAAAAAAGTACAAAGCATGGGGAAAATCAGAAAGAAAAACAGACCAATTCAAAAAGTCATTTTTATCTAACTATTTTTTCAGCAGTCATCTCTTTCTAAAAATTTGTTCACATTTTTTTATTGAGTTTGGTAAAAATGAATGTATCAGTCTATAAACAGAATTAAAAGATGAACCCTTTTTTATTTGAATGGCATTGCAACGCATGCTAGTTATTTCTTATAAAAAATTCATTTTATAAGTTTAAAAACAAATGCTAGTACAAGCAAGTATGTTCATTATTCTATTTGATAATATTAAGTTTGCCGTGTTTACCCATTGTTTGCAAATTAATTTAGGCGATCAGCTGATAATAATTGTATTTCTTAAACTTCTCTTTTACAAAGTAATTAGTACCCATCTATAATAATAAGCAGTAAATATTTCTACAAAATTTTATTAAGTAATAAGAATAAAATCCTATAAGGCTCTTATTATTATTTTTAATTATTTGAATGAAGATGAATAGGATATTATATATTTCTCGCATAACAACAACGCATATTTTCGATTTTTTTGTTGGTTACACCACGTATGTCATTTAAAATGAGATACCTACTTGGTGTTTTAATGTGAGCGGCGATAAATGATTTTGTAAAATAACGTCTGTATTCAGCTCGTTCACAGGTGTCATTAAAATAATGGCGGTTAAAAATGTTTGATGAATGTCAGTAAAAGTTAGAAAATGACGACCTTACATACTTAATGCAAAAACACACGCCCACAACACACTTCTACGGGTGAAACTCTTCAGTGTCGGTGTCTGTCGGTAAGGGATGTTGGGCTGAAGGGTTGCAGAGGTCGGTAGAGGGTTGGGAGGTTGTGTTCCACGCCCACTCCTAACCATAAACAAAGGCACGTGAGTCTTTGTTTTGGGCGCGCGAGCTTGTCATAGCGGCCGGCAGAGGACCGCTGTCAGCCTGCCATACATACTACATAAGTAGGTACCATTTACTCCTGGCATACGAACATGAAATGGGTCTGAAATGTGTTTTGTACTGAAATCACGTTGGGATTTTTACCTCTTCTACACGCGACTGCATAGACGAGATTATCAAGGAACAAATAACACAACAACTTTACCAAAATTCGCGTAAAAACAGAGATTAATTTGACAAAAAATCGTTACAGGAACATATTTAGGGGTAGTACAGTTTGATTCCCGGTTTGATTTATTGAATTCTGCATTTCAATCCTTCATATTATCAAATAGGTGAACATCTATTCTTTTTTTATAGAACCTACCCTACTTTTCCCCACCTCCTTCCCTCCCAACTACATTAAGCCTCACAACGCATCACAACCAATAATTTTGGGTGTTGTAGTTTTACCGTCTGCAGACGGCTGTTGCACTTATGCGGTACTGACAGAATAAAAGTATCAGATTTGTTTAATTATTTTTATTTTTTATATTTTTGAAAAAAAAAAATAATAAAAAATAAAACATTGTTCGAAACTGTCAAATTAGTATAAGCTTTCACTGAAGAAGGAACGTTTGTACCGAAACCGGTCGGATTTACGCATTACATCCTAAGTGGTTTATACAAAGTTGAATTGTTTCATTTTTCTAATTATTTTTAGTCTAAATCGTACGAACTTAATCTTAAGAATGTGTACCAAATCAAAAGCCGGCTATTTATAAATCAATAATTAAGATGAATTTTATTTTTAGATAAACCACTGAAATCTGAAACCTCCTTTCTAATTTGGAAATCTTCTAAAATCAAAAATTAAAAATAAGCTTGAATGAGAAGATAGTGATCGTCAATTTAAAAGAAAAACTTAAATAATTAAGATGTGAATTCATCCATCAATATAAATGGTAATTAGGACTATAATAAATAGGATAAAAAATGAGTTAATTTCTTCTGTAAGTAATTGAAAGTTCGATTGTTTTATTACGTTCCTTAAAAAATTCTAATATTAAAGATATTAACTGATAACAATTGTTATAAGCAATAATTGTCAGCCTGAAACACTCATTTACATTGAAAAATCTTCCGAGAAAAGATACTTTCCGCCAACGGGACTTGAACCTGTGTCCTTCTGATTGCCGGTCGGATGCTCTGACAACTGAGCTATGGCGGCTTATCAAATACCCGCCAAATAATTCAATATATACTAGTGTTTCATTCAACAATTACTGCTTATTATATTTTTTCCACCTGAAAATAACCAACTTTATTTTTGCGAGAGAGACATTGTTAGTGTTAAATCCCTCGCTAGGTGGCGTTGAGACAAATTATGTTTGCATTTATTGGGGAAATACTTAAACTTGTCAAATATTAATTATTATTTTTTAATTTATAAACTAACGTTTAGACAAGATTTTTATGCAAGCCCCGTTGGCGGCAAGTATCTTTTCTCGGAAGATTTTTCAATGTAAATGAGTGTTTCAGGCTGACAATTATTGCTTATAATAATTGTTACCCTTTGTGCTATGCATAAAAATCTTGTCTAAACGTTAGTTTATAAATTAAAAAATAATATTAACTGATGTTAGTAAATACTGAATTTGACTGGAATAGAAACAACTTTTCATATTTTGTCAAAATATGCACGTATCATGTTGACACATGCGAGTTTTTTAAGATAAGCATCTATTTGTACCCGCCTCGGAACAGACTTAGTCTAATGAGGCGGGCTACTAACTTGTTTGTATCAGATATTATTATTACAATAAACGCCCGGGTTGCCGGCATTAAAAAAAAAAAAAAATAATAAAGAAATAAATTATAAATAAAAATACTTTTTTAAAATCACTATTTTAACGTGTTAATAATCAACTAAATATTATGAATAACTTACTTTTTAAGATGCCACCTCCTTAACTTATTTTCACGTTGATACCTAAATTCATTATATTGCATCTTCGTTGCTCCTTGATTCTGTCATTGAAGTTTCTAAAATTTTTGTTGTACGAAAAGTAAAAAAAATATTTAATATTGTTGAGTAAGCTTATTGGTTTTCCTATTTACTTATTTTTATATTTACCTGTTGTATCTTGATGAAGTAACCTTTAGTTCTGTGAAACGAGAGTAGTTAAACAGTAAAAAGGTAATAATTATTGAAGAAGTAGTTAATAGTAATAAATTTAAACAAAACATGAAACAGTACAAGATAAAGAAAAATAAAAGGTACCTGTCGCTGTCGCAATAACTGAATCCCGGATCTCTTGTATTTCTTCTTCAATGATAATATAATACATTGGTGAGTACAACCTTAAAATATTATTATAAAAATATTCATATGAAAAAGCAAATTAAGTTAATTTTATTTAATTGATGCCACTAAGTGATTTTAAATTATTATAGGAAGAGCTGAATCTTTATCTATTGTCTCCTTTTATATAATATCTTCGGTAATTTTTACGCATATTATAACTTAAAGGGAATGTAAATAATAAAAATAATAATATTTGGATGATTTGTATAACACTATAATAACATGCAAAGTCACCAAAAGGATCCTGGTTTCATGGGGTGAGTTTTGTCCGGGATGCGTCCGCCCATTAACTGTATGGCAGGCCAGATCGGGAGAGACTGGTTGAGGGAGACCTTTTGACCTCTCCAGCAGGTCTCTCTCGCCTTTCGTGGGAGGAATGGATTTATTCGTTCATCACTGGACACACTGATCCCCAGATTCGTACTCACCTTTCATACCTTTTTCCTTCCCAGAAGTACCTCTCCTAAAAAGACCCTCCACACAGCATCCCCAAAGATGACATAGGTCCTGAGAGGAATGATTTTCTTCAGGGTCTTCTACGTGGAGCTAAAAACTAAATTAAATTTAAAAAATAAAAATAAAAAGGTCCGTTTTTCTAAAAAATCATCTCAAGGGTGCCGTACAAATTTATTTATATTTTAATAATGCTCTTATTATGAACTATCTTACTATCAACTATAGACTAAACAAACTTTTATAACAACTTATGGCCGATAGATTGAATCCACTGGTTCGGCGATCACTAATACAAAGAAAAGATGGGAAGATGATTTAAAAAAGGTGGCTGGTCCAGAATGGACCAGAGTTGCAGAGGAAAGATAAAAATGGAAATCTTTAGTGGAGGCCTATGTCGAAAGACAAGCCGTTTCTAAAAATAATGATCCGAACGCTGATAATTTAGTATAATATTTAAAAAAATAGAAATTATTAATTAGATTAGAAAAATATTTTATAAGTTTAACAGCAATGCCGGCTAATTTTATTTTAATAATTTTATTTATTTAATTCAAAACTACGAATCGTGCTCGAAGTAATTTTTTTGGAACTTCCTGACTAATAAACTAGCAGCGATGTGAGTATTTACTTGCCAATCGTGGAGATATCCGTGTTTTTAGTTCGTTGATGGTTAATTTGAAAAAAAAAACGCTGCTTTACGGGAACACAGAGGGTGAAAGTTCTGTTACAGGTAGAAATAAAAATGGACAAAGAATACTCTTTGATCCAAAAATCGCCTCCTGGGATGACTATATTAAAGCATATGTATCTACACATCTAGGAAAAGCCTTTATCTCTTCGTGGACAGATTTGGAAAGAAGTTTATTTCGTAAAATAATGTTGACAATAGCTGATTTTGTCTGAAAAAGACAAAGTTTAAATTGACAGAAGAAAATGAAACGATACCCAGGGGCGACAGAACTGAATACTTCAGACGGGGAGTAGCAAGAACCCAGCAGCAATAAAGGCAGTTACTCATTTATTTAAATATCTGGAAACTTAAACTATTTTTATGTAACACATACTTTCAAGCTGTTTGGTAAAGAAAATCACAAATTTTATGCGAATATCGAAAACGATCTGTTCTTCCGAAGGCAGAAACCAAAGGGAGCTTCTCAAGTCCAATGTGGCCCCCCGCTGACGCGACGACCAGTGGCCGGCTGCGGTTGGTGCACCGTCTACCGAACGCAGCCCCCGCTCTGAGTGGCCATCTCAAAACATTTAAATGTAAAAGTATCTACTTGACTTCAAAAAATTATAGCGGGGTTAAATGTTCCACTTCCATGAAATTTATTTAAAGACAGAATTAATGCCCGTATGCCCCGCATCAAAATTTAACGCTAAACTTATTTCCGTAAAAAAGGTAATAGTTTTCTACTGTTAGTATTATTATAATAATAACATTATGATTTTATTTACGCTTCTTCTATAGGATTTGATCAGCACTTGTTAATCGATTATCTTGAAACTTCTCGCAGGTTTTAATTTTGAATAATATAACAATACTTCTTCAAACTTCGCAAATATATCTTGTGGCGTAACAATAATTTGACAAAAATTTGGGAAGTGGGTATGGGTACCGCCGCCCCGGGAACCATTTATTGGATAACTGCAGTATATCTTAAAGCTTCCAAGTTTGTCACATAGAGGGTAGTGCTAAGAGCCGTCGCAAAAGTCCGCTAGATGGCAGATAGTTTAGTTCGGAGTTTGGGCACCAGAGGGACCAAGGGCCCAGGCGCAGTCTTTAGGAGTTCATTCGCATCAGATTCCATTTAGCCAGTTTCCAGACAGGTCGACTATCGTGGTCACCCCTTGTTCACGCGAAGTATCAAATAAACCCAGATGAATACAAAATAACTTTATTGCTTTCCAAATAAGGAATCTCCTTCCAAGACGAGTTGGAGAATTTTTGTTTGAACACTACAATACCTCAGTCATAAGTCACCCCAAGTGGTTCTCTATGTTTGGTGATGTAGCAGGGATGTGGCTTCTACAGCCGTCCTCTCTCGCCTTGCACTGCAGTGGGAGGGATGGATTCATACGTCCGTCATTCCTGGACACACTGACCCCCTAGATTCCTACCCACCCCTAATATCATTTTCCCTCCCAGAATTTCATCTCCTTCTTTCCTAAAAAGATCCTTCACACGGAATCCTTAAATGGCACAGGCTCTAAGGGGAAGTATTTTCCTCAGGGCCTCCTGTAAGTAAAGGAAGCTAATGCCCCTCCTGGAGCTAATTTAAAAAATATATAACGTCACCTGAATATGAAAAGAAGCTTAACAAAAATGTTGGGGATCGGTGCATAAAGCCTGGTTTACGCGGTTGACGAAAATGATTTATATTTAAAGGCACAGCAGGTGAAAATTTATGGTTGGATTTTAAGAAGATGTTTTGACGGTAATTATAATATATTGTAAGGTTGGTAATAATTTACGACTTTTTGGGGATTATTTTTTTAGAAATTTCGAATTTTTAACTTTTTCGAAGATAGGTCGATAATCCGCAAAACAAAGTGGGGATAATTTCCCGGTGAAATATTTCGACGAAATCACATAAATAACATTTTGCAAATATAAATGAACGGGAAATAATATCGTAAATTATTTTATGTAATATTAAAAACGAGATATAAAAATTCATATATTTATTTATTTATTTATTAACGCCCTTTTTCGGGCTTTTACATATGAATGAAATTAACAATTTGTTGATCTTATCTTGAAGAATGTTGCAATGGTAAATATTTTGAATTATTCTAAAAATTTTGAGGTCATCAGCAAAAAGTAAAATAAATGCATCATGAAATATTTTTGAAAGATCATTTATACAAGATAAATAATATCGGGCCAAGGTGTGAACCCTGTGGAACTCTATTTGTTGCATAATTTTTTTCCGACAATGAGAATTTTATTCTAACAATTTGTTGTCTTCCAGTAAGATAGCTTTCAAACCAGGCTAATATACTGCCACGTATACCAAGCTTTTCTAATTTCCAAATGAGAATTTTATGGGAAACTGAATCAAAGGCTTTACCAAAATCAGTATAGACAGAGTCTACTTGTTTTTTTCTATAAAAGCATTGGTTATAAAATTTTCATAAATAATCAAGTTAGAAAGTGTACTTCTACCTGGCATAAATCCAAACTGGTAAGGTGATATTACAGGTTTTATTTGGGCAAAAAGTTTGTCAAGTATTAGGCTTTCAAATAGTTTTGGAATGGTGGATTGAATGCATATTGGTCTATAATTACAAACATCACTTTTATCGCCCTTTTTGAAAATTGGAGTCAAATAACTAGTTTTCTATATATTGGGAAAAATTCCACTGGATAAATATAAATTAAAAGTTTGGTTAATGGAAAAGCAATTACTTTGATTCATTCTTTGATAAATATTGTGGGGATATTATCCGGTCCTGCAGATTTGTTGATATCTAATGATTTAACTTTAGTTACTACATCAGAGAGACTTATGGTACACTGCGAAATATCAAGAGTTTCATCTAGAGTTGTTGATGGAAGAGGAGCATTATTTGCTTCTGTTGAATAAACACTTTTAAAAAATTTTGCAAACAAGTTAACAATACCATCAGTATTATTGCTATGGCTGCCATTTAGGTGCATAATGCTCGGGAATTCAGAATCATTCAATGAACATATATAGAGGTACGAAGTTGAACAACGTTTCACAATCTCTCAGCGATTTTGTATTAATAATATTATCATAATATATGTTCAATGGCAAAATTATTGTTATTATGAAATAATATACGAACTTGTTTTGACTATCATAACCACATTATTATTATAATTACTATAAATACAATACATTACAATTACTAAATACTTTTGAGTACCTTCTACGTCTAACGCAAACTTGTAATATTTGAAAGTGGATTTTGCTCTAATAATGTATAATGTGAATGTTTATCAAGGTTAATCGAAAGTTTCTATTTTTGAGAGTGATAATTCATGGTGGAATTCCATTAAAATATATTATAATAAAACGATTATACAACTTTATTTCACTTAATTATATTTGACCGTAACCGGTTTCAGCTCGTCGGAGCCATCTTCAAACTGGTACAATTAATTCTTATATACACATCATATTGGAGAGGGGGGAGAGGGGTGGTCAACAAGGATTTTAATCAATTATAATAATTATATTTGTTGCTAAGTCGTTTTAGACTGTCGAATTTCTAAATATTTTGGTAATTCCAGTAAGCTAATTAATTACTTTGGGTTTGTAGCTCACTTTACTTAAGAGCGTTTAACCAGCCAGCGCACGAAAATCCACATTTCGTCGAAAGTTGTTCTAACGATCGTGCAGGGCGGTTACAATGAGAAAGATTAATTATTCTCCGTACCAGCTTTTTAAAATTATAACTCAATATCGAATTTATTTCAATCCAAATTAGCTTTAATTTATACCTTCATCCAAAAATGCTGAAAGGCGTGATGATAAAACTATTAAAATAATGTACTTTTTGTAATTATTTTTTGATTATAAGTATTTATCATTTTTCAATAACGTCTAAATTTAATAAGAATGTTAAAAAAACTGAAATATATTAGTTTGTAAGTGCGCAAATAAATACACAAATGGACCAATTTTCGTCAAGAAACACATGTACGTACATATTTTTTTATGATTTTATTGAAAGTAAAATTAAAATTCTAAAAATGCGTTTGCTAGATAATATATTGATTTATTTTACTGCATGATTATATTATTTGAAATGGGTGTGGTGTAATACAAAATCTTTTTGAAAACTTAACAAATCTGCCAACGACCTATGGAATAACCTTATTATACTAAAAATTAAAAAATTTTCTCAAAATTTATTACATGCAAATGCTAGATAAAAGAACAATCTTTCGAAATCCATTTATAAGTTTTTGTGGAAAAGAGTCAATACGTCTAAAATCTGATTTGCAAATGACATATTTCTGTTTTTTTTTTCCCTCTTAAATTACAAAAATATTTAGAAATTCGACAGTCTAAAACGACTTAGCAACAAATATAATTATCATAATTGATTAAAATCCTTGTTGACCACCCCTCCCCCCCTCCCCAATATGGTGTGTATATAAGAATTAATTGTACCAGTTTGAAGATGGCTCCGACGAGCTGAAACCGGTTACGGTCAAATAAAATTAAGTGAAATAAAGTTTTATATTCGTTTTATTATAATATATTAATCGAAAGTTAGCATGAATAATAGTGTCATCATGAAAATGGGAGAAGGTTTAGACGTTTATATAATAAATAAATTGATTATAATCATGTAGTTAAACAAACAATGGTTATTTATCTACCTACACAAGGTTTGTTTTGAGAAGGGGTTATGACAAGTAAAGATATTATACTATTAATATCTCCGTTGCAAGCTCTTCTTTTGTTCATAAGCGATGTAAATGACAGAAATTCGGCGGCAGGACCATAACCATAAGCTTCATATGAAAGACAAAAATAATAACAATATTTGAATTATTTGTATGGCACCGTTTTGGTGAAAAATCACCGCAAGGGCGCTGTACAAACTTATAACATATTTTTTAAATCTAGAAAAATTTCAAACTAGACAAAAAATTAAAAACTACTTATGGCTAAAAGGTATTTGATTAAGCCTCTAACCTGTTATTTACTTTAAAAGTCAGAGATAAGAGGCTTTTGAAATCTGGCTTCAGAACACGAAATTCTCAGGCAGGCTAGAGCAGATAGAGAACTGCTCAAAGTCAGGAAAATTTCATATCTGGATCATATACTCGTACTTCGAGGGGAGAAATATCATTGCTCCGATTAATATTAATATGTAAGATAGAGGGTCGCCAAGGGCCTGGTAGGAGACAAATGTCTTAGTTCTGAAAGTACGAGAGTGGACCGGTATTAGAAGTGTGGAGGAGCATTTACCAGAGTGATCGCTAACGTCGGGGGGACCTAATAGGGCACACGAAGAAGGAGATGGCTGATAGTTGCATCCGCTGGTTCATTGATCACTGATAAGAAAACATATGTACAACGTTTTGATCAATGAACGCGATGCTGCCTTAAAAATGTACATTTACATACATGACCATACTTGCATGGGAGATCGTTTAAGATTAACACTGTTTATTGTCTATTTAAAGACATTTAGACAGAGATCGCACGCAGATGACATATGTAATTGTAGGCACGTGTTATTTAATCCCTAAATATATTTTAATATTACATAATATATTCATACTATATTCTATTGAGTGTCTTTAAACATAGGTAAGAGGTTGCATTTCCCAAACTATCACATTGGAATGTTGTATAATATATATATATGTAGTAGTACTGGGCGTTGACGATAATTCTATTTTTTTTTTTTTTTTGAAATTGAAAATTTTTTTATTTTTTTTTGGTACAGTACATACAATAGATACATAAATATAATGAAAGTATATAAAAAATAAAAAAAAAACTTAATACAATTATTTAATACAAATATACATATTTTTTTTAAATGTACTCCCATAATAAGCAAATGCTTGTGTGTATGGGAGGAAGTATTATTTGTTAGGTTATTTTGATTTTATATTCTATCCAACGCTAACGTCGTTATCGTTGGCAATTTTCAACTGTTGAAAATAGCTGTTGAAAATTACGTTGACGCAACTATAATAGGAGATCGACACGATACTAACAAAAAAAAAACAAACAAAAAATATTTCAAAATCGTATTAAGGAATCCCTTTTAACGGGTGGTTCCCCGAATCATTGATGTATTATTAATTATTATTATCTCTATGCCCCACGCCCCATAGACGTAATAATAATCCTATAATAACGTTGAAAGTTGAAACTGTTGGAAGACGTTGGTTTCGATGTTGAAAATATTACCCTGTTGAAATGTTAAAAGACGTTGAAGATATATTTTGCTTGTCACTGATAAATTCGCTGGTTGCTTGACGCTACGGATCGGCCGTATTTGATGGGAAAAAAAAGTGCAGTAGGTACGTACATAACCAAAAGACCATGTCTAATTGGGTATAATATCGTTCACGAAGTGTGATCTCTAGACCCTTTTGATTTATCATTCCAACTCCGTTGAAAACAATAGGTATAAAACGTAGCCGTTAGGCGACCGACATTGACAATTATCAATAGGTTATTTTTTTGCTTGTCGTTGATAAATTTGATATTGGATGGGAAAATAAAAAAAAGTGCAGTAGTTACGTACATTACCAAAAGACCATTCAAAATATCGAGTAATGTTTTTCATGAAGTACAAAACTCTTAACCCTTTCTATTTATTAGGCAGTTGAATCGTTGACTGCGTTGAATAATATTCGCATGTAGGTATTATATTTCAACCGTTGGCGCTAATTATTTTCAACAGCGTTAGACGTTGAAACAATATAATTATTGTTTCCAACGGCTAGTTATATTTTAATACAGTACTAATATGTAGATGTCTGACAAATCAACAAGACGATCGAAAAGTTATTTTTTTATTTATTATTTGATAAATGCTTACATGTCACAGTTTTTTGCCATTTTTTTAACGACCGTACTAGGCTAATTCCCGTGTTGTGGTAGTCAAAACCAAAATCAAAATGTGGAAGCAAGCTTCTCATAATAGCTCTAAACGCGTTTTCCAACACAGTGTCTATCTACAAGGTTTGTTATGAGAACGGGTTGTGGAAAGGTCAGACATATCACTAATATCTCCATTGTAAGCTCTTCCCTTTTTTCATAAGCAACGCAAGTAAGAGAAATAGACGTTAAAACGGCGGCAGAACCATAACGGAAAGCTCCGTAGCAATAAGATTGTTGTTTCCCGCTTTAATTTGCAAACTTCGAAACTTATCAAGTTGCCGCTCGACTGCTGTTTGATGTTTGCCGTATTTATTTTTGTAAAATTGTTGCTGACTTTGATAGCGGAAATGTTCCGTTTCGTACATTTCCTCCGCTCCGTGTTGTTTCTTTTAAACAAGAACATCTCGACCGAACGCTTCTGCTCATTTTAATGTACAACTTATTACCAGTCCATTGAAATATTAACATATCCCCCTTAGGCTAAGCTTGCCATGAAAAGGTGTTTAATTAACACACACATTGACGTAATACGATTTTTTTTAAATACCTCGAATTCCATGCAAAATTTTTCACTTTTAAATTTGCTCAATCTTCCTTTGTTACAGATTTTGAATACTTCAAAGTAATAAAATATAACGAAGGTATGAAAATGTTTTGTTTTTATGGTTTATGGTCGAGTAATCAAAGGTATTTAATGTTATCTGTCTATTAAAACATTAATTATAATCACAGGAGTGTTACTAAGCCAACGTAGCGGGGTTGTGATAATTTTTACGGAAGTTTAAAGTATGGAAGGCAGTAATTACACCGGCAGTTAATTAAAAACACATTACGTGACACTGTAAGTCCCAAAGCTCCTCGCCTCACCCTTGAGGGGGGTTCACTCGGAGGGGAGGTTGCGCGTTGCGCTTGTCAACCCCATATGTACATTATCTAGTACATATTATATATCCTATCCCGCAGATGATATAAATCTTCTCTTTGGTATACTAAGAACTTCTGCCAATAATGGGACACAGAACGAAGGAAGAATATTTGCGAATTAAAACATATAAAGTTCTCTCTCACTTTTTTTACATTAACTCCACACAGGAGGCTCGGATAAAAATAATTCAAAGCCTCAGAATCTTCGTCTTTAAAGATGCTGTGTGGAGGGTCTTTTTTCAATTAAAATAATAAATATTTTAACCATCCAAACGTACCTCTAACTATCGAATCTATGTTTCCACCAAAAATTAAATAAGAATTGATTTTTTTACCAGTAGAACGTAAGTATTTTGTGCACTACTGCATTGCAGATATCACCGACTCTTATTGAAAGTATAAACCCAACTGACAAACACAAAAAATATGACGTACAGATTTTGTTTTGAAAAAGCGCCGTTCCACTAGCAAAATTTTCATTATATTGCTGCAAACGTCCCCGGGGTGTCAGATTTCCGCTGGAGGTAATTTAAAATACTTTTTCACTTGTCACCCCACTTGTCTTCATAAAGAATCTCTCAACCAAAATACTCCTGAGTTAATGAATTGGAAAAACGGCAGGTAAAATGTAGAGCGACAAAAAACATATTTTAACACTACTCTGGAAGATTTGGAATCGCTTTGTTATGCTAATTCTTTTTTACTCCGGAGCTTTATTGTCTGGATTTTTAGTTCTAGGGTGGCTGCGGCTCTGGGACAAGTGGTCGCTCGGTTACTCTGACGTATGCTGATGGAAAAAATGAATTTTTAAGTGAGTGAAAGTGATCCACCGCGAGAAAATAAACACAATATACTCTTGTAATTTCAGTAAATTGAGCACCTACCCTTAGTACCATCATGTGCCGTGGAGAGTTCCACTTGTATTATTATTTAACACTAGCTCGAAGAATTATGAGCCCGTTGTGTTATTTTTTACAATCATAATGGGTGTTCGGAAAGGTTCCGCATTTCTTTGTTGTAAATAAATTAATATTATTATTCAATTCGTACATTTACTAACAGGTGTTCGGGCCGCTTTTAGTGATAACTCGGTGAGAGACTTTTGTATTCTTGAAATGGATTATTTATTCTATTTATGGCAACAAATGGATCCTTTCCCGTCTCCCCTCTTGCCCCCAAAAGGTCTGTGTGTTCACGCAGCTCCGCGAGTACGAGGTCATCGTTAATTAATATAAGTCGCTTAAAACAATCGCTTTATCACAACGCATCGCATTCTTTGAAAACTATTCAAATTCGCAATAATTCAGTGTAAAAAAGTAAACTACATCTCAGATGGTGATTTCATCTTGAAAGGAACTACGTCCCAGATGAAACTGCTCCCTTCTATCTTCCGTGAGTGTTATCTACCTATACATTTTGTTGCCATTGTATTTATACAGAAGTGTATTTTCCGAATATTTTGATGTAAACCTCTTAGCGGGACCAAACAGGGGTGATTAAAAAAAAGATATTATTAAAGAGTATTATAAAAAATAATGTAATTAATGAATAAAAATACGTAATTCAGGAACTTCTCGTGGTTCTGGGTAAGTACTAATGGGCTGTAATTAGTTTTTAATTGCAGGTGGTAATATTTTTTCTTTGGCGTTTTCTGCGTAGACTGAAACATTTTAATTGATTTTTCACAATTTTGTTAAGTTTTACTAATTTTATGAATATTTTATTAGTATTTTTTAATAGATTTAGTTCCTTCTGCTATGTACTTTTATAATTACGTTTAGCTTTAATTATTTTATATTTTTGAATGTAGCTATTACTTTGTGGTTATCCATTATAGAAAAATGAAACAATACAACTTTGTAACAACCACTTATATAATGTGCAAATCCGACCGGTTTCGGAACAAACGTTCCTTCGTCAGGGAAAGCTTATACTAATTTGACAGTTTCGAACAATGTTTTATTATGGTAGGGGGTGGAGCCGTTGTTAGTTAATAATGTAATTATTTTATTTTATATTACATTTCTATAAAAGGATGTTATTAGTCCTTGATTTAATCTAGACCAAAGATTTAGTAGGATAGACGTGGATGGAAGCAGACCTATTTCTTGGGCTTTAATTTTATTATTTATCAGGCCTCGGGCCAATTTTGTTAGAAGGTTAAAATATTTCCGCTTTGCAATTAAATCTAAATTGTGCAATATTTCTGAATGCATCCGAAAACTACAAACTGTTTTTGAAAAGCGATCAATTATGCTTTCGAATTTTTAAGTTCAAAATAAAGGTATCATTTTTTAAGCTTAAAAAATATTAATGCAAACTTAAAAAAGTTTTTACAATGGCCCACCTTACATTTATTCTAACATAAATTACTGATACCAAAAACTATAAAAACATATATATATATATATATATATATATATATATATATTTTTTTTTTTTTTTTTAATTAGACAAATGTACGAATATTATAAATGTTATCGTTAAATCAATTTTTTGTCGTTTCATGTAAAAATAATTAATAAAAGAATCCCAAAATAGTCATAATTTTTTTCGAATTGCGGTCGGAAACTTCGGTTACATAAAGATGTACATTTTCATTCTTTTATGGTGAACTATTAGATTTGAAAATAAAGCGTGATGTCTTTTCTTTCTAACACCGTTTATATCATATTTATATCCCCGATAGTAAGGGAGACACAATGATTTCCATGAGACCTATACGAGTTGTTCCGAAAAGCGAAAAAATTATCCTAGCAGGTTAACAATTGTGCTGCTCATTTTAAACACAAATATGCTTTATTCATCTAGTTTATGAACCTATATTTTGGGTCTGCAGTGTTTTCCAATCTGGGACAAGATAAAAATGCTGTTATATCTAAATAAATTATATCTGTCAGAATTCCATTGTATTTTTATGAGACACCTCACAAATCCGTCCCTATCGCTACAGTGTAAAGACAGGGTGGATACGCGCCATAAAATATATTTAAATACATTTGGGCATTAGTCTCATTTAAATTAATATTTTATGCTATGGGACCATGGGGGCGCCATCTATGGTGGTTGTATTATATTGAATTTCCCTATGTGACATTGAAATTCAGTGAATTCAGGCATTTTCTGACCTCTGTGGGGCAGGCAATTACTTTCGACGTGAGTGTTGGTTGAAGCCAAGAGATGTCAGTTCTAATCAAAATTAACCCATAATTAAATTATTGTTGTGAGTTTTTGGCACGTACTATTAATTCTCGAGTGAGTTTTTGTTTTGTTTTCACTGAGGATTTTGGAATTGCTGTATAATCTGTTTTGTGTCACATAGGGAAGAGTTCATCATTCATTAATTACGTAGGGCAGTATTCCCTCGTGTCTGGGGCTATTTACACGCCCATACACAGGGGAACTTTGTCACTACGCGGTTGGGCAGTGTTTTGAAGCAGTTTAAAAGGAATATAAACGCTAGAAATATGTCAATTCTATTATTTTCCAAACAAATTATTTTTCCAAACAGGCAGGTTATGGTAGGTTAATGATAGTTCTGCATAGCGGTTGTATGCCAGTGCGCTCTTGTGAAATTATCGGGAACATAAAACTTTAATTTTTGTTCAACCTATGTTCAGTTTAGGAATACAATTATGCCTTGTTTTCTACACCAAAACTGGTTATTTAAACAGTATGTAAAACCACTCTAGGTCTGTTCCCCTTTATTGCTCGGTGTAAGCAGAATGTACTCTGCCATCACTTTATGCCTCGTAACATACATGGTAACATTAAATTGCCATTAGTGGCACGCGAGCTGTTTGAAAACTGAATGTACCGGGACTGAATGAATGGAATGCGGTAAGGGGTATGGGAACCCGGAAGGGGGAGGAGGAACTCGGGAATGAAGAGAGGAACTCGGGAGAGGGGCGGGAGGGGAAACCGGGAGGGAGGAGGAGAACTCGGTAGGGGGAGAGAAACTCGGGAGGGGGTTCGCGGGACGGGGTAAGAGGGCGAGGGGAGTGGGAATGCGAGAGAGGAAGGGGGCGCAGGATAGGAAGGGAAGGCGGAAGGGGAACGGGACGAATGGGAATGGACACGCATGGGAGAAACAATTTATTTATTAAGTGGCGTAGCAATTCATACCGGGAACTCGCTATAATGATATAAATGGAGCGACCGATCGATTTAATTTGTATGCAAATTAATAGATGGCGGTGTGAGTTAAAAAGTTGGTTATCCATCCAGTAGATGGCGTTGTGTTTCGTTAGCCAGAGCAAAGCGTGGCCGGGTCAGCTAGTATAATATAATTGTTTTGTTTTTGAAATTTTTATTTAGATGTACGTAAATTATCATTACTGTATAATGTTATCATTTTCATATATTTGTAACCGATTTTATCAAATAAAATTATTGTTGTTATTTCTTCCGCTTTCAAACTTCCACGGGTTTTGAATGTTTTCTTTTGTATAATTCGGTAGTTGAATAGGTAATGCAGTAAAAATGTATTTCCTGGAACATTTCTTAGGTTTCAAACGAAGCAGAACACAGAGATATTGTGCTATTTTTGTCAGGTAGTTTAATAATATATTACGTACCTATGCTATCCTGAGCATTTTATTAGCCGTTGCATTCCTTTGAAATGTTTGTAAGGAATAAATATACAATTGGTCTGAGACATAGAATTGTGAAGTAACGTGATTATACTACGGAAATTCTTTAGAGTATCTGGAGCATGAATCACTTTGTCCTCTTCACGTCGCAGTAATTTTGTTTTATTTGAATCATATTATTGTGTTCCCCCTTTTGTAGTATAATAACGAGTACCGGGCATGCGTTGCAATGTCAAAAATCAAAAGAAGATAGTGTTGGTGTTTTAATTCTGTTTATTTATGTGCTTTTGGATACAAAATGTTTTGTACTCGAATATATCTGATGGTATACCGACGCTATACAGCTGTTCGTTCGAGAGGTAAGGATTTTCCAAATTTAGCCCCTGCTATCTCCTACCGCTACTTTTTTTCAATCCCTGCCTCCACCCTTTTCTCGACCCACACGCCTTCGTCACCCCTCCCCTGCGTGTCCTTTCCCGTGTGCCCCCGTTCAGCATTCCCCTTCCACCATCCGCGTACGCTACCCTCCTCCCGCATACGCCGCCCCCCTCCGGCTTACCCAACCTGCCGCTAAATTATGGGACATACACACATTTTTAAACAATTCGCGCGCCACTATTATAATTTTTTATACAAATTTCATAATGCCTTTATATGTAAGAAATAAAATGTAAGATGAAATATTTATTTTTTTAAATGTAGCTTTATTTCCTTATTTGGTGGATCCATAATTTGCGGATTTTTCGACCATCATGCTAGGAACACACCCGTATTACAGTGGTCGATTAGAATTATAAATTAGAATTAAGTTTTTAATAAAAGAAACCACGAGCCAGCAAAGAATAGTAAATAGAAGCTAAGAATATAAATGTTTAAATAACAAAGGAAAATGGGATCCTGTTTAAATAATACAATACTGGAATGCCTAAGAAATATATATACTTAACTTATTTTATTTTATTAAAAATATACGAAAGAAACTTTAGATGATGACGAGGTACAGAGTAAATGCATAAGTTAAGCATACTCCAAGTTGAAAAGATTTGTCTAGAATCTAATCTTGGTATTGTAGTACCCAAGTAAAGGCAGCATGAGCTGTAAAAGCCAGATGAGCGTGTAAAACAGCAAAGAATAGAAAACATAAGTTGAGAACATGTGTAAATAACTAAGCAAACATTGTGATCCTGAAAGTAATACTACAACGTAATAAAATACGTGAAGGTTACAAAATTTATGTACCCAACATAACACGAGGCAAGATTCATCGATGTAACTACAAAAACCTGATAGCCCAGTCAGTGGCGGATAAGAAAGGCCTTCAGCTTGCAAAAGTTCGAGTAGTAGCGATTTTGATATAATATGTTGTTTATATTGGGACTCTAAAGAAAAAAAAAAGTTTTCGACCTTGGGAGGGTCGAGCTCGAGCCGCCATCTTGGATTGAAGGTGCCAAAATTGTTTTTTTTTTTTTTTAAATAATTATGAAATGGATAAGTTTTAAGATTTTCACGGCCAAAAGCATTTTCGTTATTTGTTTTTGGGGTGTTATGCCGTGTTGCGCTACCTCCTTCTTTAGCCAACGTTTCGGACATCGTTGCAGTGTCCATCATCAGGGCAGATCCGGCAGATCCGGTAGATGTGTGAAACACATTGCAACGATGTCCGAAACGTTGGCTAAAGAAGGAGGTAGCGCAACACGGCATAACACCCCAAAAACAAATAACGAAAATTATGAAATGGTTGATTGTACAACAAAATTGTCAAAGGCAAACGTAAAGAAAATAAAATTTCTAATATTTTACGTCCGAAATTTTTTTTTGTAAGTCTAATAGGTAACGAGTTACAGTGGCGGAAATGTGAATATTTTTCTAAAAAATGATGAAATTCCCAATTTTTCTTAGTTTTCGGGTTATTCATTGCATTATTATAATAATTTTGTCAATTCATTTTCACATCACCTTGAGGTAGAGAACATGGCGCATATTTTTTATTGTGGTATCCTCAGTAGGTCTACTCCACAGATATACCAGCGATGGTGGATTTCGAAATTATGTTACGTATTGGCTATCGCGTAATAATATTTTTTGTTGATCCCGGTTGGTTGGTATCGACATCTAATATCAATCTTTGTCATAAATGTCATCATCTAACTCATTGCCTGTGGTACTGAGATTCTAAGCTTCCATTAACAAAATCTATCATCTTCGTCCTCGACATCGATGTGAACCTCTGGCGAATTTCGGCATGTTTGACCATTACAGCACCCACACACAATAGAACACTTCAATCCAGCTTTCCTGCAGACACATGCAACGCCGCATCCTCTTTTACAATTGCATGAAATAAATTTTAATAATGTCTCGGGTGCTGTTTTCTTTGTCATTCTTACTGGAACAAGCCCGTTGGTGCCACGTTTCCAGCCCCAGTTTTCTGTTTTTTTTTATTCCATACCATTTTTGTACTTGGTGGTACGTCCTAAATGCATGGTAGCGTGCAGCGTCGTTCGTTGGTTGCAAAGAGGCAAGATTGAATTTGCTTTTTGTTGTCCACTTTGCGAAAGTAACACGAAAGCGTGTTCCTGCAACTGCTATGTCTTCTGGTTTTGCATCATGTTGTTTGAAGATTTTTATCATGGCATTGAGTCTTGTGTCATTCTGCACAAGCGAACAAAATTTTGTTTTTCCTTGGTTGAAGAAGGATGATGTTGTATCGCATCCGCTAAAGGTATGGAGAAACAGAATATTCTCAGCCGCTTCTTTGTATTTCACGTTATTCGCGGAAAACAGCCTTTCAAAAGTTTTGCCTCTCCCGGGTTTGCGAAGATATATACTGCTTTCGGGTGGTGCTAATGCTGTCAGCAGAACTAGGAGATCAACGTCTTCGCCAATAACGAAAACAGCGTCAAATGATGAACACAAGGAAATCGCAGTATTCACAATCACCTCATCAGCATCTTCTTCAGCCTTCTTAACTGTAAAATCAGCCTGTATAAATTGCTTTGTAAGCATCGAAATCAGGCGGACTTTGGCTAAAAATCGTTCTTGTGAAATTTAAACTGGCATTGTTTCATCGAAAAGAACATCTGCAGACATATGCTTCTTCGATCGGCGAAGTCTTTCTGCGGTTTTGGTATTTTTTTCACCATCATCAAGCGGATATCCATCGAAAACAATGACTGCATGTGATCCACAGTGATTTCTTACACAGTGAACGTACTTCTCGCAAATTGGCCCAAAATAATCATTACGATTCTATACAACTTTATGTAAAAGATATCCTTCATCCACAACATTAATTTTGCTACCTTCAAATTGCACACCTTCTGGAAGTTGTTCGAAAACACCATAAAATGATGATGTCGTACCTTTGCGCATTCCTTCTCCAGATAAAAGCGACAAAGGAAATGGGGCGAGTTCGAATTTAAGGTAATCCTTCAATTTCTTCACAATACACATTCTTTGGAACAAAATTAGCGGGTTGATGGAAATAGTTGTTTCGCCGACCTTGATGCAACCTTGATGACCACCCACACACTGAGTGACCGAGCGTCCAGGCATCGTCAGTAACCAGGACTCAGTGTTGCCAAGTCAGTTATAGATCAGGATCCCACTATAACAAATCAACGTCATCCACGAATGATACTGTATAAGTATATTGTATGTGGAAATACGTTAAAATGATATTGTGTATTATGTTCTTACAAAACGTACTAAGAAAACTTGAGTTTTATGATTTTTTGACAAAATTTTCTTCTTTCTACCGCTGTAAGTCATTATATATTAGACTTAAAAAAAAACTCTTTACAAAAACTGTACGTAATTTAGTTTTCTTCTTATTTTTTTATTTTCTTCTTAAGTTTGCTTTTAACAATTTGGTTGTAAGATCAACCATTTCACAATTATTTTGAAAAAACCAAATTTTGGCACCTTCAATCCAAGATGGCGGCTCGACCTCGACCCCCCCAAGGTCGAAAACTTTTTTTTTCCTTAAGAGTCCCAATCTTAACAACATATATTAAAATACACGACCTTTTGCAAGGTAAAATCCCCACTGACTGGGCTATGAGTACTGAGAGTCATAATATATCATTTTAACATAATAAAAAACAAATAACGACAAAACGTGCCTCTATATAACTACCTATTTAATATAACTTTCACGTAGATATCTACAATAAATTCACGTTTTTTTTAAGTAAAAGATTATTTTTCAATCTTTGCAAATTCACTTTGTGACCTCATTTTTAATTAAATGAAAACAATTCACTTTGTTAAAAGTTAATGATTGTTAATTTTTTATTTGAATACCTCACAAGAGTCCCAGCTGATCCCATCTGGAGCCAGTGAGACTATGGAATCCCCAATTGGTGTATGTTGTGAGGCGGAAGGCATTAGGGAGGGGAAGGAGATGGGGAAGAGGAAGGTGGGGAAGAACCTGGAAATTCAGATCTGGTCACCAAACACGCTTAAAGTTATTTCAAACAACGTTTCAATTATAGTACTTTAAAATTAAACAGTTATAAATACATTGTGAATTCATATGTCAAATATTGGTTTATAAATGTGTAAATTCTGATTATGCAATTGTAAATGTTCTCTAAAATGGCCTGGAAAGAATCTCCTACTTGTGATCTCACTAAAGAAAACACTCATAGAACATTAATAAATGCATTCACTCTGAATGCATTGATTTACGTTCTCCAAATTGACCTTGAAAAAAATCACATCTTTGCGATTCTTTTAAAGACATAAAGAAACCATCCCTTAATTATATACAATTCTTAGTGTTCTCAAAAGTTGTCTTGACAGAAGCAAATTCCCTTGATATCTTGAACGAAACTATTCCTTTGTTAAGAATATTATGAACTAAATATACAATGTGGCTGTCCTGAAACGGGTATTCTGCCCAGCTGGACAGACAAATGTTCACATTGTAATGTATTGTTAATATATATGCATGTGTAAATAAATAAATAAATAAAAAAATAAATAAATTCTGAATGGTGGTCTTACACCAGGATGATACTGAGAGCATCTTCCACTCTGGAATGTGCCACAAATAAACTTCCATTGTAATATGATTGCTTATTTGAAAATTATAATTAAATACATTCATATCACAAGAATGGTGTTTGGCGCACTCTCTTTGGATTTTCAGCGACACTACAATATGGTTCGAATAACTGCTAAATTATCAGACATCATATCATTAATTACAACGAATTAGAGATGTCGCCCGCTTGTCGGATTGAAGAGAAAGTGCAGTTAGAAGATATTTATTTAAATATATTGTTGTAACTTGTGAATCTTATCCTACTAATATTATAAAGGTGAAAGTTTGTATGGATGTATGTTTGTTACTCTTTCACGCAAAAACTACTGAATAGATTTTAAAAAATTCTTTCACTAATAGAAAGCTACATTATTTGCGAGATCTATAGGTTATATATATTGGTAAGCTCTGGCGTTATAAATAATCTCTGAAATTATTTATCATACGTTTTCTGTCGCTAACAAAATCGATTTATTGCAAACGCCAATTGTCGCCTTGGAAACGATGTTTTTTTTTAAATTAGGTAACTATGGACATCCCTTTGATGTTAAAATTCAAATATGTATAAAATACTAATTCCTACTTTACAGAATGGATTTTAATGAAACTTTACAATAATATGAACATATAGGCTATAGCTCAGAGCTCTGGCATTACGAAATTTGTACGAAAAAATTGCAATAGGTGGCACGATTAGTAAGATATCTATAATTCTTTAATCGATTCAAAATATTAGGGAAGTAGGTACTTCAAATAAATTCGCTTAAATATTTTCTAAAATAGAATTTTTATTTAAGAATCTTTGTTTTGCAAAATGTCATTCTCAAATTTTGACATAATGTCACACAACAATTATTGTTTTAATTGGATAGACAGGTATCGCATTTTTTAAGTATAAAACTGCCGTACTGGATTTTTTGGTAGAATGTAAAAAGAAGAATAATAATTCGTACTTAATAACTATCCATAAAAATGAATCACCAAAATGTACGTATGCGCATAAACCCGAACGACTGAACCAAATTGGATAATTCTTTTTTTTGTGTAAAACAATCGTTGAGTTCTGGCATTATGAATTTTGTAGAAGAAATTATAACAGGTGGCATGCGAGCAGTTTGAAAACGAATTGAATGTATCGGGAATAAATGTGTGGAATGCGAGAGGTGAGTGGGGGGAGTGGGTAGGGGGGAAGGGGAGGGGGAGAGAGAGAGGGGAGGGAGAGGGGGAGGGAAGGAAGGGGAAAGGGGAAGGATGGAGGATGGAGGAAGTTTTGGGGAGGGGTAGGGGGTGGGGGGTAGTAGGTTGATGGGGGGAGTGGAGTGGGGGGAGGGGTGGGTGGAGGGGGAGGGGGATTGATGGGGGGAGTGGAGTGGGGAGAGGGAAGGTGGAGGAGGCTGAGTGGAAATCCCCTAATGCCATGCGAGCGAAGCAGCGGGAAAAAGCTAGTTGTTATTTATATTTTAATCTTAATATTTAATTGAAAATAGATTTCTGTAAATTAAGCCTGATAAAAGAAATAATAAAATATGTGTAGTCTCATCTCGTAGTTTGCGTATTATTTGCGAATAAAACACATCGATATATATTCGATGTTGAACAATACATCGGTTCAATACGATGAATCGTTACTATACATCGAGTGTTTACAATGCATCGATGTATATCGTCCATCCCTAGAAGAAGGTCTTTTGACCTCTCCAGCCAGAATCCCCCAACCCATCACCTCGAGAAATCCTGAATTATAGCTGAGCAGTGACCTTTTCAACAACAGAATCAATAATAAAAGAAAAAAATGTACATTGAAAAAAAATCTACTGATGAATAAATGTTAATATTATTATTATTATAAGTCCCACATTCTATTACAAACAAAAGTAGTGTGTCAGTAATAATATGAAAACAGCTTTTTTTGAAAATGATGACATTTTACTGAAAAACTTAAAATTGCTGTAAATATTTACTGGTTGAAGATTAATTTGCATGTGTATATATATATATTCTTAAAGGCAATTTAATTCTCTAGACTTCTTTTAAATAAATTTCTTTCTTTGATTGATATTTTAGACGATATGAAGGAATTTTTGATGAAAAATGTGAAGTAAAATGATTTTTTTCGAAAATATCTACATTTGTGGAGCGTGTAACTCAAAAACAGCTAGGATTTCGAAAATTACCTATGGAATAAAAGTTGTAGATAATTTTATGAGCTTTTACTTATTATGACAAAATTTTCCTCTGCGACGCCCCGTTTTCGGGATATAAGCGGAAACCCGAAAATTGGGACCTTCTCCCCCGCCCTCCCCCCTCTAGCTCACCACCTAGATGTCAGGACTTTTAGTATGTTCACACCCTAAGCACCCTGAACAAGTTTCTGAAGGAATCGCTTAGGTTCCTGCTTACGCACTCTACACCTCCTTTTTCTCCATTCATTGACTGGACTAATAGTGAAATACATATTTTAACAAATGTCTACGCCAATTAAGAGTGCTAGCTCTTGCGCTTGGCGTAGGAGTTATTTCATAATTATTTCATTATTATTATATAATTTTACAAAGAGTGTACAATAAATATAATCTTACGTACTAGGATATTGTGACGTAATTTTAATATGGCATGAAATGAAGTTATAACATTTTGATTGGTGATGTTATGGTTGTTATTTTTTTAAAAGAATAATTTGACCTTTTTCTTGAATGATACGGAATCTGTTATTTTTTTTACTTCATCGGGAAGACCATTAAAATATTTTATGTCTTTGTAAATATAATTATTGTGCATTTGTTGTGTTGAAAATAGAGGAATTTGGATGTTAAATTTATGCCTTAATGATGAGATAAGTTAAAAAAATATATTAAATTTTCTTTGAATATTATTTGTAAAATTACTCAATTTGGGAGGCGGGAATGGGTACCGCCGCCCCGGGAACCTTAATTGGATAACCAACACCTCTGCCATAGGTCACCCCAAGTGGTTTGCTACCTTTGGTGATTTAGCAGAGGTGCCCGGGTTCATGGGGTAAGGTTTGTCAAGGTCTTGGAGGCGGATGACCAGGACACACTGAACCCTAGATTCCTACCCACCCCTTAAACCCCTTTCCTTCTCAGAAATCTCCTCTCCTTTCCTTCCTTAAAAAAACCCTCCACACAGCATCCCCAAAGATGATATAGGCCCCGAGGGAAATTATTTTCCTCAGGGCCTCCTGTGTGGAGCTCATGTAAAAAAAAAATATTGAATCTTTTTTATGGAGGTCTTAACATTTTGAAAAAAATTATGCTGAAGGGAATGTAGGTTGTCTTTTCAAAATTACTTAAAGAAATAATTTTTGTACCACTTTTACAGGTCTTACAATTTTCTCCTATGCACTTCTCCATCCAATGATTCGATAATGAATTAGTGATTGGTGTGGGGAGGGGGAGGGAGGGCGGTGAGAGGGGGGGGGAGGTGGAAGATGCGAAGTTATAAGGAAAGAGCTAGTTATTCATATTATCTTGTGATCTGAATTTTTTGCAAGTTCATTGTGAATTTGACTCCCGTTGTGTAAAGTTTGACAACTACTGGCTTTGTGTGTGTTTCAAGTTACGAAAATTGATTCGAATTGATGGATTATATTTCGGAGGTCTCCGATGTTGCAGGAATCGATAATTAAGGTTAGTGAAACTGATTTTCCCTTGAGATATGTCGGATCGCCATTATTTGCGATATTTGTTCACGCAAAGTCAGATTCATAATAAATAATATATTTTAGAGTATTGAGCTCAGAAAACCCGGGGAACTTACACACCCCATGCTTGGAAATTATAATGCAAAACTATTAAAATTTATCCTGACGTTAATGTTAATTGGTAATTGAATGTTAATTGTTTCAGAATGTTAGACTTATCCTGACAAAGAAACCTTTGGTTCGGAACATGTAGATAATTTTTATTAAATTATCGTAGAAAGCAAACACTTTGTAGCTTGACATTATATAGAATGAAACAAGTACTTTGTTTAAAAAGAGGTTTTTAAACAAAGTACTTGTTTCATTCTAGATAAATTTTATTAAATAATAGTGTCTTACAAGGTGATTTGTCATCATTTAATTATAAATTTTTCTCTTTAGTCAGAACAAATAATAGTTTATAACATTGTTTTGGATTTTTCGACCCCCAGACAAGGCTCATATTGTGGTGGTTGGGTTTTATACGTACACACAGAGCGTGAATATCTTTTTATTTTATATGTTTTTACATACATACATACATAAAGGATAGTTTTAAAAACAAAATTCCTATGTATCATTGGTATAACACAAGATAATCGGATTTAGTGGAAAAAATGTTTCTGCAAACAAGCAAATAAAATAAATCACTTTAACGCAAAATGTCTATCCAACTATCCGACTGAAAATGAAGAAATAAAGCATAACACAAATTTTCTTTTTCTTTTCTTTTTACATTTTTACAAGTATTTTGAAGTTGTAGTAAAAAACAACATAAAAATGAAGTAGTACGGTCAACATGATGATATACAATAAAACACATATAAATTTGTTGTAGACCACTTTTTTTTTAACATGATGATATTTCGAAAATTTCGTGTAAAAAACCGCTCCCACACGAAAAACTAAATAACAAGCATTACTTACAAGATGACGACGAAAAAACTTTTGTGTTAGTTTCTTTGGTACCTACTTATTTAATGATAGTATTTAATAGCGTATAAACGTCTTGTGAATCCTATGTGATATCTTCTTGGAAATACATTCCTAATTACGTTTTTCAATCCCCTTTAAGTTACATAATTCTCTAGCTTTGACAGTATCTGAACTGCATTCCACTGAGTGAACAACAAAGATATAATTGGTCATACAGGATAGTAAATAAACTAATGAAGATTCAAAACAAAACTTAGTTTTAACCTGGTTTATTGTTTAAAAAACCAATATGTTTCGTGAGCAATGCTTACTTCTTCAGCGTTTACTTAAACGTGTTGTTTAAAGTGCTTAAATAAACCCTGATGAAGTTAGCATTGCTTACGAAACTGTTTGGTATTTTAATCAATAAACCTGTTTAAACTAAGTAATCTGTTAATTTTGAATTAAAATGGTGCCACAAAATAAATTTTCCGTGTCTGAAGAAGAAACTAATGAAGGTTTGAAATGTAATAAATCGTTGCTATCTTTGTAAATATATTTATAGAATAGTACCTACCTTTTATCACTTCTATTTCTTCTTGGTAGAGATTTGGATTGTTATTTTTTAAATATATTCAATAATGAATAATAAGCAAAAACTTTAAATCATAATGGAGTTCACAAATTACTTATTTATTTTACGCCCAGAGGGATTTTACATAAATAGATAAAGGCAGTACAACTTATAGTTGAGAACAATAAATACTTTGATTGTCTTTATTATAAATTTAATTTATTTGAATTGACTTCGGTAGTTTATGATGGCCGCATCTGATTGGCCAGGTACTTCTAAACCTTCATCTCCCTCATCTCCTTCTCTTCCCCAGTGTCTCCAGCTTTGTTTCTAGGCAGTGGCAGCATTCTTTTTCTGCGGTAGTTTTTCATTTACAAGTCTTTTACGCGAATGAAGAAAATTATATTTATTAAGATATTCAAGTTATCGAGCCACTCGGCAATTAGTAACATAATTACGAATGTTTAAAAAGAGGAGAAGAAAAACAGAAGAAGAAATATTATGTAAACCAGCTCTTAGGATTACGCTAGGAAGAATATCAAAACTATAAGAGTAGATATTAAGAAATATTATTCATTTATCAACACACGTGGTATTCGTAACCCCGTCTATGTCTTATACGAGTATAATATATTTTCTAAGATTTTATTTATCTTTTGTAGTTATCTGTCGGTATTATGGAAATCCTTTTGCAATTCCGCATATCTATGATGGATATGTCGTGAGCAGCCGTTCAGTTGTTTAGTCAAATTGTTCAAAGTCCTATTGCTATCTTTGAAACGTTTGTATTACGGGAATGCTCTCTTTATTCTACTGGTATTTCAATGAAAGGTGATCCAGCCACAACTCTAGAAAGAACCAGTGCCATTGATCATTCTGAAACCCATGCTTAACCCATCATCAACATGCTACACCCAAATGATACGCCAAACGCGTTCTCCAAATGTTGGACACAAGATTGACGGTTTTTTTTTACTTGATTCCGTGCTCGACAATCGAGGAATGATTTGCTGGCTTTAGATTTAAAACTTAATTCCTTTAAAATGGACCTCCACAGAACATCCTCAAAGGTGACATAGATTCCAAGGGAGACGTCGTGCGTGAAATTAATATACAATGTTTTTAAAGAGTTTTATGGACGTGTTTGCTATTTCCTTACTCAAGGAATTAGACAAGTAAGGGATTTCTTCTGATGCTTCCTGTAGGAGTAGGTTTTGCAGTTATTTGGTATTTTCTTACCTCATTTGCTTATCGGCCTTCCCCGGGGAGGCACTCCGCTGCCATCTCCGTTTCCGTTCCATAAGACAATCGCAGCACATTTCAGGAATCCCCCTGGCGGAGAAATACTGAAACTTGGCAGAAAACAACCCTTTAAACCTTTAAAGGATCCTGTTTTAAATATTTAAATTGACCCGTCATTGGAGTTTTAGGAAAGAGGCGGTATAAACATTTTGCTTACGATCACGTTTAGGATTTTTAGAGGTAAAACGTAAGGCATGCTTTTTATACTGGCTAGACATTTTTATGCCTCTTTATTTTTTTATGTAATGGGGTTCAAACCTAAAGAAATCGTAAAAAAATTATGATTTAGTGAGTTTATTAAATTTTGTTGATAGTTTTTAAAATACTTGAACCTACATACTTGATTTCTGTTTATTAAATTTTTGTTCCTACCCAGTACCAGTATACCCAGTTCCAGTGGCGGCCGCTGCCCCGAAAATGTGGTGGTACACTGATAATCCGTACCTATGAGATAACGATTACTAAGCAAGATTAGGTAAAAATAATTTCACTCATCTTATTCGGAGAGAAGGTCTATTCTAAGCTGTTTTCGAAGGTCGAAAACTTCTACATATCGCTTTTTAATTAAAATTTTATTTTTTTTGTACAAATCTTTTTTCAGTACTAAGAAAATAAAAACACAACATAAATTTGTCGTAAATAAATCTTAAATTTCTACATAAAAATCTATATATTTTTTAAATGCTTAATTTATTTAATTTTATATTTCATTACAAACATTATTTATAAACAATGTACAAACAGTAACTGGGAAAAATTATCAAGGTTACCTATAAAAAAATTTAATTCCTTAATGATCTGCGTTTTATAATTTAAAACACAAATCAATAAAGAGCAAACATATGTTAAATGTGGGTATTTGCTATGCCTTTCGATTTAAAAAAAAATCAGTTTATTTAAGTATTTTTGCCTCAAATCTAAATTAAAATTGTGTATGATAAAGACCGCGCAGCCGTCCGTGTGACACACGTGGATAGCTTAATTTTTTATTCATATATGGCCGGCGCGGTGACGCGCCAGCGATATTTGAGATATTGGATACAAAAACATAATTCGATCCGCTTGCTCTCGGTCTGCACACGGGCACATTGCAACTTAGCGAGGAATTCGCTCTCCGTGATAAACATTCATATCAGGCATTATATTGGTAGGTGATATTTTTAATGAAATTCATAGATTTTATATTTTTCGATAAGATATTATAAAGTAGATAATTTTAGGCGATATAATTTTCCAGTGCTGCACACGAATACACTGTACAACCAGCCGCAGTACCCAAAACTGTGTAGAGGCTCTCAGTTTGGCCCTGGTCAAAGACCACCATTCAGATACAAAATTTTACGTGAAATTTGCCGATTTGATCTTAATAGCCAGGAATTCACAACCTTTGTCTACACCGTTTCTCTCTCCCACTAATCTTCCTTAGCCTCACAGCATACCCCATTAGTTGGGGATTTTAAAGTCTATATTTCTAAATTCTTAATTTCAGGCTAAAAGAATATTAAATTTACGACACATGTCATTAATTCTCTTATATAATGAACTCATTTTCCCCAGTAGTATCTATTTGCTTTGACTTCGTTTAAATACTTATTAAGGGCCGGTTTTATAAACGAAGTACCAAATTTCAGTTACGTAACGAACTATTTTTCGTTAACGGACTGCTATCCGTTCGTTATCTTATTTAACGTATTATAAACAAATGTGCGTTACTAGCGGTCATCGGCTACATTTAGTCCGAAAGTTTTATTACTTGGTTCTAACAATGCAAGTAATGCATTAAAATCGCCAGCTGCTTGCAATATTGATCTCAAAGCTTAGAAACGTACTGTTAATAATAATTTATTTATTGTTAATAAGTTTTAGTTTGTAGGACCCCATTTTAATTGTAATTTCCAATATTATTATTTAATTTATAATTTAAAAATTAAATAATAATATTAGAAATTACAATTAAAATGGGGTTCTATATTTTTTTAAGTTTAATTTGTAGAACCCCCTTTTAATTGTAATTTCTAATATTATTATTTAATATTATTAATAATATTATAATAATATAATAATATAATATTATAATATTAATAATATTATTATTCAATTAAAAAAAAACAGTTTATTTATATAAACAAGTTCTTCCATGTAATTATTAATTATAGTTTGATAATGCAAGGCGAAACAGCTGTCACGCGTAATTATAATTACATAACAGAACTTGTTTATAAATAAACTGTTCTTATAAATTGAATAATAATATTAATTGATTGTGTAAAAGAAATAAAGCTGAGCTGGCGTTACTGTCAAAAAACCTCAGCACTATTCTTCCTACTTACAATGTCAAAAAACATCAGCAAACGGATCGTTATCCATTTAACTGACCAAAATCGGTCCGTAAAGCATTACCCGCTACACAACCGACCGGTAGCCTTGCGAATGTTTATAAAACGGCAAAATCAAGCGGTAGACCAAATATTAGTTAAACATAGTATCAAGCGTGACGAACGGATGGTTATAAAACCGGCCCTTAGTAATTTAAATAATGGTAAATTGACTTTGGTCATAATTTTACCCAGTTTGACTGATAAAATTTCTTAAAGATTCAACGTTTGAAATATTTAATTCCACAACTGTTTTAATTAAACGCCAATGTTAACATTTCTGTAACAATTAAACTTTCTCGCAGTCTTTAGTTCTTTCTCAAGTTTACAGTAAGAATGTAAAGTATTTTCAGAAGTTTTCGTAGCGGGAAGCAGTTGCAGAGCGAGGAACCTGTTAAAGTTTCAGCGGAGAGTTGGAAGTAGGAAGCACAGCCTCTCAGAGATATGTGCATGGTGGAAGGTGTTAAAAGGTCTCCCGACACCCACTCTCTTGTTTCTCTGTCTGGTTTCTTTTGGAGAGGTACAGCTCGCGAGTTGCAAATTTCCATGCAAATATGCCCGAGACAAAACGTTATACTAGTTTAGGGAAAACTAAATATACTCACTTGAGTGTGCCGAGTTTGCAACCAGCTCATTGTATATTCTCATTTGTTTTTAGTATTCTTGTTTACATGAATTTATACGTAAACATTCTGGACATTTTAAAATACTATAACTTACATTGAACATGATTTCCCATTTAGTTATATAAAATTGTATTCTTAAAAAAATGAGTAACGTGTCAGAGTCCTAACTGAAGCAATTAAAACCACGGAGGCTTTTTGGAGTTTCTTGTTAAATACCCCTTTTTATTACTTATAGAATTTCTTTTTAAATATCCTAGAATTCAAAAGAAAAAACTTGATTGGCAGGCTGAGCTTTCCATTTATTGTGAGAATTATACAAGGTGTGCATCCGTAAGGCTTGTATAACAAGAGAGGACGAACGGACAACGGACCCGCCCTTTTATGCGTTCACTCGTGCTGTCTCACTCATACACGCCTGTCTCTTTCATACCTTATGGGCGTGTAACCAGCCAGCGGCCAAAATTCCACATTTCGTCGAAAGATGTTCTTATGATCGTACAGGGCGGTTCCAATGAGAAAGATTAATTATTCTCCGTACCAGCTTTTTAAAATTATAACTTAATAATATAACTTAAATTTGCTTTAATTTATACCTACATCCAAAAATGCTGAAAGGCGTGATGATAAAAGTATTTAAATTATCTACTTTTGTAATTATTTTTTGATCATAAGTATTTATCATTTTTCAATAATGTCTAAGCAAAAAAAATGTTAAAAAAATTGAAATACATTAGTTTGTAATGCGCAAATAAATACACAAACGGACCAATTTTCGTCAAGAAACACATGTACATATATATTTTTTAATGATTTTATTTAAACTTAAATTAAAATTCTGAAACATGCGTTTCCCAGATAATGTATTGATATATTTTACTACATGACTATATGATTTGAAATGAGTGTTGTATAATACAAAATCTTTTTTGAAAATTTAACAAATCTGCCAACGACCTATGGTATAACCTTATTATACTAAAAATAAACATTTTTTCTCAAAATTTAAAACATGCGCTTACTAGATAAAAAAAAAACTATCTTTCGAAATCAACTTATAATTTTTATGGAAAAGAGTCAATACGTCTAAAATCTGATTTAAAAATGACATATTTCTGGTTTTCTCTGGTTATACCCTATTATCAACGATTCCTTTCTAAATGGCAGTCTTTCACCAGGGCGATACTGGGAGTACCTTTCTGAAAATCATTACATTTAAAAAATATGTTAAAATATCTGCCCTAAATCACTGGTAAAGAAACATTATATTATTTATAATGTAATTTTGTACCCATTTATGTAGAAAAAGCATCGGAAAAATAAACGCAAACGAATAAATCTTTGTTTCCAAAGCTCCCATATGAGAAATGATTGATAGATATCCAGTCTAGGATATAAGAACACATATTTGGCACATCTATGATCCGAACACCGTATGATGTATGGCCATGTATTAACCCCTGACTTTAGTGCGAAATATGAAGATAAATATTATCAACTCCTTACTCTCCCGAACTTGCCTCCACCAGCTAAACAGCCGCCTCCCATCCCTACCTCCCACCCACCCCCACAGATTCCACAATCACTAGGGACCGTTATTAAAGCAAGGATCATACTGAGCAGACGCAACGCGACGCAACGTTCCTGTCCCGTTCACACTGGCCGACGTACGTACGCGTCGCTGTGACCACGTGACAAGGGGTCTCTGGTTGTGCACAGGCGCGTTTGATTTGACACATTTGGCATTTATTTTTTAGGTTATGTTTATGTGATTCTTTTCTCAGCAGATGACAGCTTTGCCATGTCTTGAAAGTGAATTTGAAGATGATTTGCTACGATTATTATTATTAAATCAATATTCTCGTAAAAAGAAAAAAGTGAGAAGTATTTGGGTCCACAACATTAACAAACAAAGACAAATGTTTGGAGAGTTCCATACTTTAGTAGAATCTAGTTAACTAATCTAATTAACTAGAATCTGATGACGGACGATTCTTCATGTACTTCCGTATGAGTAAAGTGGTATTTGAAGAGCTTCACAGCATAATTGAAGATGACATAAAAAAAGAAAACACGAAAGTCCATTCGGATCAGAGAAAGACTGGCAGTGTGTCTATGTCATGTTTGATTGTCATTCATGATAGGGGTATAATATTGAAAGTCATGCCATGAATGGCTGAAATTTCCTCCCAAGCTGCACTGCGTATGCAGAATCTCTATAATCCTGTAATTTGATTTTATAAATAACTTCGTGCCGTCCAGTTTCAATGAACTGTTCGTCATACATTTTTGAATAATATCTGTCAAAAAACAACCACAGATATTGCGAAACATAACGTTAGATGCTTAGATAACACCAGAAAGATGTAAAATCATCTCGTAGTAGGCGTGACCATACCCCCTCCACCTTCCACATGGCCCACGCCGATCTGGCTGCGGCAGATCCGCGTTGCGTAGGGGGCGTCGGTTTGCGTTGCGTGGGGCTAGTGTGATTCTAAAGCACCCGTTTCCATAGAAAATGTATGGATGGTAAGTAGTCCAGATATGGAAATGATGACGTCTACCTACGTCGCGTGGCGTGGCGTGGGCCTAGTATGTTCCCAGCTTTATTCAGGCAAGTAGTTCCAATGCACAATTTCCATAGCATTTTTGCGATATTTTCGAACACATTTCAAATTAATCGTTACTTTTTCAGGAGCGGGAAATACTGAATGGAGAAGTTAGCGATATTTTGATTTGTTCGGAGTCATCAAAATAAATGATAGTACGCATAGATTTTTGATATGCGTTATTGCAAACATTGATATACTACGTTTGAACAAGCATTAAAATATTGTTTGCTTGCAGTTATTGCCTTCTGTCGTACAAATGGTTTTCCTAAAAATTGGCAATACTTTTCAACTTCGCAGAAAATTCGTTCGCAGAGCATAACAATTTTTTGAAATGTCAAAATAGCAGTGTTTTGATTACTTTGAAACAAAGATATTTTGTTAGTTTAGAAATGCGAATACCAAAAGTATTGTTAAACAGTTTTTCATGTTAAGTTAATTTCTTAACCATAAACACGTAAACCAGTTGAGGAAAGTAGAAGAATATTCGTGAATAATTTAAGGTTTATTTTATCGTTTTTTGAAAGGTTCGTTCAATTTGGGAGGCGGGAATGTGTACCGCCGCCCCGGGAACCTTTATTGGATAACCAACACCTCTGCCATAGGTCAGCCAAGTGGTTCGCTGCGTTTGGTGATTTAGCAGGGGTGCCCGGTTTAATGGGGTGAGGTTCGTCTAGGTCTTGGAGGTGTATAATCAGAACACACTGAACCCCAGATTCCTACCCACCCCTTAAACCCTTTTCCTATTCAGAACTCTCCTCTCCTTCCTTTCCTTAAAAAAACCCTCCTGCGTGACTTATTTCATCATCAGAACAGAAAACGTTTTATTATGAAGTGCCCCACTGTAACGCTGTCGTAATAACATGGCACAATAACACAAACATTAATCACCATAATTTTTTTTTTATAGTGAAAATCTCAAATCAAATATGAATAGTGTAAATAAGGTAATAGTAGCATTATTCAAATAAGTTTCATTCATTTAAAAAATATATATATGTACTAGTTTGCACGTGGTCACTGGTCAGTTATTTTTTATGAGAAAAGGCAATACCCATTAAGAAACAACATATCCCAAACCTTTATGCATTCCTCTGAATGTTTTAAACTTATATATTTGCATATATATATTCAATTTTCTGCTCTGCAAAAATATCGATTTGCTTATACTCAATCACATTTCATTTGATGATATCTTGTACGACAACTGAACCCTAACCAATGAAAGTGCCTCAAACATTAAAAATTCACTCATCCACCGTTAAATTTCTGACCAAAAGCGTACCATCATAATCAACAGCCTTTCTGACACTTAAATAAATTTGAATAAAAAATATATTTGACACTTAAATAAATTAACTTTCAAATAAATAAGGAACCCTGGTAATATTATTGTCTTCCAAATCCATCTTTCCAATATATAACCTCATAATATTATCACACTTCCCATTTCTTTTTTGATTCGCCCGACAAATAAAATAAATTCGTTGACCGATACATATTGAAATATTAAATTCAACCCTCAGATATTAACCGAACCATTTCTTAATAATAATTCTTCATATCTATTTCAATGTGTCGGTTATATGCGGCCTTGATACTTTGCTTTATTTGAAAATAAAGATGATTTCTTTATCTAATGTATAGTCTCCGACGGATAAATCTCCTAGGGTCTGGATTTATTTTTGGTAAATAAAATATTTTATGTTTTTTCTTCAGCACTGCCTGTTTTTAATGCAGATAAATGATTTAAATATAATATTTAAATAAATGAAGACAATATAAGCGAAACTCAATCGAAAATCTGGAAACAGAAAAATCAGAAAAACATACTGACACCTCTGGGACTCGAACCCAGGACCTCTTGCTTTCCGGGCAAACGCGCTAACCACTGCGCCACGGTGTCGATATGAAATTCGGTCATGTTTAACTGTACCATACTTCGACTAAGAACCACCTACATTATCTTCATTTTCTTTAACGCATATATTATTGGCAACTATCTTTATGTATGATTCGAGTCTCAGAGGTGTCAATATGTTTTTCTGATTTTTCTGTTTCCAGATTTTCGATTGAGTTTCGCTTATTTTGTCTTCATTTATTTAAATATTACAATTTGAGGTTTTACTCATAAAGTTAAAATAAAAAATAAAAAAAAGATTTAAATATAGATTATTTAGCCAAAAGCTTTAATATTATAACAAGTAACATGTACGGTATTTAAAAAATATATATTTTTTGAAGGTGATGTACGCATTATCTAAAATTCAAAAATACATAATTTTTATGTTACCGGGGTTCTTAAAAAAAGATTTTTTCCACATTTCGTCGAAAGTCGAGTAACCGCTCAACCTTTCTCCCCGACCCAACCTATCCAATACCTAATATTTTTGTATGTTTTAGATTGAAAAAAAAACATCAAAAATATCGCCTGAGACCAAAATTTCTTTTTAATTAATTAATTATTTGAAGTAAAAAATACATTTTTTATTCCAAATAATGTCAGGAATCACTAGTTAAAGTAAGTCAAGTGTATCCCCTAAAACCCAGTTTAAATAGGTACATTATTCAGCTACAGTCATCAAACCCGGCTAATGGTGGCCTTCCTCGAGGGCGATATGGATAGTTTCTTCCAAAGTTATAGGTTTCTCCCATTCTAAAACGTATCGCAATACATTATATAATATTTATTAATCAATGGGCATTAACATATGTTTACACTTTACGAGTTCCTGATACAGAGACTTGTTTAGATAACGAAAAACTTATCTAAAACGAATATAATACAAGGTAGGTATAAAGTTGCATTCAAATGTATATAAATAAAGAAAAAAGTATACTGTATATAAATAAAGAAAAAAAGTCAGCAACGAGTTTTTGAATTAATCTACATACATAAAAATGGACCTCTGTTTTCCTTGGTCACGTCATAACTTCAGAACCACTTTATCAATTTCATTCATCTTTTTTCTAAAGTTTTCTAATACTTTGTAGAAGGCTCTTACGGAAAGAAAAATAAAGAAAATTGGATAATTTCAGAAAATTTATCCACCATTTTAACGACAAACATTCCCGGGTTAAAAATAACCCAACAATGTTTGAAAATCTCCTACTACCACCATAGAAAACCGAAAATGTAGCTATCGTTGTGATGGAGGACTTAGCCAGCCGATGAATCGAACACGCGACGCTCGGGTGGGATCCAAGCGTTATGCCCACTCAACCACTGACCTATGTTAGGTATCAGATTTGATTGATTGTTCTTATAACACACAAAAATGAATATTTGTAATATATGATCAGCGAAAATTTGAATACAAAATTGTAATAGGTGGCACGCGAGCTATTTAAAAACTGAATGTACTGGGACTGAGTATATGGAATGCGGGAGGCGGGTTGGCGGGACGGGGGAGCGGGAAAGGAGTGAAAGTAGGCAGGGAAGATTAAGGGGAAGGGGATCCGGGAGGCGAACGGGGGGGCACGGGAAATGAGATTCAGGGAGAAACAATTTATTTCTTTGAATATGGCATTTCAACGCACGCCAGGAACCAGCTAGTATTTTTATAAATTATTGTAAGTTACATAAATAAAGTAGAAAATAATAATTTTAATTCACAGTACATAATTTAAAAGTGATTAAAAAACTTTCGGAATTCAAATATTAGGTCCTTACGTATGAAATTGGCGTTTTGTATGGGAAAGTCGATTTTTTTTTTAATATAATATATTTATTTTATCAAAGTATGTACCATTGCTATCTATATATTTTATATATTTTGCCATCTCATAGTTAGTTCATCAATCGCTTTACTAAAAAAACCATTCGGACGGGAATCAATAAAATCTTTGAAGGCGGTTCGGACTGCCCCATCGGAGTTGAATTTTTTCTCTTGCAAGAAGTTATCCAAATTTCGAAAAAAATGGTTATCTGTTGGAGCAAGGTCCGGAGAGTACGATGGATGTCTTAGACATTCCAATTGAAGCTCCTCTTATTTGGTAGCCGTCTGTTGTGCAGTGTGTGGTCTAGCGTTCTAACGTGCGTTTGTTGATTTGCTTCATTCAATTCGTGAGGTACCCATCTTTCAAGCTTTTTCACCTTCCCAATTTGCTTCAACTGGATTAAAACAGCTTTATCACTAACACCGCAGCCTGCAGCTAACTCGGACGTGGTTTGCAATGGATCCGCTTCCACAATAGCCTTCAATTCTTCATTATCAACTTTGGTCTCCGGCCGTCCACGGGGCTTGTTCTGCAGGTCAAAATTTCCAGAACGAAAACGTTGGAACCAAAAACGCGTTTTCTTTTGCGGAACCGTCGCCATACACTTCATTAATCCTTCGAGCTGTTTCTGCAGCACTGGTGCCACGGTGGAACTCTTACTCGTAAATAACGCGATATTTCAAGTTTTTCATTTTGTAAACTAAGTGACGCAAAGAAAAAAAAACAATTAAGGAAAAAACAAATAAATTATAATTTTCGAAACACATATACATGAGTAAATAGCTGTATAAATTTGAATTTGGAATTCCTAACCAAAGAGAAGATATTTGAGATCAAAGTTGCCAGTACGGCAAAATGCCAATTTCATATTTAAGGACCTAATATAACGACATATTTGTTGATAATGCTGTTAAATTAAAAATACCAAGATGATCTTTAATTTTCATAAGGATAAAAAAACCTGAGCAACAAAAATGGATTCAAAAGATGAAAAGTACGCACATCAATTGTATTTGAATAAATGATAATAAATCATGAGACAACTACCATTATTCTATATTATTGTGACCCGAAACAAATAGCCGGAACAAAAAATATCGGCTGGATAAATTGAAAATATTTAGCACGTTTTCTTTATACCACCACCGCAATAACAATAAATATCGTTTGATAGCCCCGAAATAATAGGGTGGTAGGCAGATGGTCAAAAAATATCGGCAACGATTTATGGGTTGTTTTTTAAAGCGACACCCTGTTCCTTTGTTTCGACACCACGAAGAGGCCAATTATATTGGTTCTCACAAATGTTGCCATATTTCTTCTAGAAATGTCAAAAAAATAATAGTAATAATAATGATACAGTTAAGAAACCGAAGACAAAAGCGGAGGGCAATGTGATAGTTTAAATAGTTTTAAATGACAAGATAATAAAATAATATTAATAAACTGTATGTGGGAGGCTTCACCACGGTTTGATAACGCCTTCAGAAAGCGAAACAGCTGTCACGTATAAAAATAATTCAAAAGCATAACTTGTTCGTAAACTGTGTTTTATAAATTATAAACAAAAAAATCTGTAGTAAAAGCGCGCACTTTTAGCATATAAAAAAAAAATGAAATTGTTGAGACGATTAATTAATTGATCATTTTTCTTGTTCAATCAAACTGCCTGATTCAGAAGTCAAACATAATATAAAATTTGTATCTGATATAATTTTGGTTATACTTACCCACAATCAACATTCCTCGGTGTTGCCACGGTATTACAATTTTTAGATGTATTTTACCGTGACCGGACTCATAATGAATTGAACTCAACACCTCCTTTGAAAATTTATTAAAAGTGATGAAAAAAATAGGATATGTTAGGTTATAGGCTATTTTTCGATTACTTTAAATGACTTCAAAGAAGATATCGTATTGATTTGATTATGAGTTGTCAAGGAACCATATTTTGTTATCTTTCTAGATTTTGTCGACAGACTGTATTTAATTTTTTATATTTCTGAATCTCTGTTTTTTCCAACTCGTTACGGAATGCAGTATGAATTACAACTTGAGGAAATGAATAGACTTTTTCTCTTGGGCGATTTATGATTTTACGTTGTGAACTTTGCGCAAGCTGAAAGGAAATAATCTGATTCTTGAAACCTTAAGTTGGCCCTTATTTTTCAACTACCTGCCAATGAAAAGAGGGAAAAGAAGGCCACCTAAAGGGGATTAAGGTAATAAATAAAAGTATGTTTCATGTTAATTTTCTTTTAATTCAATTAAATTTTGGATTGCCTTTTTAGTTTTTACAACAATTCGAGTATATGTTTTGAACTGATTGGAATTTTGGATTAAAACACCTTTATTAGAAATGCTTTTTTTGGTTGCGACTCTGACTATAACCCAGATTCAATTACCCTTGTAACTATTGGTTTGATTTAAGTGTTATCATTTTCAATAATCGGTACGTACCTACAATATAATATTTGGAACAGAAAATAATTTTAATCGCCATTTTCAAAATTGGAACTGATTTTAAAGAATTCACACCATCCCTATTGATGTTTTATATTTAGATGAGATACGAAGCGAAAACATTGGTTTCACTTTTTTTTACATCCAATTAGTTAAATTTTTTTTTTTACATGAGCTCCACCCAGGCTCTGAGGAAAAAAAATCCCACAGGGCCTACGTCATCTTTTGGGATTCTGTGTGGAGGGTTTTTTAAGGAAAGGAAGGAGAGGAGAGTTCTGGGAAGGAAAAGGGTTTAAGGGGTGGGTAGGAATCTGGGGTTCAGTGTGTCCTGGTCATCCGCCTCCAAGACCTAGACAAACCTCGCCCCATGAACCCGGGCACCCCTGCTAAATCACCAAACGTAGCGAACCACTTGGGTGACCTATGGCAGAGGTGTTGGTTATCCAATAAAGGTTCCCGGGGCGGCGGTACCCATTTCCGCCTCCCAAATTGACCCCAACGCTCTAACGCCGAATGACCGATGCTACTGAACCTGATCCGCTATTCGCGTGATAAAAGTGGGACACGTTTCGGTGAGATCTAGTACGCAGTAACGTTTCTATGACTATCTTGTTATTGTTTATGGGTCTTCCCTAGTTTTTACTAACTTCCACAATTAGCAAGGAAAAATAATCACAAATTTCACAATTTTTAAAGATGTCTAAGGTTGACGTGTTTCAAACCTCGAAAATGTGAACGATCCTCATTAAACGTCGAACTTTTATCCCTTTTAACCATTGATCAATCAACTGAAACGCATACCAACCCGTTGCTTATCACAATTTAATTATAAAGAAGAGTCAACACAAAAAATTCAAACAAAGCAAATCCATAAGTGATTATAAAATCATTAGCGAAAGCAGGAAAAAATGTAAAGATCTTTCCAAACAATGTTACAAAATGTATATAACCTCCATCGAGGACACTGTCTTTAAATCCAAAAATATTTGGAAATTTCTTAAAAAACTAAAAAATGAAAACACAGACTACCCGCCAATAGTGCAAATGAATGGAACCAGTGCAAACAAAACACAAGAAATTGTAAACCTTTTTTCGGACTTCTTCAAAAATGTATATGATGAAGAAACCCTAGATGATAAAATACCTGAATACAAATTTAGCAAGACTACACACTTAACAAAGTGCCATATCACGCAAAAATGTTGCGAACAGAAATTACTTTCCTTGGACACTGACAAATCCGCTGGCCCAGACAATATTCCATCAATATTCCTCAAAAAATGCTCTAATATATTATCTAAACCACTCACACTATTATTCAACCGTCTCTTATATCTTGGACACTTTCGAGACCGCTGAAAATCTAGCTTCATTACAACTATCTACAAAAAAGGAGACTATACTAATATAGCCAATTATCGCCCCATTTGTATACAGTAAGTACTACCTAAGCTTTTTGAATCACTGGTCCTTGATGAAATCTATCCCAAATTAATAAAATTAATTGACCAAAAACAGCACGGTTTTATCAAAGGTAGATCTACCGCAACTAACTTAAAAATATTTCAAAACTTCATAATACAATCTTTTGCAGAAAATAAACAAGTCAACTGCATATGTACAGACTTTTCGAAGGCTTTTAACAAAGTGTCCCATAAATTATTAATTCAAAAAGTATTTGCTTTAGGAATAAGGGATAACATGCTAAAATGGTTTACTAGCTATTTATTAAATCGTAAACTGTTCGTCAAAATAAAATCTTGGATCTCGAAAGCTTTCTGAGCTACTAGTGGCCCACCGCAAGGTAGTCACCTTGGCCCGGCTTTGTTCCTCATTTTCATCAATGATATAACCAATTGCTTCAATGATGTCAAGGTATTGCTCTTTGTTGATGACATCAAGCTATAGAAAATAACTGAAATAAATCATTGCCATATACTACAGTAAAATATTAGTAAGTTTAAAGATTGGTGCGTTCGAAATAATTTATTGTTAAATGTAGAAAAGTATAAAACCTTGACTTTCTTCAGAAATAAAAATCCTGTTTTATTCGAATATTCCATCAATAACACAGTTTTAGAAAGAGTCACGGAAATGAGAGATCTTGGAATTATTTTGGATGAAAAACTAAGTTTCGCCAATCATATGCACCAAATTATGAACAAAGGTATGAAAACACTAGACTTCGTATTAAGAACAACTAAAAACTTTAGTTCCATAGAAGCTATTAAACTATTATATGTATCTCTAGTTAGAAGCCAAATTAAATATAAAACGGTAGTTTGGTCTCCATATTACAAAATTCACGTTAATAATATTGAGCGAATACAAAAAAAAAATTTGCGTTTTATAAATTTTAAATTAAGTATCCCACTAGAAGACTTAAAATATAATCTATTACTAAATATTCTAAAAATACATACACTAGAAGACAGACGACTTAACATTTTTATTCAAACGACAAAAGACAAACGACGATAAACGACTTAACATTTTTATTCTAAATACTTAACTCTAAATTCGATGGTTGCAAACTCCTACAACTCATAAACTTAGAAATACCGACAGTAACCACGCGACAAAATACACTATTCTACTGCAGCATTCACAATCCATCTTTCAAATCCAGCAGGGGTAGGTAGAGAATTAGGATCATTAAAATGTAAAAGAAATCAAATTGGCGCTGATTGTCGACTGGTCGGTCATCAAACGTCATCGAGTTTGAAACGCCCAAACCCAAATATGCCGAAATTCAATTTACTTCTAATGGTACTTTTTGGCGGCCTAAATTTCTTCTTTTCAAAAAATATTTTATAACGCGCATTGCGATTATTTGATCTGGCACATTTAATTATTTAAATGTCAGTGTGTTTGTGAATGATGGGAGAATTGTTGGCAGCAAAGGCGTAATTGAAATAAAATATGAATTGTAACGTGACAGGAAAGAACGAAAAACGACGAATAATCATGTTGCCAGTGAAATAAAGAGAATTTGGCCAAAATTGCTGAACGGAAAGTCGCTGTTGAAAATTATTGACAGAAATATGCGTCAATGTCGTATCAAACCTTTTTGAAGTAATTTATTAAAATTTAATTTTTTAAACATTAAATTAAATATTTTATTTTTTATAAAATTAAATTTTATTAAAGAAAAAGTCATCTGTTTCAGTTGATCAATTTTCCACACGAAGAAGATATTTTCGTAAGATCAATCGAACTTTTTAGTCAACAATCACCAACTACAGAGCGATCAAATATTGTTTGAAATATCTAACTATTTTTAACACTGCTGCGCAGGTATCAAATCCACAATTTCCAGACTTGATGTCAAATAGAATTATCGTTAAGGTCATTTGAAAGTTGATCGTTTTTCGGACAAGTTTTTTAATTTTTTTTTAAGAAAAACAAACATTTCCGAATTACGAATAACCCAACAATGTTTGAAAATCTCCTACTACCACCACACTAAGCGGGAAATGTTGCTTGTGTCGTGATCCACAATCCAAATCCACACCGCCCGCTTGCCAGCCCGCTCCATTTATATATTAAATATTTCAACTATTTTACACAAAACCTTGAAAAATTATTTACCTAAACCTTCCTCATGAATCACTCTATCTATTGGTGAAAACCGTTTAAAAGATCTAAGCGTGCAGACAGCGGGTGCGACTTTGCTTTTTGGCCATACTATGTAATAGATGCGACATCTACACTGTGAAGAATGTTCTGAAAAAAAAACTTGTACAAGATAATATATGCATAATTTTTGTAAGAATTTTTTTTAATAATCAATTAATATTTTTATTAATATTAGCAAGGTTTCTATTTAAGCTTTTTCTGTAATCAAAATAAGTTTTGTTTGAAACGTTTCTGAAAGATACCATAAAGTAGGACCAATCGTACGAAAACATACAACCAAAATAAATTTATCATTGACCAAATGATAATAAAGTAATAAAAGCTGGGAACAGGAAACCGTATGTATCTTGAAGGATAAACCAAACAAGTGGGGGTTTAAAAATTACTCAAGGGCAGTGATTTCTGGTGTTATATAATCCCCGATTGGCAGTAAGATGGACTGTTAATCAATTAGAAACAAAAGAGTATTTGATTGGGTTTTTTATCAATAGAAACTAGGAAGACGGATGAAGCCTTACCTTCAGATCATTTTCACTTTGACTTTCCATTACCGGATCACTTAAGAAACACGGTTCATTATATATACGGTTAAAGCATAAACCACTCATAGTCATAGAATTTATTAAGGACTTACATGGTTTATCCTTTAAGGCTTAATGTTTAAGGTACAGATTTGAATCGAGGTTTAAAAGGATTAAACCGTAACAATTATTATAAGCAATAATTGTCAGCCTGAAACACCTATTTACATTGAAAAATCTTCCGAGAAAAGATTCTTGCCGCCAACTGGACTTGAACCCGTGTCCTTCTGATTGCCGGTCGGATGCTCTAACCACTGAGCTATGGCGGCTTATCTTATACCCGCCAAATAATTCAATATATACTGGTGTTTCATTCAACAATTACTGATTATTATATTTTTCCACCTGGAAACAACCAACTTTATTTTTGTGAGGGAGGTATTTTAAGTACTAAATCTCTCGCTAGGTGGCGTCGAGACAAATTATGTATACATTTTTTGGTGGAATACTTTTAACTTGTTAAATATTAATTATTATTTTTAATTTATAAACTAATGTTTAAGACAAGATTTTTATGCATAGCACAAAGGGTAACAATTATTATAAGCAATAATTGTCAGCCTGAAACACCTATTTACATTGAAATTATTATTGCTTATAATAATAATTGTTACCCTTTGTGCTATGCATAAAAATCTTGTCTTAAACATTAGTTTGGCAAGAGATTCAATAACTGATCCAAACTCGATAATATTATTCGAACTAATCATTCTTTTCACATACATGTACAATAAAATTTTATAACTGACATCGGTGGGTAGTGTTTATCTACTCCTTCTTTTACTTTCCAGGTAAGGCTTTGAGAGAAGGAGAGGAACACAGGAGATGACAATATCGAACAAGTCGTTGGATTATATAGAGTAGTCCCAAAGCTGTTTCAATAAAAAACAGGTACGAGTATTATCTATGATATTATTTGAAAAAAAAACTGAAAAATTGATTTTAAATCTTTTACTCAAAATAAAAGGCGATGCATTCGCATTTTTTCAATTATTAGTTTATTATTAATTATTCATTTCAATTATTAGTAAAAAATATAGCTAAGCGCTTGTCATTTACAATTAATTTGATTTCCTACATTCGACATTGTTTACCGTAGTGAACATTCGAACTCAGAAAGCATTACGTAACTTCAGGATTGTTCACCGTGGTGAACTCTATTTTTCTGAAAATGGCAGATTTTTTTTACTATTTTTCCTAGACCTATTTTGACCCATAATATTCATTTTTGACAACTTTGTGAAATTAAGGTTTAAGGTTAGGTTTAATGGAATTTAAAACGTGCCTTGGGGCGTGATTTAAAGAGGAGTTATAAATTACACTAAATAATACAAATTTAGAGAATTTATTAACAAAATGAAGCCGGGAAACCCGGTTTAGTCAATGATTAGTATTTATTAACTCCTTTATCACCCATTTCCAGAGCAGAAAACTTTTTCACCCCAAACAGTAGCGGCAAAGCATGCGTCAAGTATTAAATATTTTCCTTGTGAATCCCAATGCGAGCTTATCTTTTCAGTTTATGTCGGTAATTACTGAAATTCATGGAATGGAATTCATTAAGAGACGAATTGGATTATCATAAATAATTAAACGCTTCGGAACTCTCAAACTTATCTCCAAATGCATTTCAACTTCTTCGTGTATCGCAGATTCGTCATATTGGTGTTATATTCCACGAAAGTCTACAGTTCAAGGTACGCATCGAAAAAACAAGCGATGCAATAAGAATACTAGGTTTTATTTTGAGAATGTGGGGTAAATTTTAAAACTGTGTCAACATTAAAACATCTGCATTGCTTGTTAGTACGAAGCAGATTAGAGTACAATTCCACCGAATAGTCACCGTACTACAAAGTCCATTGTCAATCATTAGAAAAGATACTAAACAAATTCCTTTTATCAATTTTAAAACGAAAATTCCAATCGAATTTATAAATTTTAATAACTAACGCGCTGAAATTAGACTTCTTGAATTTTTAAGACAGAAGGTTGTTAATTAATTTGTTATTTTTACACAAAATTATTAAATCTATGTTTGACGGCTCTAATTTGTTAAAACTAATTTGCATTAATATATCTGCCAGACAAACTCGTAGTAAAGATACTTTTAAATGTAACAATAAACTCATCACTAATTACTCTATTTATTCACCAATTCTTAGAATTCATAGCATTTCGAATATACATTGCGAATTATATGTAAATACTCGTATATTTAGTATTGACAATTTTGTTTCAAAAGGCAACTAATTAAGATTTTATCTGCTAATAATTAACTTTTACTATTTTTTTATTTTTATAAAATTTTCTCTCATAGTAAATTATCTTTATTTTACTAGTAAATTATCTTTATTTTACTAGTAAATTATTGTTATTTTACTAGAAAAATATCTTTATTTTACTAATAAATTATCTTTATTTTAATTAATATTCTGTTTGCAATAATATAACACATAATTTTATACTTTTGAATGTAGCTATAACTTTGTGGTTATCCATTATAGATAAATTAAATTATTTAACTTTGTTTGAACCACTTTTATATTTGAGTAAATCCGACCGGTTTCAGAACGACCGTTCCTTCTTCAGGACAAATGTATACTGATTTGACAGTTTTGAAATATGGATGGGAATAATGTATTATTATGGTAGGGGTGGAGCCGTTGTAGGTATTAATGAAGAGTGGGTGGGTAGGGGCACAAAGTTAAATTGTTGCATTTATACATAATTGTATGCTTATACCTACTAACCAGCTATTAAACATTACAATTTCTTTTATTTCAGGTTCTATTATTAATTGTTTGTATACATGTATACGAATATTTTTTTGCTAAATTTTATTAGTTTTGTACAGGTACAACTCAAACTATTTAAATTTTTTTTAATTTCTACTATAATATTCTATACCTCACGAGTTAATTACATTCTTATTTATTCTGTTTTACTGATTTTGAAACACACTTAATTAATATCGTGAGTGTAAGCTTTCTTTTTTGATGTTATACTTTCTTATACATACTATTTCAAGCTTATATCATAATGAATCTTCGTATTAGTATTTTGCTAATTATACATGTGTTGTTTTCTTATATTAGGTCCTTACATATGAAATTGGCGTTTTGTATGGGAGGAACATTGTTATGGTACGCCCAAACGACAAAGAATTCAAACTCCTAATTCGCCGCAAACTACACAACACCCTGCTCCCCCCCTGTTCCCTGCTTCCTACTTCCTATCCCATCCGCCCACCCGCACGCGATCCCTTCCAACAGTTGAGAATGGCGAGCCGCCTCGGGCACACGTTAAGCCCGCGCGTGGATTCCCACTGTTCGCGCCCGGCATACTATCGCTCGAGTTGTACTCAAATATAACCTGCAATGTTAATTTAATAACCTACGGGTTTAGCGCTGATATTTCACCATGCCTGTGTAAACTTCGGTTCTGTCCTAAACTCGGGAGGTCCCCCTGGAAGCCGGAAGACGAAGACCCCCAACATCATGTAAGCTGTACAATTGTTTCCTCATTTGATTGTGTCCTTTAACGATAGACTGTAAACTCCCGCGCAAAGCCATCACTCAGAGAGTTTCGTTTAGGGATCTTGAGGTTATAAACACGATAGCTAGGATTGTGTAGTATGTATTTCTTGTGTTGAATTGTACTGTAATGACCTATGTACTGTGTTTTAAATTTGCAATACATGAATCTAGTTAACTCAATCCTGTTATTATTCTGCTACGGCAGGAGGGTTTCCTAGAGGGGGAGTATCCTGCCAGACGACTGAGATGCGAAGGAATTTCTGAAGCCTCGAGCGACCCACCACCTGAATAGAGGGTAAATCATGCCTCCCCTGAGAGCTAGCTTGGGACATGTTTGGGGGCCCGCTCCTAACACTGGCGTCCATAGTGGGGCCCAGAATTTTTTTTCATTTTTGCCATTGTCTCAGTCGCCTTACGGAGTGCTCCCTGTCGAAATCTTCCCCGCATAGGAACTGTTTGTAAACATTGATTGTACTGTGTCTTGGTGTTTTATACACAGTGAATAATGAATTCTGTGGGAAACCACAGAAATCCATGTGCAAATTGAGTCCATAACGCAGATTTGATTGCAATTAAAAAAAATTGCGTCAAAATTGAAAACATGGCCATTTTGTATTAACCAGAAAGACGGCAGCATTTAAACCGCGAATCTGACTGCGCACGCGCCGACCCCTTTGTTCACAAAGCAGCGGACGAGCAACAGTAATTCGCGCCAAATCAACGGCCCGATGTTTCACGCGGTAAATACATACCTAATCTCTGAGTTGCGCGCGCACCCACGCGCATCGAAGCACAAAAGTGCGTTTATCGCGCCAAACTCCAACGGCAAAAATCCGTTTGAATCAGGCAGAACAATTCCCTGTCACTATGCAGTGTTTTGAATAATAAAATCGCCCTTCTGTCACTAAGGTCGGAAGCAATGGAGATCGCTATTGTAAATTTGGTTTCGGAATTCCAATTACCTTGTGGATTCTTTAATTAAAAAATCTCACACTCACGTTTTTCTTGCACAATATACCGATCGGCCCACTTGTTGTGTCTGTCAAATTAGTACCACGTATATTTCACCAAATGGACAAAATAATGACTTTCTTTCCACATTCTACGTTATAGGTACCGCATTTTTTTTTCAGCATAAGTGTAAAGTGAATTGTTTTTTTTCCTTACAAAAAAAAGTGAAATAATAATAAAACCAATGATTGGTTCCATGAAAAAATAAAATAATTTTAATGTGGTTTCGTAACAAATCCCATATTCAGTTATTTTCATCCGGAAGTTTGTCCTTATTTGCCAGAAGAGTGCCTTTTGTGAATTTTAGTGCCTTTCTCAGTGCAAAGTGGTTTGTGAAAAATAAAAAACCCGTTTTCTAAAGGTCAGTCCTGGCAAAATTTTTTGGAAATAAATAAATACTTGTGAATTTCACAGTTTTCTCAAAAGTGGTTTGTGAAAAATAAAAAACCCGTTTTCTAAAGGTCAGTCCTGGCAAAATTTTTTTGAAAAAAAAATAAATACTTGTGAATTTCACAAGTTTTCTCAAAGTGGTCAGTGAAACACAAAAACCTTTACTACTTAGGTCTTTCCACGCAAAATTTTTTCTTGTGCCTTCCCTTGACAAAGATTCTGGTGTCATATATACCAAATTGTAGTATGGAATACAGTTTTCTATAACTATTTTAGAAATACCAACCAGTGATTACCAAGTGAAAAGTGCCTCACAAAATTAATTTTGCGTTTGCTAAAGAAAACCCCTGGCAATTTTTCACCACCTGGGAAACTCACAATGGAAAACAATCAAGCTATGGCATCATCCAATTTGGGCATCATTCCCAACGTGCACAACTTATCCAAAACTCACTTACAAACTGCCTTAAGGGATAGAGGACTCTCGCCATCAAGCAAATCTAAACCTACATTAAAGGCTTATGCACTTTTATTCAACAAAAAGTACATTAAGAGAATAAACCTCGCCCCCTCAAGCGAAAATAATTCACGCTTGGCTACGCAAGTTTTGAATAATCTTGTTCCTAACGAAGAACCTATGCCACAAGTAATGATAAAACAGGACATCGCACCCACCTTGACACAAGATAAAACCTACGATTTATACTCGTGGAAAATCAAATATAATGGCGTCTCCGATGTACTGGATTTCATTGACCGTATTGAAGAAACGGCTACAATCAAAAATATCCCATTCGAGATTCTACGAAAAAACTTCATAGAACTCATCTCCCCAGAATTGATACCCTGGCACCGCATTCAAAAAACTAAATGCAAAGATTGGAATAAACTCAGATCTGCCCTAATCTCGAGCTTCGGAAAAACGGAAGCCCAGCACCGGATCAAATTATCTTTACTATCTATTAAACAGCTAGTAAATGAACCTGTAGCAACATTCATAGAAAGGGCTGAATCCATTAACATCAAGCTTTCACATCCCGTTTCGGAAGCTGAACTATTACCAGTCATAACTGATGGCCTTTTAAGCAAATACGAGAACATCATTACCTCACAGAAAATTGCATCCCTAACCCAGCTAAACGAAGTCTGTCTCCTTCTGGAATCGTACCAGGATAGGAAAAACATAAAGAATGTGTCAAATAATGTAGTTGTGCCAAGCCGTTCGTCTGGTTTAAAACCAGAATTCAACAACAAAAAAGTGTGCTCTTTTTGCAAAAAAGTAGGCCATCTGGCCACTACTTGTTTCAAGCAAGCAAGGTTTCTGGAATCTAAGGAACCCCGAACTTTCAAGAGGCATCACTCTAGGGACCGCTCTCCTCCAAGCGACGAACTGCGCAACATTTTCAAGAAATCAAGGCACAACATGGAAAGGTTACAAAACCCAAGCGATGTCAGACCTCAGGTGGATTTCTCCAAGCCCCCACCAAATTTCTACATGAAGAGGCCAAAAAACTAAATAATAACCTCTCAGGCACCCATTCTGAACCAAGGTCTAAAGAATGGACTGATTGGTTAGCACACATTAAGTATTTTAACCAGACCTTAAATGTTTCTTCGGTTTGTTGCAAACAAGCTAAAGATGGGAGACCCTATGCTTTTTTCTCTGTTAACAATGTGCCCTTTTCCGGATTACTTGATAGTAGTGCATCTGTCAGCTGTCTTGGCAACAATGCTCACCTGCCTTTTGTTAACAGTGATTTTAGAATTTCGCCCCAATCGACACACCTGACGACTGCGGATAATGTTTCCCAACCGGTCATCGGTGCCCTTGCCCTGCCAATTAATTGTAACAATAAAATAGTTACAATCAATTTTCTAATAGTGCCCTCTATATCCCAGAATTTTATCCTTGGCGTTGACTTCTGGAAGGCATTCAATGTTGCTCCCCAAGTATTTAATACTCTTGGCAAAACCTCCACTGCTGCTCAAATTAGTGAGATCCGCACAATAATACCTCACGAAAATTTAAGCACGGACCAGGCTCTCCAACTAAAAGAAATGGTCAATAAATTCGAGTCAATATCTTTCGAAAAATGTGGATTAGGTTTGACAAATTTGGTTGAACACCATATCAAAACCAATGGCCCACCCATCAAGCAACGTTATTACAACTTAGCCCCCCAAAAACTTAAACTTTTAGAAAACGAACTTGATGAAATGTTAAAAATGGGTGTGGTGGTTCCCAGCAGAAGTGCATGGACCAACCCAACTCTTTTGGTTTCTAAAAAAGACGGCTCTGCACGTTTCTGTCTCGACAGTAGACGTTTAAACTCTTGCACGGAAGCTGATGCGTATCCCTTACCTCACGTTCACGCAACCTTAGACAAGCTGCGTAACGCCAAGTTCATCTCTTCTGTCGATCTCAGCAAAGCGTTTTGGCAAATACCCTTGGACGCAGAATCGTGCGAAAAAACTGCTTTCGTTGTACCTGGTAGGGGAATGTTCCATTTTAAAAGATTACCCTTTGGTCTAAAAAACAGCCCCGCCGAGTTACAAAGACTGATGGACAAACTTTTCGGTCCTGAAGTCGATAACAGCCTGTTTTGTTACCTTGACGACCTCATCATCGTCAGCGATACCTTTGAAAAACACCTATTAATGCTGGAAAAAGTTTTTCAACAACTCAAGTTCGCTGGTTTAACCATCAACTTGAAGAAGTCTGAATTCTGTAAGTCCCGTCTACGTTATTTGGGATTCGTTATCGACGAAAAAGGTCTAAGAACAGACCCCGCTAAGGTGGAAGCCATGGCAAATTTTCCCCGACCCAAAAACGCGAAGGAAGTCAAAGGTTTCCTTGGACTTGCAGGTTACTACAGGAGATTCATCAAAGACTTTTCCACTATCGCAGCCCCCTTAAATAAAATTACCGGCATCCGTAAAGGTGTCAGCAATTTCCGATGGTCTGTCGAAGCTGAAGAAGCGTTTACAACTCTAAAAAATGCCCTTCAAAAAGCTCCCGTTCTGAATTGCCCGGATTTTGCACTCTCTTTTACCCTCCACACGGATGCCTCCAATGTAGGAATCGGTGGAGTCCTTACTCAAGAATTCCCAGATGGCGAACACCCTGTAGCGTATTTTTCCCGTACATTAAACAAACACGAGAAAAACTACGGAATTACCGAGAAAGAGTTATTGGCTGTATTGGATTCTGTTCACCATTTCCGCGGTTACATAGACGGTAGCAAATTTACTGTAGTTACAGACCATAGTAGTTTGAAATGGTTGATCTCTTTAAGTAATCCCTCCGGTAGGCTCGCTCGTTGGTCCTCCCGTTTGTCTCAATACAATTTTGATGTTGTTCACCGTAAAGGCGCGGACAATATTGTTCCCGACGCCCTTTCAAGAATTGAACTGGCTTCATTAAATGTTGACACAATTGCCCCCCCTCCATCTACAAAAGATGAATGGTACTTGAAAATCTTCGAAGGTTGTAAAAATAACCAACAAAAGTTTCCTAATTTTATCATAAAAGAAGGACAACTATACCGTAATTGCAAGGTACCACTATCCATCCTCGAAGACTACTCGTGGAAACTTGTCGTTCCCCTCGAAGGTAGAGAACAAATAATTATTGACAATCATAGTGCTCCCGACTCCATACACCCAGGAAATTTCAAGACGTATAAAAAGATCTCCTTGAAGTATTACTGGCCTGGTCTCTTAAAGCAAATTCGCAATTACATCTCTAAATGTGAAACTTGTAAAGCTTATAAACATAGCACGGCAGCACCTGCCGGCCTAATGGGTAATCCCAAACGTGCCGACAGACCCCTACAATCATTGTCAATGGACCTCGTCGGACCCTTTCCCCGAAGTTATGCCGGACACATGCACATACTTAGTGTAGTGGATGTTTTCACTAAATTCTGTTGGATCTTTCCTTTAAAAAGAGCCAACGCGTCCGCCATCATCAAACTTCTGGAAAAACACATTTTTATACCTTACGGAACACCCAGAACCGTAATTGTTGATAACGGAAAACAATTTATTGCCCAAGAATTCAAAGATTTTCTTGCCAAATACGGAATCAAGGATATTTACTATAATACCTTGTATACTCCACAAAATAACACCGTCGAACGTTATAACCAAACAATCAACACAGCTCTGGCTATTCTAGTTGATAAAGATCAACGTACTTGGTGTAAAAACCTAGATAAAATTCAGGCTGCAATGAACAACACTGTTAATCTGGCCACTGGTTACACACCTTTCTTCTTAAAACACGGTATGGAACAAGTTGTTCATGGTTCTCTACATAGGAACACAAACTTTCCTACGTCAATTGCCACCACAAGCAACCCTACCGCGGACTATGCCCATCGTCTGGAAGAACTGTCGGCCATCTACAGTGAAGTCACTGATGCTTTGCTCCTGGCTCATCAAAAGAGTGCGGACAGATACAACCTACGTAGGAAACATGTCACCTTCAATACAGGAGACATAGTTTGGAGAAAGAACAACACACTTTCCCAAGGAGCCATGTATTTCTCTGCCAAGCTGGCACCACGTTTCGTGAAGGCCAAAGTTCTAAGAAAGATATCAGATCTAGTGTACTCCTTGTCTGACTGCTCTGGAAAACACATTGGTAATTACCATATTAAGGATATCGCAAAATCTGGAAGTGAGGAGTCAAGTAAAACTGCCCCCACTATCTCAGCAAACTTAAAATGATCCAGTGTGTATCACCACAACCTTTTTGTAAGCACACCAAGTCTTACAATGGCTGGCGTGTAAAGTGTCAATTACATGCCCACCCTTTCGTTGATAAAACGAATATTGTTAAAAAAAAATCATTTTTGTAAATTTATGTACAATCCACGGTGTAGTTTGCCCCGTTCATGTTCGTGAATTGGCAACCACCGTAATTTTTGTCTCACACGTTTTTTTATTTTTTTTTCTTTCTTTTTCTCACCTGTTCCAAAATTGATCACTTTAGAGCAGAGACACCCCTCGAGTGACAGTGTTCGGGAAGTCATGAACCCAATCATTGCCTCTCAACCCCTCACACTACGCAACGTTCATGCCATGGCACGCTTTGCCATGTAATGCAATATTGTAATTTTCACCATTTTTGTTTGTTGTTTTTTTTTCATCATATCGGAAGGAATCTCTTCAATTTTTTCCTTTTTATGTTCTGTAAATACTGGAGCGTCGTTCTAAAATCGATTTGGTAAACTCCAAAGCGTTAAATCACGACCCAGGACTAGTAAACCATCTCAACATGCTCCATATTTTACCCATCATGGTAAAGATAAGTGGTTACTCACATAATCACATTCCTTGTGTATAGTAGTTTTCAATTTTTTCTCAAATGTCAAAAATTGATGGCGTCCTACCCGAGCTCTTTGCTAACAAATTGGATTTTGACACATCCATTTTGAAATCATATGTATATAAATAAAGGAAAAGCCTTTAAATTGGTCTTTCCATCCTTGTACAAATCCTCATGGACTCGTTTCAACTAAAGTACGTAAAACCAAATACTCGGTCTTTTGTTGTTATAAGAAGTCCTCGATTTGTCCCTCTTCACAACATGTATGTCTTGTATTACATGCTCCAACCCTTACGGAAAAGGTTAATAAAACCTAACGGCAGCCCTGATTTCCGTACATAAATAACCGCAGTTTAACGTAAATCATCAATGTTTTGTTTGATCATCGTTTTACAAACATAGGCATTCAACTCCTGTTTCGCCATTTAACCAAGTATTTGCAACCTAAATTGCACATAACCTGGTATGTTGTAACCGCACAAAGGGTATGTAAAACCACAATTGGTCCCTTTTATTTGTCCCCACTGAAGTTTGCTGCAATAGACAGTATGTAAAACCATGTAGGTCTGTCTTTGTTTGTCACATGGTGTAAACAGAAATGTACTCTGTCATCACCCCGCCTTTATAACATACGAAGTGACATTAAATTGTTTACCTCCTTGTTATCCTATCGTACGCTCCTGGGCTACGGAGTTAGTTAATCTAACAAATCTTTATAAACTGTGTTAAAACAAGCATAGTTAACGTTTATTGTGTTGTATTTAAACGTAACCCTGTTACATTATAGGAGAGATCCTTAGAACATCCACCATTATAGGAGGGATCCTTAAAATACCTGCCGCGATACGAGAAGTTCGTCATAATCACTTTTTCTCATAGCTAAATGTTATTGAGCTGGTCGTGTGACATATTTGTCATGAGAACCATTTTGTACATTCTATTTTGGTCGTGTGCCATTCATTTGTCATGAGAACCATTTTGTACGTTCTATTTTGGTCGTGTGCCATTCATTTGCCATGAGTACCACCCTTTTCGTATAACCTGTTCCGGTCGTGTGTCATTTATTTGTCATGAGTACCGCTTTTATGTATAACTGTGTATAAACTCTGTACACGAGACGTGGAGACGTAATAACAATACTTACCGTGATTCGTGTGAACGACATAATATCGGCTTTGCTATCTTCTTTAGGATGCATTGTATAAACTCTTTGACTTCTGTCTATAATTGAGTTATATCTTGTATGTACTTACATATTTTGTACACTATACGTGGAGACGTTAAAACACTTACCATGAGTCGTGCGAACGAAATAATATCAAACCCTTTGTGTGCGATCTACGAAATGTAGTCCACAACCCTTTGTTGTCATTCAACGCCAATGCCCGTGGACTTCCTGTTTTTTACTTCTTTGCAAAAAGGAAAGAAGCCCAGGAATATCTACTATCCCAAAAGGACTAGTTTTCAGCTTCACTGTCAATTATGGGGCATAGTGCTGTGGGAGTTAATCGATTGAGCACAAAAAACCACCTAACTCGTTGTCTGGAGAACGAACAAGAAAACCCCCAGGTTTGTGAAATTGGAACAAGGGTCTGTCTTTTCTCACAATCATGTAGAAGTTTTTAAAATGACCCCTAATCTTTTGCCCAATACACGCGAAAGATTAGCCTCTTTGATATAATGTGTATTCAAATGTCTCCTCATCCTTTTTGATAAATGTAAAGAGTCAGGAAATCTGCTGGTTGATTATGTTTCATTTTCACATAGAGTTTGAATCGGAAATTGGTCCAGTCTCTAGCAAGTTTCGCAACTCGTCTCCCTTCTCCCCTCCTCCTCCCATTCCCCATGTTTCAGACTTATGTTATGAAGTTAAAAATCTGTCGTTGACCATATCTCGCCCTCACTTGGAGTTCGAATAGGTAACTGTCCGGTTATCTACAGGTTTTCCCCCTCAATCTCTGCATATGTCTCACCAGTTTTTTTCTCTCTTTTCTCAATTCCACGAAACACATTCATGAATGTTGGATATGTACGATATGCACTTGGCGTACCGTCTGTCTCCTTTTGACAACCTTTATTCATGAATTGGTTTCCCTTTGCCGTGACTAGTTCACGATTCTTTGTCTCGTTCTTTGAAATTCTACGAAAATGTTACCATCTCATGTTAGCATAGGCCATAGAGGGCCGGTTGTTTTTTAACCAAGACATATTGTCACTAGGCAAACGCCAAGTCATCCTGGCAAAGGAAAATGTTCATGTAATCACAATTTAGTTAGGAATCTCTCTTCGTCACTCTCTGGGTCGGTGGTTAAAATTTCGTTATTTCATTATCTGGACACATTTTGTTTCTCTCCAAACCTTTTCTTCATTGGTCCCTAGGCAGGTAAACTTCAAGAATTTTGCTCTAATAATAATTCCTCCCGGATTTAAAAAGAAGCCCAGGCGGATGTCATCACCAACAGCCAAGCTGAGCTTCACTTCCTGACAGCACGCGCTGTGGTTACAAGGTCTCTCCTGCTGCCATTTTCTACGCATTTGTTCCTGAAAGCACAGACCATACCGCCCATACGTATGTTGTCTTGTCGTGCCACAGCAAGCTGAGTTGTCCCACTATACTTTATGACACTCTAAACTACCTTTTGGGCACGCTAGCTCTTAGGTTTGTTCTTACTCTTGCTATCAATGCCAACCTTGTCGTCTCTTGCTCTGTCATGCAGTGACGCATATATCGTCATGTGTAAACCATCATTACCTTGACCCACCAGTATTCGCTGAATGCGCACCAATACAAGTTATCTTGAGCTACATTATGCTTCAATAACCATTATATACGATCCGTGTTTACCATAATAACACTTAGGATTCGCACTGGCATGTCTGCAGATACTGGATTCTTCTCTTCAATGACCTCTGTAACCATAGTCGCGGCACAGCAACCACAGTCTCCACTTCGTGAACTTCGACGTCTTCAACAAAACCAAGTGTTTTCTAAGGCCCAAGTGTACTCCTGAGCGTTGTCTCAAATGGGTCTGATTACAGTGATAATGTAATCCTTAGAATCCGTGAAGTCACGTCCTTTTCTTCGAAATTCTCCGAAACCAAACAAATCCACGCTTCACAAACTTAGCTCCAAGACCAATGAAACCTTAGAATCACACACTTTTTCTCTTCTCTTATACAAATGTATTGTCATTCTTTCAATTGCTTAACCATGTGTATTGTCATTCTTTCAATTGCATAACCATGTGTATTGTTATTTTCAATTGCATAACCTTGTATGTTGTTTTACACCATGTACTTTTCCCAAATTTGTCTTGTCCAAACATTGTATGTACCCCCACCCATTCCCTACAAACATTGTGACCCAAACTATAGCATAAAACTGTATGTTCTAGCTAGGAAATCTCTCAAGCAACGAATCTCTCAAAACCCCGATGGAAGCATAAGAGGATTTTTTTTTCTCCCTACAGCTCCATTGCCACGTCGCTTTTTTTTCCAAGCGCGGGGGGAAGTGTTATGGTACGCCCAAACGACAAAGAATTCAAACTCCTAATTCGCCGCAAACTACACAACACCCTGCTCCCCCCCTGTTCCCTGCTTCCTACTTCCTATCCCATCCGCCCACCCGCACGCGATCCCTTCCAACAGTTGAGAATGGCGAGCCGCCTCGGGCACACGTTAAGCCCGCGCGTGGATTCCCACTGTTCGCGCCCGGCATACTATCGCTCGAGTTGTACTCAAATATAACCTGCAATGTTAATTCAATAACCTACGGGTTTAGCGCTGATATTTCACCATGCCTGTGTAAACTTCGGTTCTGTCCTAAACTCGGGAGGTCCCCCTGGAAGCCGGAAGACGAAGACCCCCAACATCATGTAAGCTGTACAATTGTTTCCTCATTTGATTGTGTCCTTTAACGATAGACTGTAAACTCCCGCGCAAAGCCATCACTCAGAGAGTTTCGTTTAGGGATCTTGAGGTTATAAACACGATAGCTAGGATTGTGTAGTATGTATTTCTTGTGTTGAATTGTACTGTAATGACCTATGTACTGTGTTTTAAATTTGCAATACATGAATCTAGTTAACTCAATCCTGTTATTATTCTGCTACGGCAGGAGGGTTTCCTAGAGGGGGAGTATCCTGCCAGACGACTGAGATGCGAAGGAATTTCTGAAGCCTCGAGCGACCCACCACCTGAATAGAGGGTAAATCATGCCTCCCCTGAGAGCTAGCTTGGGACATGTTTGGGGGCCCGCTCCTAACAACATAAAGTCGATTTTTTTTAATATAATATATTTATTTAATCAAAGTATGTACCATTGCTATCTATGCACTTTTGCCATCTCATAGGTAGTTCATCGATCCTTTTACAAAAAAACCATTTGGACGGGAATCAATAAAATCTTTGAAGGCGGTTTGGACTGCCCCATCGGAGTTGAATTTTTTCCCTTGCAAGAAGTTATCCAAATTTCGAAAAAAATGGTTATCTGTTGGGGCAAGGTCCGGAGAGTACGGTGGATGTAAACAAAAAAAAAATCCCTTCATTATTGTGCCGGTTGAGTAATACAAGCAAAGATATTCAATTTCAATATCTTTGAATGCAACGCAGAAGTCAACGCGCGTTTGTTGATTTGCTTCACTCAATTCGTGAGGTACCCACCTTTCAAGATTTTTCACCTTCCCAATGTGCTTCAAGTGGATTAAAACAGTTTTATCACTAACACCGCAGCCTGCAGCTAACTCGGACGTAGTTTGCGATTGATCCGCTTCCACAGTAGCCTTCAATTCTTCATTATCAATCTTGGTCTCCGGCCATCCACGGGGCTTGTTCTGCAGGTCGAAATTTCCAGAACGAAAACGTTGGAACCAAAACGCACTGTGTTTTCTTTTGCGGCACCGTCGCCATACACATCATCTATCCTTCGAGCCGTTTCTGCAGCACTGATGCCACGGTGGAACTCGTACTCGTAAATAACCCGATATTTCAAGTTTTCCATTTTGTAAACTAAGTGACGCAAAGAAAAATAAAACAATTAGGGAAAAAACAAATGAATTATAAGTTTCAAAACCCAAATACATTAGTAAATAGCTGTATAAATTTGAATTTGGAATTCTTAACCAAAGAGAAGATATTTGAGATCAAAGTTGCCATTACGGCAAAACGCCAATTTCATATGTAAGGACCTAATATATAACTACTACTGCATTTTTCTTTTTACACTTAATTACTGTAATCAATTTGTAAAATTTTCTTCTAAAAACCCACCAAGGCGTAAATAAATAAAGCGTTTACATACCAAATTCAAGTGCAGTTTACACGCGGTAGAAGCGAAACTTTACCAATACAATCTCAACCAATACTTGAAAAGTGAGGTCACAATCAAAGCGACCAATGAGCGCATACCTTGCGTAATTTCCGTTTTATATCCAAACCAATAGAAGTCTTTAAAAGTGATATCATTATCAAAGCGGCCGATGAGCACAGTTGACGCGTCCTAGGTGCACCAATCGTCATTTCCGTTTCATTCGAAATCCAAATCACAGCCGTGCTTTAATAAAACTTATCAATTTATGAAAAGTTCTCGTAGTGATAAGATTTTTGGAGTGGGTACTGTGGATATTAAAAGGCTTCTCATTCCTATTCTGCTAAGTGGGAGATATTTCTACAAAAGTCTAACGTCGCCGGCTGGATATTATCTCGTAGATGTACACTTGATTTATTAACATTGATTTCCAAAAAGCTTTCGCCTCGCAAAGTTTTACACTGGGAAACAACCAGTGGACAAACTGTTTGAATATTCTACAGGGGACAAAGAGATAGAATTAATGTGATGTTTATAGATAGTAGCTTGAAATAACAAATTTCACTTTAAGAAGATGTTTTCTTCTCCACCAAACAAAAACATGATAATTATCTTGAAAAAAAAATATATACGACGAAAACATATTTTATTTCAATGTTTCAATCCTGCTCTTTTTATCAATATTTTTTTATGTCGTGTGAAGGGTCTATTTGAATTTCTGTCTATTGATGTTGCAAGGGGGGAAACTTACCAGCTGGAAGGACGTCGCGTCGACAGGAACTGTAGTAAACCGGCCGGTGCCGGTCGAGGAGATGGAAGAGACCAAATTAGCGTACGCTCGATCGACGCGACATCTTTATTAAAAACAATTTGGAAGGCGGCGGGTGCGGGTACCGCACCATTTATGGGATAACCAGCACCTCTACCATAGGTCACTCCAAGTGGTTCGCTACGTTTGGTGGCGTACCAGGGGTGTCCGGGTTTATGGAGTGAGGTTTGTCAAGGTTTGGCGGCAAATGCGTTTGCAAACCTACTGCGTGGTGGGCCGGATTGGGAGACTGGTTGAGGGAGACCTAACCTAGACCTCTCCAATCGGACTCCTCTACCCCTCGCCTTGCACCGCAGCAGGAGGGAGGATTAATACTTCCATACATTGGACTGGACTCATTGGCATCCAGATTCCTACCCACGTCTTTTTCCCTTCCAGAACATCCAGAAAACTCATTTTATTTCCAGAAACACCATCTACATAGCGTACCCAAAGTTGGAATAGATTTTTGAAGGATTTTTCTTCGTCAGAGCCTACTGTGTGTAGTAAATGTAAAAAAATGGAAAGGGGAATTTTAGCACATACTTTCAATGAATTCCAAAGTAAGGCACAACAGAATTTACAACCATAATGATGACTATTTAAGTATTTGCCGATACAGTAAGCTCACCTTTCGAATTCAGAGGCCATCTTAATGGAGAGACCCACTTCGATGGAACCTCCGTTTCTGAAATGGACGTTAGATTGGTCACGTTAACTGCGACAAGCAATTCATCTACAACAAAAAGGGAGGCTTATTGTGAAGGTAGCTTCGGTGAAAGTACACGTACACATGACATGTGATATGAATTTAAAGTTTTATAAGTTTTTTTTTAAATTGTAAACCAATCAATATACAACAAGCTAATTCATAATAACTAGAAAGCAGAAAGTTCCCTGCAAAAACCTTAATTGGTTTCTATGAGATCCGGCAGATCCGGTAGATGTGTAATTTAGTAAATAAGCACACACTTCACCACTAAAAATTTCACATCTACCGGATCTGCCGGATCTGTAATAATCTGTGTAATTTAGTAAATAAGCACACACTTCACCACTAAAAATTACACATCAACCGGATCTGCCCTGATGATGGACACTGCAACGATGTCCGAAACGTTGGCTTAAGAAGGAGGTAGCGCATCACGGCATAACACCCCCAAAACAAATAACAAAAATGCTTTTGGCCGTGAAAATCTTAAAACGTATCATTACAAAAAGTACATTATTTTTAATAGTTTTATCATCACGCCTTTCAGCATTTTTGGATGTAGGTATAAATTAAAGCAAATTTGGAATGAAATAAAATCGATATTTTGTTACAATTTAAAAAAGCTGGTAAAGAGAATTTTTAAAAAGGGAAATTTTTAACAAACTTAAGGCTGAATAGACACATATTGTTGGAGTGAGGAAAAACGAACGCCGGTAAGTCGTTTCACAGTTAAATTGCAGAGCACAAAGATAATATGTCGTGAAAAACGTTCTCTTGTGGAAAATGTCAAACGTGCACAAATGTTAAAAGAAGCATTTGTCTAAATTATGAACTCAGTGTCTTTCGTCATGGTGAAAGACAGAATCGAAAAATTGCTTGACATGGCATCAGCTACGTAAAGTGACCAGATCCAAATAGCCAAGTACCTTCCGACCTCCCGTTTCCCCTCACCTCTCCCACTTCCCACGTTCAGCCTTACAACATTCCCCAATCGGTGAATTTTGTAGTCTCAATGGCTACGGGTAGTTTGAACTCTTGCGCGGTATTAACGCCTGAAATAATGAAATATATTGCAGTTATTTATTTTCTTAATTTTCCCGTTTTTTTTAAATTTATTGTTTTCTTACAAATAAAATATTAAATACAAAGGAAAATAAAAATAGCCGTTCCTCTACCATGAAGATACAAGGTTCTTATGTTTGATGAGTGAAGTCTAATTCAATTAGGTATGTAAAATCATGTAAGTAAATAATAAAATATTTTAAATAACAACAAAAAGATAAGTATGGAAAACGCAAGATACGTCAATAACGGATATCAAGATTAAAAAAAAATAATAATAACCGATTCGAACTCCTTACTTTCAGGTAATTTTTCAATTTAAGAGCGTTTAACCAGCCAGCAGATGAAAATCCACATTTCGTCGAAAGTTGTTCTTACGATCGTGCAGGGCGGTTACAACGAGAAAGATTAATTATTCTCCGTGCCAGTTTTTTAAAATTATAACTTAATATCGAATTTATTTCAATTCAAATTAGCTTTAATGTATACCTTCATCCAAAAATGCTGAAAGGCGTGATGATAAAACTATTAAAATAATGTACTTCTTGTAGTTATTTTTTGATAAAAAGTATTTATAATTTTTTAATAATGTCTAATTTTAATAAGAATGTTAAAAAAATCTGAAATATATTAGTTTGCAAGTGCGCAAATAAATACACAAATGGACCAATTTTCGTCAAGAAACACATGTACGTACATATTTTTTAATGTTTTTATTGAAACTAAAATTAAAACTCTAAAACATGCGTTTGCTAGATAATGTATTGATTTATTTTACTTCATGATTATATTATTTGAAATGGGTGTGGTATAATACAAAATCTTTTTTGAAAATTTAACAAATCTGCCAACTATCTAAAATTATTGAATATTTTTGATAGTTTTTAGATTAAATGGGAGGTTATAAAAATAAGTTACGCCTAGATTTAACTTATTTTACTAACTTCAGTATTTTAATAATCTAATGTATTTTAATTATGTTTGGTTTTACATGGTTTATTTCTATATTTTACCGATGTTTTTATTTTTTTTTTCCCTAACATTACTCTAAATAATTTACCTACTAGGAAAAATAATATGTCCGAAAGAAAACCTTTTAGAGTAATAGATAATATGAATTAGGTCCGTAGAGGTTTATCATCCGCCCAAAATCGATCCAACCAAAGCAAATTCACTTTCTTCTCGGGTAAGAATACCGTGGGTCCTCCGGGATGGGGGGCTGGAGGAGGAAAGGAGAAGCTTATTTGATTTACAAATATAATTAACCTCAATCTCCCTGCTGGATCATCGTAACGCGGGTTTTGTTTCATTAGTAACAAAATTACTACGAACTATCTTTTCCGGAAACTAAAGGAAATATTATTTAGTACAGAGTGCGTGGTGGTATAGAGAATTTTTTAATTACGACAATCCAATTTGTGTAGTGTAGGTACCTGTCTAACGTAACTCATTCCATTTTATTTTAAAAAAGTAAACACCTAAAATTTTTAATTTTCCGATTAAGGTAGCCATTTTCAACATCGTGACACCCTTTATTGTGTTTTCATTTGTATTCTGTTTTCTTACACATTTCCGACAATATGAAAAATTGGTTTAATTATTTATTAAAATTGTGATAATAATTGTTTTGATGATTTTTTTAAATGTGTTTTTTTTTACATGAGCTCCACACAGGAGGCCCTGAGGAAAATAATTTCCCTCAGGGCCTATGTCATCCTTGGGGATGCTGTGTGGAGGGTTTTTTTTTAGGAAAGGAAGGAGAGGAGAGTTCTGGGAAGGAAAAGGATTTAAGGGGAGGGTAGGAATCTGGGGTTCAGTATGTCCTGGTCATCCACCTCCAAGACCTAGACAAATCTCACCCCATGAACCCAAGCACCCCTGCTAAATCACCAAACGTAGCGAACCACTTGGGGTGACCTATGGCAGAGGTGTTGGTTATCCAATAAAGGTTCCCAGGGCGACGGTACCCATTCCCGCCTCCCAAATTGTGTTGGTGGCTTTTAGGCCACTCTATGTTCCCTATAAGCCATATTAACTTACTTATTGTATTCAAGAAAAACTTGCAATTAATATTTGTACCCACCTACTAACGAATTAAAAAAATGAAATAAAAATGAAACGTATGACAGCTTTTTCTCCTCAAAGCATTAATGAAATAATATTACTTTTTTACAATTATTCATAAAATAAATATATATAAAAAAATATAATAATGGAATACTGCTTTTATAAAAACAACAACGCGAATATGGCTTTAGGTATTAAATTTAAGAGTTTGCGATTATTTAGAACATCGATCATAATAATATATTTTCACTTCAATTACTAAAGTCATCACTATAGCATAAAAGGGGTTCCCACAGGTCAACCAATCAACATTATTCAACAGTTCAACACTCGGTATTCAAAACTCAACGCCCTTGTTACATGGTTGTTATCCGTTAGCGGAGCGGCACCACCGAGGACCACAAGCCAACGGATTGGGGATGTTAATGTTATTAGAACACCCTTTGTGGGGTTAGCGAGATGACCTTCCTACGTACAATAAGATCTAATATAATCCGACGGAGTAGCATCTTCGTTGACCACAGGTCGAGGGAAATGAGAATCCAAAACAGTTATAGTATTGGGAGGCGGGTATGGGTACCGTCGCCCAGGTACATTTAGTGGATAACCAACACCTCTGGCATAGATCAACCCAAGTGGTTCGCTACGTTTGGTGACTTAGCCGGGGTGCCCGGGCTCATGGGGAGAGGTTTGTCCGGGTCTTGGCGGCTGATGCGTCTGCCCAGCTGTTGCGTGGTGACACCGGTTAAATGAGGTATTTTATCCTCTCTAGCCAAAATCTATCGACCCACCGCCTTGAATTGCAGTTGGAAGGATGGATTCATACGTCCGTCACTTCTGGACTCACTGACCACCCAGATTCTTACCCACTCCTCATCCTACCCCTTCCTTTCCCTAAAAAACCCTCCACACAGCATACCCTAAGATAAAGACATAGGCCCTGAGGGAAATTATTTCCATCAGTGCCTCTTGTGCGGAGCTAATGTAAAAAAAGTATCATCCAGGTTTCCATTCCATCAATCCATTTTTCCAGAGCGGAAGATACTATCAGTATCGCCTTGGTATAAAACTACCAATCAGACTTGAAACGTTGCTTGAAATGCCTTTAGACGTATTTGGTGACAAGATCTGAATAGCAAGATTCTTCTTCACCTTCCTCTTCCCGTTCTCCTACCCTTCCCCACTTACCTTCTGTCTCACAATATACCCCAATTGGTAACGTCATAGTCTCAATGGCTCCAAGCGATTCGGAGCAGTTGGGATTCTTTTGCGGTATTCATATAAAGAAATATTATTTGATCAGAAGGATAGATACTTCTTACTTCTATCAGATCCTATCATTGTTAATTTAATTAAATATTTTTTTCTTGAAATGATCATTTATTTATTTTTTATATTTGTATTTAAAAATAAAGATCGAAGTATTTTTTAACAACTCACGATGGTCCTGTGGTATCCCTGATTGGGCAATGGGGCTGAAGGGACTAAGGAGTAGAATGAGATGGGAAAGAGTAAGGTTGGGAGTTACCAGGCAATTCAGATGGGGTCACCAAACACGGTTGATATCATTTCAACCAGTTCCTGAAAGAAGCTTGACGCGGCCTAAGTCGTATTTGCTGATCAAATTTGAACAGCCATGTACTTCCCCACCTCTCTTTTCTGTATCTCCTTCCTCTCATGACTTTCCTCAGCCTCACAACATATCCTTATTGGGGACGCCATAGTTCCAACGGCTCCACAGTTTCACAGTCTCACAGGAAGATAGTTTGGTCCCCAGATGAGAATGTCATCATGGTTCTACAGGCTTTGATGTGATATTGTGTCGAATTCTATGACGACTGATTTGCAATAAACTATAATCCAACGCAACGGAGCACCGCAGGGAATCAATCTGGTACCTGCCTTAATTTAATAATAAATAGAACGGCCTTTGAGTTGCCAGCGGCCATACAACAGGCTGAATCATGCATGGTGAACAAGCCTAGAGCACCAATAACAATTATAGGATTACAATTCAATATTGCCATGCTTTTAAGATAGTAATAGGTAAAGGTACTTGATTAATACGTTACTCTCTCAGATTTACTCGTGTTCATTGGCGAGTTTAATTCAAATGAATTGATCGAATAACTATTAACATGAAATGTCGTAATAAAACCCTTGAGGGACGTCATTAGCATTCAAACAATATTGGATTGTTTTTGTTGTTTATTTTTGGGGTGCTATGCCGTGCTACGCTACCTCTTCCTTTAGCCAACGTTTCGGACAGCGTTACAGTGTCCATCATCAGGGCAGATGAAACGTTGGCTAAAGGAGGAGGTAGCGTAACATGGCATAACACCCCAAAAACAAACAACAAAAATACTTTTGGCCGTGAAAATCTAAAATATTGGATTGAATCACTGATACAATATTGTATTTGTAAACCTTTCTTGTAATAATTGTGTTTGTATACGGACAAAACTTATTATTCGTATTGCGTGTGTTCGTGTGCAAAGAAATAATTCATCATAATATTTCAATGCATAAAAAATAAGTTTTGATTAACTAATTAATTTGGGAGGCGGGTATGGGTACCACCGCCCCGAGAACCATTTATTGGATAACCAACATCTCTGCCATAGGTCACCCTAAGTGGTTGGCTACGTTTGGTGACTTAGCAGGGGTGCCCGGGTTAGGTTTGTCCAAGTCTTGGTGATAGCTGCGTCAGCACACCTGCTTCGTGGCGGGCCTGATCTAGAGAGACTGATTGAGGGAAGCATTTTGACTTTGTCAGCCAGACTCTCTCAACTCATCGCCTTGCAACGCGATTGTACGGATGGATTCATACATCCGTCACTCCTGTACACTGACCCCCATATTCCTACCCACCTTTTTCCTTCTCAGAACTTCCTTTCCTAAGACCCTCCATACAGCACTCCCTAAAATGACATAGGTCCGAATGAAAATTATTTTCCTCAGAGCATGTGTGGAGCAAACAGCTGGTATCTCGTCCAATAATTCATTCTAGATTTCAATAAAAAAAAACATTGCAAAAGGTTTTTTTTCCGAAAATGATTTTACAACTTTTAAGCGTTGAAATCGTAGTCTTCTCACAAATTTTGAGACAAGAGAGGATTTTGAAAAGTGTTTGAACGTTATTGAGGAGGGCAGTGAAAATAACATACAACTTTTGGTCATACTTCAACATTGTATTTAGTGATACTACAACACTGTAGGTTCCAATCATCTTTACATAAGTTTCCAAATAGCCAAAAACATTATTCCACGCGTTCCAAGCAATTTGTGCTTCCGAATAAAAAAAGTAATCTGAAAATTAGGTATCTGCTGAACAAAACAATATGTAAATCACTCGTTAAATCGGCAATCGCACCTTCGCTGTTTGCCGTTGGCTGGCCACGCGAAGTTTCTATCGCAACGCGTGTTAGTGAATGTTTGCTCGCCTAATTTAGAATATTTGCCGCCGTTTGTATAAACACCAAGAAAAACTCAAATGAAAACTCTTTCGCTTGTATTTACCTCGCGCCAATACAATATGCGCCGCATGTTTACCCGGTTAATGTAATTAGTTCCCACCGTCCAGGCTACCGTGGCACTATCAAACAAAACACTTCGGATTAGCTGTTTGCTTGTATAGTGTGGATATTCAAACGGACCTACTTAACCAACCAAATTCGAAAGATTTTTTTTAACCAATTTGATCCACTAAACTATCAGTGGCGGTCGGTGACTTTTTATATTAGGGATGCTGCGGTATATACCTAATATCAAATATAAATATTTATACCCACGAACAAGATGATACAAAAATAAAAATAATATATGCACAAAAATAATATGTCAAATTAGCTGTATAAATTATAAATCCTTTATGCTTCCCATTAATTATTACAGTTCTAAAATTAAATTAATTAAATAGATTCGAAAGTTATTCAAGATATTCAGTTATTCAAGTCAAACTTTTAAAATGGTCGCGCGAACAAATCTCTACATACCGAATTAATACACGCTTCTTTGTTATGCTATTCTGTACTGTGTTATGATCAGGGGTGTGGCGGATATTTGCATCCGCATCCACAAATCGGATTATTCGCATTAATTCAGATATCCGCATCCGCATCGGAATGAATGCGGATGTGGACGGGGCCAGGGTGGCGCGTGCCCCGCGCATGTTGCTATCTTTGTTCGCTAACAGACCAATAGGAAGACACACGTTCCCGTTGTGAATCAATTACGGTATTTGTTTACTGTATTTGTCCAAGTTTTTTGCGTGCTTGATGAATATTTCGATCTAAATAAAAATGTCGCCATCAATAAAAAGAAGTATCTGGACTTACTTTATATTAGACTAAAATGTTCCGAGACGTCCGAGTGTAAAAAATGTAATAAAAATTACTCCCGGAGGGACGTCCTACTACTTTCAAAAATCACCTTAAATCAATGCACACAGGGGGAGTATTATTTGTTCGAAAGCGCGAAGAATGAAAATCAAAAACAAAAACAGTTGAAGAAAAACAAAAACAGTTGAAGAAAAGCAAAGATGATGCAGGTATGTATATATATCTTGTTTTATAAACGTAGTTACGGTTTGAAACGATAAATATTTTTTTATTGACTTAACTACATTTTTTTCTAAAAATTGATTTAATTTAAGGGGGAATCTAGTCTAGAAACCCGATATGAACGTTTAAAAATCCGCATCCGCGGATGTCAAAATTTTTGCATCCGCAACAAGCCTGCGTTGGATGCTCCTATCGAATGCGTATACTACTTCAGGCAATATTTGGAAGTCGGTACTAAATGCGCATGCGCAAATATCAAACTTTTCTAACATCGTGAAATGAAGCAGAGAATCCACTGTTGCTGGTATTGGCGCGTTTACGCGATATTCGACACACAAGCATCGCGAATTGTGTTTGAATTTTGGCCCGGTCCCCGCTTCGCGTTTCGTTGTTTTTGGCCGCTGAAGTTGGGATGATGTCGTTAAATTTCAGTATTTATTGCTGTTTCCGACTAGAAAATAAATAGTTCAAAGCTTTTTTTAATACTGAATAAATAAATAACAATTATTATTATACTTTTGAATGTAGCTTTAAATTTGTGGTTATCCATTATAGATAAATGAAACAATGTTAGGTACTTTGTTTGAACCACTTGTATATTTGAGTAAAGCCGACCGGTTTCGGAACAACCGTTCCATGGGTTAGAGGCTTTTGAAACGTGACTTCAGCGGAGAATGCACAAGGTCCCATGGACTGACATGATCACCAAAACAGAAATTTTCAGGCGGGCTAGAGCAGATGGAGAATGGCTTACATTAATAAATTCAGGGAAATTTCATATATTGATCACATACTTCAAGGGGAGAAGTATCACTTGCTCTAATTCACATTGAAAGGCAGGATAGAGGGTCGCCGAGGGCCTGATAGGAGACAAATGTCTTGGCTGCGAAATGTACGAGAATGTACCGGCATTAGAACTTATTAGAAGTGTGGCGGAGCTATTCCAGGCAGCGCAAGACAGAGAGACATTTTCCAGAGTGATGGCCAACGTCGGGAGGACTTGTTAGGGCACACCAAGAAGAAGATTAGCAATGCCTAAAGAATTGTGCTAAATACCTCGCTCGTTCATGCTCGATGGTTTTAAGCACATTCGAACTTTTCTAAACGTGCGTACCATCTCGCTCGATGCTTTTTTGTTCGATATCGAGCGAACGGCTCGCTGCGAAAAAGATTCAAGGTCTTTAATTATTTTTCTTGTGTCGAGCTGCTTGAGCGTATGGTCGCAACGATGAGCATGGTTCCAAGACAACATGTTCGATCTAGCCAAATAGTCGAGCATGAACATACGTTACTACCTTAATTGTGATATATCGAAACAAAATAATCCACTTTCTTTTTCAACAATGCTTAAAATTGTTTCGATGTATCATTATAATGTAATTCTAGCATGTATTGTCAGTATCAAAAATAGAAAACTTAATACATAAAAATTAATGTTTCTTTGTATGTCCCCTATACAGTCCCTAAACCATTCGTCCGTTGCAATTAAACTTTGGTGAGCTGTTGTACGCATGCCCGCAAACGTTTCTATATATACTGGTGAGCTCCGCATTATGAAATTTGCATAAAAAATGCAATAGGTGGCACGCGAGCTGCTTGAAAACTGAACGTACCTGGACTGAATGTATGGAATGCGATGGGAAGGGGATGGGAAGGGGACGCTTTAGAGGAAGGGGAGGTGGAAGGGGAACGGGATAAATGATAAAAGACACACAGGGCGAAACCATTTCCTTATTAACTGACATTGGAACGCACGCCGGGAACTATAAAGTATTATATAATATAAAGTTCTATTTAATAAGGTCTTCATTTTCCATTTTGATGATCTTTTCTCATTGGCCGTTCAGTGATGAATTTATTGAAGGAATTCATATTTATTAGTTATTACTATGATCTATAGGGACAATAAATCATGTGCAAGACACTGTATTTATACATATAAAGTGTCTTTGAGTAAGGGTTGCCAACTATTTCGGTACCAAAAGTCTCCCTTGAATCCTCCTTTTTATTATTTTCCGGAAGAGTAAGGTAGGTTCTCACTAATGTAATGGGGTCCAAAAAATTTGCTCAAGAAGGAGAAAGCTCAACATAGTTTTATGTTTCAGAAGTCAAGCAACATCATGCTTTTGATCCTGATATTTTTAACCATGTCATAATATTTTATCCTCCTTTATCTGCTGCACGAATAACCTTTACCTAATTTTCCAAGTAAACAACTTCCTTCTGCATATTAAAGTCTATTAGAACAATCTCAAACGAATCTTAATGTACTAAACGATTGGCTAATACAAAATATATTAACAATAAATATTAATAAAACCGGTTACATGATCTTAAGCTCATCTAAAAGAATAATACCATCGCATAAACCATTACAAATAGAAGAAAAGACCTACATATCCTTGATAGCGAAAAATACCTGGGCTTATATATTGATAAACATTTAACATTTAAACAACACGTAGAAAAACTAAATACAAAAATCATCCCATTAATTGGTGTATTTGGTAGAATTGCTCATCTTCTACCAACAGAGGTAAAGAGGGACTTATACTTTAGCTTAATCCAGTCCCACCTAAATTATTTAATAGAAATATGGGGAAACACATGCATTACGTACTTAAACGACTTACAAATAATACAGAAGAAAGTTATTAAAAAACTCTTCAACTATAACCCAGACACTCCCACAAAAAAACTATACCAGGAAATGAACCTTTTGAAAATAAGAACATTGTACGAATATAACATATGTCTTTTAATCTACAAAATACAAAATGGACTTATACACACAAACACAACATTTATAAAAACATCATAAGTACACGAACATTATACAAGACAACACAATAAATTGTACACAAATACTGTCAAGACTGAAAGTGGCAAGAGAAGTATTGGTCACGAGGGAGTTCATATATATAATTAAATACTTTTATTTTTATTTCTCTTTCTTACATTTATATGTTATATTTTTGTTTTATTTTATATTTTACATGTACCTACCTGGATTTTATTGTTTATTACTGATGTATACCTAGAATAACACAACTTATATCTGATATTGTACCTAATATCTAAGTAACTCCCCCAATATGTACCATTATTGTTAATTATTATTGAATCCATTAATGTGAAATTATGTACACGCAACCTGCCAATTTGACTGTCCTAAAACGGGAAACCTTCCTAGTTGGACAGTCAAAGCTTCCTTTTATATTGTCATATCTTGTATGTAATAAATGTAATAATAAAAATAAATAATAAAAATAAATAAATAATCTCCTTCCAGATAGCCTAAAAACGGAAAATAACATAAAAACCTTTAAAAAAAACTATTTAAACTTAAAATGTTGGAACAAAATTAAAAATATTACTTCTTACTACTGTATCTACTATTATATATGCTCTGTATTTAAGTTAAGAAAGCGAGATATTATGTTTCTTTTAACTTAATAATAAAAAATAAAAAAAATAAATAAATAATTTTTTTTTTAAATAAACCCTATTATTTCACCCCCAAAACCATTTGCAATTTCTATAAAACCTGCCTACCTATGTAAACGACCAAACGAACATAAACTTACTTTTAATCCTATGGGTTCATTAAAATATATGATCTTTCTTTAAACCCATTCAATTAATCGAACTAACACCAATCTTGTAATTAATTGGCAAAAACTTATTGACTGTGATTTGTCAAAACCCCTTCAAGTCACAAAACGAAAACTTTTAAGGAAACGATTAAAACAAGTACATAAACATTGATGAAGTCGCTCAAAATGTATATGATAGATAGAGTGATTCAAGAGGAAGGTTTATGTGTATAAAAACATGCTTATTATAATAGAGAAAAGTCGAGAAATTCAAATATTCAATTCAGGCAGCGGGCAGCGGGCAGCTGGCAAGCGGGTGGTGTGGATTTTATAAAGGTTGGGTAATGGCATTGTTTTTCGTTAGCCACAGCAACGTGTGGCCGGGTCTGCTAGTATAATGATAATACATGATTTGAGAGTTCAGTAATTTCATCTACGCTTTAATCGAAATAACCTCAAAAATTACGCATAAATTGTAAACATTAAAAATGCGCTGTATAAATTATTTGACCATTTTGTAGTCCGAAGACTATTCTACATGAAACCACCGAAAAGTAACATTCCCAAAAATTTGGCTCAAATAATTTTACCGAAACACAGTCAATATCAGTAATCCATTTTTTGGTTAATCTAAATCTTCTGCGTATTTATTGATCATGCAAACTTATTCGAAAACCATTGTTGTTAAACTCAATCAAATTAATTCTATTAATAAATTTAATCATTATCTACCAATTACTAATGTAAATACAGGTTCCCAATTATTGCTTGATATTTTATTGGTTTTTATTTTATTTTATTGGTTTATTATCGAGTACTAACATTAAAATGTTGAATTACTAGCGCTTAAAGCAATTTCTTAACTAAAAAACGTATTTTTGAGGAGATTTTATATGTAACCGGCGAGGCGCAATCTAAATTAGCCAGTTAATATTATTACGTAAAAGACATCTTTTTAACGGGGGCTGGTTTCATTCCAAGAAGATACAACTTTCTCATAGATTTATTTATTTATTTATACTGCGTTTTTACAGATTGTTCACACACATGTGAGAACAACCCAGTTATAAAAACGCAGTTAATTATACAAATAAGATAAAGTAAAAATTTATATACAATCAAATAACCAAATAATAAAATAATAATTTTGGAACAGATAAAATAAAAATTAGATAAAAAAAAAACAGTTACATATAGAATTTAACAAAAAAATCTAAGTTTACTCAAATAACAATTAACGAGTGGCAAGATAAGAGACATAATTAGAGACAAACATGATACACATAATAATTTATCACATATTTTTCAGCAATCGGAGAGCATTTTTTTTGAATCCATATAAACTATCGACAAAAATATCCACTTCAGCACACTCTATCTTATTATACAGTCGACACATTTGGGTCAGAGGGCTAAAATAGGCGATATTGTTTTTAAATGTATTCAGGTGAAACATATTATGGCGTCTTAAGCAATGGGAATTGGGAACATTTATATCAATATTGCTAAGACACAATGAAGTATCAAGATGGCCGTGAATTATTTTATGTAAACATATTAGATCAGTCAATTGCCTTCTGATTTTAAGTGTATTAATTTTGAAGTATTCAAGTCGCATGTCGTACGATCTTAGATGTTCATGTAATTGACATTTAAAAGATAACAGTCTTAGCATTTTTTTTTGAACTGATTCTACAATGTTTTCATACTTGCAGTAATGTGGATTCCAAATAGTGCTTCCATATTCAAGTTTACTTCTAATTAAGGCATTGTAAAGGGTTAGAATTGATAGAGGATCTTTGAAAGGTATACATATTCTATGAATAAATCCCATCATTTTAAATGATTGGTTAAATTTATTCCCCGCTTTTCGAGGTCGATAGTTACTGGGATTTTCGAGGTTTTCGATATAAGGTCTAAAATAAGTATCTTTATGTGTATTTTATTTTCAGTTGGTCAAAAGTAAAGCTCTTAAAAAATCAAAAATATTTGTGAAAAAAAATGTAAGTTTATTTTATGCTTCACTTTTAAATTTTAATTTACAATTTTTTCTATGCGACACCTCACAAGAGCGCCACTGTCCATACAGTGTAAAGACATGGGCACTCGGTTGGGCAGCATTGTGAGACGGGTAAAGGTGGGGGCAGAAGGAAGGGATTTATTAATGCGGGTCTTGAAGAGGCCCGGACGTTGTTGGACGTAATTGATATTTATACAGGGCTAGCAGCTGGCCACTATTAAAGAATCTGCTATACAAGACGCCATGAAAGCCAGATGTAGATACTCGAGTTTCTATGGAGCTCCAATACTTGAGCCGGTCTAAGATACGTACTCCAAGCATTTCAGTGGAGTCTTTATTGCTACTTTTTAACATTTAATACATTCCTAATATGTTTGCAGCACTTTCCAGATTGTAGGAAAAACTACTGCAAGTAACTTATGAACGGGGACAATAATTCTTCACTTCTTGAGAATAAATAAACATTTTACCTTTCTCACGTAAAATCTCAATTTCGAACATATCGCATTTTTACCACATTCGAAGCAGTCAATCCACACAACTTGACGTGCTCCACCAAAATCTAATTAATTTTATCTCCATGGTACATAAAATTGAAGAGCTTTCACGATTTATTTCTCTTACCTGACATCAAAACCTCTTTGGTACTGTTACTGTGCTAATACATAAGACTTTTATTTTATTTCCGATCAGATATCCCAAAATCCCCCTACAATAACTGTCAGATTGTATCACACTGTTGTCAAGTCTAGACAGCTTACAGCTCGTAAAACAAACAAGTACCCGATTAAAAAAAAAACAACGGGTCCTTTTATTTCGAAAGCCTTTCCTTTATAAGTTGTGAGCTTGTTATATAACATTTACAGTGATGTTTTTTCGGATCACTATCTGTGATGTATTTTTCACTGAGTTATTTCGAGAAGCACTGTAGTCGTTCTTAAAAATGTGACTGAAAGCCTATTTGTAACTTGTAAAGTTCTGCCACTCAATGTTTCTTTGTTCCAGTTTATATTTCGGCGAGCCGGTCACGTGTTCAATCAGGCTTTAGTCTGTAGAGCCTCCGGCCTCCTTCACTATCTTGCTTTGTGACTTGTGATACCACCCCACCCCCCTACCAGCACCCAGTTCCCACCAACCCCAACACTCTCTTCTCTGCTACCCCGGTCCGGTGCTAACCTAAGGCAAACTTGGAGGATATCCAATTGGGAAAAATAAGACCAACTTTCAAAAGTTCTAAGTGGAGACGAGAATTTGTAATTGGTGATTTTCTGAATTTCACAATAATAGAATAAAAACAATTTATGAGCGTGATGAAAATAAATTCAATCTGTACATTAAATTGGTCAGTAATTTCTATTTATGCGTTAAGAAGTATTGTTTCATATCTAAATAAATTATAATTACTTTATACTAATTATTTCAAATAAATTCTTTTGAATTTCACCGCACGATGTGTTTAACATGAGAATCGTGTTACCAATTAATAAAGGAATTCATGGAACGATTTTATCGTTTTTCTTCCAGAAATACCTTACCTTCCTACATACCGTCAAAACCGTTCATGTTTATTCACGTTTTGGGATTTGTTTTCTTTGTAGTTTATTTTTGGTTTTCGGTGTATGTTTAGGTGAACGTCAATTCGTTTTAATGGTGATTAGAAAGAAGAAGTTGTATAAAAGTAATTTGACTATAGTTTGTACATATTATGAGTTACTTCATAAATTGCAAAATTGCTTTAAGGCATTATTTTTTAATTGATGAACTAACGTTTAAGACAAGTTTTTTATGCATAGCACAAAGGGTAACAATTATTGTAAGTAATAATTATCAGCCTGAAACACTCTTCTTTACAGAAAAAATCTTCATAGAAAAGATACATGCCGCCAACGGGACTTGATATAGCTCAGTGGTAGAGCACCTGACCGGCAATCAGAAGGACACGGGTTCAAGTCCCGTTGGCGGCATGTATCTTTTCTCGGAAGATTTTTTCAATGTAGATGAGTGTTTCAGGCTGATAATTATTGCTTATAATAATTGTTACTTTAAGGCAATTATTGAGCATGTAACGATTCCTGAGGGGGGGAACATTGGTCCCGAAATGTGTCGAGATATTAATTCTTCCTTCATTGTTGAGGATTGTGATTCCATTCAAATTTCCATTTTGGACAAGGCTCCTCCTTTCCTCGTGGCTTTGTGCTGCCCAGGACACCGATATACCGGAAGCTAGTGATACTTTATCATTCCTGCGCTTTGGTGACCTGTTTCTCCTGCCTTCCACTATGAGTCAGTCAGTTTACCAGTCACTACGAGTTTCTCCAAGTTGGAGTCCTCAGTTTTGCAAGCAACTTGCCCATAATATCTTAAAATACTTTATAGAAACAGTTTAAAGCCTATTGTGGATGCCCAGCTCTTCCAGAATGGACACATTAATTTTATGCGTCTGGCTGTTAATGGAATTCTGAGCACTTTTCATCGCGCACCACTTAATATTCACTTTTATTATTTCTATTATTAACATATTTTTATTTACTGTACTGTTACATAGTACTGTTACTATTTCAGAAGAATTATTCCACGGGCTACTACTTCTATTTATCTTTTGTATAATGTTAATGTAAGTACTTGCATACTGCTTACTAACCCCGTATGCATGGACATTGGAGGGTCTAGAGTCGTTCAAATAAATGTAGCTTCGTTCAAAAAAAGTAGAGTCTTGACGTGTGCGGTGAAGGAGGAAACCATATGTTTCCTTATAACGCCGTTGGGAAAGTGGTGGGTCCCCTCCAATGTACTGTTACATACTGTAAAAAAATCTACCGCGCTAACCTGGCAAGTTATTTTAAGAAATTTACAAAAATATAGAATCGGGCAAAAATATATTTTTTCCGAAGATTAGGTTAGTTTTAGTTTGGAATGTGATCAATGGAATTAGTATTCAGAGTTGTGAAAACATATAACCTAAGAAAAAAAAAAGAAGTTTTAACTTTGGCACACGAAAACAAATTTCAATTGGGAGGCGGGTATGGGAACCGCCTCCCCGGGAACCTTTTATTGGATAATCTACAGTCCTGCCATAGGTCACCCCAAGTGGTTCGCTACGTTTTGTGACTTAGCAGGGGTGCCCGGGTTCATGGGGTGAGGTTTGTCCGGGTCTCGGCTGCGGATACGTACGCCAACCAGCTGCATAGTAGGCCGAGGAAGAGAATGGTTGAGGGTGCCCCTTTGACTTCTCCAGCCGTACTCTCTCGGAACATCGCCTTATACCGCGGTGGGAGGGATGAATTTATACGTTCGTCACTCCTGAACACACTGACCCCCAGATTCCTACCACCCCTAATACCCTTTTACTTCTCAGAACTTCATCTTCTTCCTTTCCTAAAAAGACCCCCCACACAGCATCCCCAAAGATGACATAGATTTATTTAAAATCTTTGGTGGAGGCTCTTCCCAGTACTTCCTCGGTTTCTGTTCTCTTTAAGTGATGTTATCACTGGGGCTGATCCTACGGGTCCTACAGTTTGGGCTTAGTGGCTCAAATTATACGGGATATTTAACTGCGGTCTCGTGTACCGTGTGGGCAAACAGTGCCAGGACTAGAGGACCTTTAATCCTTCAATAGTCTAGGGCGAAAGGTCCTCAACTCGTGGGTCGCGTGTTTATTGGTGGATCGTGAAAGTCATAAATTGCTTTGAAAATAAGGTAGATATCGATCGACGAAGAAAGACAATCTAATTATAAATATTGCACCGACCATAACCTACAAAATCTATATTTGCTGTGTTTTCCTCAAAAAATGGTATTTACAGAAAAATGCCACCCCACCCATTCATTGAATAACCAACGCATCTGCCATGGGTCACCCTAAGTGATTCGCTACATGTGGTAAATTAGCAGGGGTGCCCGGGTTCGTGGGGTGTGGTTTGTCCAGGTCATGGTGGCAGATAGACCCTTTGACCTTTACAACCAGATACTCTCGTCTCAATGCCTTGCTCTGGATTCTTACTCACCCTCACACCAAAAACTTCTTCACTTTTGTTTACTTAAAAAGACTCCCCATAAGCATCCTCAAAGACGACATTGACCCAGAGAGGAATTATTTTGTGATACGTTCTTGGTTTTTTGATTATTTCATTCTAAGCAAATATATTTCACATTTTTTTTGGTTGTCCCTCTGTAAACAACTATACTCTATTCTTTCAAGCCTTAGGTATCTAAAGCTGTGTCCACTGCATTTAAAATTTTGTCTCTTCTTAGTCTGAACTTGACTTAATTATGAAATTGGCTCATTTAAACAAAAAAAAATGCATACATTTATCTTCCCACTTTAAATATTTTAAAAAGGTGATCTTAAGGGTATCCTTGACGGGTGAAAGCAATCGGCAGTTAAAAAAAAACAGAAGTTATAAAATCTCGTGAAAGCCACGCAGCCAACGTAGGGATGTAGGTACGTATAATTGGTGCGATTTGAATTTGGGAACTTTCGTCTAGGGCCTGCTATAATATATCTAACTTTAGCTATCGCATCAATCCGACCTTGTGATTGTTTACTGTGATTTTCGGTCAACGGTCTTTTCAAAAAATATAAACAACACCTGTTCAATTTTTTTTCCGCTCGAGGAAAACGTTTTATCGCAAACACGTAAGTGCAATTATTAATTCCCTGCTAGATGGTTCCGGGGAAAACTTTATCAATTTATTTTTGAAATTATGGACTTACTGGATTGTTTTTCTTAGAGTGCTTAGCTGTCAAATGCAACCTTTGTTAGAACCCTGGATTCGCAACGTCCGTATAGCAGCTCTAGCTACTTGTAATATACATAAATAACTTTTCACATACAACCTAACCCATATATAACAAATGAAAATAATGGAATCCTGTCAAATTTAACCTATAAATAGACTAGGCAGAATTGATTTCATTACTCCATCTCCAACATTTATTAAATAACTCTCTTTAAAAGATTTATTACCCTTCCAATCACCCTTCTGTTTTAATTCTATTCATAATATGTATTTTACCTGAAATATCCTTGTAATTACTATATTCATTTATATACCTGTACGCCTGTCTCGACACAAGTATACCCTAGTGAGACAGGCATACAAATAAAACCATTGTAAACATATGTTATTATAGATAAATAAATAAATTAAAAAAAACATATATATATTTTTCTTCTGGTTTCTTCCGATATCGGAGGTTGGCTGTCAAATGAAAATCTTTACTCTGAATGCTGCATCCCGGAACAACCCTGGAAAATAAATTATATAGTTTAGAAGTGTGTGAGGTGGCCTGGAGGTCAACATCCTCTCTATTATGCTCTCAAATCACTTCAATCCTTCAAATACTGTTTTTACTTCAAATATTGTATTTCGATTCTCCAAATATAGTTTCCAATACCTTAATACCCACGGTGGAGAGGCGAAATTGTATGCTACCGACATCTATTGGATAAGTCTACAGCCTCCATGATCTATACAGGTACATAGGAGCCATCTACGTCTTGAACTGAGAAAGTTTCTTATGCATGTGAGTTAGATTATTAAAAAAAGATTTCATTTGAGACGCAAAAATATTAGCAAGCACTTATAATTTCCGTGTAAATTAGTTTTAATGATTTTAAATAAATAATGTACATAATTTTTATGTACCCGCCTCGGAACAGACTTAGTCTAGTGAGGCGGGCTACTAACTTGTGTGTATATGATTATTATTACAATAAACGACCGGGTTGCCGGCAAAATTAAAAAAAAAAAAAAAAAAAAAAAAAAAATTTTTAGAAACACGTTTTCTTCGTTGAGTTTTTCAGTATCATTAAAAAAGATTCTTCATGCTACTTCTTTTGCCATTTCACGAAATTACATAAACGAATACTTTAAATGATATACCTCCTATCCGGTAACGACTAAATAAATAACTAGATCTCTAAAAATACCGTGGGTTGTGTAAATTATCTCTTTCTGAAAAGCGTGTTGCAGTTTGAGAAACTCTGGTCCCGAGCTTCTCTACTTCCACATGCAAATATCCCCTGCAGTAGAGATGCTAATTGTCCGCCCCATTATGGCCGATTGTCGATTACAGCAAACTGCAAACTGCAAACATGCACTTCTAAGAGAGAGGGTCCTATCTGGAGCTTTTAGCATTATTGGACGCCTTCGGTTAAATCCATTCAACCGTCCACTTCGAGATGAGACAATGGAATACACTGTATTCCATACATGCATACTTATTTCGTCATTAAATTATATAAAGGTTTGGGGTTATTAAACTCTCGAATTATAACGTCTCCACTCTAACTAACCGGCGAACATACCTTGACCTCATGACACTTTATAAAATCTGCAATAACGTTATCGACTATCCTGACCTACTGAAACTAATAAACTTCAAAATACCATCCAGAGTAACAAGGCTTAACAACTTATTCCACATTAGCCGGACGCGTACAAATGCTGGTGTCAGGGATCCAATCAGAAGAATGTGCGAATCGTTTAATCAAAATCAAAACCTCAAGGATTCCGACTTATTTTTTGATACACGCAGTACTTTTAGTAGAAAATTAAAGGCTGTTTTCCTACAAAGTACAATAACTTAGACATTGCTTGGTTTATAATTTTAACTACCTTTCTTTTTTTTTAAATGTCTGTATGATGTTATTTTTTATCTATATATATTTTTGGTCTTACCATCAAAATTTTTTCAAAATCAATTTGTAAACATTTATAAGGATATTGCTTTTATAAGGATATTTTATAAGGATATTGCAATTTTTTTCATCTCTCTATTTGTAAAATAATATTTACTTATGTATATACATACGTCTTTTCCGTATTTAAAGGTAAAAATATTTGTATATGTTTTCATCTGCTGTTAATGTTAATTGGTGAGAAATAGTTTGGATGCAGGCGAATTCTCTATTAATTGTTTTGTATATTCTTGTCAATTGACGTCTGTATCTGTATTTTCTCCTTAATAAAAAAAAAGAAAAACGTCAATATCGATGTCAAGTTTTGCATGCTCTTCAAATTTTCTCATAATTTATGAGTTTTTCGACATTTTTAATTTATTTTTCTGACAATTTTCAGCACTTTATCCAGGTTTATGAGAAAATGAAAATTGCAGAAAATTTCAGACAAGAGCTTTGATTCCTTATCGGGATCTTACTAAAATGTAGTCTAGGCAGAAGTTTTTCAGTGTTGTTAGGAGAATTGTACTTCGCCTTGAATAGTCTACAATATTTTGACGGTTTTCATCTTACAATAACTGAGTGCTGAATTTAGAGAACTTATGAAGTTTAGACATTTCTGAAAGGTGTGGGCGAAGTACTCCTAACTTTATCATCTATCGGAGGTTGGCTGTCAAATGAAAATCTTTGCCCTGAATGCTGCATCCCGGAACAACCCTTGAAAATTATAATTGGTGCGATTTGAATTTGGGAACTTTCGTCTAGGGTCTGCTATAATGTATCTAATTTTAGCTATCGAATCGATCCGACCTTGTGATTGTTTACCGTGATTTTCGGTCAACGGTGTTTTCAAAAAATATAAACACCTTTTCAATTTTTTTTCCGCTCGAGGTAAACGTTTGATCGCAATCACGTAAGTGCAATTATTAATTCCCTGCTTGGTGGTTCCGGGGAAAACTTTATCAATCTATTTTTGAAATTATGGACTTACTGGATTGTTTTTCTTCGAGTGCTTAGCTGTCAAATGCAACCTTTGTTAGAACCCTGGATTCGCAACGTCCGTATAGCAGCTCTAGCTACTTGTAATATATTTATCTTCTGGTTTCATCTGATATCGGAGGTTGGCTGTCAAATGAAAATCTTTACCCTGAATGCTGCATCCCGGAACAACCTGGAAAATAAGTTATATAGTTTAGAAGTGTGTGGGGTGGCCTGGAGGTCAACATCCTCTCTATTATGCTCTGAAATCACTGCAATCCTCCAAATACTGTTTCTACTCCAAATATTGTATTTCGATTCCCCAAATATAGTTTCCAATACCTTAATACCCACGGTGGAGAGGGGAAATTGTATGCTACCGACATCTATTGGATAAGTCTACATCCTCCATGATCTATCTACATAGATAAACTTTTAAAAATTTGTCTATCCTGTAACGGGAAACTTTCCTAGTTGGACAGGCAAAGCTTCCTAATTGTAATTTGTACTTTATTTTGTATCTATAATAAATAAATAAATAAATAAACTGAAGTATTTTCGTCACAAAATACGTGCGCGGATCTTTTTTAAATGATTTTATATAAACTAAAGTTAAAATTCTGAAAAGTAGCTTTCCCAGATAATTTATTTTACTGCATGATCATATATAGATATGATTTGAAATGTGTGTTGTGTAATACAAAATTTAGTTTGAAAATTTAATAAATCTGCGATCAATATCGATGTCCAGTTTTGCATGCTCTTCAAATTTTCTCATAATTTATGAGTTTTTCGACATTTTTAATTTATTTTTCTGACAATTTTCATCACTTTAGCCAGGTTTATGAGAAAACGAAAATTGCAGAAAATTGCAGACAAGAGCTTTAATTCATTATCGGGATCTTACTAAAATGTGGTCTAGGCAGAAGTTTTTCAGTGTTGTTAGGAGAATTGTACTTCGCCTTGAATAGTCTACAATATTTTGACGGGTTTTCGACTTACAATAACTGAATTTAGAGAACTTATGAAGTTGAGACATTTCTGAAAGGTGTGGGCGAAGTACTCCTAACTTTATCAGCTGATTACAATTTGATCAAAAGCTAAAACGGACCAAGAATGGGGTATTTCCACAAACGAGGGATTCTGTTGAAAATATACGGAATATTAAAAGATCATTTTTCTGATTTTAATCATCCTACTAAAAATTTTTGTTTGTTATGTTTTCATTCAATATTACTGATCTAAAACTGATAAAATCAAAACGGCCCGTCGTTGGCAAATCGGATTGTTACGTCACAAGCGTCGCTCAGTTGGGTCAGCATAAATAAACACTGTCGGTGAGCGTCCACGCTCATGACGTCACATGATAGCCTCGCCCCAAAATATCGTTTCAGCGGTAATTCAAAAATTGGAAACTTTGACTGGCCGTCGAAAATTTATTCGTCAACATAAAAAATAAAATAAAAATGCTGTAATCATCGTGACTTTTAAACAATAAAAAGACGTCAAAATATCCCACTGACATTTAATGGAGACCACTCAAATATTTAAAAAAATCACCAGGCCCTGATCGACCATACGCTGTTCACCAAATGTAGTATGAAAAACCCATCCACAACGTAATTTTCCAATTTTTAAGTACGAAAATAACAAATATATATACAGCTATTACTTTAAAAAACTATTATTATAAAAACGACGTTTTACAGCATCACTAAATTGTGATAGAATTCCAATGGATTGAAAAAAAAATTGTAGCACGAAAATAAAAAATTCGCATTTTTGTGAAGCAGAATTTAACGATATCGAGTGACAGGGAGTCAGAGTCAGTTTATGGGTTGTATTTTCCTAGAATATAAATCCTTTAAAGCTCCGTCAATATACACTATAACGTTTTTAAACTCACTGTACGGAAGGTAGTATTTCATGTGAGGTTTTTGAAATATCCTTTGACAAAAAATATATTATATCCCTTCATCGCTTTCCTCTGGGATGGTAATCTGGATATAGGTGTTATCTAAATTTCCAGTATAATGGTGAAATGTTGGTTTTATTCCTTTGGAAATATTCCAGTGCACCCGAAAACGTGAAAAATGGTCGAGAAATGTTTATTATTTTTCATTCTCCGGAAGAATTTATTTAAACTTTTGTGATATAAACGATATATTTAGAATATTTTTTGAGGAAATAATAAAACGATGAATCTATAACTGATTCAAATTGAGTGTTTAAAAATATTTATAGTCATGGAAATATCATTACTTTCTGTGTAGGCATTTGGTTTTGGTCGTTAGAGTAAATACTTTCATTGATGTGCTTGGTGTAACACTAAGTGATCAGCTCAGGAATGGGGGCTGCATCGAAGCCAGAGTTAAGTTAGCCCCACAGAGGTTGAGCATATTGAACACTGTAACGGGCACTTAAATAGTAAACTGCTAACCCGTACAAATCGCAGGTGTACCCGACGATTGAATTTGGCCACCTCTGGTCTGAAGCCCCAAAATACTTAATTAAAACCCTCAACTCTGCAAAAAAGGGAGGTCCGTTAGAAAAATTCACCTATCTCAACAAACATATTGCAATCTTTAGAGCATAGGCGTCGGGTGGGAACGCTGTCCTTGTTCTACCGGTATTTCAATGGATGATGCTCTTGAGGTTGCACAGTCAAGAAACACGCCAAGGGCCCAGCATTTGTATAAAATTGAAATTTGTCACATGAGAATGGGCCGTATCTACGACTGGTGCGATTTGCCGGCCTCTGTGTTTCCTCCCTCCTACAGATGAATTTCTTCAAGACCCAGATTATCCACAAAAACACAAAGATGATTTATGAGGAAAGTTATTTTCCTTAGGGACCATTCATTTGGGAGGCGGGTATGGGTACCGCCGCCCCGGGAACCATTTATTGGACAACCAACACCCCTGCCACAGGTCACCCCAAGTGGTTCGATACGTTTGGTGACTTAGTAGGGGTGCCCGGGTTCATGGGATGAGGTTTGTCTAGGTCTTGGTGGCGGATACGTTTGCCCAACCACTGGTAGGCGAGCTGGATCGGAGGGGACTGATTGAGGGAGGCCTCTTGACCTCTCCAGCCGGATTCTCCGAACCCATCGCCTTGCACCGCAGTGTGAGGAATAGATTAATACATCCGTCACTCCTGGCCACACTAACCCCCAGATTCCTACCCACCCCTCATACCTTTTTCCTTCCCATATCTTCTTCTCCTTCCTTTTCCTTAAAAACCCTCCACACAGCATCCTCAAAGATGATATAGGCCCCTAGGGAAATTGTTTCCTCGGGGCCTCCTGTGTGGAGCTAATGTAAAAAAAAATATTATAACGTGAGACGATTTAGGGAGGAAGGGGGTCGACCATGTCTTATTTTTTCTTACAAGGGAGTGGGAGGGAGTCAAGATAGTTCTTACGTAAGATCACAAAAATTAGCAAAGCGCGAGCAACCGCGCTAGTGCCGAGATTCGCTCGGATGCGTATAGGTAAACGATTTTCATTTCCATTGCAACGGACCCGTGCAAACAAACATTAAAACAAACCAAACTTGTTTAAATTTTTTTCCTTTAGATTCTTACATAGTAAATATGAAACAGGAGGAGAGGGTCGGCCTATTCTTATTTTTTTTTTCTTATAATGGGGGGGGGGGTCAAAAACTAGCAAAATTCATCTTACGTAATAAATGAATGGCCCCTTAGAGCCTCCGGTGCAGAATTAATGTAAAACAAAACCGCCGCAAAAAATTGCTTTCAAAATACTATCTTATCTTGTCTAAGATTCATTAAAAACATGTTGTTCCAAAAGTTTTATTTTTTATTTATTTACATTTAAACCCGCTAAACTACTAATGTAGTTTGTCAGCAGGTACATAATGACAACATTGGTACATTTTCAAACATTGTATACATATAATTTTATAATTTTGATGCTAAATATCAATTAAATAGATTATTTAAATTACCGAAATAGTATATACATGTAAGTAGCCTTAGAAGCCTTAAATAATAAAAAAGTACAAATGGATTTAGTATGATATGATATAATAAAAAAATTAGTATGTTATGATATAATAAAAAAGTACAGATGGATTTAGTATGAACAAATGAAATATAATCACAAGTAAATTAAAAGTTTCATATACATTAGGTATTACAAAAATTGTAATGAATTTACCAATTCCTTCAATGTGAGTTTCAATAAAGAATACAAGGACTTCGGTAGGGCATCAATATAAATCATCCCTATCTAATAGCCATTTCCTTAGTTTATATTTGACTTAACCATTAAAAACGTTATTATTTTTGATTGTCATTGGTAGTTTATTGAATATTTTGAGTACAATATAGTTTAGGGTCCTTTCACCCTTTAATGGATTAAAAGGAGACGTAAAATGCCCTCTATAAATGGGTTCGGGATTTCGGGAACCCATCGCCTCGAAAACGCATCTACAGGCTGTCGCCATGCGCGATTTTAATGGCCTTTGTCTACATAGAAGGCTCAGCCTCTCCTCGCACAGTATCTTGATTTGCACATTCCAACTTTACCTAGGACGGCCCACTATACGTCAGTCCTCTAAAGGTTTATTCTTTCTACCAAAAGCGAGAAAAATATTACTGGAAAAACATTATTTTAAAGTAATATACAGGGATTATTGGTTTTATGAAATTTTGCTACGGGGAGAGAAGTTTGGTGCTGCGGCACTGGCTCCCATTTAAACCTAAGTACCCAGTTTTTAGTTTGTTTTAGTTTCAAAACTTATAAATAGATAAGTTGGCTTTAACTTAAAATATGGGTTAAACACACTGCGATGTTATGATTACTTTCGGAACTTTATGTGCAGAGTGACCGGTACTTGATGCGTAAATTTGAAGAATTTATTAAGTATCTATACCAGTGAATTTTCTCCCTTTCATGCCGATTAAGACAGTAGGTAAAATAATTAATATTTAAATAATATTTTTTTATTACTAAAATATCAATAATTTTATAATAACACCAACAGCTCGGAGGGCTTTGAAGCATACAAAGGAAGGTTAACACGAAGGAGTTTCCTTTTGGGGTAAGAAAAACCTATTCGAATTTAATGTTTCAAAGGCCCGATACGATTTTCGATTTTCACGGCCAAAAATTATTTTGTTATTAGTTTTTGGGGTATTATGCCGTGTTGCGCTACCTCCTTCTTTAGCCAACGTTTCGGACAGCGTTGCAGTGTCCATCATAAGGGCAGATGTGTGCCCTGATGATGGACACGCCCGATGGAAAAGCCCGATCATGTCTGATAACATCTAAAAAGGATCGAAATGAAAATCTGTATCGCAATGAGAACCTTGGCTGTCTCTCAGTGGGATCTTGAACGAGATGGGTGTAACTCTAGGCTCCATCAAAGCCAGAGTTATGTTAGCCTCTCAAAAACTAGGCGTACTGTGCAGGACCTGCAGATACTTTAATAGCACACAACCGCTAACCCTGTACAAATCGCAAGTGCGCCCCACAGTAGAATTTGGCAGCCAACTCAGGTCTGGCCCTAAATTATCTGAAAAAAACATTGACTGCAGAAATGGGCGGTCCGTTTAATGGATTTCCCTATCGATTGCAATATTTAGAGCACAGACGTCAGGTAGGTATACTGTCCTTGTTGTACCGGTATTAAAATGGAAGATGCTAGCGTCATTGTCGCATCGGTAACGGTGCAAAGTCGGGAAACAACAAACTCGCGCCCACCAGATGTATACGGTTGACATTTGTCACGTGAGGAGGGTCGCTTTTACGACCTGCTCTTTACTACAACAGTTCGGCTGTGGAATGATTTGCCGTCCTCTGTTTTCCTGCCTACTACAAAAAGGATCTCTTCAAGACCCATGTTTACTTCTTCCTTTCCTTATAGAGATCCTCCATACAACATCTTCACAGATATAGGCCCTGACGGAAATTACTTTCCTCAGGGCGTCCTGTGTGGAGTTGATGTAAAAAAAAACTTCCAGACACTGATTCCCTACCCATCCCTCCTATATTTTTCTTTCCATTCACTTACACTCTTTCCTTTCCGATCCTCCACTCCTCCATATACCATCCCAAAAGATGACATTTCAGCATTGAAACTTTGTTTGAAACTTCTGCTATTTTATCAATATATTATATACTAGCTGGTACCCGGCATGTCTTGCTATGCCATTCAAAGAAATAAATTGATTCTCCCTGCATGTCCTTTCCCGTGCAACCCCATCTTTTCCCTGCCTTTCCTTCCTGCCGCTAAAGTACATGAAATACACACCTTTCATTATATACCGCCTATGTTAACTCAAACTGTATAAACATTAGTAGTTAAGACGAAATAAAATATCTTGGAATAACGATCGACAATAACATCAAATGGAAAAGTCAAATAAATTCCACAGTACACAGAATGAGAAAACTGATCTATATATTTTTTAGACTATCATTATCATTAAAAATAAAATAAATATATCATTAAAAATACTTAAAGATATCTATTATGCATTTGCGCACTCTGTACTACAATATGGAATCGTGGCTTGGGGGGTGCATATAAATCAACCCTACTCCCATTGGAAACAATTAAAAAAATACTAATAAAAATCATTTTAAAAAAGCCCTATTACTACCCAACTGTATATGTTTTTCAAGATTTCCCGGTTCCCCCACTTACAAAAATTTATGACAAAATTGCACTACTACAAATACATAAAAATTTCTTTAGTAAAAATTAAATATTAGTACAAGAATAATATCTGTTGGAGTATTAACCGTGCCACTAGTACGAACCACAACAGCACAGCATCACTATATATTCAAGGGTATAAAATTATTTAATAAATTACCCCTTGATATACGATCGGAAGAAAGCTACAAAAAATATATAAAAAAAAATTAAAATACTCTAGTACCACCTCATAACTTTACTTATTATTTAGAAATATGTTTTTCCCTTATCAATACTCTGAATCATTTATTAACTAACCTATATTTTTATTACTTTTATCTGTAGTTTCTCATAAAATCACTAATATTTTTTGTTAAATTACTAATATTTTTTGTTTTAATTTATACAAATGTAATTTTTTTTAGTTGTCCTCTCCTAAACACAAGCAGCCGTTTTATCAGGAGAGTGATTGAAATATTGATGTTTTTATTATGTTGTAAAATTGTAACCTTGTTATATGTTTCAATAAATAAAAAAAAATAATAAAATTTAAAAAAAATGTTACTCGCTGATAGCGTAGTGTTGGTGAAAGAATTTTTCAAATCGTGTCAGTAGTTTCGGAGCCTATTCAATGCAAACAAACAAACAATGAATCTTTCCTCTGTATAGTATTAGAAAATAGTAGATAAATATAATATGTGATTTTTCTTAGGTAATCGCAATCGGTTCACATAATACGTATTTTGCATCAAGTACCATTCACTCTGTTCTCTCTAAGAAGATCTCGCTTTGATAATAATTAAAAGCCAACACCGCCTGTGGAATATCTTATTCGGGGGAAACGTAATCCTTCTCGAAAGTAAGGAAGTAAGGGAACTGGAACCGGAACAATGATTGATTACACGGAGTATGACAAATAATATGAATAACGCTACGCCAACGTTTCAATTGGTCCTCAGTTGAGAGTAATTAGAGGTGGAGCTTGCCTTGCCTCGGGATATTCCGGCATGATTAATATTCTCAAGGACCTAACTCGATTATTTCAATAGGGGGAGATTTACCAGTTACCATTTACCATTCACTCGGAGTGTGAGAGTACACCACCACACCATTACACGACTACACGAATAGTATCATGTTCGCAAAGGAGAAGAGATTGTCAATTCGCTAATGAATATTATCAAATGTTGGTCTTAAAACGTGGTAATGTTTGATTCATCTTTGTATAATATTTGATTATTGTCCGTTTGTTTTTACATGAGCTCCACACAGGAGGCCCTGAGGAAAATAATTTCACTCAGGGCCTATGTCATCTTTGGGGATGCTATGTGGAAGGTTTTTAAAAGAAAGGAAGGAGAGGAAAGTTCTGGAAAGGAAAAGGGTTTAAGAGGTGGGTAGGAATCTCGGGTTCAGTGTGGCCTGGTCATCCGTCTCCAAGACCTATACAAACTTCACCCCATGAACCCGGGCACCCCTGCTAAACCACCAAACGTAGCGAACCACTTGGGTGACCTATGGCAGAAGTGTTGGTTATCCAATAAAGGTTCACAGGGCGGTGGTACCCATGCCCGCCTCTCAAATTGTAATTAATAATTTCTGTCATATTAACGTTTGAGGACTTAGCAAGTGTACCCGAGTTCATAAGGTGAAGTTTGTTCGGGTCTTGGCGTTGGATGCGTCTGCCCACCAGTTGCACGGCAGGCCGGATCGGGAGAGATCGTTGAGGGACTTTGACTTCTCGGAACATAATCTTGCACCATAGTTGGAGGGATGGATTCGTACGTCCGACACACCTGGACACACTGATCTCCAGATTTCTACCCAACCGTCATACCGTTTTCCTTCCCAGATCTTCCTCATCTTTTTTTCCTAAAAAGACCCTCAAAAGATCCACAAATATGACATATGACCAGAGGGGAATTATTTTCCTCAAGGCCTCTTGTGTGAAGCTTATGCAAAAAAATGATGTATGACTTACATAATATAGTACACAGATGTGTAGCAAACTTCTATTACAGATGATTTTTCTACAATTTATTATAATTTATTCGAATAGTTTGGAAATTGTCTGAAATTTCATTGAATGAGTGTTTTAAACCGTTAAGCTGTATACCTATATACACAGCTATAATATACGTGGCTTGGCGTATTTCTGCATATCGCTCGCCGTACATTCCCATTTCGAATCGAGCGATTTGCTGAAATACGTTAAGCAACATACGAGTATATTATAGCTGTGTGTGTACACAGCATTATCTACACTATGTATGAAATTAAATGCGAAAGTGCGTGTGTTTGTTTCGTTTTAAACCATTAAATCGATTTTAAAAATTCACCAATAGAAAGCTACATTACCAGCTACTAACATAAGTTTATAAAAGTAAACTCTGGCGTGATGAAATTTGTATAATTGAAAATGTGTGTATTTCATATATTTTTGCGGCAGGGAGGAAAAGCAGGGGGAAGGTGGGGCTCGCGGGGAGGGAAGAGACGAGGGAGGGGGAAGGCTGGGAATGTGGAAGGGAACGGGGACGCACGGGAAAGGATATGCAACGTTGCAACGCATGCCGCGTACCAGCTAGTCGTTTAATATATATGAAATACTTCTAAATGGGTGCATATTTTTGGGTTTTCTTTTCATTCTTAATCAGACATAATCAGTCATTTTCCTCTTATTTTGAACGTCAAGTCTGCAAATTTTCGACAAAATTATCAAAATTCTGCTCCAAGAGATGTGTTCGCGCATTTTACATGGGATTGATTGGGTATTGCATTCGCAGACTTGGTGGGTAGATATGTCAAAATCCTGAATTTATCCCACCTACCTAATCTTTCCTTCCTAAATGTCACCATAAAAATTGTTGCAAGAAAGTACTCGACTTTGGAGAGGTGACAGTGTGCTTTGCTGCTCAGTACAAAATAACATTTCAGACAGGGCGCATGTATCGTAACCTCTTGCTGTAAGAATATTGCGATTTTTAAATTAAACATTGAGAAGTGTACACCAAAACTGGAGATCAGCGAGGCCCCATCTACAACGGTGAGTCCTATTTTCCTTATTCCAATCTGGGCTTATCTAATTTTCCAAAAGCACAGATCTGAACTATCGACTGACTATCCTTCAGTTTTACGAGTGTACGTTATTTAATCGTCCCGTATAACTTGGCGATTTCACGTAGTTTCGGGACTGGTCCTTTGAGGGTTGCATAGGCTTTGCTCTGCAGCAAAAGAACAACGCCAATTTACAGTGGAGTCGCAATTTCGCGACACCAAGATGGAAAAAAATGAGATGATTTTAGAAATTTCTTGCAGGCAGTAACCTTCTCATTGTATTGTTGGTAAAGCTTGTAAGATTTCATCAAACTCAAAATTAAATTGAAGAATTGTATGAACAATTAAGCAACCAACAGACTCTTATAGAGTGATATACGATAGAAAGATTGCTGATTTTTATGTAACATAAAATAGGAAAATTCCTATTAGCTTAAACATTCAAAAAATCTACACCACAACACATAGCAGAAAAGAGCGTCAAGCTAAAAAAGGGGTTATGCACAACAAAAAGCACCCGCGTGGCCGAGAGGCAAAAACGCCTGGTGATAATTTCTTGAAACGTCGCGTCGGGGTCATGTTCCCAGTCTCCAACATTCCTCACTACAAGACCCACACTGAACAAATCACCTCTAGAAGTAAAAGAAAACCAATGTCGCCAATATACATCTTTACGACTCCTCTGCCCAAGACAGACAAATTAAATCGTTAATCGGTTCGTTGGCTCCCAGTAAGTATTAGTTTCTTTAAAACAAGCTATAAAAAGACTTGCAATCCGAAGGTCGCGGAATCGAACCCCAAGTAGGCAAATAAATTTTATTTAATTAATTTGCATTATTTCATAATTAATTCATTTAAATAACGTGTAATATATTTGCGGCACGTTCCAGAGTGGAAGATATTCTCAGTATCGCCTTGGTGTAAGACCACCATTAAGAATTGAAAAGTTGCTTGAAATGGCTTTAGCCGTGGTTGGTGACCAAAGCTGAATAGCCAGATACTTCCTCACGTACCTCTTCCTCAACTCCTCCTCATCCCCACTATCTTCAGCCTCACAAAATACCTCAATTGAAGATGCCACAGTTTCACTGGTTACAAGTGTGAGCATCTGGGACTCTTGTGAGGTAAATGCGTTTGCAGCAAATGTTAAAATGATATATGAATTGATTTGCGTTGAAATTCTATGAATGAAATTCGTTTTGCATTTTTAAAAATGCGCAAGTAATTGCTTGGGCGCATGGAATAATTTTTTTATTATATTTTAACTTTTTCAAAATAATTAAAATAATTTTATGTGTGATATCGTCAAAGGGGATAATTCTTTGATGGGATGGCCTGTATACGCCATTACAGTCACAATCTAATTCATAAATAAATAAATAATCAAACTGATTGACCAGTTTTGTAAGATTTTTGTAACAGAAATATTGTAAAAGTAAAAAAAACTGAATAAACATTCTTAAAAAAAATATATATATATTCTTTATTAGGAGGCCCTTCTAGCAGTTTCATTAAATTATTTATTTGGTAGTTGGAAGCGGCTCAGTGCTTTGTGCGGGGTGTTGATAATGGGTCGTAGCCAAAGATATTCAAAAACAAAAGAGATATGTTATTAATTAGAGTAGTTTGCATACAAAAATAATTTGTTCATTTCGTTGATTTTTTGAAGATGTGCATTAGTATTGGTTAACAAAATATTTTGAATACGGGAAGAATTCGTTCATTTAGTTTAACGTTCGTTGTGTTTATTCGTTAATTATTCGTTCATTTAGTTTATTTGTTAATTGGTAAACAATATCGGCGACACCCGGAAGCGCAGTCCCACCTAGTAAAAACTGCAGATAGCACATCTACTTATATTTCAATATCTTTGGTCGTAGCCAATGATGACATCCGAGGCAGAGCGATTAAAATCCTCGGGTAATAATACAAAGGTTACTGTTTGAATGCACAAATGGATGAAGGTTATTTTTTATGATAATCCATAGTTAATTTAAAATAAATTAAATTTTATATTAAGTCATTTCAGTGTGGTAGATTCTCTAACTATCGCCATGGTGAGAGATAGCTATTAAAAACGGTAACAGTTCGTGGTCTAAATTATGGTATGGATCACATGGATCACAACACAAGCAACATTTTCCGCTTACTGTGGTGGTAGTAGGAGATTTTCAAATTTCGTCAGGTTATTCGAAACCTGGGAATGTTCATCTTTAAAATTTGAATACTAAATTGAATAACTTAAATGACCATACTTTTTTGATTACCTTATTTGAAGAGAAAACATATTATATATTAACGATTCTTCTAATTTTTTTCGCAAGTTGGACAAAACCAACCATAAAACAACTCAACTAAAAATTAGAAAAAAATATGAGTTCCCATTAGATTTCTAAGAGGCGGGTATGGGTACCGCCGCCCAGGGAACCATTTATTGGATAACTAAACCTTTGCCGTAGGTCACTCCAAATGGTTCGCTACGTTTGGTGACTTAGCAGGGGGTGCCCGGATTCATGGGGTGAGATTTGTCCGGGTCTTGGCGGCGGGTATGTCTGCCCAAAAGCTGCGTGGCAGGCCGCGTCGGGAGAGAAAGTTGAGGGAGATCTTGTAACCTCTCAAGCAGAACTTTTTTGAAACATCGCCTTGCACCACTCTGGGAGGGATGGATTCGTACGTCCGTAACGCCTGAACCCAATGACCCACAGATTCTTATCCACCCCTCATACCTTATCCTTTACAGAATTTCCTCTCTTCATTTCCTTTAAAAGACCCTCCATACAGCATCCCCAATAATGACATAGCCCTGAGGGAAAATATTTTCCTCAAAGCCTCCTGTGTGGAACTTTTGTAAAAAAAAAATCTCAAAAACGAAATAACTTATTCGACTAAACACAACCGTTAAGCGCATGAGGCTAGTGGTCACTGTGTTTGTCATTTTGACAAACGTTACAAATCCAGGATTAAAATTAGAAAGAGTTAACGAAATTCGCCAGAAGTAAGGGAGAAAATAACTTCTGACACACGGTCACGCCCACGACACACCTCTATCGATTTATCTTTTCAGTGAGCACTACCCCTCTACCTCTGTGTATAATTAATACAATGATTCAGAGGCGCCTCATTACAAAGTGAAGTAACCTACATAGAGAGGAGTATGCAGTGAAATATGTGACATTCATAGTGCAATCTCGAGGAGTAGCGGAATGAGAGGTCGTCTGGGTAATGTACCTTTCCTGTGTCATGGCCCACATTACATTACTTTAATCCTTCCTCGGCTTTTCTCAAATAACGAAAATATTTCTTCCCTGTTTTTTTTCTGCGACGTTTTCGTGATCCGAATACCACGAAGAGGAATCTGCTATTATTCTTGAATAATAACATATTTATTGTTATTTTTATTATTGTTGGGTGGATGTTTATCGGTTCTCTTATTTTGTGTTTATAAAATAGTCTGGTAAAGTTATACGAGATATTTTGTGTCTATTTATTTCGTTCAAGATAAATATCACATTTAAAAAAAATTTCAACATCCGAATATTATCTTGTCAGAAAGGTAATTATTATGGTGTCTTGGAACATGATCATATTACATTATTACAAAATAGGTATGTGTTATTTTTAAATTTAATTTTCCTTTGTTATACAACTTATCGAACGGTCAGTGGCTGAATTCGAATCACGTTTGGGTCCCACTCAGGTATCGCGTGTTCGATTCCTCGGCCGGCTAAGTCCTCCATCACGACACAAGCAACATCATCAAATATTTTCAGGTTATTCGTTATCTGGGATAACCGACCGACTAACCGTAATTTTAACTAAATTATAAATAAAGGTTACTGATTTTGCCTACATTTTTTTATAAATAGCTACGTAAAATAGGGAGATATCTTACAATCTTAAGTACCTAATTAAATAATTATCAACTACCTGAAGTTCCCGGCGTTCCCGAGTTTTATTCTGCAATAAGGGGTTGGAAAAAGGGAAGGTTTTTCCAAATCCTTTATGGACAGTGATTTTCCTCTTCTTTTGAAGGTCAAGTGTGCAAAATTTCATCAATCTCGAAAAAAATTGTAGATTTGTACAAAAAAACCTTAAAGTCAAAACGCTGATACAGCATATTTTACAAGAATAATTAGAAAAGAAATATCCATTCCTGGACGATTCCCATATTTGGTATTTCTAGCATCAAACCCCACATAAATATAAGATAGATTTGTAGACTGGTAAATAGGTACAACTAAATGAAAAGGGTAAAAGCCAAGACCATAATCCTAAAGGAAACTTGTTATCATGTCCTTTCTGATTTTTTTTTAAAGAACTGAAATTGTGAAGATATGATAACAGGGATTAAGCTAGTAGCTGTTCGAAACTGTGGTGTTGAAAATGACATGCCCTTATGAAATAACATATTTGATACATTTTCTTTCCCTGTCCTGTCAACATCCATCTATAAAACGCCTCCAGGCGTCCTTGTCCTTCACTAAGTCAGCGTCCTTCGTTCATAGTGAACATGGCCTCTTCTCGCACAGCCTATCTAATAGTTTGACCCAACTTAGCCAGGTACCGCCCACAGGACGTATTTGAAATAAGTGTGAAGAATAATGTTTTTCACGTTGAAAAAAAATATAGTCGAAGGTAATATTTTTAATTCTGAATTTGAAATGTGAGAATGACAAAAAAAGATTTAAAAATAAGAGGTCTTAGTGACCAAATTGGTTAAGACATTCATCCCGGTAAAACTACAGATTCTGGGTTCGATTCCCAGTTTCGACCGTTAGCTTTAAATTTATTGTTATCAAGTTTAATTTGTAGAACTCCATTTAAATTTTTATTTCTTTTATATATTCAATAATATTATTATTAAATAAATAAAAACAGTTTATTTATAAACAAGTTCTGCTGTGTAATAATTATTACGCGTGACAGCTGTTTCGCCTTCTGAAGGCATTATCAAACTGTTGTCATGCCATATACAGACGATCTACTTATACTATTTCTAGATAGGTATTTACTATGAATAATTTCTAATTTCTGATTAAAAATGACTGAAATAATTAACGGTTTTTATTTTCCCAATTACTGTAATTTCCACCTTCGACTGAAAGTCGCTATGCAGTCTAATCATATTAGGAGTCATTCGCAAATGACGACTCATGGTTTTCTTTTCAAGCATCATTAATTATTTAAAATTGGTTTGAATACCTATATCTAAATGGCAGAGTGTATTATATTTTTTTTGTTCATTTATTAAAATATCTTTCGGATTATTATTATGTTTGTTAATTTCCAGCTGCTCTAAAAGATTAAGTTTACGTCCTTTATTTTGGACGTGTAAAGGCAAAGATATTGAAATATAAGTAGATGTGCTATCTGCTGTTTTTACTATGTGGGTCTGCGCTTCCGGGTGTCGCCGATATTGTTTACCAATTAACAAATAAAGTAAAAGAACAAATAATTAACGAATAAACCAAACGAACGTTAAACTAAATGAACGAATTCTTTCCTTGTTCAAAATATATTGTTAACCAATTGCACATTTTAAAAAAATCAACGAAATGAACAAATTATTTTTGTATGAAAACTGCGCTAATTAGCGCGTAGTCCGGCTACAGTTGCGCGGACACCATAGCATATCTCTTCTGTATTTGAATATCTTTGTGTAAAGGAGTTGGCTTATTATCATCGCTAAGTGAGTGATTCACATCTAGGAGGTGTTTGGTAAATTGTGATTGTATTTTATTATTATTTTTAAATGACCGCATGTGTTCTTTGAATCTAGTATTAAAGGACCGGCCAGTTTGTCCAACATAAACAGCATTGCATTCGTCACACTGGAGTTTATAAATTACGCTATTTTTTAGTTTGGGTGTTTTACTTTTTGAGTTTTTAAAAGGTGATCCCAAATTGTGATTAGTGCGGAAGAAAATGTATAATCCACAATTTTTGAGAAATTTAGCTATTTTATTAGATGTTAATTTTTAAACATGCAAATTTTTTATTCGTTTTATTATTAAGCGTTGGTTTAATAGATTTAAGGTTAATTTTGTATTTTTTATTAAGTTAGCTTTTTATATGGTTTTATAATAGTTCTTTTGTGATTTGGTAGTATTATTTTATTATTTTCTTCTTAAACGAATAAAGTTAAGGAAATGTCTTTGCTTCCATAACCCTCAAATATTCCCATTTTGCTTTATTCAACAGAACGAAACAGAAACCTTGCGCACTTGCAAAAAAAGGATGTATTGTGTACTTGGGGATTTCATTTACGGAGAGGAAATAGTTTTACGAAGCAAACGTGCCTCTAAACGAAACTATTCAATGCATGTTTTCACGAATCATCGCCCGCTGTCACACCCTCGTTCCTCCCTATTGTCCCATCTCCTCGCCCCACTTCACACTTTTTTGCTTCTCTGAGGATTTTTTTTACTCCTCGAACATATCTTTTTCGTACCCATGAGGTCCCGAAACTGCACACGCTTTGGATCGTAAAAACGTAGTAAAATGCTGACGGTGTTGCGCAGCTTAAGGTTGTATTGTGATCTTTTTATTTTGTAAGTACACACATATTTAATTTTCTTAACTTAAGTACGTACTCACAATTTTTTAAATTTCTATTGTTGTGTCTGTTAATTTCCAATGAATAGTCCAACTTTAGAAGTGTATTTGGTATTGTCCAAATAAGTTTGAGGTTCGTGTGATTACTACTTGATTTATTAAACTATCTATTGTCCAAATAAGTTTGAGGTTCGTGTGATTACTACTTGATTTATTAAACTATCTAACTAACTAACCATCATGCCATTTCTCCGCAGGGGTAGGCAGAGAGAACAGACCGCCGAACAACTCGGTCTTGGCACACACTCCTTGCCTCGTTCACATTCGTACATCGTCTCATACATGCTTTTCTATTATTCTGACTCTTGACATAACCCGACTCGAGTATCTGATTCACTTGGTCGTGCCATGACTTTCTCTTGATTTATTAAGTTATCGTAAATTTATATTGAATTACGTTACTCCTTTTAAGGAGCGTAATACCCCTTTTTCCTTACTAAAATGGACCTCCCACATGCCTAATGTTGAGGATGGTTTCTGTGAGACACTCTAGCTTAACTTCTGTTCTCTGGTTTTCCGCCATGATGTTTACCAGAATGCAGCCGACGCCACATGCCTGGGAGATCGAAATATTCTATCTTTTTCATTTTATTATCCCCTGTAATAATTAATACGAAAAAGTGGAGAAAGAGTAAACCAGTCAAATCAGCTAGGGTATGCATCTTGTCTTTCGACAATAAACTTATATTCCGAACTTGCGTTGTTTTACATGAAAGTAGTTAGTACCCCATCGCTTTTTCCTGTGAAATCAATCACAGATGGTGGAATCTCATGACTTTGTCGCATGCAAGCACATTGTCACCAACTAGGGGGGATGCTTACCCTGCTTACCAACATGTTTGAACTGTACCCCCGATGCGTGATGGAGCCCTAATGTTGATCCCCAGCACCGACGCACCAACATGGAGGGTCAATTCCTGGATGAGTCCCATATTTTATTTCTTTTGAATATAATGTTGTTACAATGTGTGTTTCTCCCAATATTTCTATAATTTGAGTGAAACTGGATTAAACTAAAGTATAAGATCTAGTGATGTAAGTAATTTAAAAATAAAAGTTATCTTTAAACTTTTTGTAATTTAGACTGCCATACAGCCTGTGGCTAGCCTAATGGTTGAAAGATTTCCACAAAACCCCCTGTACCTACAAAACTGCTTTGAGTCAAAGAATATTTTTTGTTTTCTTATTGGAAAGTTTTAGATGAATGGCTTTAAAATCGTACTTTCTTCCTTCTATTGCAACTATACTTTCATCTCCTTCCTGTTTCCCTTGAAATAAACCTCTATTTCTCTATTGGTTTACCTCGGAGGAGGGAGGAAAGAGTTTTTGTTTGAATAGTTTATTTTATTAAGCCAACGGTTTCTATAATTGAAAATATTTTCAATTAACTAACAGACATAATGGCGCACGATGACGGATCTTGTTGGATGGAATTTGTTGTTTTTAAACCACAAAAACCAATCAATCATTCAAAGTTCGTTCAAAATATTCACATTATGTTCATTGTTGTCTAAAAATTGTTGTTTTATGAAATACATTCTATTGAGTTGTGTTTCCATTGTTTATTGTTATTCACAAATAGTTTTTTTTTTAAATAAATTCTATTGTAGAAAGCTTTCTATATCGGTAAGACAACACATAATGTCAATATTAGGATAAAGGAGCATCTTCGTCGCCTCAACAATAACGGTTTTTCAGAATTTGCCAATCATTTGATCGATAAAGATCATACCTGTCATAGCACCGGTGCTAACATCTTACATAAAAAACGGGCATGGTAACAGACTAAACAATTTAGAGGCAGTAGAAATAAAAAAAAGCTGTAAAAACCAAAATAAAGTCATATACTTAATAATTAATCAGACGTATCAAGTAGTCCAATATTAGGTCTGTTTCTAATAAACCCTTAAAAAAATTCCCGGTGCTCCTTACCTCAATGCCAGTTGATGCTCTGTTTCTCCATATTATTATTATAACCCATTAGTCTACATAATTATCTTTCGGTTTTTCCCATCACTTGTGTATTATGTTAATGTATTTTATGGCCAACTGTGTGTTTGTTATATTTGTATCACGTTGCCTCCCTCTTTATTTTTTTATATATAAGCACACGTTATGTATGAACACATATGTATTTCTTGTTTAGTATTAATTTGTACCTTGAAGACGCTTGAGTAAAGCGACACAGGTCGGTTCATAAATTAATAAATCTCGTGGTTTTAAACTAAAAAGTATTGTATTTTTTTAAATAAATTTTGTTTGGTCTGTTTACAACAATTTATTATTTGAAAATATCTTTGTTATTTTCTTTTGTTTTGGTATTGTGCTTTACGTTGTGCGCATCAGGGGGGATTGGGAAGAATAATGTTCAGTGGAGTTTATAAATGTGAAACCAATTTGTATTTACTTAGCCCGATTGACTCCTTTACGATTCCTTTCGCCGCCCATTCATTTCCTTTGCGCAGGAAGCCTCGCCAGGCGCCATACAGAGAGCACGTGATTCCCATAGTGAACACTCCTCTAGTGCTCCTATTCTTTTCTATTAATATAACCCTCTCACACCTCCAAACTAAACAATAATACTTTACTAATAAACGATTTTTAAATTTTACTCAACCGTTAGACAACCCCTTTTCCATTTTACATTAATGGTTGTTTGTAATTTTTTTAAGCAAGGCCATAATTATTTTACCATCCGCAAAAACCAACTTTTGCTACTAATTCCTTTCAGAAGTATTTTTTTTAATTAAAAGCAATTCAAATACCTTTGTAAGTGCATTTTTGTTTTATTTTGTTTTTAATATTACTTTTAGAAAAAAAACAGACAATTCCAAGCCACACATTAAAAAAAACTGATAATTTTAAAAATACTCCTACTATCATCGTTATAGGCGGAAAATGTAGCTTGGGCAAAAATTTACATATTTTTTGTATATCAGGTTATTTTCGTTAAGATTATTCCATGCAAACACAATAACGGTCAAATACAATATTATATAACTAACCTGCGGTCCCTAAATAGATGAGATTGTAAGCTACGCTTCACATGTTGTTTGGTTTAAATTTTCTTGAAGCTATTATCAGAATTATTGAAAATTTTCTCTATTGAAATTTTTAATATAAATGTATAATGTATATATATATCCAAACAAAATTATTTTAATGGCGTTTGATTTATTTATAAACAAAAATATTACGATTTGAACTAGTTGGAAGTCCCCCTTGCCTAGGCTTTACGCAGATTTTTAAAAAAATCAGATGTGCACATTAATTTTCCTCTAATTTCTAACGTCAAGTGTGCAAAATTTCATCATGAAATATAAAAAAAAAAACCTCTGTTTTTAGGGGTGGAGAAAGTGGATGGGGATAGTATTTCTAAATATCTTATAATCTTACTGTTTTTGAAGGTTTCTTTCTTATCTTATAATCTTACTGTTTTTTAAGGAAAATTTCTGATTAATCTGAAACTGTACATTTGTTTAAATGTGAAATCCGCGCCGTTCACCACGGACATTCTTATATATATAAATAGATAGATCAGTATTTAGATCGCTTGTCACTGGCTTCCCCGCCGTTGACAAAGCCTCCAAAAGACTAAACAACTATATATATTTATATATATATATATATATATATATAAATATATATAAAATTTAACGCATTATATATATATATATATATGTATATATATAATGCTTTAAATTAATTATACGAAGTAGAACTTTAGAAAACCATTTGGATGAGGCTGTCCCAATCTCATCAATAAATACACAAATAAATAGCAAAAATAAAAATATTTTTTTTTACCCGTTTAAAAGATAAATTCTGTTTTAATAAATCGTCACTTCTTTTCAAGGGTTCTAATTTCACTTTAACTTGTTCTGAGATAAAAGAGGCGTCAAAGAAGATTTCTCATATTCTATTTCCCAATTTCTGATTTCTGGTAATCCCCTCTTTTTACTGCCGAAACGATGCGACGGAGGAATAGAAGATCGGAATAAGGAATGTAAATTCTTTATGCTAATGGACCAACGCGGCGTAATCAATATTACACTTGTGTGAAGTAAAACAATTTCCTTTCTTGCTTCAGTGACGCACAAATCGCGGGTTCCGACTACATCCCCCAAATGGGGATGTTGTGAGGCTAAGGTAATGGGGAGGCGAAGAAGATGGAGTTAGGTGGGGAAGTAACTGGCTATCAAATCTGATCACCAAACGCGGCTAAAGCTATTTCAAGCAAGATTTTGTTTAATGACCTTTCACCAGGGTGATACTGATAATAATATCTGCTTTCTTGAACGAGCCGCATGTATACTAAAAATATACTACAACAGCAGCTATTTAATAAATTTTGAAAAAACACGAATTAATCGGTGATTTCTTTTTGACACCATTAATTTGCTTCGGGATAGAAAAAGTTACAACAATATTATTTATACCAGTGGCCTGTGGACTATAGAAAAATATAACTGCCAATTTTTCACGACAATTAATTATCTTACTCTAACTACTATATTTTTAAATTCGTATATACGATACTGCCGCCATGGGTCGACCCAAAGTGCCCTTTTTAACAATATCAAGGAAGATCGGTGTTCTTACTTATGTCGGCAGAATAGCACTTAATCCTGAACATGTGAACCCTCAACACAGGTTCTCTTAGTGAGGTTTTCAAAAAACATTACTTCTAAGCTATTTACATACAGTTATCGATCATTAACTTTTTTTTATTACTGAAACTATTTACCCATGTAAACCACTGTAACAATCATTAAAATTTATGTTCCAGAATAGAAATAAAATAAATAAATATCCAGTAACATTTTATTGCACACACCGGGATTTGAACCAAGAACCGTAACGTAATCGTAACGAGAAATGCAATAATCGAAACCGTCAAATCTGACGATAATTTTACGAAAGCTTTTTTCCATTTCCCACGACCAGAATGAATTCCAGAGTATTGTTGGTAGCACCATTAATGGTTCCAGAGAGATATGAAAAAAAAAGAACCATTTGCACCCCAGGAAATGCGAAAAGCCACATTTATGCATTCTAAGCGGCTTGCTAAAAAAAAATTAGGTAACCTGACCCTTCTGATAAAAATATTTTTCCAAAAACCGTCAATAGAAGAAAATTATAATATTTTAAAAGATGGTTCGTGGTGTCTAAAACCAATAAAGAGATACAAATTTTGGTTATGAAAAGAGTAGTAGAAAAACGCAGAATCACCGATAAGTAATAACTTATATTCATAATTTGATGTATTAAATGAAAAACACCCTTTCTAATACATAACTTTTAATGAATCAATACATGACAGTCAACCACGTTTCACTTAGCTCAATCGTCGTCAGGGCTTATGCTAAGCTATACAATTATGTATAGATGAACTAAGCGACACCTGATTGGCTGTCGTGTATTGTATTGATTCGTTAAGGGTATTAAAAAGTGTGTTTTTTATTTAATATAATATTTATAGTCTATATTTGGGAGGTAAGTATGGGTACCGCCGCCCCGGGAACCGTTTGTTGCAAAACTAAAACTTAGCGGCAAATGCGCTTGCCCACCTATTGCGTAGCATCCGGATCGGTAGAGACTGGTTGATGGAGACATTTTTCCTCTCAAGTTGGAATATCTCAACCCATCACCTTGTACCGTGTTGTTGTTGGGATGGATTCTTACCTCCGTTAGTCCTGGACACATTGACTCCCAGATTCCTACCAATCCATCATACCTTCCCAGAACTTCTTCTCCTTTCTTTCCCTAAAAAGACCCTCCACACAGCATCCCCAAAGATGGCATAGATCCGAAGGAATTTGTTTTTTCTTAGGGCCTCCTGTGTGGAGCTAAAAAAATGTTACAATCCCAAATATTTTAATCGATTTTTTTTTCCATCATAATTTAGAAGGTTTTTATGGTTATTTATTGTTAAGCGCAAAAAAATAATAACTTAAACTCCAGAAAACTAAAACTAAAACTTCTATTGAAAAAACAGAGAAAGAATAATGGCAGATCTAGCCGAGGAAGTCGTTGCGTGACGTGCTTCATCGCTACGTGACTGGTACGAGTGCAGTTCCAGGAGTTGTTCCAGACTAAGTAATACGAAAGTAAGCTACAAATCCGAGGTAATTAAGTCTATTGGGAATAACCAAAATAATCAGAAATTCGACAGTCAAAGGCAAGAAATAGTAAGAAATGTAAGAAAACCCATATAATAAAATCCTTGTAGACCATACTCGGACGCTTCCCTCAGATGTTGTATATAATGTATGTATAAATCGTAGACTCAGAATAATAAGAATAATTTGTATGATGGCTTTAACAGACTGAAATCGGAAACGGTCAAATAAATTGAAGTGGAAATAAGTTTTATTTTATTATATTATTATAATGGAATTTTAATATTATTATAATGGAATTCCACCACGAATTGTCAGTTTCAAAAATAGAACCATTGGTATGTTAACATTGTTTTAATCCTTACATAATAAAAATAATCAACATTTTCACAACAACAAAAAGTTTCGAATGTTCAAATATGGTGTATATTTGAATGTTACTAAAATCATGGATTTCGCCTTACCTAATTAGGACAATAAGCTTATATTTTATTTTAAAACTTATTTATTTATTTTATTAGGAACATTTACAATTAATAATAATAATTTAATAACATTACATGCATTAAAGAAAACAATAAATTATAATAGTTAGGTTACAACCCAATAACAAATGTTCACATCATGCCCAAATAATAAATAAAAAGTCAATAATTATTAACTTTTTTTTGCCTAATATTACAGAGATAGGAACTAGATAAACTATCTAAACGTAGTCTTTATGTATATTGTCTAATACTGTGTCATACATAAAAAAATACGGATAAGATAAGATAAAAAACAATGAAAGTAGAAAAATATGTATGTATAATAATAATGATGAAAACTGAAAACACCAGATGTAGGATCGAGAAATAATATATACATTAATAAAAAAAAACAAGTAAAAGTAAGATATAAGTAAAGTGAGAGTACTCACAAAAAAATAGTAATATATAGTGTGCCAGTTTTATGGCTACTTCAAAAAAATTCAAAATAAATATTTATAAAAGAACAAAAAAATAAATAAAAAAACATCAGACGTAAAGTGGAAAAATAATATACATACGCACATGTACGGATATACACATATACGTATTAAATTTTTTAAAATTTAAAATAAATATAAAAAGTAAGGGATCAATCAATCTTAGTCAAAACAAAAAAATTGAAGATGAAATAGCAATCATCAAAAAAGATCAACAAGACAAAAATACCACTATAAAACATCTGGAAATAAAACTTTCTGAAATTGAAACAAAATTCCGCTCAAATTACTTGGAAATAGCCGGGATTAAACATTCAAGTGGCGAAGAGGCGGCTGAAATAGTTATAAGAGTTGCTGCAGCGGCTGGCGTAGAAATCAAATATAATGAAATAACCGAAGCTAAAAGAATACCGGACCGACGTACTGATGCCCCCCCCAAACTGCTGATTCAGTTCAAGAACAAAACTGCACGTGACAACCTCATCGCCGCGAAAAGAAACATAAACTACGCTTCCATCAAAGGACTTACAGACGACAAGATTTACATTGGAGAAGAACTCTCCCCATATCACAAAGAACTTCTATGGCATACAAAAAAATTTGCTAAAGAAAAAAACTATGCCTATGTCTGGTACAAAGAAGGGAGAATCATGATGAGGCGCATCACGAACGATAAAATTATTTATATTAAACATGTAGATGATTTAAAAAAAATTACATAAAATATCGGGTAATTACCCTTACATATTTCCACACAATCTACACATCATTCAAAATGGATAATACTACCACAACATCTAACAAAACAAACTTATCAATATACCATCAAAATATTAGATCTATAAACAAAAACTTTGACCAATTCCTCATCGAACTCGACCTTACTAAAATCAAATATGACATAATTATCCTGACAGAATGTTGGCTAACACCTTACTATACTCCTAAAAACATCCCCAACTATACCCACCATCAAACCTCAAATCACTACAGACAAAACGATGGCATAGTAGCATATACATTAAACAACACTCTTAACTCATTTAATGTCAAAGAAATTTATATTACTAACTCAAACTGTCTTCAAATAACGTACAATGTCAACACATGTATCATTGCACTTTACCGCTCTCCTTCTCAACCTAACATCTCCTCATTTTTGCGCGACATAAACTGCTATCTCACGGATCTACACATAATAAAGAACTTAATTCTAATGGGGGATCTTAACATTAACATTTTAAAAAACAACGAACATCCCCAATGCCAAGACTATCTAAACACACTGATGTTCCACGGAATGGAAAGCACAATAAATTCAGCAACACGATGTACGCCAAACTCCTCCTCCTGCATCGACCATATTATGGTTAAATCAACCAACCAATACACCTCCGAAATCCACATGTCATCAGTCACAGATCACTACGCTACCTCGTTCACAATGAGTTCCAAACACAACGTACAAAGCAAACCTCCAACTAAAACAACGAAGAAAACAATTAACTATGACAATCTTAACAAAACGATTAACTCCAAATCGTGGGACACACTCTATAACAAAACTAACATAGAGGAGGCCTGGAACTACTTCTCTACCTACCTACAAGATATCCTTGTCCAAAACACCAAAATCACCACAAACACCATTCCTAAAGCGATCAAACCTCTCAAACCTTGGATAAACCATACTATAATCAACTGCATTCGGAAACGCAATTCCATACACAAAAAATGTGCCACAAACCCATATGATATCACACTCCATAATTTCTACAAAAGATACCGTAATATCTGCACACAAGTCATTAGGAAAGCCAAAAATCTATATTACAACAAAAAAATTTCCGAATGCAACAATGACCCTAAAAAAATATGGAAAGTCCTCAAGGAAGCTACCAATTCAAATAAAGCCACCGACACCTTAAACTCTCTCAATATCAAAGATATCACTGTAGACTTTACATCGAACCCCAACACAATTGTCAATTACATAAACCAGTACTTCACAAACATAGGTCCGGAACTAGCAAAAAAAATCCAAATAAATAACGATACGCTTGGTCCAAATGACCACGCGACCAATGATGATTTCCCAACCCGCTTTGTTCTTAAAACGATTACAGAGAAAGAAGTTTCTAGAGTAATAAACTCGCTCAAAAACTCTTCATCAACCGGCATTGATGAAATATCTAACAATGTTCTTAAAAAAATTGCCCCTGGTATACTTCAACCATTAACGCATCTACTTAATATTAGCATCCGCCAAGGGGTATTTCCCACCATTCTAAAACAAGGTCTCATTATCCCTATTTTTAAAACTGGCTCCAAACTTGATATTAGTAATTATCGTCCTATTACGTTGCTAAATTCCCTCTCAAAAGTATTCGAAAAGATCGTCAATAATAGTCTAATGGAATATCTGGAAACCAATAACTTAATATCGCCGCGGCAATTTGGATTCAGAAAACATAAAAGCACCAATGATGCTATAGCCACGGTCACTGACCATATTTCTGGCCACCTGGATAAGGGCTTGAAATGTCTATCGGTATTTCTCGACCTATGTAAAGCATTTGATACAATCTCACACAGCAAACTAAAACGCAAAATGTTTAATATAGGTTTTAGGAACAAAGAATTAGGCCTCCTCTCCAGCTTCTTATCTGACAGATCCCAATGCGTTAAACTCAATACCACAAAGAGCCAGAATTTGCCCATTAGTTACGGGGTCCCTCAAGGCAGTGTTATAGGTCCAACGCTCTTCCTAATATATATTAACGAGTTATGCAACCTAGATATCGATGCCACTATTGTCAGTTTCGCCGATGACACTGTCCTACTCTTCCAAGCAAAAGATTGGCTTACCGCATATTCCAAAGCGGAGGAAGGAATTCAACAGGTAAAATATTGGCTTGACTCGAACATATTAACTCTAAATGTACAGAAAACCAAATACTTACTGTCTAGTCTCACCAATATCCCAAAGTCAAACCCAGCCCCGCCATTAAAAATACACAAATGTAAAAATTCATCTCTAAACCGAAACTGTGACTGCCCATGCCTAGAGCAAGTAAACATTATCAAATATTTAGGAGTAACCTTCGATACACACCTGAATTGGAAGCAACATATACATAATACTACAAACAAAATCCGAAAATCTATATACTTTTTCAAACAAACACGCAATTTCCTTCACCTAAAACTTTTAAAAACAGTATATTACTCATTGTGCCAATCTCACATCGAATACGGAATTCTAGCCTGGGGTAATGCATATTCCAATGCCCTTGATCCCATCATGAAAGCACAAAAACTAATCATAAAAATAATTCTTAAAATGCCGCTTACTACCAGCACTGATACTATCTTCAATTCCTTCAACGTTATGGACATAAAACAGCTCTACTCAAGATCCATATTACTTAATTTACACAAAAACAACAAAACACCATACAAAGCTACACAAACAATACACAATACCCGAGCCAAAAACAACGAACTTCTCCAAACTCCTTTTTTCAAAACCACCTTCGGGCAAAGACACTCTAAATACATAGCTTGCAAACTATACAATACACTACCAACTACGATCAGACAAAGTGACTCCTTTACAAAATTCAAACAAGATATTAAAAAATGGATTATAAGTATTGGACGCCACACTATCACAAATATCTGTAAAATAAATCACACATAGACATAAATAACTATTCACATACAACCTAACCCATATAAAACAAATGAAAATAATGGAATCCTGTCAAATTTAACCTATAAATAGACTAGGCAGAATTGATTTCATTACTCCATCTCCAACATTTATAAAATAACTCTCTTTAAAAGATTTATTACCCTTCCAATCACCCTTCTGTTTTAATTCTATTCATAATATGTATTTTACCTGAAATATCCTTGTAATTACTATATTCATTTATATACCTGTACGCCTGTCTCGACACAGGTATACCCTAGTGAGACAGGCATACAAATAAAACCATTGTAAACATATTTTATTATAGATAAATAAATAAAAAAAAAAAAAAAAAATTACTTAGTTTTGTTAAAGTGAATTAATCTACGAGTATTTGGTAATGAATGGGTTATTATAAGGCTCCATTAACTATAAAGAGACAACTGTGGACCGGTTTTAGTATTACAAATATTTTATGTTTACAGTTTTGGACCACTGTTCTGACGAAGTCTCCGAAACCGGTAGACAGTTTCAGTCAATTTATAACTGAAACCAAAGTTTTCGCTTTAATTAATTTAATAGTGCGAGGTTCATATTGCAATCAACGGTTTTCGGACAGCGGCAAATAAAGTGAAATTCAACTATCTGTCTGCAAAGGGGAGGAGGAGGAGATAAGGTTTACAAACATACCGATGTATGTTGTCGGCATTGATATGAATCTCATCAAATTTCACGTACTCCGTGTAATACTGAACAAACATTTTCAAATATCTAATCTATTTCATGAACAGATAATTTCATTGGCCTGTCTCGGGCCTAGCAGTTGAGAGAACCGCCACCAGTTTCCTTTCTCATTGGGATAGATCACACTTCTAAGTATTATAGTAGAGACACTGATTCATAGCATTAATTTTTAAGAAATGTAGCATTAATTATTGAAAAAATAGCTTTAATTTTGCGTTTTCATAGCGTTTATAGCTAAATAGGATAACGTCAAGGAATGGGGGGCGGCAAGAGGGGAAAAACAATTAAATTAGCAAAATCCCTTGAAACATGTTTATTGTATTATTGATTGAAACTCTGCAAGGCACATTTTCCTACAGTAAAGTGTGTCATGTTCGTTCTACGATCTATCAACACAAGATTATAGTGTTTAAAAAATCACACATTCACAGGGACCCACATAGTCATCAGAGCTGCCTCAGCAAATTCTCCGTGAACAATTTTTACAGCTAAGAGTAGCTAAATTATGTCTACAGTGACTCCATCCCTCACTTGCTTTACAAGCTTTCATTGAAAATAGCTGTTACCTTCCAGGAATTAACTGTCATCAACAGATTTGAATGTTAGTGCAAGCCTACTTTTACTTGCTAAATTAATAGCGTCTGATCACTGGACATTCTGTCCTGCAATCGCAGGATTGAACATTTTACCTGCATGCTCAAGAAATAAATGAGTGCTGTTGTCTTGACGGTTCAGCAAATGAGATGCCAGTTTCACAAAACTCTTCTGACAACTCTCTCTTATGTGGGTTTTTATTTGGGTTAAGACAACCCGGTTCTTTACCTCCTGCAGAGCCTTTAAGATTTTGACAGGGAAAACACCATCACTCAATTTTTTTTAAAGTAAAAAAATTCGCTGCTTTTTCGCGTTTTAACATATTTATCGTTAAAAGCACCATTTATCGCTTTAATTCGCAAAAATATCGTAAATGCCATGAATCAGTGTCTCTAATTATAAGTATGGTGGTTTGTATCTGTGAGTTCACGGTAAAATATTTTATTGTCCTTCGACGGATTTATCCTGATTCTACATTTTACTCTTGTTCAGAATCCATGCCCCGTGGTAATGGAAGAAAGACATTATTTCTTTCAACTTTTATAGTTCTGGGATCAATAGGTAGAGAAGCCATGAAAAGAGAGTAGGAAACATAAAAGAAAAATAAATAAATAGATAGTTCCAATACCTATAAAGTCGGGCCACTAAACCAAGCCATAATTTGATGATCGAAACTAAAAGGTGGGTTGCTTTTATCAGAAAAAAGCTTTGTTCTCAGCAATAATATACGTTACTATTTATTTTTGATACTTCATTTGGATACGGTTTGACATTTTTTTCAAAAATGACCTTTGAATGCCAAAGCATTTTTTTTGCACATTTCTATCCCCAAAAAAATTTCAAATCAATCTGTATTAAATTTTCGTAGATATATGTATGACAAAGATCTGAGCAAGTTTCATCATCATTTATCCTCTCTATTTTGTTTGTATCTGACAGCTGGTCTTTATTACAAGGCGTTTTATAGTTCCGTCACTATAAAACGTTTTGTTCTGAGGTTTTAAAGTTTGCAACGAGAATATTCGTAATCTACTTAACAATTTTTGTTTTTGGAGTAAAACTTCTTTACGCACGCTTGACTTGAGTAAGCTGGTGAATGCGTGATGAGAGCGTTATGAAAAGTGTGAGCGGGGAGGCGAACGGTCGGGCGAAGCGAACGGAAGTTGAGAGGGAGATATTAAGTTGTGAAGTTTTACTTCAGTCGTGTGGTCTAAAGCACACTCGTTTTTTCTTATTCTGAGATTCAATCTGGTGTAAATTATTTTACTTTGTCATATTTTAATGGAAAAATTTAAATAGTCGTGGCCCCAGCTTGGAATAGCATTCGGAAAATGTAATTAGAACCTATGCAATGAATTATTATGCCCTAGCTGGTTGCATATTATTATTTATTCTTTATTCTTCTTTATTCTTTTTTATTTTATTTAAAACCGAGCGTGCAAACACAGCATGTGAAAGTGTAAGTAATCCGTTTCTTATACTCTGATAGAGGTGTATATATTGTTTACATGTGTGAGGAAGAAGAATACATGTGTGTTTACGTGCAAGTATGTATGTATGTGTATATGTATACGTGTTGGTATTGCATACATTCCTGTATTCATGTACGTGGATGCATATGTGTGTGTGTGTGTGTGTATGTTTATGTGTATATGGATGTGTGCACCTGTATATACACGTATACGTACGCACCCACACAAATAAAAATAAATATAAAAAATTTAATATTGATATGTATAATGTATATTTTCATAATCTTATCCTTACGCACTTCTTTTTCTATTTTTCATTTTTTACTATAACTTTAACAATTTTCTAAATCATTGAAATCAATGAAATTATCTGTTCATGAAATAGATTAGATATTTGAAAATGTTTGTTCAGTATTACACGGAGTACGTGAAATTTGATGAGATTCATATCAATGCCGACAACATACATCGGTATGTTTGTAAACCTTATCTCCTCCTCCTCCCCTTTGCAGACAGATAGTTGAATTTCACTTTATTTGCCGCTGTCCGAAAACCGTTGATTGCAATATGAACCTCGCACTATTAAATTAATTAAAGCGAAAACTTTGGTTTCAGTTATAAATTGACTGAAACTGTCTACCGGTTTCGGAGACTTCGTCAGAACAGTGGTCCAAAACTGTAAACATAAAATATTTGTATTACTAAAACCGGTCCACAGTTGTCTCTTTATAGTTAATGGAGCCTTATAATAACCCATTCATTACCAAATACTCGTAGATTAATTCACTTTAACAAAACTAAGTAATTGATACCTTACTTTTTATATTTATTTTAAATTTTAAAAAATTTAATACGTATATGTGTATATCCGTACATGTGCGTATGTATATTATTTTTCCACTTTACGTCTGATGTTTTTTTATTTATTTTTTTGTTCTTTTATAAATATTTATTTTGAATTTTTTTGAAGTAGCCATAAAACTGGCACACTATATATTACTATTTTTTTGTGAGTACTCTCACTTTACTTATATCTTATTTTTACTTGTTTTTTTTTATTAATGTATATATTATTTCTCGATCCTACATCTGGTGTTTTTCAGTTTTCATCATTATTATTATACATACATATTTTTCTACTTTCATTGTTTTTTATCTTATCTTATCCGTATTTTTTTATGTATGACACAGTATTAGACAATATACATAAAGACTACGTTTAGATAGTTTATCTAGTTCCTATCTCTGTAATATTAGGCAAAAAAAAGTTAATAATTATTGACTTTTTATTTATTATTTGGGCATGATGTGAACATTTGTTATTAGGTTGTGACCTAACTATTATAATTCATTGTTTTCTTTAATGCATGTTATGTTATTAAATTATTATTATTAATTGTAAATGTTCCTAATAAAATAAATAAATAAGTTTTAAAATAAAATATAAGCTTATTGTCCTAATTAGGTAAGGCGAAATCGATGATTTTAGTAACATTCAAATATACACCATATTTGAACATTCGAAACTTTTTGTTGTTGTGAAAATGTTGATTATTTTTATTATGTAAGGATTAAAACAATGTTAACATACCAATAGTTCTATTTTTGAAACTGACAATTCGTGGTGGAATTCCATTATAATAATATTAAAATTCCATTATAATAATATAATAAAATAAAACTTATTTCCACTTTAATTTATTTGACCGTTTCCGATTTCAGTCTGTTAAAGCCATCATACAAATTATTCTTATTATTCTGAGTCTACGATTTATACATACATTATATACAACATCTGAGGGAAGCGTCCGAGTATGGTCTACAAGGATTTTATTATATGGGTTTTCTTACATTTCTTACTATTTCTTGCCTTTGACTGTCGAATTTCTGATTATTTTGGTTATTCCCAATAGACTTAATTACCTCAGATTTGTAGCTTACTTTCGTATTACTTAGTCTGGAACAACTCCTGGAACTGCACTCGTACCAGTCACGTAGCGATGAAGCACGTCACGCAACGACTTCCTCGGCTAGATCTGCCATTATTCTTTCTCTGGTTTTTCAATAGAAGTTTTAGTTTTAGTTTTCTGGAGTTTAAGTTATTATTTTTTTGCGCTTAACAATAAATAACCATAAAAACATTCCAAATTATGATGAAAAAAAAATCGATTAAAATATTTGGGATTGTAACATTTTTTTAGCTCCACACAGGAGGCCCTAAGAAAAAACAAATTCCTTCGGATCTATGCCATCTTTGGGGATGCTGTGTGGAGGGTCTTTTTAGGGAAAGAAAGGAGAAGAAGTTCTGGGAAGGTATGATGGATTGGTAGGAATCTGGGAGTCAATGTGTCCAGGACTAACGGAGGTAAGAATCCATCCCAACAACAACACGGTACAAGGTGATGGGTTGAGATATTCCAACTTGAGAGGAAAAATGTCTCCATCAACCAGTCTCTACCGATCCGGATGCTACGCAATAGGTGGGCAAGCGCATTTGCCGCTAAGTTTTAGTTTTGCAACAAACGGTTCTCGGGGCGGCGGTACCCATACTTACCTCCCAAATATAGACTATAAATATTATATTAAATAAAAAACACACTTTTTAATACCCTTAACGAATCAATACAATACACGACAGCCAATCAGGTGTCGCTTAGTTCATCTATACATAATTGTATAGCTTAGCATAAGCCCTGACGACGATTGAGCTAAGTGAAACGTGGTTGACTGTCATGTATTGATTCATTAAAAGTTATGTATTAGAAAGGGTGTTTTTCATTTAATACATCAAATTATGAATATAAGTAATTACTTATCGGTGATTCTGCGTTTTTCTACTACTCTTTTCATAACCAAAATTTGTATCTCTTTATTGGTTTTAGACACCAAGGACCATCTTTTAAAATATTATAATTTTCTTCTATTGACGGTTTTTGGAAAAATATTTTTATCAGAAGGGTCAGGTTACCTAATTTTTTTAGCAAGTGGCTTTTCGCATTTCCTGGGGTGCAAATGGTTCTTTTTTTTTCATATCTCTCTGGAACCATTAATGGTGCTACCAACAATACTCTGGAATTCATTCTGGTCGTGGGAAATGGAAAAAAGCTTTCGTAAAATTATCGTCAGATTTGACGGTTTCGATTATTGCGTTTCTCGTTATGATTACGTTACGGTTCTCGGTTCAAATCCCGGTGTGTGCAATAAAATGTTACTGGATATTTATTTATTTTATTTCTATTGTGGAACATACATTTTACTGATTTTTACAGTGGTTTACATGGGTAAATAGTTTCAGTAATAAAAAAAAGTTAATGATCGATAACTGTATGTAAATAGCTTAGAAGTAATGTTTTTTGAAAACCTCACTAAGAGAACCTGTGTTGAGGGTTCCCATGTTCAGGATTAAGTGCTATACTGCCGAACACCGTAAGTAAGAACACGTATCTTCCTTGATATTGTCAAAAAGGGCACTTTGGGTCGACATATTCGGTATATACGAATTTAAAAATATAGCAGTTAGAGTTAGATAACTAATTGTCTTGATAAATTGGCAGTTATATTTTTTTATAGTCCACAGGCCACTAGTATAAATAATATTGTGGTAACATTTTCTATCCCGAAGCAAATTAATGATGTCAAAAAGAAATCACCGATTAATTTGTGTTTTTTCAAAATTTATTAAATAGCTGCTGTTGTGGTATATTTTTAGTATACATGCGGCTCGTTCCAGAAAGCAGATATTATTATCAGTATCACGCTGGTGAAAGGTCATTAAACAAAATCTTGCTTGAAATAGCTTTAGCCGCGTTTGGTGATCAGATTTGATAGCCAGTTACTTCCCCACCTAACTCCATCTTCTTCGCCTCCCCATTACCTTAAGCCTCACAACATCCCCATTTGGGGGGTGTAGTCGGAACCCGCGATTTGTGCGTCACTGAAGCAAGAAAGGAAATTGTTTTACTTCACACAAGTGTAATATTGATTACGCCGCGTTGGTCCATTAGCATAAAGAATTTACATTCCTTATTCCGATCTTCTATTCCTCCGTCGCATCGTTTCGGCAGTAAAAAGAGGGGATTACCCGAAAACAAGACATTATTACTGGGACGTTTCGTCTCAAATGCTTCACACTAATTTGTAGGATGGAGTTTGAGAAAAACAACCGGAAAAGCGATATATTTTGTTTTTTTTTTGTATAAATCGAGCTGGGATAAAAGTAGTTGTAAACAGGATTCGAGTTGCAATAGTATATTATGGAGTGTGTAAAACATTTAACGCGGTAAAATGCGGTACTGGTATATGGTATCGCTATGTTTCATTTCTAAAAAAATCAGAGTCTGCAATTCACACGCGGTAGAAGTGAAACCTTTTGAAAACTAAAGTAGAAAATAGTGGAGAGACTACGAAGCACCGCACAAAGAGGAGACCAATTAAACTATCTCATTCTCTCGCAGGCTAAATCTTGTAGATGTATTTAGTACTTGCGTGTTTGTCTCATTTAAGTGTCGCTATTTTTCGTTTCATCCAGTTTCAAATCACAACGGTGTTAAAGAAGTTTTCGCTTCAAAGAAATGAAACTTTGGTTGTACGGCCGTATATCCTCTTTACATACTTACTTGAAGACAAAATCTTCTAAAGGATCAGGCCGGATTAATTGTCGCCGGATCAAATGTCCGCCGGATCAACTGTCCGCCGGATCAAGTGTCGGCCGGATCAAATGTCGGCCGGATCAAATGTCGCCGGACCAACTGTCGCCGGACCAAATGTCGCCGGATCAAATGTCGGGTCACCATCAGCCATGTATGCAAGTTTGGCTATCTAGTAATCATCATCGAGGTGCTGATATAGTTCGGGCATATTTTGATTCAAAAGAAACTCATGCACCTCGTGACGAAGCTCAAACAATCTAGCCAAAACTTTGCCTCGGGATAGCCAAAGAATTTCAGCATAAAACAATAAGGATTCATATTCGGCTCCCATTTCTGCGTCGAGTATTCCAAAGATTCGCGAGTTTAGGACTGTTAATTTAATTATGCTTACGATTTTAATGCATTCATTCATCGTGTTCAAAAGTTCCTCCGGCAAATTTTTGACCATCAACGCTTCTCGATGTATGCAGCAGTGTATAACATCGTGTATAACGATAGTAACGTCGGATTTTTTTGTTTTACACAAGAGACAAAACCCTTTTTACTACCGGTCATTGCCGCAGCGCCATCCGTTCAAACAGCAATGCAATTACTTCATTGAATATTTTATATAACAATTGCCACCAGGCACTGGAGGAGCATTGAAAAAATATTTGGTTATAATAATTATTCTATACTACGTTTTGAAAAATACACAATATTATGAAAAATAATAGTTGTACAATATTTCATTGTATATTAAACACATAATGAAATATTGTACAACGTCAAATACATTGAATTTGACCGCGGCACACCTGTATCCGGCTCACGGCACACCGATTGCGGAGCACTGCCTTTAAGGATAAACCACACATAGCTACAGACTTAGCTATGGACTTACGTTTTTTCTTCTTTATGTTACAGATACGTAGATGACTAAATAATATGAGTTTATTTATCCCTATCCAATGTTTGTATTTATCGTGTTTAAAGTGGTTTGTTGTTATTTTCAGTAAAATTTTCAAAATCAATTGGGAGAGGCAGTTTTCGTCAATTTTTTTTGTATTTTCTGCTTTCAATGACAGGCTTGTCTTAATTGTTTTATAATGATGTTACGATAATATTATTACCTATTTTGCCGTTCGATAAGTCACTTTTCAAAAATTATCTGTTTCCTTCTTACTCCTTTCTCCACACACAAAGCTCCGATGGTAATTATTTCCCTGAGGACTAGTAATGGTGGTGTGCGGGCGATCTTTTTGATGGAAAAAGTGAGTTCCATATTGTGGGAGAGGGAAAACATAGAATATCGGCCAGTTAATGTGTCGATATGAAAAAACTACGCTCGTAACAGTTGACTCTTCTCTTCGTGTGTTGTAGGTTACAGCATATAAAACAAGGAGGATATATTGATTTATGATACAGTTTTGACAATTTCATCTTTGTCTCTTGAAAAGGATTTTTTAATATATTTTTTAATTTGTGTTATACCGCCATTTGTACGGCATAGGTTTGTGAGCTTTCACCAACAATGCGCTCTACTTTTTTTTACATTAGCTCTACACAAGAGGCCCTAAGGAAAATAATTCTCTTCAGAACCTATGTCATGATTAGGGATGCTATGTGGAGTCTCTGAAGCGACATTTTGGGAATGAAAAAGGTATAAGGGTCCAGGAGTAACGGCCGTAAAAGTTCTCCCACTGCGGTACAAGGCGTTGTTCCGATGGTCCTGCTAGAGATGTCAAAAGGTCTCCCTCAACCTGTCTCTCCAATATGGCCTGCCACGCAGTTGGTGGACAGATGCATTCGCTCCTAAGACCCGGAGATATCTCACCCTATGCACCCGAGCACCCCTGCAATGTCACCAAACATATCGAATCACTTTGGTTCCATGGCTGAGGTGTTGATTATCCAAATGGTTCCTGGGGCGGCAGTACCCATACCCGGCTTCCAAATGATGTGGTTATGATGTAAGAAAAATATGATCTGATGCATCGCACAAGCATGTATTTGGTGTAACGATAACATCTAGTCATCTATGTTACTCCCATTTTGGTTGCAATTTATAATATTTAGCTTTGTTTAGGTTGCGGTCATAGGTTGAAGTAGAACACAAAAAACGTTTCATGATCCAAAAATGACCATTCCTTGCTTCAAAGAACTGTGTTCAACTTCATCATGAAATTTTCATTTCTCTCAAAGTGGATGGCGATACACGAACCAAATTTACTAAATCAGTGACGACATTGGTTTCCATTCAAAACTACATGGAAGGCATTTTTAGGTTATATTATCAGATCTATTCAGTTAAGATTGTGTTATTGGAGTAAAAGACAAATATTCAGAAAAAAATCTTATTTATTCATCCAATAAATGCCCAGTTTTAATTCCATAGAATTATAATACAGATTTTATTATAATTGAAAAGATATGTGGAGAATTCTAGGCATTTCATAATTTTAAAGTTCATATTATAATGGTATTTACAACAAAAAAACTTCAATCAAATTATAGTTCATTTAACTTTTCAAACAAAGGTTTATAACAAGGTCAAAGTTACAAAGAAGAAACGGTTGATATTAATTTACAAAAACTAAAAGCATTTTATACATTTTGTTCCATAGAATCTAACTTTAAGTTATTTTTTTATATATTTACAACATGGTTTAAAAATTAGAAATTTATACACAGTTCGTATCACTTTTTCATTTTGAATGAAATAATAGTTCACATTAAGTTTTAAATACGTCTAATAAATTTATTAACGGGTTAGTTCGCTGTCTTGTGCGTAAAAATGCACAAAAATGTTTGCTTTATATTGTTTTCCACATTCACTTTGGACATACTGTTACAATCGGTTCGTTTCAGTTGTTAGGCAGTTACCTGAAAAAAATTAAATAATGTTAATATTTGCATCAAATCATTTTTAAAATTAAGAATTCTGTAGCCCATCAAAGTCCGGGTTGTATACGTATACTTTAATTGAGACCACTGTGAAATAAAGCGATAAAGTATTTAATTAGAGAGTTGCCATTCAAATGAAATTGGGATATTGATGCTTAAAATTAGGATCCCGAATAAAATACAATATTATAAAACTTGATATTTATGTAAAAGTGTATAGAAGACACAGTGTGATTGAATTTTTATTTATGTTTGAACATTCCTTAAAAAACTAAATAAAAAATGGAAAGAATCTTGTTGATTCGAAAATTAGCTGAATTGGGTGCAACAGTGCTCTACTAACTCGCTTTGAAGAGTTTTACTTTTATGTACAATTTGTTAGATAAATTTGAATTTTTATGCTACCGGTTTCGAGGCATCTATGTCATTCACTAGCTAGTGAATAATATGGATGTGTTGAAACCGGTAGCAGAAAAAATTAAATTTAAGTAACAAATTGTACATTAAAAGTAAAACTCTTCAAAACAAAAATGTCTAGAAATTGTTACATAGCTAATGCCCAAAAAGTACAAAAAAAAATCTATTTGTTTTTTTTTGTGTAGAATATTTTTAAACGTAAGAATAATTCAGTTGTAATAAGTTTTGCATATTCACTTTTTCATAAATGTCATTTACTTATTTATTTTCTTAGTTTCAAGCTATTGCCAAATGAGTTTGTTATCTGTGGCAGATAGAAATGTACATAAAAAATATATCAATATACATGTTATACGTTGTTGTTCTAAAGAATAAATATAAAGTTTAAATAAATGAAGACAATATTAGCGAAACTCAATCGAATTATATAAAGTATTTATTTTAATTTTAAATTCATTAGTAAAATCTCAAATTATAATATTTAATACATGAAGACAATATTAGCGACTCTCAATCGAAAATCAATGAATTTGAAATAGAAAAATCAGAAAAAAGATAGATTACATCTAGGAATCGAATCCAGGACCTTAGTCTTGCCGAGGCAGTGCTCTCCAAACTGCTTCTGGCACCTTATCCCCTTCGGTCATATATTTAACTGTACTTCGACTGAGAACTACCAAAATTATCTTCATTTTATTAACGCTTATTTTTATTTGCTGCTATCATTATGTTCGATTGCAAGATTCATCTCGAACTAAAATCTACTTAGATACTACTTAAAGTACCTACTTTTTAAAGTACTCGTACTATATAAAATTCAAATAATTTTGCTGTTTAATTACCTAATTATCCGCGAACGAACATAGTATTTTAGATTGGGATTTATGGAGAAAAAAGTAACATCCCTTAATAATTAATATGATACATTAAAAAAAATGTAGGTCACATCACGTATTTATTTGCAGAGTATGTGAAAATAAATTGTGATTCCGTTTTCCAATCAACACATTGGGGTAACGTTTTTTTTAACGAACCAACAGGCCCAATCAATTTTTTCAGGGAAACCTTTTTATTTGCTAATGTGATTAAGCTTTTCTAATAATAATTCATTCTGAAAAGTTGTTGGAATAATAAAAAAAATATATCGTGATTGCAAAAAGAAATAGATAAAATTGAAGGGCTTACTTCCGTTTCGCATTGGTAATACATAAATGACACATGATTGAATTACACTTTGACTTAGCGGTATCTCCTATTGATTAGAAAAATGGGTCTCGTACATACATGACATGACAAGTAGAAATTCCCGCTTACCTTCTGTAGTATAGGTTCTCCTCACTCTTGCTCAGCTCGCCCCCCGTCGCTACACGGTCCCTCAGGATCTGCATGTTCAGCTCATGGATCTTGGCCTCCAGGCACCTGTACTCCTCGGGCTTGTATTGCGCTATGATGGTCACCAGTGGACCCGTTCCCTGGTTCAAAACAAACAAGCCGATTGTTAAATATTTTGGCTTTGCATTCTCATGGCATTCTCTTTGTATTACGAGGTACGATTCCGAAGTGATCGGCAGACTGCAAACCGCAACAGCAGACGGCATACTTAATACAAGACAAGATAATAAATATAATTATTATCATGTTTTGTCGGTCTGCCGCTGGGGTTTGCAGTCTGCCGATGATTTTGGAATCGTGCCGGAGGGTGTAAATTCGATCTCTGAAGGGTATTTATTTATTCATTCATTTTCTAGAAATCAAGAGTTTCACATTTTATCACTTTGCACATATTATATGTAGCATACCAAAAAAAAACAATTATGATTGATCTGCTTCTTGTGGATTTATCTCCAATAAGAGAAGACAAATAAAATATATTTATTTTGAAAATATTACATATTCCATCTTTATAATGATCTTAGGCTGTCCAACTAGGCAATTTGCCCGTTTTAGACAGTCGAAATGAGCAGTTTTTTTTACATGTAATTAGTGTGTTGACTATAATATTGCCTTTTTCTTAAACATAACACTTGATAAATAATATAAAGGTTTTAATGGTAGATACAAGAAGTTACCCATAAGTGTAAATTATATATTTAACAATGAAACAAATATAGAGAAGAGAAATAAAAAAGAAAAAAAAGAAAAAAAGGTTTTTTTATAAACATGTGTGCTTTTCAACCATTCTAAGAAATTTTAGTATTGATTTTGATGAATTAATCAATTCGAGAATCAAAAAATGGATAAAAAAAAGAGAGAAGAGAAAAGAAAATGCAAAGAAAAATTTAAGTAGTTTTTAAACTTACATTGTATAAAAATAATATTAAGGTTACTGTCGTTTAGCATATTTTCGCATTCAGCTCTCTCCAAGACCAGAATCCAACCATTGATCACCTTTTGATTTCCAAGCATCGGATATAAGATTAAGCAATTTAGCAATATATTAGTATATTTATTCACTTAAGAGCGGAGCAGGGCAAATGATTTTGTCGAAATTTGTCAAAATAGTTAAAAAAATTGTCGCTTGCGTCGCCCTCATCGAATTTTTAAATCAATTCCACCAAAAGTTAATGCTCATTGTTACTTCAAATGAGTTTGATCTCAGTATCCGCTCGTAAAAACCCGAAGTGACGGCGATAATTCCCGAACACGAATTGAAAAAGGAATATTACACGTTGGTCGTTTTTGTGGTTGGCTGAATTTTGATTTTTCCCTATGACTTGGGGAAATTTCCCCCGAGATTCCCTATTTTGTTACAAATAATTTAAAAATATTACACGAACAGCTTTTTAAAACTCAGATATCCAAGATTCAAAAAGTATGATTTTAGAATTAAATTGGGAGATGTTTACTGGGTTTTAACACTACATTCTATGTTATTTTTAAACAAAAATTACAAACGTCAAAAAGTTTACCAAGTTCTATAAAAATCTGCTTCTTCTCAATATGAAGTTGAAATTAGATGGGTATTGATATATTACATATTACTAATATTTCCACATTTCACGTGTATTGTACATAATTTTCCCTAAATATTGGGAATTTTTATACCTATCAACCCCGAACACCTGCTAGTGGCGTTTTGACTAGCGTGAACTGTGAAGTCCATCATCGCCTGTGCAAATTGTTATGGCTGTCAAAACATGGAAATATAAAACAACGTTGAAATATTAATTTATTTATTTAAAAGTTTAGGTTTTTTGCAAAATAGAATAAAATAGTTTTTATAACACGAAGAAAAAAAAACACAAACTAACTTCTATACATAACTATGATTATTGTATGTTTTTTGTTATGTATTTTTATTAAAATTATTATCATTTCCTACGAAAATTAGGTATTTTCCTATGTACGCTATAAACTAATGATTTATTACATCACTTTTTAAGCGTATGAATAAAAACATAATATTAAAAATTCTTCCAAAATTTGGAAGGGGAGGAATAATGTAACCAAAAATAGTAGAATAATGTCTTTCTCTGGTTGGAATTTATTTATTAACTTATTTTTATAAACGTCCTAGTGGCCTTTACATACATACATAAAAAATACAATAAATTATATTTTTGTACCAATCAAAAAACTAATACAATTCAGATAATAAAACTTGACATAAAACAAAATTTTATGTACTAAAGCTAGAATGTAGCTATATGGATACAATTATTCATGTGTGTTACAAACAATAAAATAAAGATATGATGTACACGTATGGTATCGAATTTTAAAAGAGAAGAATTTCGTAAAAAAAAAAGTTAATTATCAGATGTTAGACTATCGGGAATATAATACCGAGATCTCGTATCTGTAATACTCGAAGCACCACTCATAAAAAGGAGAAAGTGAAAAGGATTTTTACCTTTGTAAAAATTAATAATCTGGTATTTATCAAAATTTCACACTCCGTAGTGAAAGAAGATACTCTCAGTATCACCTTGATCAAAAACCACCACTCAGAATCCAAGGGTTGCTTGAAATGGCTTTAGCCGCGTTTGGTGACCAGATTTGAATAACCAAGTAATTCCCCTACTTACTCAAAAAATTATACTATCTTATATGAGAAGATGCGTGAATTAGTTACAATTTTAATAGAAACAACAGTTTTTTTTCACAAGGAACATAATACAAGGTAATAGACAGAGTGTACATTGCCGGTATTAGTTATGTACATTTCACACAGAGCGCATGCAAAAAATCGCTCCATAAATAATAAATAATCTGAATTTATAGCGTATAATACATAAAAAAAAAAACAAACAAAGTATCGGTGAACATTTTCGTGAAGAAACTGTGAGCGGTTTCATTAAATAATTTCAAGTGAAAAAATAAACTCTGCAAAGTGTCGGCGAGTATTGTCCAAGAAATACCCATCAGCTTATTTTAAAAACGTACCTGAGCAAAGATAATTGATATTGCATTTATTTCACGGTGTAAATAAATAAAATAATGCATTTGTTTGGCGCAGTGTTATAAAATGGTACATTAAGTTAGGCGCTTACACAAGCATTCACATCTAAACATAATAAAAATCAATACCATAAAACGTATTGGAAGTACAAGCATAAGAAAATATAATCGGAAAACCAATAATCTCTCAGACGCTGTTGTTCACGCGTTTATTTTAAGGGTAACTTTTTTGGAAAGAATAGCTTGCTCTATATAAGGAGGATTTCTAATTTCCATGCCTCTTTCATACCTCGGGTCAATTATTTCAGGCAAGTAGCAATCAAAATAGAAATTTTGAAGGCGTTTTAACATTTTAAAGTGAAAGAAATAATCATCTCTTCTTATAGCTTCAACCTTCAATGAAATCTTATTAGAGGTCCAAACACCAAACACACATATATCGGACTTGGTGACATGAAGTTGTCCTTGAATTTGGAAGTACCAATCATGGTTTTTGTTAATTTTAACTTCACCGTCTTTGTCAAAATACCAAAATTTAATTTTTTTCACTTTAATTGCTGCCAACGGTTCCATACCTCGAGCGCTTTATGGGCATTTAACTTCAACTATAAAATTATCACCTTTACTGTCGGGAGTGGCACCTAGGAAAGGATGACATTCATCTAAAAACAAACATTCATCTAAAGCCAAATTTTTGGCCAACGATTGCCGCAGCCCCAGAAAGGGCAGAGTAGTTTGATCCATATGATCTTTTAGACCAACATCCATCCGCAACCACAGTTATCTATGGAGTTCCGTTAGAATCTATGCTTCCGATTTTCCTTGCATATTCTGCCTCTTTCTGTGCTGCTTCTTTCATTTTTAGAATAGCTGTGCATTCGTACCATGAAGAAACTTTACTTTGCATTTCGCGAAATGTTGTGCCAGTCATGGCCGGAATTTCCATGGTTTCAACAAGTTGCTGCAGGTTCACGAAGCCTATTCCAACTGTAATAGCTCCAGACACAGCAGCATGGTTTACGTCTAGAGGTATATTTTTATCGTAGGATGAAATCTTCATTTTGAGGTGGCACATATTGCATTGGAAAAAAAAAGTTGATTGGAATCCTTTTCTATTTTCCTTATAAATATAAATGTTTGACAGAGTACATCCTAAGAGTAAGCAATGGGTGTTAATTTTTTGAAATTCCGTGAAGATGTATTGGAAGTCGACAATCCTCCTTCCATCTATGGCTATTGGTGTTTCTGATGGCTCCACTACAGGATTATTGACATCCATAAGCTGCTCCTAAATTAAAATAATAGTAAAAAGGAGTAAGTAACTAAAGGTACCAAGGAATATTTCACAAAACGTGCTAAGCAAAAATAATAAAGCGTCATCGTAACTCTTACTTCAACATTGCGGAATTCTATTGAATGTGCGGCTGTAGTGGATTCGGGAATGTCATACACAATTTGTTCCTAAAAGAAACATAATCATGTGTGAACACTTTTTCATTCACTTAGATGAAAAAATTACCCATATAATCATTATTTGATGTTGCTTACGGCTAAAACAGATACACCAGCCGTGAAAACTATATTCGTGAGTAGTTCAGTACTGAAATTTCCAGAGTAGTTATCCACAACAGCATTGTTCTCTTCTATTCCCGGAGATCTTCGAGATATCGATCTGTACACAAAACAGTCAAATGTAATTTGATTAATTTGTGTTATTTCACAATTAATTCATTTGAAATAATACATAGTATATTTGTGGCACATTCCAGAGTGGAAGGTATTTTCAGTATCGCCTTGGTGTATGACCACCATTAAACGTGAAACTGTGCTTGAAATGGCTTTACCGTGTTTGATGAATGTGAAACATGTATGTTCATTTCATAAAGAGTCCTAATGAGTCCTGAATTCTCCAGTCTTTCAATATAAATATTTACTTTTGCCACTAATCTTCTCATAAATATAAAATCTACAGTAATAGGGGTAGCAAATGTAAAATCATGCCATGTACAGTGTTTTAAATGTAGTGTATAACGCGTTTAACGTGTGCACATCGCATCTTCTCCAAGAATAAACTTTCTTCTTTATCGGAAGTAACCTGCCAGGTAAGTATGTTTTCTGTATCCTTTGTAAATGATAAAGTTAGATATATAGCCAAAGAAATCTAAAACTAGTGGCGAAAGCTTTTTTGTTTGTTTTTTTAGTTTGTTTGAAAAAAAATCTGGTTAAAGTCGTCGGATACGTCTAAATACACCCTGTAGTATAGTAGTTATGCTATAAATAGGTTAAAAATCATACTTTTTCATTCGGAGTGTATTGAGCTGACGCCAAGTTTTGGAACGCCATTTGTTTCCCATATTTAAATTTTTATACTGAAAAAAAAATACAAACACTAATTAAACAAAGTGAATTTGCTATTATTGAACAAGTAATTTTCTAACAATTATTATAAGCAATAATTATCAGCCTGAAACAGTCATCTACATTGAAAAATCTTCCGAGAAAAGATACTTGCCGCCAACGGGACTTGAACCCGTGTCCTTCTGATTGCCGGTCAGGTGCTCTGACCACTGAGCTATGGCGGCTTATCTAATACCCGCCAATTCATTCAACAATTACACAGTAATTGTTAAATACCTTAATAAATACTGTTTATTATTATATATATATATAATAAATAGTAATTGTTAAATACTGTTTATTATATTTATATATATATATATATATATATATATATATATGTATAATAAACAGTAATTGTTGAATGAAACGCTAGTATATATTGAATTATTTGGCGGGTATTAGATAAGCCGCCATAGCTCAGTGGTCAGAGCACCTGACCGGCAATCAGAAGGACACGGGTTCAAGTCCCGTTGGCGGCAAGTATCTTTTCTCGGAAGATTTTTCAATGTAGACGAGTATTTCAGGCTGATAATTATTGCTTAATAATAATTTTTACCCTTTGTGCTATGCATAAAAATATTGTCTAAACGTTAGTTTATCAATTAAAAAAATTATAAGTAATTTTCTTTTCTTTCAATCATAACGATAATAGCTCGATTAAATACCTAAATGATTATAATAATTAATCATTTATTTGCACAACCCTTAAACCTTTGTCCAATGTAACATGATATCTGCGAATATCAGCGAATATCGTTTCAATAACGTATTGTTACCGTGGTCTCGCTCTGACATGCCCACGGCCCCGTGCTAGAGAAAGAGACCACAATACAATTAAAAGTTGCTTTGTTGTTCCGAGTTTTAAATATGTACCCTGTGCGAGGCTAACGAAGGTAACACGTAAGAAGGTACAATATATGTGAACATTCGTGTCCTGGATATTCTAGTTATTTTGTCCCTTTCTACGTGTTCCGTTTGAAAATATTAAAAAGGACTCTGTTTAAATAAAGCACGCACTACCCTGTGCGAGGCTATCTGAAGGTAACATGTGAGAAGGTAAAATATGTGTGAACATTCGTATCCTGGGTGTTCTAGTTATTTTGTCCCTTTCTACGTGCTCCGTTTGAAAATATTAGAAATGACCCTGTGCGCGCACAAAACAGCCAACACATCAAAAGTTACAATATACAAGGAAAGGCCGCGTCCTTGGCAGTTCCGTTAACTAATTCCTTTTGACATGTTTATTATTAAATGATAAACGGGTACTATGTTAAAAAGTTTAAGCATATTATGATCGTCCGTCCTTTGCTACGCACGTTTTAGAAATCCTTTTTGACAAGCTTCCTTCAAATTACACGAACACATTATACAGTTTGGTTTCATTCATACAGAGTATATGTATTACGTCTTTATAACTAATACACTTACGTTTTTCAACACAGCTTCACGGAACAGAGCGTCGCAGACAACCACCCGGGCGGAGAGACTTCCGCGTTATGACCAGAATATCGAAAACACCACAGTTTTTATGTATTTTGTACACTCAGGAAAATTGAATATCATCAAATAAATCATTATTTTTTTTTAATTAGTTTATGCATTGCATAGGTAAAACACTGTTTTATTGGGTAATATTTTTATTATACAGAAAAAAAGGTTTTTAAGTACAAAAAAATGATTTTAAAATACGTTGATTTACGTAGTTTAAAAAATTTAAATACGTCATAATTAAGCTACATTATAAAAATATATAAATAGGCGGGTATAGGTTGATATGTGTCCTATAAAAAAATATTTTTCAATATTTTTTTTCTTTTCGTATATGACGACAGATGGAAAAAAATCAGTGGTACATTGACGATTTTTTGAAAACTGATCTTTTATAAAGAGTTATAAAGTAAGAAAAAATATTTTTTTAAATATTTAATTTTAACTTGTGGCATCTAAAATGCATGTATCTATAAAAATATAATGACAAACTTTTTTTTTGAGGTGCTGTTATCGACACAGATGACTTCGAAAATACGCAAAAATACGCAAAAATACGAAAAAAACATTAAATATTGAAAAATCCCTCTCGGGCTCTTAATCCCTACACATTTTACACATATTTGAAACAAATTTTTACGTTATTATTTCAGTTTTAAGACGCAACTGGCCTATAAAGATATAATAACAGAACTTAAATACAACTTACGCAGAACGTGAAAATTAACTAAATAGTTTTTTTTAAACCACCCGTCCAAATTATTATTTTTTTTTAAATAAATATTACTAGTAATTGCCTAGCATTCTTTCCAACGGCACTAAACAAATAAAGTGTTTTTGTTTTAATTCTGTTTTCGAAGTGCTTTTGGATGCACAATATTTTTGTTTTTCCCTCTGCTAAACTATATGAAATACATACATTTTTCAAAACAACTCGCGCGCCACCTATGCAATTTTTTCATAAAAAACTTCATAACGTTAGATCTCACCATTATACATAGAAACCTTCGCGGGCGTGCTCACAAAAACTCAATCAATGTTTCATTTCAATCACGTGAATAGTAGGTATAGGAACGCACACGGGGCAAACAAAAAAACATTCATTTTTTTTAAATAAAAATTACGTGAGCGTGAGTGCGCGCGCGCGACGCTCGCTGTCAGTGTTACCAACTTATAGGCGATAATTTGGCTAGCGAAATATTAATTAAATGAAAACAATTAACTTTATTTTTGGTGTTTACTATATATATAGTGGTGTTTTTACCAAGTTATTAGTTTTCATTTAATTAAAAATGACGCCACAAAGTGTATTTGCAAAATTAGAAGAAATATTAATTAGCTTGTTTGTAATTTTAATTATCGTGTACCACACTGCATTTATATTTTATTATTTCCGTTTGTAATTTTATATTACGTACACGACCTTTTTATGGAAATACATCAAATTATAAAAACAAAATGCATAAATGTAAATATTAAATATAACAACATAATACACATATGTGTATATAAATACATATATTTTTACAAACACATCTTTTTAAATACATATATTTTTTTTAAAATATAATGCGTTATATACCCGCCTCGGAACAGACTTTTGTCTAGAGATGCGGGTAAAAGTAAACTATGTACATAAATTAGGAAAAAAAATGGAACTGAAAAACTAAAAGTGATAATTATTTATGGTTGGTACTCGCCAAAGGAATATTGATTTTTGGAGTGACGCTGTTGCACATCCTCCTTTTTTAGACAACATTATTACTTCTCCTTCTCCTACATTATTTCTCCAAAAATAATTCATCGTAAGAGGATGATTGTTAGATTATTGCTTGATTGTGCAATGTTTTCCTTGGGCGTCCTCAATTTCTTCTTTTTTTCAATCTCGCTGAGTGAGCCAGTATTTTTCTGACACACACTTCTCCGTTAATCCACTATCATATCCAAACCATCTACATAAATAACATTCACTGAAATTGATTAATAACCTTAATTATATTGCTGCATTACATTATTTTCTGGTCTCCACTTTAAGTAAAACAGAAGACTATGACGCTTAGTTAAGTTAATTTATTTAAGTAACAAACCTTGTTAAATCAAATCAAATCAAATCAAAAAATATTTATTGTAAAATAAAAATTACAAAAGGTGTAGCTTATGGGTAGACCCCATTTCTTCCAGCTAACCGCATTTATTTAATTACAATGTTTATATAATATTATTTGTTTTATTATAGTTACAATGTTTATACAGATAAAATAACAATATTCCAATGGAAAAAAAAATACAAATATATATACCAATAAAAATAGGCACTCAACGTGTAGTGACATTTATTAACAAGGAAAGTGTTTAGTGACGATTTGAATTTGTGTGTATCTTGTATTTGTTTAATGTTATGTGGAAGGTTGTTATATACTTTAATGGCCATGTAGTATGGTCCTTTTTGGATGTTTTGTTTGCTTTTGGTATTAATAGGTTTTCTGTGAGCCTTGTAGCGTATTTATGTGTTGAGTTTTTTAGTGGGAACTTGTCTGTAGATGATCGCACTAACATGCATAACTCCATTATATATATGTCTGTGACTGTTAGAATTTTCAGATTTTTAAACATAGGTCTACATGAATCTAAACGACCGGAGTTTGTAATTTTTCTTATGCATCTCTTTTGTATGATGAAGACATCTTTGGCGTTTACCGAGTTTCCCCAAAAAATAATACCGTATTTTATTATTGAATATACATTTATATTAATATATATATTTAATATATTTAATATATATTTATTATTAATATACATTATTAGTTAAATAAATAAAAGTATCGTACCATTTGTGTGTACCAAATTTAAATGTTTTTGATTACTGAAAGTAATCCCGAATGCTAAGCTAAATAACAGGAAATTGGGACAAATTTAAACTATGATTACGAAATGTCGCAATCAAATAGTACGAAATGTAATTAAATGAGTGTAACAATCAATGTCAACTTTAGCGACAAATTGGATAAATCAGGTAATGTGATCAATGGAAAACACGAATTGTGACTTTAATACAAAAAAATGTACCATTTCCACAGTGTAGATTGGATTTCAACGTTCGCCCTTTAATTTGGAACGCTACGGTGTCCATATGGATAACTAATGGTATTTAATTCTGTGATGACGTTAGATTGGATATCCGTTCGCCATGCAGAAGCTTACAAAGCTGTTTATAATTATAAAAATGATTGACTTTGTATCGGATTACAGTTCCCAATTAACGCACCATTCATAAATGCAGCAGACTGTGATACACAAATGTGTGAAGTGAAGGCCATCCAACTTTATGTAGGCAATAATAAAATTACTATATCAAAAAAGTCACCCTCCAATACAAATATTGATAAACGTAAATTGATTTTGAATTTGTGATCAGATAATTTCCAATAGAAAATCGTCACCATTGGAACGAGTTTTTCCACAATCTGATGCCAATATCGAATTTTTTACAATTTTCAATATGGTGCGTTAAATACCTAAGAATAATCCAATTGATTTTGCTAAATGATCGATAAGTATCGCCAGATATTCCAAAATATCTCGGAAACTGATATAAAATGTATACTTGCTTTTTGCTCGATGCACCAAACTAATCGAATTTTTATGCCTTTCTTGTAATAATTGAGTATTTACGCGGACAAAACTATTTACTTATATTAAAATTATATTATGGTGTGCAAACATAAAAAAATAAGTTTTTGAGATCATTGTTGAACCATTCAGGAAAAGTTGAAAAATATTGTGTGACGTAACATGTGACACGGCTTATAATAGTTTGTTTTATTTCACACTTTAATTTTAGAACTTTTACATATAGTGTTGTTAATGGTTTCATCTAAAGATGGATAGTACTTGAAGAAGAATTTGAAGGGCTTAGGTATTACTTTATAAGAAACTATTATAAAAGATAAAGCTGATGATCGGATGAAAGAATAGTTAAATTACCTTTAGAGCTCGGGCCGCCTGTTCGTGGCTCGCAGCGGTCAAGTCCGCCCCGTCCACAGCCAGGATCTGGTCTCCGCGGTGCAGCCGGCCGCGCGCCGCGCCGCCCCCGGACACGCCGGACACGAACACGCCCCAGCCGCCGCCCTCGCCGCCCACGATGTCCATGCCGAGCCGGGAACCGCTGCGCCGGAGGGTCACGGTGCGAACACCCCTTAACAAAAAAACAAATATTTATTTTTCACAAAATTAGTCTATTACCCGGATAAATGGGGAACTCCAGTCAACTTTTAAATTAAAAAAAAAAAAAAAAAATACGCCGACAGATGACATGTACATTTACAGGACAAGATTTATTATTTTGACATTATTATCACTTGGGAATATAAGTAAAATAATTTTTTTAAGGTTTTCAAGAGTTATGAACAGGTTGGTAAGGGACGTAATTTACTTACTTTACCCAGTGATTCCTGACATTATTTGGAGTGAAAAATGTGACTTTTTTGTGTTTTTTTTCAAACAAAAACAATCCTCAATATGCACCTCACGTCACTCAGCCGAGTAACAGCCCAACCCCTCACCCCGACTCTGATTTTCTGTCCAAAATCTACTGATTTTTTAAGTTTTAAATTGAAAAAAAAATGTTACCGGAGACAAAAATTTCATTAAAATTTTTAACCCCAAATAATGTCAGGAATCTCTCGTTAAAGTAAGTCGATTACGTCCCTTAACACCCCGTAAAACGAAACCACTGTTTAAATTTCTTTCAATAGCACGATAACTCTTGTCATGCCATGCTGCGCTAGAATACATGTTCTGCCGTGTGGTTTCTTGAACAACTCATGGCGATATCTATTTCTGAAGTTTTCAGGCACTTGTCATAGAATTCTAAGTATGAAGGATACTAAGGAAGAATACTATGAAGTATGAGGAATACTAAGGAATGAGCTTTCAATGGAATTATGCATTATATTAAAACAAAGTACATATTTCATGATTTGCAGAAAGTCTGGTTTTTATATGAGATGCCCGCTACATTACGTAAACTACTGGTGGAACAGGAGAAGGTATTCGTCAACTGGACCGTGTGCCGTGTCAGAAACTTCACTGGACTCACCTTATGTAAGTGCCAAATGATTGGACACTCTTACAAATACTGCAGAGACACTATTAGATGTGGACACTGTGCTGAAGAGAACCATGCTACCGAATCCTGTCCTAATACTGCGGCCAAACCAGTCTGCGCTACGTGCGCTAGATTTGGAAAGCCCGCTGCGCATTCGACTGGAGACAGGGACAACTGCCCTGCCTACAAAGCTGCACTAAAAAAGGACCTTGCTACGATCGATTATGGCGTCCAATAATTATTATTTTGAGGAGGACAATGAGGTTGATTTTCACAAAACCAGTGATCTTCAAAAATGGTTTGAGGACAAAACACACAATGTTTCAACACATAAGGGTTGCAATAGGGAACAAATAAATATTGTGCAACTAAACTTAAGGTCCATTTCCAAATACTGGGACATTCTTAACATTTACCTTAATACCTGCTGGAAGCATATACATATTTTGATGTTATGTGAGATAGCAATTACAAATGACTTTACTTGTCTCTACGAAATTCCTGGTTTCAAATCTTATAGCTATTGTCGAACAAAAAAAACAGGAGGCGGGATATTATTATATGTTAGAGATGAAATCACTTTTCTGCAAAAATCACTAGGAACAAAATATTTTGAAAATGTATTTGGCATCATAACTTTACCTAATAATATATCAATTAACATTTTAGCAATATACCGTCCTCCAAATAATAGTAAATCATTGTTTCTGAATGAAATTTCATCCATATTATCAAATATTATCAACCCCTTGGAAAATATTTTATTTTTTGGAGACGTTAATTTAGATTTATTAAACTCTCAAAACCCCATCATTATGTCATACGAAAACATATTATCGAGCCATTATTTAATAAAGTGTATCGACGATGTGACAAGGGAAGCATTAGTAGCCGGCAATATTACACGTACGTGCATTGATCACATTTTTATTAGGTTTAATAGCAGGCAGCAACAAGCTGACTCACTTTCATCTTGTATTTGTGATTTTACTATAGCGGATCACTTCGCGACAGCTCTCAACATCACATACAGTAGTGCAATTACAAAATCCAAAAAACGCGGGGAAAGTATTTCAATACTATCTCAAAAACGAATTGATAAATACATACATAGTTATAACTGGAATGCCCTGCTTGCGGAACAAGATTGCGTTGACATATATAATAAACTCAAAAACGTTTTTAATGAGCTATATGAAAAAAGTAAAATCTCTTTCTGCCCAAACCCCTTAAAAAGACCTTTTGCAACAAAATTGTGGATAACCGATGACATCTTAGAAAAAATTAAAATCCGAGATTCCCTGTTCAAAAGGTGGAAAAATTCCCCTTCCAATAAAAACTACGAAAAAAATTACAAATCATTTCGAAATACTGTTTCCAAATTAATCATAAAAAGTAAAACTACACATTTTAATGAAACATTTAAAAACTACTTCAGCAATTCCAAAAAAACGTGGGATCAAATAAACAAATTGTTAGGGCGGAAAACAAAAACAAACTGCGATGAAATTATATCAAAGTATATGCTAAATAAAAATGGGCAAACAGAGGAAATCGTTGTAAATAGATTCGCTGAGTACTTCTCAAACAGCATCAGTTCGATGTTACACAAATGCGACTACAAAGCGTCTAACATATCTCCCGTTGATTTTCCGCATAGCATGTACCTGCCCAGAGCTACCTGTGAAGACATACGCAGGATTATTAGTCAACTGAATAATTCCAAATCGCCGGGGATTGACAATATTCGAATGTTCGACATTAAAAAACATATAACTCTTCTATGTCCGGTAATTACCCATTTAATTAATAAAATCTTGTTTCAAGCAGTTATACCTGATGAGCTTAAATGTAGTATTATTAGGCCAATATACAAAGGGGGAAAACATACTGATATAGAAAATTACAGACCAATCAGTATACTGCCAGCTATTGAAAAAATTCTAGAAAAATACATTTCCGTAAATTTAATAAAATACCTAGAAAGTTTCTCTATTATTGATCCTAACCAATACGGATTTCAAAAAAATAAAAGCACAGAAATGTTACTACAAGACTTTTCGAATTACGTAAATCAAGAACTCAATAATAAAAAACATATTCTGGTTCTATTCATAGACAACTCTAAAGCGTTTGATACCATTGATCCGACAAAACTATTACAGATATTGGAGGCGATAGGAATTAGGGGAAAATTTCTAGAACTACTCAAAAACTATTTAAACAATCGACAAATTAAAGTGAAACTCTTTCAAACTTACAGCAAAGCTAAATATATGTCAACAGGCGTCCCGCAGTTATACATAATATTCGTTTCACTCATGAATAAAATTTTCACATTTGTTAAACATTACGTTTATGCAGATGATACGGCACTAGTCATTTCCCATGAAGAATTATGGATTGCAATAAAACTCATGCAGCACGATTTCCTTTCCTTACAGAAATGGTCACATGATGCGGGTCTTATGATAAATTCCAAAAAAACTAAATTAATGCACATACGATCTCCACATGCCAAATATACCATCACGCCGGTAATAAAATCGCATACATTTGAGTGTATACACAATTCGTCACAATCTTGCAAATGCGGAACCATTGAAATTGTACAAACGTATATATATTTGGGGATAACTGTAGATACGCATATGAAATGGGATACTCACATAAGCAACATCTGCAAACGCCTACGAGCTATTGCTGGGCGAATTTACAAAATTAAATTTTTCATGCCCATAAGTACGTTAAAAATAATTTATTTGTCATTGGCGGAATCTACTATCAGATATGGAATAACGTCTTGGGGAAACTCGTGCAAGACAAATATAGGTTACATTCAAACAATTCAAAACTCTTTGACTAAGCTCTTGGTAAGCAAAAGTATTTATGCACAAAGAAGAGACATAAAATTATTATATGAGTCAGTTAATATATTACCTATTCGAGGGATATTATGGTTTAAGATTGTATGCCAAAACCTTTTGTCGGATTCAATATATAAAGAAAAAGTTTACCATACACATGGCACTAGATTTAGTAAAAATGAGGGTTTATCCATTCCGAAAATTATAAATAAATACGGACAACGGACATTCACTTATCTTGGCCCTAACATATTTAATAAGATGCCAGCAAACATAAAAATCGAATCAAATTGCACCACCGATTTAAAAAAAAAAATTAAAAAATGGCTAATGGATCAAAACTTTTTATACTGATATTGTTTTGTAATCTTATGTATAAATATGACTAAGAGTAATTTGCCTGTGTTATATCTGTCTATCTGTATATTTTATGCCTTTGTATTGTAGCTATTTAAGTTATTTAAAAGTTATTCTTCTGTATCTATTTTGTGTATTGTGGTTGCATGTTATATTTGTGATTTAATGTTATATTAATATTGTTAAATTGACCTGCTGACAAACTGCTTTGACAGTTTAGCGGGTGCTTAAAATGAAGAATAAAAAAAAAATAAAAAAAGGCAAAACCTATTCCTTGTCTCAAGTCCAAATGGTGCACATATCTCAGAAAAGTTATTCATGAGGATTTTTTCATATATTGTAAATTAATATAATAAGATTTGTTTTTTAATAAGATTTGTTTTTTTTAATAATATTTGTTTTTTGAATAATAATCTGTTTTAAATAAATAGATTTTATTTGAGTTCCATTTGCCAAAATTGTAGTGTCACCCTAGATGTTTTGAACTAGCTTTGTTTCTTGGTGGGTAAAGTAATTAAAGATTTATTTATGGTCATTGTTACAAATCATTCTTAAATTACCCATCTGGTCACTAATATGATATTTCTATTTCTTACTTTATTATAATATTTTAATGTTTTAAACGTTTTAAACTTTATAAATGTTAACCTCAACACAGGCCTAGTCCTAGTGAGGTTAATTTTTTTACATGTAAAAATAAAATTAATAAAATAATAAAATGAATGTATGGTGAGAAGTTATAAATAAATAAAAATATTTTTGAGCAGAGTAATGTTTAAAGTCATAAAAAAAACGTAACCCCAGAAAAGTGCCTTCGATATAAATTTGAATGGAAAAAATGTTCCATTGGTGTAGCAAAGTAAAACCAAAATATGATGGAAATATTTAATTTGCATTAAAGTGGGGTAAAGCGTCGATGACACTGAGCTAGTTTACAAGCTACTATCTGGGAAATTCACTAACTCGCTCAGTGTCATCTTGTCACTTGATAACTAGCAGATTGTTGACAATCTAAGAAAAAAGTTGATGGGTCGTCAACTTTACTCGCCACACGCTTATTCGTGGTAGGTTCATTTATGTTTTCAATATGGCTGATTTTGACTGTCAAACATCTGACAGAATTAGTTCACGCAGGCGTCGTTATTCTCGCTACTGGCGCTAGCAGCGATCTGCAAGCTCAGTTTCCTACGCTACTGAGCGAGTGGACAGTTTTGTGGGTCATCATGACAATCTCACTCGCCGATTTACCCGCTAGTCTTTCTTGCTTGTGACATTATGTGTTACCGCCGGAGCAGGCAAAAGTAATGAACATAAAACATCACCATTCGAGAATGCTAATGTGCCGAAGAAATTGGAGAAAAGAGAAGGATAAGTGGAAGAAAAATGTTGAGCTCTATTAAATCAACAAAATTAAGACTTTGAATTACTTCGTCGATTTTGGATGGTGTTTTCTCCCTAAGATGATACTGAAAATATCAGCTTTAATGAGAAACAAATATTCAATTTTTATTAAAACAACTCTCTTTTTATAACTTTTGAAGGTTATTCCCATCAATGTAATATATCATTTAAGAAGAAGATAACACTAATAATAATTACATATTTTTGTTTAGATTATTAGACTTATCTTTTTCTTCAATGATGTACGAAATAAATGTGTTTGCCGCGTAATCATTTTTGGGTTTAAAACAGCGTAGTAAACCCACACATAAAATTATCATGTTACCCTCTCCGGGTTTCGTACCTCTGAACTTGGACTTTCGCGTATGAAGTCCCGAATCTTACAAAAAATTGAATTTCTAAGTAGTCGTAACATAATTTTACTGTACCTTTATCCTCGCCCTCTATTCTTTATTCCACAGAAAATTCTCCAACATTCGGGAAACCATAGTAAAACCGACCCCAGCCCGCGAAACGTGAAACTATCTGAAATGCACATATTAGAACGCGAGTTTTGGAACAAAATTTTATTAATAAAAAGTGCTTCTGTAACTTCCTCGTGAACCCATATAATATGATAATAAATTCTTTGGAAATCTTAATAATAAAATTGAGAAGTCTTTCACTCGGTTATCTATATTGATGTGACACTCGCAAATATCGAGAATTCCATGATTCCGTATTGAATCCCGTGGCTTTGTGTCAAATGCGGAATAAATAAAAATCCCCAAATTGATGAAACAAGAATGTATGAATCGGAATTTTCCCGAATAACATTACAAGAAGATTTCTGCCATATATTGTGTTTCATGGAAAATATTATTTCCATTGAAATTTTTCCAGGAAACATATTTCACGTTATAGCAAATGGTTCCTCAGATATTTGAGAAATACAAATGTCTTGTGAGCATAGTTATAAAATGTGCACATCTCTTTATCACTGGAGTTTTTTGTTGTTGGTAAAAATACGACTATTTGAAGATCGCAACTTCGTTTTCATTACGGAGTTTTGATCTTACAAATATCTACGCAACTTTTCAAAAATAATGTTTTTATTTCATCGCTAAGATAAAATAACGAAGTGAAGTGTAAATGTAACTGGGAAGTAATACGTAAAATCGTGTGGAGTTTAATTACTACAACTCATGAAAGTAGGACCATATTGTTGTTTTTGAGCTTTCAAGAGATTTGAAATTTATTTTAATACTAGCTGACCCGACAAACGTTGTTCTGCCATATAAATTATTTCTAGTGAATATTTTGGTTGTTAAATAAAAAAAAAATAACGAATGTATTGTAAGTGAGTGGGGATGGGATCTATGACAGGAAGAGGAATTGAGCGCTGTAGACATTGACCGCCGATAAAAGCAAAAAAACACGAACTAAAGTAGGAAAATTAAATAAAGAAAATCATTATGAATTTCGAAGAGCAATTGAGTGTACGATATTTTTTGTCAGTCCGTCTTTAGCCAACACAACTTAGCTCGATGTTTTGCCCACGCGAGAACATGATGCCCAATGAAATTTCAAAATGAAGCGACGCTTTTCGTGAATGTCGGACGTAGCGACATATGTCATTCAACAACATAAATAATTTAGTTTTTTTTTCGTTATTTGTTTTTGGGGTGTTATCGTTCGTTATTAATCGTTCTGTTTGAAATACGAAAGACGGCTAAATGTGTTCATACAAAAATACAAAAATCGCCATTAATAATGGAAGGGTGGGGGTAGGAGTGTTAAAATTTGGAATTATAGGAAATTTGTGATGCGAAATAAAAAAAATATATTTAAAAAAAATTGTCAAAAAATTGTTTTTCTTTTTCTTTTTGGTATGAAACATACTTTAAAACCCAATCTCATACCAACCCAATATACAGAAAAAAAATCATAAAAATCGGTCAAGCCGTTTTGAAGTAGTGCGACCACGAACACCGTGACACGAGATTTTTATATATAAGATTTTGAGCGAGTTTCACATAGCTACATAAATAAAAAGTAATCAAAAAAGTTGTTCCCGTGCTTAAAGCACTTAAAATGTTGTTTACATATCGCCTCTTTTCCTTTCATGCCGAAGGTAAATTTATAGCCTTAATGCATTTTTATTGGGAAAATAGCGAAGCATAAAGTGTACAACGAAATTTCCTAGATGTGGGGAGGACATGGAAAACAGGCGGAATAAACAAAGTAGGTAAAATACTTAGATGCTGAAATTTCCAAAAGAGGCAGTAATCTCGTAAGCAATGTTCCTGTTTCTCGACTTTATTTTGGGAACGTGACAAAACTGGCAAAATTACCGCAAAGGCGGGGAATATTTCAATTTAGATAAGGAATACTAAGGCCAACGAGAAACAAAGAGATGAAATAATACGAATTACATACACACAAAAATCTCAAGCGGAAAATAAAAAAAAGCTGTTCCGAGAATACGATGGGGATTTTATGATTCGATTTGCGAAACTTGTTTTTACTTCAAAACATTTTAACTTTGAAAGTTTTTCAATTGGCCTTATCATGCAAAAGTAGACGAAGCAAAAGAAATGCCACCACAGTTTTAACATAGAGATCGGTTTAATAAACGTTAATAACAAATCAACCCACCTCGGTATTTCGTCGTCAGGTGTCGCTAGTTCATGAAGAGCGGAACACGAAGTGGCCTGGGATCGTTCTGAAAATAAATGATTATATTAATATGTATATGAAACAATGTTACTTTGTTTGAACCACTTGTATATTTGTTTAAAACCGACCGGTTTCAGAACGACTGTTCCTTCCTCAGGACAAACGTATACTGATTTGACAATTACAAAATATTGGGTGGGAACAATGTATTATTACTAAGGATTATGGTAGGGTGGAGGCGTTGCTAGGGATTAATGAAGAGTGGGTGGGGGAACATATCCATGATTGGGCTGTAAGATAATTTTTTTTTGTTTGTTGATAATAGATTCATTATTTTTAAGGGATTTTTTTTATTTCCAATGCTTCTAATTTTTTTTCTATTTTTTATTTTTTTTATTTTAATTTTAATGACAATATGTATAAGATAAAGTAAAATTACAAAATAAGTAAAAATACAAAGTAAAGTGGTTTGTTTACAGTCCTCCTCACTCCTCACTAGGTATTCCTGTTCCGAGGCGGACTGTATGTTGGTGAATGGGTGTTGATTTTTATTTCCTCATCTTCTAGTTTCTGGATTTTCACAAAATAACAATAAATAAATAAATAAAAGTATTTATGTTTGTTGTCTGCAGGTTGTATTGGGTTTACTTCATAATTTTAATGATTTCCTCATCTTCCTGTTTACTTAACCATAATTTGATATCTTTTTTAAACATTTGTATCTCCATGGTGTTCTTAATTTCAATTGGAAGGGCATTATATAATTTTGTAGCGTGGAAATTATGGTTTTTCTGGCCAAAATATGTATTTAATTGCGGGATGTTCAGTATTTTTGAGAATTTTGACCTTGTAGTGTAGGTGTGTTGGTCAGCAAGGTTTTCATATTTTTCTTTAAATTTGAGTAGGGCATTTTTTGAGTATAATTTAATAATGCTGAACACATTAAAGTTCTTAAAATTTTCTTTTGATGGAGTTTTTATGGGTTCTTTTGGGATTATTTTTATTATTGCCTTTTGCGTTTTATCTAGCTGCTTGATGTGAACGTTTGAGGCAGTTCTCCATCCTATAATCCCATATTCTATGCGTGATTGGCAAAGAGCATAGCAGACTTTATATAGATCACTTTTATTATTGCCTATGTTTCTAAAGTAGTACATGAGCTTTGCAAGTTTTTTTGTGATGCTATTTATGTGGGAGTCCCATCGAAGATTTTCATCGATTTCAATGCCGAGATGTTTTATGTTTTTAGAATGTGTTATGGTGGGTCAGTGGCATGATTGGGTTACGTTTTTTCCTTGACAATCGTGTAATTTAAGAGCATAATCCTCTGCTGGTTGTCCTCTGGCCATTATAGAAAAAGTTAAATATTTAGTTTTGTTAACATTAAGTGTAAGTGAGTTTTGCTTAAGCAATTTTTGCAGAAGTACAAGTCCGTGTTCAGCATCTTTGAAAGTGGTTAACCAATCACTTTTTTCCTTTGGTGTGTAGGTTGCAGATATCATTTATATATATAAAAAATAATAAAGGTCCTAAGACGCTTCCTTGCGGTACACCGTAATTGATTGGGAGAGGCTTACTTTTACGGTTTTCAATTTGAACACACTGTGAACGTTCTGACATGTAACTTATTAGCAGATTTAAAGTTGTGTTCGACATCCCAATTTTTTTAAATTTCTTGAAAAGGATTTTATGGTCTATCGTATCAAAGGCCTTTTGCAGGTCTATAAAAATTGCAAAAGATTTATTTCCCTTGTCTAAGCTCTTTATGATCGTATTTATGATATCGTTTATGGCGTCGGCAGTACTCAAGTTTTATCTAAAGCCGTACTGGGATTTCGATACTAGGTTATTTTCTTCTAGGTACATCATAAGTTGTTTTTTTAGTACTTTTTCCAATATTTTAGAAAATGTACTTAGAAGGCTTATCGGTCGATAGTTATTGATATATATTGATATATTTTTACATCCTTATTAATATACAGGTATAACAGTAGCTTCTTTAAGGGACATGGCAAATATACTTTAAGTTATAGATAGATTGATAATGGGAAAGTAATTTCTTCACAGAGATGTTTTATTGTATTTGTTGAGATTACTTCATCGCCTAATGAAATATTTGGTTTTAAAGAAGTAATTATATTTTTGATTTCGTCAACGGTTATTTGTTTGAAATCAAGTTCCCTTTCCAGTTATCTAAACGTTTCCCTTTATGGTTAATATGAAGAATAATTATCCCCGTATTTTTTTCAAAACTATGGTTATTTTCAATGATATGGTTAGCGAACTCAGAAAAATTATTATTATTTAGACACCTTAAATGTTCTTTGATTCCGATAATGAATTCCTAGCAACGCCTCCACCCCTACCACAATCCCACTATTTTGTAATTATCAAATCAGTTTACGTTTGCACTGAGGAAGAAACGGTCGTTCTGAAACCGGTCGGCTTTAAACAAATATACAAATGGTTCAAACAAAGTAACATTGTTTAATTTATCTATAATGGATAACCACAAAGTTTCAGCTATATTCAAAAGTATATTAATATGTATTAATTAAATATTTTATAAGCTGTTTGAATAGCGGTCAATGAAAAAATATTCAATTTACAATTCATGGAGCCAGGATACAGGATACTTACCCACATATGGCACATGGTAGCTAATTCTAGATATTAGTTTAAGAGATCACCCATAGGGGGAACGTAGCTGCCGATAATGCGGGCATCGAGACTTTAATAAATACCATTGCAACCTCGTAGAGGAAGTCCAGATGATTCCTACCGCCTGCTAAACGAGATATCAGAGCCTATTATTTATCTCGAAAAAAGTCCGAAGTGTTTTGTTAATCCCGGAGTTTTAATTTAAAAGAGTTTGTGAGACAAACCCTGAGTTACAATACCTCTGTTTTAATCAAAGATGTTACTAACTAACTAACTAACCATCACGCCGTTTCTCCGCAGGGGTAGGCAGAGAGGACGGACCGCCAAACAACTCGGTCTTGGCACACACTCTTTGCCTCACTCACATTCATACATTCTCTTCTATTATTCTGACTTTTGACATGGCCCAACTCAAGTATCTGATTCACTTGATCGTGCCATGTCTTCCTCGGTCATCCCCGACTTCTTCTACCATTCACATTCTCGTCGTATATTCTTCTTACACTATTTTCTTCGTTCATTCGCTCTACATGCCCAAACCATCTGAAGGTCCCTTTCTTAATCTTACTCATTATTCTTACATCAGCCTTACATTCTTTGCGGATTTCCACATTTCTCACACGATCATACATTGTTTTACCACACATACGTCTCAGGGATCTCATTTCAATAGCATTCAGTTTACTTTCATCCTTCCTCTGCCAGTTCCATGCCTCACTGACATACATCAGGGTAGGTACCAGGACTCCATTGTGGACTGCTAGCTTCGCTTTTTAAGACAGTTTTTTTATTAGCGCCAACGGCATTCAGTCTACCATTAATGGAGTTACCGGCATTCACCCTTCTTTCAATATCTCTATCAGCCTTTCCATCTCTCGCAAAGATGTTTCTTCATATTTTGTTTATTCGGGATTTAATCACCTGAAAATTGTCGCATTTTTCTAAACAAAAAATCTTCTGTTTTGATTCATTTATAACAAGTCAAAAACCATTTTATTCTACGTAAATTTCACCTATGTACATTTACATTATTACGAATAAAGCAATGTAATAAATATGAAAAATTATCATATTGGTATGTTTACACTGATTAATTGTTTTGTATTTTTTTATAACAATGATTTTCTGTATTTAAAGATCTCATACCGTTAATAAATGAATAAATTATCAGCAAAATATAGTACACATAAATTATTAATAAAAATGCCCGCACACCGAAACAGCATTTAAAACGAGATAATAAATTGGCACGCGGTCCCGACTTAAGCAGGTTTCAGAGAACGCTCAAAATGTTTATTAATGAAAATAATAACAATATTAATTTATGAAAGAGGGGATTCACCGAAGGCACCTGAACAGGTGAGCCAATAAAATGATTTGTTACCAGGCGAAAATAAATATTAAATTAATGCTTTGAAGGGAACTCGTAGAAAGCTCATGAACTGGATAGAATATTCATCGAATGCGATAAGCTTTACAAATCTCTACTTGAAAAAAAGCTCTTTGATGATAAGAAAGGAATTTGATGCTCATCTTGAATAGCATAAGCACTTCAGTGTTACAACATTTGACAACATTGCCCCCGGAAAGGAATTCGTGCGTTATGTCTATGTAATTATACTTGTACACAACACAATTATACTATTAATTTAACCATGAAGGCCCGGACTGGGACCATGTAGGGGCCCTCCGCCAAAACCTGTAAAGGGTGGGGTGGGAGGGGGGGGGAGGGGGGGAGGGGGTAGAAAACGGGGGGTCCGGGGGTCTCCTCCGGATAATTTTTGAAAATTAGGTGCTTGAAAACGCAAGAAGAAGAAGAAATTCAAAAAGGTTTTTATACGAATATTATGATTTTCGACTTTTTTTGACTTTATTATTTATTGAAATAAGAAATTCACAGTATTTTTAGGATACCACAACACTACTAAACAAATGCTGTAGAACTGCCAATAATTATAACGGAGTTCAAAATAAAGGGCAGGATTTTATTCACACCAAAGCATTAATGAATTATGTCATAATTATTTGTGTAGTAAAAATAATGACAAACGTATTTTAGGGATTAGAAAAATAATACTAACCTTTATAAAAAATCCTGTGTGTTTAACAGTATACAATGTTGTATACTAGAATAGAAGGGGCTTAACTTAACTGAAATGATTCGACATTTTGACATTTTGCTCTCCTAGCCCTAAAGTAACAGTTTCTTTGTAAGCAACTCACTTGTTAAAGCTACTTCATCTATTATTTTATTTTTGTCCAAATTATAAAATAAATCCCCCTCAACATTAATAAAATGCAGACTGGACATAAGGTCTTGGCCTAAGGACGACCGAAGTCGATTTTTGTCGATTTTAAATTTAGAAAAAACTCGTTTACATGTGACTTGGGTACAAGGTATGGTAAGAACAAATTTATATACAATATACAGGTAGGTAAACAGTCCAGATTGAGTAAGTTCAAACAGAACAGAAAAAGCACATGTCAAACACTGGAAGCATTGTCTGTTTTCAGAGCAGTAAATGTCAGCATTTGTTGTAGAATCCAGTCCGTTTTTAATGCTGCGGCGAGAATGATTTTTGGTGAATCTAAGTATTGCCGTATAACCCCGCTTCTAAAGGATCTTCATTGGCTTCGATGCCCTGAAAGAATAGAGTTCAAGATCTGCTTAATGACCTTCAAAGCATTGCAAGGAATGGCGCCAGCCTATATATCGGAACTATGTGTCCGACAAAACTTAAGCGATAGGCAGCTTACTCTAAGGTCAGCAGATCGAGATGTTACTAATCGTTTAATCGAACTTTCTAGGTCAAATCGAGCCGTTTACTATGATCGATCTTTTCGTGTAACTGGCCCGCTCATTTGGAACAAACTTCCCTCAGCTCTTACTAATATCCAGAACTTGGCTGAATTCAAAAGAGCTTTAAAAACAAACTTATTTAAAAAATCATACCTTTCATGAATTTTAACTCCTTTTCAATATACTTTAATAAGCCATGTTCCTCAAGTTTCTGGTAATTGTTTGGTTTCGATTACCTCCTTACTATAGTTTTATGTGCACTCTGAATTTGTATTATTTCTAAATGTTAACTGCCTCCTGTTCTATATAATTTAGTTTAAATGATTCTTGTTGAATGGCACCGTGATGGTTTATCATTATATATTGTCCTGTGCCAAAACAGCACTCACTATTGTTGTTAATATTGTTTTTTAGGAATTGCTTTGTTTATTTTTTGTATATTCGTTATTTCACATTATTTAATTAATTTTTTAAGGACTCGTAAGGAACACTGTAGGTTAATTTAATAGGTTAGGTTAATTAAGTTTATTATAATTAAGCGCACTTGAAGTGAAACATCACAAAACTGCGCTATATAAATACTACGTTATTATTATTATTATTATTTCCGCTGCCGTTGGGTCCAAATCGTCTTCTTCGTCACTGCATCTGTCTCCGTAGTTCTCAGTGGACTCTGCCGCTATGAAGTTGCTGTATTGTTGTGCAAACTGTCGCAGCTCTACCAACAGCCGACTTCTTTTAATTTTACACAGTTTAAAAACACTGTGCAGAACTTCTATGGGAATAGTTTGGAATTTCAAGATAAAGTCAAACTTTTTGGGGTCCAACCAAGACCAATCCTGATAAACGTCTTTGTTTGCGCAAAATCTTTCTTCAATACTCATCCTCGCTCAGTCTAAAATATCAAAATATACAATTTTGTAATGTTTAACTGTTGAAATAGAGTCAGTTTCATCTTTTCGATTTTCACCGGGCATTAATTTTTTCTTTGACGCTCTTTTTCTCTTTAAGTCCAATTCTAACTCGACGTCAATATTATTTTCGTCTAGCTTAAGATTAACTGCACTTATATAGGCTTTTATTTTTGCGTACAATACTTCAAAATACGCGTCAATCCTTTAGTCCTTAACTTGATGGATCAGTGTTTGTACTAAGTTCCAAGCTAAAGAATAATCAATGCTTTTACTTTGCAAGTTCTTAGAAACAGGGGAAGTGACCAAAAACAAATCTAGCAAAACAAACGACATTAACAATTTTTTAAATTTGGACCATTGACTTATCAGGTTTCTTGCTGTGAATCGAGATTTGCTGTCAAAACTTCCATCAGAGATTTCTTTAAACACAGAAATAAAATTAAAGAACTTAAATTAACACTGTCTTCACTTAAATTAACACTGTCTTCAGTGATTAAGAATTCTTCATCAACAATTGATGAAAGAGCCTTATGTTTGCTCCACCACCTCTTTGATGTTATTTTTTGCAACCTGTACAACTTGTCGTGAGCAGTATGTTGTCTTTTTGTTGCCTTTCCCCAAAGGCCATTCTCTTGTGCGATGAGCTTACAAATACTGCAGATTCTTCCACTAATCCAAAAAAGTTCTCAGCTTGTAGTAACTTCACTGTTGAGTCAGCTTTAACTAGGTTCAGTACGTGTACCATACAGTAAGTATAAATAAGGTCTTCATTTTCTTTTATTTATTTATTTATTTATTTATTTATTTATTTACGGACTTACGTCCAATTTAAAACAAAGTATCACGAAGTATAGAAATGAACAATGTAAGGATTCGGATGGTACATGAAAGCAAAGACAAACAGTGAAAATAGAAGAAAAATAAGTGTCAAGTCACGTCAAGACCTTGCAAAAATTAGGGTGAATATTACATATCTTCATTTGTTTAAAGAGCGACAGAAATCATTTAAGCTAATACCAAAAAAATCAAGGTCTTGACGTGAGTTGACCAGTCTACACATTCTGGACAGTGGTGAGTTATAACCATAGTTAGTCGAGTGCTGATTGAGGAAAAGCAGGTCTTTATTTCTGAGTCTACGAGAAGTAAATGTGATGAGTTGTAGTAATGTAGGCGAGTCGATTAAACAGTTAATAATTTTGAAGAAACAAATGAGATCAGATTTTATCCGACGGTCTTCTAAAGGAGAAAGGTTTAGAGTTTGTTCAATTTCAGCATACGAGTAATTGCCTCGCTCTAATCCTAGCCTCCAAGCAATTCCCTTTAGGAACCGATGTTGAACGGATTCGATATGACGAATATGGACAGCATAAAAAGGAGACCATATAATACAAGCATATTCAAGATGGGGGCGAACCAAGGAGCAGTAAAGAGTTCTTAGGGTATTTATGTTTTTGAAGTCAGAAGTGGTTCTAGTGATAAATCCAAGTAGTTTGAGAGATTTATTAACAATCGTATTTATATGTTCCCGGAAAGAAAGCTTGCTATCAAGAGAGATACCAAGATCTTTAATAGATTGAACAGTTGTTAGGCAATTATTATTTAATTTGTATTCGAAAACAATCGGATTTTTAGATCTGTAGAAGGACATAATTTTGCACTTATCGACATTTAGTTCCAAGCAATTAATTTTACACCAGTCATTGAAAGAGTCAATATCTGATTGGAAAAGAAGGCAGTCATGGTAGTTTTTGATTATTTTTAGGATCTTATTGTCATCAGCAAAAAGCCAAAAGCGTGTGTGAGAGAAAATACGAATAATGTCATTTATAAACAAGTTGAAGAGAAGCGGGGCTAAATGTGCTCCTTGCGGTACGCCGGATGTTACTTCAATAATAATAGACTCAATGTTATTTATTTTAACTCTTTGTTTTCTATTGCTTAAATAAGAATTAAAGAAAGATAGCAATGGGTTTCGTATACCTATAGCATATAGCTTGGCCATGAGGATAGCGTGTTTTACTTTGTCAAAAGCTTTAGAAAAGTCGGTATATAGAACATCTACTTGTGATTTATCTTCTAGGCCATTGACTACGGTGTTGGTGAAGGAGAGTAAGTTTGTAGTGGTAGATTTAGCAGATCTAAAGCCATGCTGTTCCTCAATCAGCACATTTTTGAAAATAGGTGTTATTTTTTTTGTGATTATAGATTCAAAGATTTTAGGAATATGAGATAACATCGATATAGGTCTATAGTTTTCTACGTTCGACCTATTACCCGATTTAAAAATAGGTCGTATATAGGAAACCTTCCAGGAATCCGGAAAAGTGGCAGATGATAATGATAAGTTATATAATAAACAAATTGGCTTAGATACAACAGATTTACATTCTTTCAATAATATTTTAGGTATACCATCAGGACCAGTGCTTGTTTTGCTGGGAAGATTTTTTAAGTAAATGAAAACATCTACAAGTGTGATTTCGCAATTATTAAGGTCAATAGTATTAGCATATTTAAGTGGAGGGATGGTGCATATGTTATCAGTATAGACAGAGGAGAAATGTTCAGCAAAAAGGTTGGCAATATCGAAATCGTTGGTGGCGTGAGTATCATTAAAAAATAAACTTGAAGGGAGATCGTTATCAATACGTTTTTGTTTAATAAATTTCCAAAATTGTTTAGGGTTAAGATTTAATTTTGTCTCAGTGAGTTCAATATAAGATTTATAACACAAGTTAGATTCAATTTTGGATAATTCTCTTAACTGAGAAAATTTTTGATAAAGCGCTAAGTTGTTCGTTAATTTGAATAACTTGTGTGTTTTCTTTTTTTCCATAATCAAATGCTTTAGTTTCATACTGAACCAAATAGGAAATTTAGGCTGGGAAAAAGTTCCCCTTGGAACGAACAAATCTATAGCATGAGTTATACATTCTTTGAATTTAAATACAGCATCGTTAATATTGTTGTTTGATAACATACCTGCCCAGTCATATTGGGCAAGGTACCTATTCATGCCAGTATAATCACCTTTGTTAAATTTGTAGTGGAATGTAACTGCTGATTTCAGAGTGTCACTTTTGAAAGGATTAGTGAAGTTAATATCGAGTGGTGGATGATATTTATCTATTGGTAATATTGAGTCAGTAGCTTCACATACACAAACGCTAGGCATATTGGTAAATATTAGATCAAGACAGTAACCTCCACAGTTATTGATCGAGTTTAATTGGTACATATTCAGGAAGGCAAAGAAATTTACTATTATGGAAGCATGAAGGGAAACATTATTAGGAGTTTTCACACCATGACTATCATTAAGCCACACTATTTTAGGAAGATTATAATCACCACAAATAAGTAAGGAATCGGCCTTTATGGAAACACGCTCAACTGCTTCAGTATGTGACTTATAGATTTCTATTGAAGAGGAGGGGGGAATGTATACACAACCAATGACAAGTTTCTTGGAACCAAGTAGAACACAAATAAATAATTGTTCAGATACATTATTAGACGATTCAAGAATGTGACAAGAGTATTTTTTTTTAATACATATCATTACCCCACCTCCTCTACACTTGTTAGAAGAGGAAGAGCGATCACAGCGAAAAATAATGTAGTCATGGAGTCCAAGTTCTATTGAAGCAATATTGTCTGATAGCCATGTTTCAGTAAAACATAAAAAATCATAAGGGCATAAATTTATGGAGCATCTAAAGGAGTTTAGCTTAGTATTGAGACCACGAATATTTTGATAATAGGTGGAAAAGTTAGTATTAATAAGGTGTCGATTCTGATTCAGCCTAAAAAATTGACTCGAGATAATTCGCGTCTCTCAGCGGCTTGGCGGGCAGGACAGTCAGGGAAGCCAGTGTTGTGTGTTGTGTGTGGACGGTTTTCTGAAGAACTTGCAGGTAGCACATGCTGGTGGCTTTTCAGGAGTCGGGCAAGCATCTCGATTGTGTCCAGGTTTTCCACAGTGAGAACATGTAGGCATGTCTGCGTTACATTTCGACGCCGTATGGCCGTAAAGTTGACAGTGTCCACATTTTAGACTGTCGATCCAATCCCTTACGGTGTGTATTTGCCAGTCCATAGCCAGTTTAGAGAAGCGAATGAGGGAGTGACGAACAGAAGGAGGAACTCTGAAGACATGAGTGCACGATCCGGTACGAGGTCCTACTTTGTGAGAGAACTGCAATTTATCTTTCAATTCATTAATTTGTAGACCGGTTTCTTCGTGTGTTTGCTGGTGGATTGCCAAGATGATGTTCTCGAGGGGCACAACTTGAGGTAGACCATGGAAAGCTATCCGAGGAAGTTTATGTGAAGAAACTGCTGCTTTCAGACCAGCATCGGATAGGGTCAGTGCATTGGCAAGTTTTATGGCCTCTGCATCGGTACTTGGATGCACGACTACACCTCCGTTCCTTATTTCTCGTACCCCCGTGATTGTAATTCCCAAAGATGATGGGTTAGTTGAGGTTTTGAGAGTTTCAAGAGTACTGCTGGAAGGAAGTGACTTGTCATCTTTGGGGAAGATAAGTACGGCTGGTCTCGCAGGAAGTATAGGGGCATTGTTTCTAGTGTTCGGTGGATATTTCGGGAGGACTTGGTTGGACGTAATCGAACTATACGTTCTGTTCCCATTTTCGGGTGTTTGATTAGAAGACATATATTTGTAGGTCTTCAATTCTCCTTCAAGGCTCCCTAACTTTACACCCATTTGACCGACATTACCCAATAGATCGGTGAATTTAGGGGCGAGTTTTGCTATTTGTTCCTTGGTGAATTTGTTAGATGTGTCCATTATGATGATATTTAATAGGTTTAAAATAGAGGTTGCCTTTGCCAGGAATTGTTGGGCAGAGTTTTCTTGTTCCATTATAATATTATGAATTATTATTAGATGTAGGTAGATGTTAGAATGGTAGAATATTCTGTTAACTTTTTGTCTATGGCTTCAAATGTCACTTGACTTCAAACTTCAAATTCAAATTCAAATTCAAATGGTTTCAAATTCAAATATCACTTGTCATGTTAATTTCAAGATTTTGTTTTTAAATTCAATCTTATAATATATCTGTTCTCACTGTAATTATTTATTAATAGAAAAACGATCCACTATTTTAATGTGATACACTTAGTTTTGTGTGAAAAACACAATCTAGATATCTATTTTTGAAACTTTTATAGGACAAAAATATTTGGTTACTTATGAGAAACTCCATAGAATATGAGAAACTCCATAGAATTATTAAATGGGCTTGTAGCCCATTGTAACAGCCTTTCATGTTATTGGCTCCATCAAATAAACAAGCAATAATATTTGACGTTGCAATTCCGTACTCAGATAATTTAAATTTTATAAGCTCGTACAACGCAAGTCCACTTGAGTCATTAACAACTGCAATCTCTAAAACTCTTTCGTACACTTTTCCTTGAACGACATAGCGGACGCATATTGCCAATTGGTCCATGACAGCTATATCTTGGGTGCTGTCCACCATTACGCTGTAGATGATGCTATCCTGGAGGTCTTTCAAAATAATGTTTCGACCCATCGAGCTAATTATCTTGATTAAATTGTTAATGAAAGTCTTTGATAACAAAGTCAACATTGATTCTCGTCCAATGGGCTTTTTAGATTGCTTTCCTGTGACTTCTCTTTTGTCCTTTATTTTTATTCTGTGCTTTTTGCTGTCTTTGATACATTTTTTTACATGGCTTTGCAAAATTACATCATAATTAGCCACCAACATGACCAGTTAAAGAAAATTACCATGATTTTGTAAAGAATCAAGAGCGTAGGCTGCTTCTGCTTTGTCACCTCTGTGGGAAATGCCTTGCCTACCTATAAACAAAACTATGTCTATCAAACGTTGGATGACCAACCTTCTAGTTTGAATCTCACTTTCTTGCTGTTTAGTAAATATCGTAGCCCTTTTGACTTTGAAAAGCTGCTTTCGCAGCAAGTTCATGATGGGTAGAGTTTTCGTGTATTTCTACTGATTTATACACATTTCTTGAAGAAACATCATAACCATTAATGTAGGTAGAATCTCTGTGTCCTTTATCCCCAAAAGCCATACAGCACGAACAGTACACTTTATTCAGCTGAATTGAACATAATAACCATTTTCGGTGTATTTTTTCACCACTTGGAAAATGTCGGGAATAAAGTTTAGAAGATGATTTTCTTGATTTGATTTTCTTCACCATCTTCTAAATCAGAATTGGAGCTTGATTCGCCGACAAGAGACGATGGATGATGGTCTATATGTGGCTGATTGCAAGCAAGTGCCTCACCCCTCTCAACTGTACAAGAAGAAGTTAATGCTGTTCACTAGGGAATCCCCTTTACTATACCATATTGTAACTAGAAATAATTATGATTTTCAAAATCATAACTAATTGTATTTACAATATAATTAATTTAAAACATTGCTCGTAATAATTATATTTTGACCATTGATGAATAAACCGACAAACTACCATCCATATTTTGCATAAAGTACCCCCTAATGACGTAGGCCTTAACACATTTCTATTTTGAATTTATCCCCAATGTGAGAAAGTTTTTTAATACATTTGTTTAAATTATAACAATTAATTAGCCCTATTAGTAAAAACCTTTTAAGTAAAAAAAAGCAAAAACTAATATTCTTAAGTTCTTAGTAGGTGACGTAAAAATGTAAAATAAATAGAACAAAATTTCAAAAAATTACAACTCATAATAAAAATAATAATCTAAAATTTCGATGACCTTACCTACAGTCGTGTCATCGTTTATCTCTGAGGTAGAGTTTGATGGTTTAAACCAAGTAAATATTGAACTGGCACATTGGAAATCTCCTTTTTTCTTTTTCTTATTTTCCTCTCTTTTTTTGAAAACCACTCTTGTAAGTTCTCTTCATTGTTTTTGTTCCGTTCGTAATATTAATTAATCAAATAATGTACCACAACTCAACTCTGAACAAAAAAATTAATTTAACAATTTAGCAAACCGCATCGATAAAATCGACTTGTAGTGGCTTGAAAATAATAGTGTGGGGTGGATGTTATTATAAATGTAGGAAAGGTGGGAGGGGAAAGACGATATGCGCTCGCGCTGCCCTACTGAGTGATCAGCTGATCTGACAGGACATCGTGGTGCAGTTGTATGTATTATTCATTTATGAGTTGTCTACTGGACAGTGGACACACGACACACGTCACCGCACAGACGATGCGGATGACAGTGGATCGTACAAAGCTTTCGTATACACGGCGAGATATAAGCAGTTGTTGGACATGTTCTACTTTTGGAAAATGTATTTTTTTTTCGAAAATGTAAACAAACTTTACCAAGAACACAAAATAACTACTAACAAGACAAAACTTTTTTTTGTACATTTTGTGGGGCCCCTTCGGGGCCCCCTCGCGCCAGGAGCCCTCCGCGATCGCGGACCTGCGGACCTAGCCAGTCCGGGTCTCTAACCATGTTATTACAGCGTTGGACGGTAGATTAGTTTGAGAAGAAATTAGGTCAATTAGAAGCATAATAAGAGTTTGAATAAATGAAGAATTATCTTGGGAAAGTTGTTCAGAAAGCTTTTGATAGTTTGTTGAGGATGAATTATAATTGTTTGCGCACCCATTTGTGGCGTGTGAAAGAGGAGAACCATTGGGATTAAAGAGAAGTGAGTTGTGTTGTTGCTGATCGTATCCACGAGCCTGTTTAGAGATAGGGTTTTTGTATGTGAATTTTGTTGAACGGGAAGATGTTGAGGAGGAGGCGAGAGGGTTGGATGAAGAGTTACTGGATAAAACCTCGGAAAATGATTTTTTGACAGGCGGGAATAATTTAGAAGCCTGCAGAAAAGACAAGTTCTCAGAGGCCATAGAAATTTTTATATTTTTTTGGCGAGATTGTTCGGGGCAAGAAGAGTTAATGGCGGAATGAGCGCCTAAGCAGTTAAAACATTTAGGTGAAGAGAGAGAAGAACATTGGTCAGCCGAGTGGTTTTCTCCACATTTGAAACATCTGGGAGGGGATCTGCATGCAGCTTTGGTATGACCAAAACGGCAGCAGTTGTAACATTGAGTGGTGGGATAAGTGTACATTTCAACTGGTAAGGAGTTGAAAAATAAATAAATATGGGAGGGAAGTGATTGTCCTTCGAATGTTATGACGACAGATTGGGAGGGCTTCCAGGAAACGATGCCCTCAGAGGTGTCCTTATAATTTAGCCTCCTGGCTTTTATGGGATTGCCGATATGTTGGGGGGTTGAAAGTGAGGACAGGATTTCTGGAATGGACAGATCGGTCGAGATACCCCTGACCAGGCCCATTCGAGTGACATTGAAAGTTGGGATGTACGCCTTGAATTTAGAATTTGATGAAATAAATATATTTTTGATAAAGTTGTTGGCGGCTGAACCTGACAGGAATTCAACAGAGATTCGGAAGCGACCCTCGGCTTTAACACCTCCAGGTTTAATCGAAAGGTTCTTGTTATTTGAAAGAAATTTACCAAATTCAAGAGGATGGATGGTTTTACCTTGTTCAGTTTTTTGCGCATATACAATGTAGGGGCCACGGGAATGAGTAGAGTAAAAGATTGTTGGAGGAGGTTGAGGAAGAGCTGGAGGGGACTGAGAAGACAAAGGCGAATCATGTTTTTTTGGGGAAAGGGGACTAAATTTTCTTTTTTTAATTGAGGTTAGGATGACAGATTCATTGTCTGAAATGTTTGAATGTTCTGAAAAGTCTATTTTATCTGAAATGTCTCCATCTGGAGGGTCAGGAGGGGGATCTGGGGGCTTTGTAAGGGGTACAGGCGGGAAATCCTCCTCCATTGTTCAAAAAATTACAGCTAATATAAAAAGTGACAGAAGTAAAAAAATTATATAAATATCTGAAAATGAGCAGCAAGAAGTGACTCCTGGAAGATCAGGGGGGAGAAGATTCCAACACACTAAACTTTTTACAGCCAAAACACAATACAAAGATTGGTTTAAGAATATTTTTTGAAGGAGCAAAACAAAAGAACTGTTGACAGCCAAATGTTATTGTTGCGAGCAATCAAAACTGTTGTGATAATTTTATATTACATTGATTAATTATATAAACATATTATTTATTGAATGAAACAAGTGTTACAATTGAATTCCTCGTAGAAGCTTTAGTTAATAACTACAATTTTGAACTCATAAAAAAGAAGAATAAGCGAAGAGAAAAAACAATGTCTTAAAGTACAAATTTAGTATTGAATGCTTGTTTAACAATAGATAAATGTTTGGTCATTTAAATCGCTTGCAAAAATTGAGAATCGAGACATTCTTCAAGCGTGATGACAATATCCATATTATAATTAACGTGGATGTATTATTAACCCATTATTGTCTGGCAGCTTAGCGGAATTTATTATAATTATGTAAAAAAAATGTAATACATCAAATTTTGAAAAATACGTATTTAGAAATGTTTGAAATTTAATTTCACTAAAAGTAAGAAAAAAACACAACACGATCCATATTACTTTATTAACTTTTCAGTGGTTAGGGCAATATCACCTCTTATGAAGATATTAACGAAAATAAAAATTTCCTGCATAATTTTTTTTAGTGTAATATATTAGGTGAACTAGCATTTCGAGTATATTATATTATGTGATTGAGCATTTCAAGTATACTCGTATTATGTGATTGAGCAATTCGAGTATATTATATTCTGTGATTGAGCATTCGAGTATATTACATTACGAGTATGTGATTGATCATTTCGATTATACTCGTATTATATTATGTGATGGAGCATTTCGAGTGTATTATATTATGTGTTTGAGCATTTCTAGTAGGTATATTATATTATGAGGTTGAACATTTCGAGAATATTATATTATGTGAATGAGCGGACAACCAACTCACGTTTCCCTGGGAATTCTTCCTGTATGACTTCTCTGGAGGCTGGGATGATGATGAGTTCCACGGTGTCTCCTGCCGCCTTGAGAGCCGCTACAGCCTCCGCATGGGTCACCCCGATCAGGCTTCGATCACCAATCTACGCAAACAAATTAACAAATTAAAACCCACTATAGTTACAAACCACGCCACGTCATTATATAACTAGTTCTATCTCATTTTTTAATGGTTTTATTAACCTACTTTCCGACATCCGATCGAGCAGACAGACTTGTGGCCGACGGCAATGCATACTATCGAGCAGACAGACTCGTGGTCGACGGCAATGCATACTATCGAGCAGACAGACTCGTGGTCGATGGTAATGCATACTATCGAGCAGACAGACTCGTGGCCGACGGTAATGCATACTATCGAGCAGACATACTCGTGGCCGACGGTAATGCATACTATCTAGCAGACTGACTCGTGGTCGACGGTAATGCATACGATCGAGCAGACATACTCGTGGCCGACGGTAATGCATACTATCTAGCAGACTGACTCGTGGTCGACGGTAATGCATACGATCGAGCAGACAGACTCGTGGCCGACGGTAATGCATACTATCTAGCAGACAGACTCGTGGTCCACGGTAATACATACTATAGACTTTTGGTGGCAATCATGCACTCAAACGCGGTCGTATACGCATTTCTTCGAGATTTGATGATATTACAGCAACAATATGTGAAAAAAATGTCGGTCGATTTGGTGTAAAGTAGTGAATACCCAAAGTTTACAACATAAAATCACCTGTAAGAGATTTAAAAACTTTAGCTGTGTTCGCGTTAAAAATTAAAAATAACCTTTAATTGAATAACATATAAAATCAGAAAGAGTTTTTCATCTTTTTTCCAAAATAACAATATCATTTTGGGATACAAGAAAGTCAAGCGGCAATACTACTTGATGAAATGATTTTTTTTAAATATTTTACCCATTTCGAGACCAACGAATACTTTTACTGTAACGGTCCATCCTGTAAATGGAATACATTTTCGACCATGATATATTTGACACTTATAATACACTTAAGCATTAACGTGTATAATATTGTTAGTAGACCATGCAGTGCAGATCCATGAGAAATCACGAAATCTGACTTCAGTAGTCAAGATTAATCCTTGGAAATTTAAGCAAAAGGAATACTCGTTTCAGTTACAGAATTAAAATATTTTTTGACAAAAAATATAACATTACAGTAAGGTACTCTATAGCTTTTCTGAATTCTTGATTCATCAGTACTAGATAAAAAAATGCTTTTAAAATGTCATATAATTTCAGTTGTTGTTTGAATTCTTAAAATAATCTGTTCCAATTTTGAAAATGACTCTTAAAGTCAAAACAAATTACTCACAGACAGACCCACAGCCGAAATTGTTGGGTTCGTTTACAAACGGTTTAATTAAACTCTTTTCAATTAATACACCTTATTTAAATATAAATATTATTTATAATATGCAATTTAAATATTTTAAAACTTTCATGTCATTTAAAAAAAAATTAAGATACATATATGTTTCATCAATGTAACAAATCACCAACATAGAATACTGCACAACGTAGAAAATAGAAGAGGCAAGGATGAAACGGAAATGACGATTACTGCACCTGCGACGCATCAACTGCGCTCATTTACCGGTTTGATTATGATGTCACTTTTAAAGGCTCCTATAGGTTGAGATATGAAACGGAAATCACGCTGGTCTGCGCTCATTGGTTGCTTTGATTATGATTTCACTTTTCAAGTATTGATTGTGATTGTTTTGGTAAAGTTTCGCCTCTACCGCGTGTAAACTGCACTCGAATATTTTTTTAAACAATATTTTAAGGAAACCTCAAGGTGTAATTCGTTCGCGTGTGTAGTAAAATATTGAATTCTGGCAATTTTTTAAAGAAAATAAATGCAAAACCCAACGACGGAGAAACATTTCGTAAGCCTTGCATTACTAAGCATTATCGAATGTTCTACCTAGAAAGCTCGACCTAAAAAAGCGCAAAAAAGAGTAGCGTTTAAGAACTTGAGAGCAGATGCGGAAGATAAATCAGCCTGACGTCTTCAGTACCGCTTTGTCTTAATAATCATGCCCGGGAACGGTTTATTTCCTACAGTACCTTTTATTCTTTGCTCATCGTTTCACCTTATAAAGGCGCCAACATTTGTCGCAAGACGATGGTTCCCAGAGCGTTTTTTCTGTGCGTAATTAGGAATTTGTCAACAAGTAAGATTCACGGTTATGACAGGCTGGAGACGTTTTTAAAATCCAATTCTCGCAGAACGGGCGCCAGGAAAAGTAATTATAATTTGTTACATAATTAAATTTTGGGGGATTTAGAAGTGGTTACGTTATTTATAAAAATTTATTTTAATTTAATTTTGTAGCACAGTTACCATCTTACTATTCCATCAAAACATTGCATTTAGCGCCTTCTGCGCATTAGTGACGAATGGATAAATTACCAAAATAAATTTTTGGTATTTTTCGGTACCCATATTTCAGCCTTCCTAGCCTAATTGAAAAATTTTGATATTTTATGTGTATATTAATTTCACATCGAGAAAATGTGTATTGCTCGTACCTTTATGTTTAAAAAATGCAATCACTAATAAGTTGTTAAATTATCTTGTTTTTGGATGACATTCCAATCTAAATTCTAGTCATAATAAATTATATCAAGTGTTTGATTTTATTTCTCTAAGTGTTCTTGAAATTCTCATATTTAATACGGCATTGAATGATACCTAGTTTTACAGACTATAAAAAAATAATAAAACAATCGGTACAATTTAAAGAAAACGAGTGTGCTTTATACCACACGACTGAAGTAAAACTTCACTAACTTATATCTCCCTCTCAACTTCCGTTCGCCTCGCCCGACCGTTCATCTGATCACACTTTTCATAACGCTCTCATCACTCATTCACCCGCTTACTCCCCAAGTCAAGCGTGCGTAAAGGCCCGACCGTCCGCCTCGCCCGATCAAACTTTTCGTAACATTCTCGTCACGCATTCACCCGCTTACTCCCCAAGTCAAGCGTGCGTAAAGAAGTTGTACGTACTTGACTTACTTTAACCAGTGATTCCTGACATTATTTGGAGTAAAAAATGTAAATGAAATTTTGGTCTCCGGTGACATTTTTGATGTTTTTTTTTTTTTTACGATAATATAAAAAAAAATTAGTTGTTGAACAGTTGGAGGCGGGGTAAGGGGTTCATCGGTCACCCGGCTGAGTGACCAGTGACGACATGCGGAAGAATTTTTTTTGTTCGATTTTGAAGAAAAATTTTTGAAAAAAAAAAAGTCATCAAAAAAATTCACCAGAGATCAAAATTTCATTTACATTTTTTACTCCAAATAATGTCAGGAATCACTGGTTAAAGTAAGACAAGTACGTCCCTTAACACTCTGTATATTATGAAGCGTGGAAAAATATAACAATATTTAATTTCGTCGAATGAATAAATCTCAAGTACAATAAATAAACTTCAGTAAACTTATTATATTATTTTCTTTATCTTCCTGTGCCTTATAACTTTACTATAAATTATCGAAATTATAAATTTATCAAACACAATGATTTCTGAACTGTACCTCCGGTTTAATGAACTATACATAGAACTCGGATTTGTTTTAAATTGTAGTGGGCGATAATGTATACTCGTAATAAAATATTTTATCGGAAAATTGTTTAAATTGCCTTTATAACTTGATTATAATATCCAACATGATTTTTCACGGGTCTGTCTGTGCTGGTATAATAAATAAAAAAATTCAAAACGTGAACTTGAAAAAAAAAACAAAATACCAGGGGCACGGAAATATCTAATTTGTGTTAATTTCCGCTATGATGTAATATCACAATTATACTCGTAAAATATACAAAATGCTAATGAACCTTCAAACTAATGAGAACAAAATACGAGGAGCTCAGAGATACGATTCGGTATTTTCTTTTGGTTATTATTAATAACACTTACTGCTTAGTGATAGTAATGGCTAAAAATGATTTATTTATTTATTTTATTCAAGTTCTCCATAAAACAGTTATATACTAAAAAATCATGGAGAAGATTGCAATATATTTTTTAAAGTGCATGGGGGCAGTTTAACTATGTTGCGACATATGTCAAGAGATAGTTACTGAAGTCTCTGTAGGTGACATTAAAGATGTCGATGCTCAATGCACAGTCATTAAGCAGTTGAGTCGCCCTGCTTAATGGTGCATTCTGATAGGCAGAAGTTCTCGCTTTCGGAGCATAAAAAAGTGCGTGGAATCTCCCACGAGTATACGCGTTAGGGACATATAAGTTGATTTCTTTCAATATTGGCGGATTTAGTATGGTACCGGAGATTAACTTAAAAAAATGTTTGCCTAAAAATATTTTTCGGTGGGCTTTTAAAATCCAGCATTCCTATTAAGAACAATGATGGATCCAGGAATGGGTGGTAAGTATATTCACTCATATACAGGTAACGCATAAACCTTTTTTGCACTTTATCTAGGAAATGGTTTTGTTCAGAAGGGGCCCAAATAATGGAGCTATATTCCAGGATGCTGCGAACAAGTGCTTCACATGTTCTCCGTATTGCAATTCCATTAGTAAATGATCTCGCATTATGAAAGACAAATCCAAGCATTTTGTTGGCGCGGGAGGCAATGTCTGATATGTGGGATTTGAAAGAGAGATTTGCTTCTAAAATCACGCCAATTTCGCGAATCTCGTTTATGCGTGTTAATATATTTTTATTAATGTGGTATAAAAATAGAAATGTATCTTTGGACTTATAAATGTAACGACACTACATTTCTGGCTGCTAAAGGGTAAGTTATTTAATTCTGACCATTTGATGAAACGGAAAATCCATTCATGATTTAAAAAAAAAAAGTTTATTTTAATTTCCCTGAGATTTTTCACAGGAATAACACAGGAACGTGATAGTCATTGCCTTACCTTAGAGTTCCTGACGGCCACGATCTTGTCTCCCACAGCGAGACGGCCCTGCGCGGCCCCATCCCGTGACACCTGCGTCACGAACACCCCACCGTCCCCAGGTACGTGAGGGCTGCCGCGACCTCCTGCGATGCTAAAGCCGAGGCCACGCAGACCCTTTTCCAGTAGAACGGCCACTCCGCGCCGCGAGGGGTTCGCGCGCCGGATGCACTGCAACAAATATCGTTCTATTATTATCGTTGCTCTGTAGTTCATGTTCTACAAACATCATATTCAAGTATTCATTCAAAGATACTCAACTTTATTTGTACATGGTGATACGTTGCACAACAAATAAAAATATTTTATTGAGTACACACTGTAGGTACATGAAAATAGAAGATAGGTTCACCCATGTACATTCTCAGTTTTTTTTTTTTTTTTTCAATTATTTCTGGCTTTCACCCTTCAAGGGTGTTCTAGGCCATCATTTATAATTACAGAGAAAGGAAAGGTGAATTTATATATTAATTTTATTTAAATGTGCAAATTTCAGAATTTTATGGCAGATTGGAGTAGAGTTCAGACTTAGAAGAGATGAGATGTTGAATGGAGGAGAGGCAATTTTTGATAACGCTTGATAGAAGAGAGGATATTTATTTAGAGAGGGACAATCAAAAAATATGTGATCTAAAGTTCCCACATCTAGACCACAGAACGTACAATCTGGGGAGTCAAGCACATGAATTTTATAAAGGTGAGAAGGAACGGAACAATGTCCGATTCTCATACGAATAAGTAAGGAAATTTCTTTTTTGGAAAAATGGGGGAATTTTTGAAACCACGGTTTTGATGGGATAGTCCTTTGTATTGAGGCGTAGCGGGCACCCTTGGATTGACTAGCAATGTTCCAATACTCTGTCCAAACATTGCGGGATCTATCTTTGACGATGGAAAAAATATCAGACAGGGGAATATGGTTTACGAGGGTAACGGTAGGGTTAGACGCTCCTTGTTTTGCCAAGGAATCAGCAATATCGTTACCCACTATGCCAACATGTCCAGGAATCCAAATCAGAGTGACAGTTTTTCCAGAGCTTTGAATGGAGGTTATCAATACTCGAATAAGACATACAAAGTGATCATCAGGATGAAGAAGAGGACTTGTTTTAAGTTTTTGGAGGGAACTGAGAGAGTCAGAGAGAACAAGAGAATGTTCAAAATTATTTTTTATTATATATTTGAGAGATTCAATAATCGCAATGCACTCGGCAGAAAATATTGAAAATTGGTTTGAAATTGAATAAAATATTCTTTCATTAGAATTATTGTGGTAAACGTTAATACCAATACCACAGTTAGGAGAGTCCGGAGATTTGGAGCCATCAGTAAATAAAAGAGAAGAGTTGGGCCATTTAGAAGAAATAATGTCATTGAACATATTATTGACAGTACGGGCTGGGAGATTGGAATGACTTTTAAGGATGCCGATCCCTTCTAATATCGTTGGGGATAGGGTGACGTGACTATATTTTAATTTGTACAAAGGAAGAAGATCATTTTTGATAATTTGAAGCTCTGAGAGAGAGCGAAAATTTTTACAGATGGCAGGGAGAGGTTTAGTTCGAGCTCTGATTGTAGATGAATGTGTTGAGTCGTTGAACAACGAGACTCTGGGAATAATCTGATGACTTTTAGAATTTAAACATTTAAGAACAAATTTGTCAGCAAATAATTGACGCCTTAAATAAAGAGGAGGATCAGAACATTCTACTTGAAGGGAATTGATGGGCGACGATTGCATCGCGCCAGTTATTATTCGCAATGACTTAGATTGAATTTTGTCTAATTTACTGAGTGCATTTTTGGATGCAGTACTAAAAAGTGGGCAGGCATAGTCGAGATGACTTCGAATAAGTGCATTGTAGAGCAACTTAATGCAGATAGGATGAGCACCCCACCAAACGCCAGTCAATGATCTGATAATATTTAAATTTTTTTCACATTTAGTAACTATATTATTAATGTGGGAAGACCATTTAAGTTTCCTATCAAATGTTACTCCCAAAAATTTTACTTCGGAAGCATTGGGGATTGGAGAGTTTTTAAATAAAATTTGAACAGGGGGGTTATTATGACGATTTGAGAAGGTAACACACTGACTCTTTTGTACTGAAAGTTCAAGACCATTTAAAGTAAGCCATGTGCAAAGGGCATCCATGGCTTCATTAAGATATTTGACGGCGGATGGAATGATTTTGGATGATAAGAAGAAAGCTATGTCATCTGCGAACTCAACAACTTTTACTTGAGGGGGAATGGTGACATGCATATCGTATGTGTATATATTATACAGTAAGGGGGATAATACATCGCCTTGGGGTAAACCCTTCCAAATTGACCTACTCTGAGGAGTAACATCTGGTAGCTCAATGAAAATTTTCCTATCGAGAAAAAGATTAATAATAGATTGGACAAACATGAGGGGTAAGCCAAGGCCTAAAAGTTTTTTTTTAAGAATTGGGATGGAAACATTGTCAAAGGCGCCTTCTATGTCTATAAAGACTGCAAGACATACTTCTTTGTTAGAAATGTATAAATTAATATCAGTGCTGATGATGGCAAGGTTATCTTGTGTAGATTTCTTTTTCCTAAATCCAAATTGGGATGGAGAGAGAAGATGATTACTCTCCACAAAAAATTCTAACCGGTTTTTAATTAATTTTTCATAAATTTTACTAAGGGTGGATGAAAGAGCAATTGGCCTATAGTTGGATCCAGAATTGGGTGATTTGTTTAATTTTAGAATTGGGATGATTATTTGAGAACTCCAGTCATCAGGTATTATGCCAGTCTGGAAGATTTTATTTAAGATGCTTAAAAAGTGATTTAGAACATTATCATTACTATTTTTGATAATGCTATAAGGTATACCATCTCTGCCTGGAGATGAGTCCTTGACTGTTGATAAACAATTTTTTAATTCAATTAAAGTGAATGGAGAGTCAAGCCAATGATCAGACATAGGAGTGTTGTGGATTGGAGTTATTTCATCTAAGTTAGGTACAGAAGGGGGGGCAATTTTGTCCAAGAACTCGTCTATCCATTTAGAATGAGAAGCTCGAGGAGATGTTGGACTGAAGGAGGATCGAAATCTTCGAATCATAGACCAAACTTCCGAAATTGGAGTGTTCGGAGATACTGAACTGCAGAAGTTGTACCACCCGGATTTTTTTTTTTGACCTCAATACCCTTTTGGCATTGCCTTCGGCATTTTTGTATATGAGATAGTTCTCCATAGTCATATTGTGACGATAGGAAAGAGATTTAGCTTTCCGAATTCTCACTACTTTGGAACATTCCTCATCCCACCAGGGAGTTGGAGGGAGTTTTTTGAGAGATTTGGTTTTAGGGGGAGGATTTGATTTATTGATTGCAGTTACGAGCATTGATTTGAAGTTATCGTAGTCATCTTTGACAGATAATGTATCGGTATAGGATAAATTTTGTATAAACTTATCCATATGTGAGTTAAATTCGTCCCATTTGGTGTGTTTTGTTTTAATCTTTGTCGAAATATGGGACTTGTCTGAATGGAAAGAAGTTTGATAAGTGATGTTGATCGGGAAATGATCACTGGAGCAAGGGTCGGGAGACACCACCCACGAGGAGAGAGGTGCCAGATTAATAGAGCATATGGAGAGATCCACTGCACTGGGGTTTGTGTTGGGGCGAGAGATTCTAGTAGGAGATCCGTCATTCAAAAGAAAAAGGTTGGATTCATCTAGGAAATCCATCACACTTCGACCGTATCGATCACAGAAAGCAGAACCCCAGACGGGGGAATGGGCATTAAAATCACCCAATAAAAAGAAAGGAGGGCTTAGTTGACGGACAATTTGCAACCACGCTTGTTTATTGAAGTGCGATGTTGGGGGAAGATAGATAGAAACAAAGGAAGTGTCCTTTATTTTAGCTGCAACCATTTGAAAGTCAGCATTGGGGGGTTTGATATTATTTATTGGGAAAAACGGAAGGGATTTTTTAATAAAAAGGGCAGCACCACCGCCCGTACCTTCCGGGCGATCATCGCGGAGACAGGAGTACCCTCCCACATTAAAGTGGGTGGATGGAGTAAACCATGTCTCCGAGACAGCAGCCACAGAAACAAGGTTTGAATTTAATAGGTTAAGAAGGTTTGATTTGTTAGAAATAGCACTGCGGCTATTCCACTGAAGAATTCTGACATCTTGAAGAGCCATTTTGAATAAATGATTTTAAAGTGGAAATAATAGAAGCAGCGTTGGACGGTAGATTAGTTTGAGAAGAAATTAGGTCAATTAGAAGCATAATAAGAGTTTGAATAAATGAAGAATTATCTTGGGAGAGTTGTTCAGAAAGCTTTTGATAGTTTGTTGAGGATGAATTATAATTGTTTGCGCACCCATTTGTGGCGTGTGAAAGAGGAGAACCATTGGGATTTAAGAGAAGTGAGTTGTGTTGTTGCTGATCGTATCCACGAGCCTGTTTAGAGATAGGGTTTTTGTATGTAAATTTTGTTGAACGGGAAGATGTTGAGGAGGAGGCGAGAGGGTTGGATGAAGAGTTACTGGATAAAACCTCGGAAAATGATTTTTTGACAGGCTGGAATAATTTAGAAGCCTGCAGAAAAGACAAGTTCTCAGAGGCCATAGAAATTTTTATATTTTTTTGGCGAGATTGTTCGGGGCAAGAAGAGTTAATGGCGGAATGAGCGCCTAAGCAGTTAAAATATTTAGGTGAAGAGAGAGAAGAACATTGGTCAGCCGAGTGGTTTTCTCCACATTTGAAACATCTGGGAGGGGATCTGCATGCAGCTTTGGTATGACCAAAACGGCAGCAGTTGTAACATTGAGTGGTGGGATAAGTGTACATTTCAACTGGTAAGGAGTTGAAAAATAAATAAATATGGGAGGGAAGAGATTGTCCTTCGAATGTGATGACGACAGATTGGGAGGGCTTCCAGGAAACGATGCCCTCAGAGGTGTCCTTATAATTTAGCCTCCTGGCTTTTATGGGATTGCCGATATGTTGGGGGGTTGAAAGTGAGGACAGGATTTCTGGAATGGACAGATCGGTCGAGATACCCCTGACCAGGCCCATTCGAGTGACATTGAAAGTTGGGATGTACGCCTTGAATTTAGAATTTGATGAAATAAATATATTTTTGATAAAGTTGTTGGCGGCTGAACCTGACAGGAATTCAACAGAGATTCGGAAGCGACCCTCGGCTTTAACACCTCCAGGTTTAATCGAAAGGTTCTTGGTATTTGAAAGAAATTTGCCAAATTCAAGAGGATGGATGGTTTTACCTTGTTCAGTTTTTTGCGCATATACAATGTAGGGGCCACGGGAATGAGTAGAGTAAAAGATTGTTGGAGGAGGTTGAGGAAGAGCTGGAGGGGACTGAGGAGACAAAGGCGAATCATGTTTTTTTGGGGAAAGGGGACTAAATTTTCTTTTTTTAATTGAGGTTAGGATGACAGATTCATTGTCTGAAATGTTTGAATGTTCTGAAAAGTCTATTTTATCTGAAATGTCACCATCTGGAGGGTCAGGAGGTGGATCTGGGGGCTTTGTAAGGGGTACAGGAGGGAAATCCTCCTCCATTGTTCAAAGAATTACAGCTAATATAAAAAGTGACAGAAGTAAAAAAATTATATAAATATCTGAAAATGAGCAGCAAGAAGTGACTCCTGGAAGATCAGGGGGGAGAAGATTCCAACACACTAAACTTTTTACAGCCAAAACACAATAAAAAGATTGGTTTAAGAATATTTTTTGAAAGAGCAAAACAAAAGAACTGATGACAGCCACATTCTCAGTTAAACTATATACATTCTCACCCTTAAAATGCACAACCTAGAAAATAGAAGAAAAAACACCGAATTACAATAACATTTTTGTTCAAAATTATTCACTCTTTGGGTATTATTAAGGCGCGGTATACCCGCTCAAAAAGAAGAAGATGGAGTGATTTGTAAATACGAATGTTAAAGAGAACGCGCTAATGTTAAAATCGATAATATTTAAGCGAAAATTGTGAAAATGTTTCATAAAACACGACTCGTTCAAAATAAAGCAAAAATCTCGCGGGAGATGTCTAAAACAGCATTTAAAAAAACACTTTGAATTGTTAGATACATATTACTTGTAAAATAACTAATCAAACGTGTTTATAATAATTTTTGGAGCAATCTTGTCTGATTACGTCTAAAGGGGATCGAAATGAAAATCTAGTCTCTTTCAACGGAAGCAATCTTCCGAACAGGCCCTCCATTGATATGCTTGGTGTAACCCTAAGCGACCAGCTCAGGTATGGGGGCTCCATCGAAGCCAGAGTAAAGTTAGCCTCCCAAAAACTGGGCGTACTGTACAGGGCCTGCAGATACTTTAATAGTACATAACTGCTAACCCTGTACAAATCACAAGTGCGCCCCACGGTTGAATTGGGCAGCCACCTCTGGTCTGGAGCTCAAAAATACCTGAAAAATACCCTAGACTCTGTGCAGAAACCGGCGGTCCGTTTGATAGATTCTCCCATCTTAACAGACGGATTGCAATCTTTAGAGCACAGGCGTCGGGTGGGAATGCTATCCTTGTTCTACCGGTATTACAATGGAAGATGCTCCGAGGAATTAGCATCATTGATCCCTTCGACACCGATGAATAGTCGGGAAACACGCCAAACGCGTGCCCAACTTTTGTACACAGTTGACATTTGTCACATGAGAACAGGTCGTTTCTTCGACTCGTTCTTGTGTTCAACAGCTCGGCTGTAGAATTATTTGCCAGCCTCTGTGTTTCCTCCTTCCTACAACATGGGTCTCTTCAAGACCAATGTTCATTCCTTCCTCTCCTCAAAAAGACCCTCCACACAGCATCCCAGATGACATAGGCCATTAGGGAAATTATTTTCCTCAGTGCCTCCTGTGTGGAGTTAATGTAAAAAAAAAATAAAATACTTTGCGATTTTTTCCTAACGTGGGAATTTCATACAATTTGCGTTTCGGCGCGGCGCGGGGAATGCATAGATATTATCTTCAAGAAAAACATATATACATTATAATAACAGATAACTGGAAAAATAGTGCGATGCGCACATCGGTCGGGTACGTTGTATATTATGCAGGTGAACAAATGAAGAGCCGTGTACGGGAACCATCGGTCCAGCTCGTCAGCGCAACCGACGCGCGACGAGCTCACTATTTGAATAGAAAGCGGTAACTGCGTTCAGAACGGCGCGGCGGAGCGACCTCGTGAACTGATGATCCTACGTGAGTAGGTACCTACGGTCATAATATGAATTCTTAATACCGAGGTGCATCTTCGCCTTTCTCTTTGGGACTTACGTTGACTTGTTTTTTGGACTTATGTTCGCTATACGAGTGTAATCCCAAGCAAAAATGTTGGCTCAGGGTTTGTGAGGCATTGTTTACATACTTTGCTTAATATGATCTTAATACAAGAAATGAGTTTGGCAAGTAAAATAAATCAAAGTGTTAATTAACTATTCATAATTTTTTTTAAATTCACCTGTCTTACGGTGATAAATTTGCTATTTCACTAGCGATTTTCTCAATCGGATGAACGTGAAGCCATCTTCTGTTTTCTGTTTCTTATTTTTCTATGTAAACAAATTGAAACTAAGTACTATACGGTTCAAAAACTATTATACGGTTCATTTCATACTTCAAGATGGCTGTGGTAAGGCTTATGACTCACAATCAGAAGGTCGGGGGATCGAATTCCGGATGCACAAATATATTTTATTTGATTAATTTGTTTTTCAAAAGAAGCAAAAATACTTTGTTTTGCGTCACTTTTTTGATATTTTGTAGTCTACCGATTTCGGTACCTCCGTACTATCATCAGGACTGTATTAAAAATACTATTAGTATTTTTAAACAGTCCTGAGGATGGTACGGAGGTAGCGAAACCGGTAGACTACAAATTATCAATAAAATGAATTAAAACAAAGTATTTTTTTTTTATTTATGATTAATTTGTGTTATTTTACAATTAATTCAATAAAAAATAATATAAAGTACGTTTGCGGCACGTTCCAGAGTTGAAGATACTCTCAATATAGCCCTGGTGTAAGATCACCACTCAGAAATGAAACATTGCTTGAAATGGCTTTAGCCGTGTTTGGTGACCAGATTTGAATAGCCGGGTACTTCCCCACCTTACTCGCTCCCATCTCCTTCCATTCCCCACTACTTTCAGCTTCACAACATGCCCCAATCCATGCCATAGTCTCACTGACTCCAGACGGAGGCAGCTGCAAGGTATTCACATTAAAAAAATCATCCCGTAACTGATGGTCAGTGACCGACGCGACGCCGACGGTAGGCAACCGACGGCATGCATGGCATTATTTCCACCCTTGTTATTCTGTCTCATAACTTTGTTCTACTTAACGCTTAAAAAGTCTTATCGCATAGTAAAAATTTCGCTTAATTTTTATTTATTTGTTATAACTTTACACATTAAACATTATAATGTAAGCCTCACTGGGGCCTTTACCCGTGCTGAGGCCCCCATTTAAATTTTTTTAAATCTTTATTTTTAATTTTTAACTTTATGAATAAAATCTCAAATTACAAGTCCCAGAGGTACCAATATCTTTTTCTGATTTTTCTGTCTCCACATTTTCGATTGAGTTTCGCTAATATTGCCTCAATTTGGGAGGCAGGAATGGGTACCGCCGCCCCGGGAACCTTTATTGGATGACCAACACCTCTGCCATAGGTCACCCCAGGTGGTTCGCTGCGTTTGATGATTTAGCAGTGGTGCCCGGGTTCATGGGGTGAGGTTTGTCTAAGTCTTGGAGGTGGATGACCAGGACACACTGAACCCCAGATTCCTACCCACTCCTTAAACCCTTTTCCTTCCTAGAACTCTCCTCTCCTTCCTTTCCTTAAAAAACCCTCCACACAGCATCCCCAAAGATGACATAGGCCCTGAGGGAAATTATTTTCCTCAGGAGCCATGTAAAAAAAAATCATTCAAATATTTATTTACTATATTTATTTATTTATTTACTATAGATACATACAAAAGATAGTATAAAACACATAATAGGAAGCTTTGCCTGTCCAACTAGGAAAGTTTCCCGTACCAGGACAGACAAATTTACAGGTTTAGTTCATATTATACATACATAATTACATAACAAAAAAAATAGAAAAAGAACCTGGTAGCATAAAGTATATTCGGATTTGCCGAATTAACCTGATAACATATGAAAATATGAAATAATACATTTTACTTATTTTTTGTATTATTTTCTCTGGCTAAATCAATCTACTTGCTCTATTATTCGCGCTGATCCTGTCTGTTTTGCTACCCATTCACTCCATTTGCTTGGTCATTGCGAGTGATACATCATTTTTCTCATTGCTTAATCAAACTCATACGGTTTTAGCACTCTAATTGGAAAATCTATCTCAACGTTTAATCTTATGTATAAAAATCTCGTGTCACGGTGTTTGTGGTCGCACTCCTCCGAAACGGCTTGCCCGATTTTATGAAATTTTTTATGTTTATTTGGTAGGTATGAGAATAGGTTTTAAAGTATATTTCATACCGCTAGGTGATTAGGGTGTCCTTATCTTGAAATTTAAAAAAAAAAATTGACATTTCTTTTTGCATATTTTTTTTATTTGGCATCAAAAAGTACCTATAACCCCAAATTTTAACCCTCCTACCCCCATTTTTTTTCACGATGTAGTATTTTTGTATGAACAAATTTTCTTTCGTATTTCAAACAGAAAGAAATTATTCATGTTGTTAAATGACAGTGGCGCTACGTCCACCTCATTGAACTTTCATCCATACATGCACAAGACATTCACGAGAAGCGTCGAGTCATATTGATATTTCATTCGGCATCATCTTATCGCGTGGGCAAACCATCGAGCTTATTTGTGGTGGCTAAATACGGACTGACAAAAAATATCGTACACTCAATTGCTCTTCGAAATTCATGTTTATTTTCTTTATTTCATTTTCCTACTTCAGTTCGTGGTTTTTTGTTTTTATCGGCGTTCATTGTCTACAGCGCTCCATTCCTCTTTTTGTCATAAATCCCATCCCCACACACTTAAAATACATTCGTTATTTTTTATTTAATAACCAAAATATTCACTATAAATAACTTATATGGCAACACGACGTTTGTCGGGTCAGCTAGTAATCTATATTAAGCTGAAACACTACTGAGTAATGAAAATCATGCGATCTTGATTTGAAAATTAGATCAGCTAGAATTTTTTTTTTTTTAATTATTTATTAACCAAAATAAGCACAAATACATTTATGTTTTTTTTTATTTTTAAATTTTAAATGTTTTATAAAATACCTTGGGACATATTTGCATTTTACATGATCGAGTATTTTTTATTGGTCTTTTTATATGCCAAGAAAAAAATACCTCAGGGCCTATGTCATCTTTGGGGATGTTGTGTCGGGGGTATTTTTAGGAAAAATAAGGAGAGGAAGTTCTGGGAAGAAAAAATATATGAGGGGTGGGAAGAAATCTTGAGTTTAATGTATCCAGGAGTCTTGGACGTAAGAATCCATCCCTCCCACTGCAGAACAAGGCGATGGGTCGAGAATACAGTTTGGCTGGAGAGTTCTAGATTAGATGTCCCTCAACCAGTCTCTTTCGACCAGCCCGTCACGCAGTAGATGGGCAAACACATTCGCCGCCAAGACCTTGACAACTCTCCATGAACCTGGGCACACCTGCTAAATCACCAAACGTAACGAACCACTTGGGGTGACCTACGGCGGGGGTATTGGTTATCCAATTAACGGTTTTTCAATTATTTAAATGGTGCCCATACCCGCCGCCCAAACTGAAAAATTGTTCACGCTCAAACTTATCTATAGTTCATACAATACTCTGTTACGATCATAACATTGAAATTTTTGTTTTCTGAAATGGATCTCTTTATAAAAATATACATGTGATATATTCATAAGATGCTTTAATGATTGTATTCGTTTTTAAATACTACATTCAGTTTGAAAATGCATGATACATGTACAAAGATATTGAAATACAAAGCAATATCTTTGTACATGTCACTCCGTAGCACAAGCACTATTAACTGTATAGCTTTGTAAGTAAGTCTCATGCCATGTATGCTTGAAGCTTTGGCTAGCCTAGAATAACCCATTATGAATGTGTTCCACAAGCTCTTAGCTCTTAGCACACAGAGCACCGTATGTCGTCGAACATTAGGAAGGTCTTTGTGTGGACACAGTTCGGTCATAGGAGCAATCCCCGTGGAATACCACTGTGGAACTAATGCACAAATATGATACATTATAGTTGAAAAGCTCGTTATTAAGTTAGGATTTACAACAAGCTAGTAGAACGCATAGGTACTTCACAATGTAAAATATTTGAAGACGTGATTTCAAAGTGCTCGTCTTTGTTCTCTTTTATTTTCGAGCCACACGAGGCTAGTATTTCAAATCAGGATAGCAAGCTCCTTTGCTGGCGTCCTATCCGACAAGATCCTTGCTCACTATCCTAGTTTGGCATAAACTAGAGTGGTTTATACGATGCTAGAAAAATATAAGCCAGTATTATTGAAGTGACTAAAATAACAACATGTCCTTAGGGAAAAAAAACACACCACACTAGCCGATCACGCACTAACTTCACCGGCCACTTGAAGCTAAACATAAAGCTAGGTTAGTAACTTCGGTGGTGGAGACGCTACTAGTTCAAATAATAGCACTTGTGGCTTGAGATGCTAGCTCACTGTCTTCTTCATTAGCTTAAAATGTTAAAAGCCACGCTAGTTATTTTTTTCGGTATAAGTTTTTGGGGTGTTATTCATCTGCCGGATCTGCCCTGATGATGGACACTGCAACGCTGTCCGAAACGTTGGCTAAAGAAAGAGGTAGCGCAACATGGCATAACACCCCAAAAACAAGTAATGAAAATACTTTTGGCCGTGAAAATCTAAAACGTTTCAAAGCTAGTTCTGTTTACACGTACCTAAAATTTACTATCTTGCTCGAATACTAGCAATACGTTGCATACTAGCTTCCCATGGCTCGTGTTTCCCACTGGCCATATAAAAAAGGATTTTTTTTTTACTTTGAGTCAGAAGGTTGCGATTTTAATTCCTGCGCAGTGTAAAAATATTTATTTTAAGGCATTTTTGTCACTCGGGAGGCGTCTCATATTTTTTGTCAGTCACGAAAAAGTTGAAATTGCTTCATCTGTCTCGAATAACGAAACAAAATAAACACATATATTTTTTAGCTTACATATTAAAACAAACCTAAAAACCTCGTCCTAATTAGGAAATTTCGGCGAAAAAATGTTCACTTTATATAAAGATGTGTCCTACACAAAATTACTCGCAGAATGCTGTGAAAGAATTCCTAATATTTTTACGTTACATTTCAAACTAACCAATGAAAAAAAAATGATATTCATGTTTTGAAGTGCTGTAAAAGCTGAAGCAAATAATAAAGATATCCTTTTTTATTTTATGTGAATGCTTCTAAGTAATATTAAGGACCTAACTGATTGTATAATACAAGTGTTGTAAGATTTACAGAAAAATAATTTAACGGACTTTTCATCACTAGCATTCACAAAAAACACCTGCTTGGAAATTATTTTATATGTACTTCACAGGTAATTATATAACTCTCAGTCTGGTTGAATATTTTATTATTAAAAAAACGTGGGTAATAAGTTCACTTCAAAATGAATACACGTAAACACTTACGAGTCCATCAAAATATTATGCTTTTGAGCTTGAAAGGGAATGAACAGAAAATTGTTTTTTTAAAGCAAAACTGAATTTATTCATTACACGCCATTTCAAATTTAAATAAATAAGTCGAATAACACACTGAGCGTAAAATTTTCTGAAAGCTTTTGAATAAATGGAGCTGAATTCGTAATTGGATAGCATTGTTCCCGCAAACTTTCTTCCAGCGAAAAAAATCGATTTTTCAAGATGTCACCCGTTTGCGAGTCGTACCTACCCCGCGTCATGTGCTTAAAAATGCCCGTCTACTAAACAATGCATTGAATTGTTTTATAATGGGATTACCATTTCGGGATCGGGAAAAATTGTTTTCCCGATAAATTCTAATTTTACTCAACGTCGGACTTTTTAAAATGTTTTATCATGAAAATTTCGAAGAGAGAGAGTCGCCAGGCTGCCTCCTGTATTTTTTAAACTAGTTGTGAATTTAATTTCTTATTCCGTAGCGTTTCTTGTTATTTGAATTGTCTCTGGTCTTGTTGGCGTATTTTTATTGGAGAGTGGACACAATACATAATCCCACATTAGTCTGAAAAAGCAAAGAAATTTTTATATTAAAATGTATTATGACTAATTTACCTTTAAGCTCTACCATCTAGGCAAAACACTCTCCAATTTTTCAGGTTCTTGTATTGAACTGAATCAAAGATGTATTTGACATACCATCATACCTTCTAAAAGTAAAACGTTATCTTCTCTGACATTGCTGGATTCAATAATTATATTTATAATTTGGTAGGCGGGTATGGGTACCGCCGCCCTGGGAACCATTTATTGGATAACCAACACCTCTGCCACAGGTCACCCCAATGGTTCGCTACGTTTGGTGACTTAGCAGGGTTCTTGGGGTAAGGTTTGTCCGGGTCTTGATGGCGGGTGCGTCGGCCCACCTTCTGCGTGGCGGGCCGGATTGGGAGATGCTGGTTGAGGGAGACCCTTTATAACCGGTTACTGTTGTCCGGGCCGCTCGGTAGTACAGGGGCCCGACCCTCAGGCTCACGACTGAGGGTGGGCTGCCCCATCAACGAGTGCAAAAACCCCGCCGCTGTTGTTGTGCCGGTTCGTGACCGGAGGGGACCCAGCAGCAGCGTTTGGGGCGCATTGGGCGACCTCTCCAGCCGTACTGTCCCTGACCATCGCCTTGAACCGCAGTGGGTGGGTTGGATTCATACGTCCGTCACTCCTGGAAACTGATCCCCACCATCCTACCCACCCCTCATACCTTTTCCTTCCCAGACCTTCCTTTCTCCTCATAAAAACAAAACTCAACTCAAATCATGAACTTAACAAGAAATATAAGCAACATCTTTACAACGGCGGGAAGCAGGAGTCCCCGGTGCAGGCCAAAACTGTTGGTGAATTACACCAACATTCGCGGCCTGCACACCAATTTAAACTCTGTCCATCACCACCTTTTTTCTGAACGTCCGAACCTTCTTTTCCTGTCTGAAACACAGATAGCCGAGCCTGTAGACGCCTCTTATCTGGACTGCCCGGGCTTCACCCTCGCAGGCAAGTTCAGACCTAAAGGAGGTGTCTGTCTCTATAGTCGAGCTGACGTCAACTGTGTGCGACTGTCGAATCTGGAAAACTCCAGATTCGACGTAATGTGGGTACGCGTCAATCTTGCCAGTATGGTAAGATTCTACGCGTGTTTATACCGCTCACCGAACCTTAGCGAATCAGACACGTCTGAGCTCTTCAAACATTTAAGCGTGATGACGTCTTGCCCCGCTACCCTACGGCAGAATTTGTGGTCCTGGGGGACTTCAATGTTCATAACGAACCTTGGTTGAAGTTCTCAGGATCAACAGACTCGGCTGGACGCCAAGCGGAATCCTTTGCCCTTTGCTACGGATTGGAGCAAATGGTTCAGGAGCCTATAAGGGTTCCTGATGTCCAGACTCACCGTTCCAATCTGTTAGACCTATTTTTAACTACTGTGCCACACGGTTACAAGATTGAAGTTACAGCGCCTTTAGGATCGTCCGACCACTGCCTGGTGACGACATCAATCCTTGTAAACTTCAGACCACCAAACGAGAGGCTGAAGAGAAAAGTGTGGCACTATAGGTCAGCAGATTGGTTCGGTCTGCGGGTACATTTTACTGCTTTCCCGTGGTCAGCTGTCTGTTTTCGGACTTCGGATCCCTCAAGATGTGCCCAGGAAATTGGTGAAGTCATCACATCCGCGATGGATGGCTTCATCAAATCTACTGTTAAGGAAACTGGTGTAGGCTCAAAGCCGTGGTTCAGTCGACAATGCGCTGAAGCAGTGCGACGAAAAAACGCGGCTTACCGAGCCTACAACACATCTAGAACATCCGAAGACAGAACAGCTTACAACAAAATGGCAAAGGAAACCAAGAGAATCATAAATAGGTCAAAATTCGAGCACGACCAGCAGATCAGCAGAGGCTGCATGCCCGCATGGCAGCAGGCAGTTCTGGTCGCTTGCGGGCTCTATAGTCGCAATTTCTGCAAATCCAGTCTGCCACCTCTTACCAGACCTGACGGCTCACTAGCAAACACCGCCACCGAAAAGGCTAACTTACTAGGTAAAATGTTTGCGGATAACTCAACCCTCGATGACCAAGGTGCTGTCCCGACGTCGGTTCCTCACTGCGGCTTTCGTATGAAAAAGCTGAGGATCCGGCATCGGGAAGTACTCCATGTTTTACGAGGGCTTGATGTTAATAAAGCTAGTGGGCCTGACGGAATACCTGCCCTGGTACTGCAGAGGTGCGCTGCAGAAATAGCTCCAATTTTGGCGAAGCTTTTTAAAATGTCCCTGAAGACTGGCTCTGTGCCCTCTGGTTAGAAAAAAGCGGTTATCCATCCTATTCCAAAGAAGGGTGACCGCTCCAACCTGGCCAACTACCACCCCATAGCGATCACATCAGTTCTGTCTAAGGTGATGAACGTGTGATCAACGACAAACTGCTCACATACCTCGAGAAGAACAAAATTATTAACGATCGTCAATACGGATTCCGGCGGAACCGCTCGTGCGGTGATCTTCTCGCGTAGGTGACGCATGTTTGGGGGCGATGCCTGGAACGTTTTGGTGAGACCCAAACGGTTGCACTAGACATCTCCAAGGCCTTTGACCGGGTTTGGCACTGAGGACTTGTCAACAAACTGCATTCTTACGGACTTCCCGCATCCTTGTGTACGTGGATTGCCGACTTCTTGAGGGAGAGGTCAATTTAGACGGTAGTCGATGGTTTCACCTCTTCCTCACACTCGATAAATGCTGGCGTCCCGCAGGGATCGGTTCTGTCTCCGACTTTGTTTTTGTTGCACATCAACGACCTTTTGTCATGTGCACCAATTCACTGTTACGCGGATGACAGTACAGCTCATGATAGCTTTTTGTTTGACAAGCCCCCAAAGGGCTCACAAACTCCAACAGCTCGTAGGGCTTTGAAACAAAGAATGGACGGTTACCTCGAGAGTGTTTTCTCTTGGGGTAAAAATAATCTCGTTGAACTTAATGTTTCAAAGACCCAATCTTGTCTGATTACGTCTATCAGGGATCGAAATGAAAATCTAGTCTCTTTCAACGGAAGCAATCTTCCGAACAAGCCCTCCATTGAAATGCTTGGTGTAACCCTAAGTGACCAGCTCAGGTATGGGGGCTCCATCGAAGCCAGAGTAAAGTTAGCCTCACAGAAACTGGGCGTACTGTACAGGGCCCGCAGATACTTTAATAGTACATAACTGCTAACCCTGTACAAATCACAAGTGCGCCCCACGGTTGAATTTGGCAGCCACCTCTGGTCTGGAGCTCCAAAATACCTGAAAAATACCCTCGACTCTGTGCAGAAACGGGCGGTCCGTTTGATAGATTCTCCCATCTTAACAGACGGATTGCAATCTTTAGAGCACAGGCGTCGGGTGGGAATGCTATCCTTGTTCTACCGGTATTACAATGGAAGATGCTCCGAGGAACTAGCATCATTGATCCCTTCGGCACCGGTGCATAGTCGGGAAACACGCCAAACGCGTGCCCAACATTTGTACACGGTTGACATTTGCCACATGAGAACGGGACGTTTCTTCGACTCGTTCTTGTGTTCAACAGCTCGGCTGTGGAATGATTTGCCGGCCTCTGTGTTTCCTCCTTCCTACAACATGGGTCTCTTCAAGACCAATGTTCATTCCTTCCTCGCCTCAAAAAGACCCTCCACACAGCATCCCAGATGACAAAGGCCCTGAGGGAAATTATTTTCCTCAGGGCCTCCTGCGTGGAGTTAACGAAAAAAAAAAAAAAATAATTTGACTACCTTGATCGCGTGAAGTCTTCTACAGATCTTCCTCCACCAACTAGATACTTTTGTCAAAGAATTCACTAGAGATGAAACGGATAGTTGTTTGGCCGGATATTGTAATTGATCGCAGCCGCGATCCTTACACTTGGTGGTCGATTAACTCGAAACAATATCCACATTTGACAAAGTTTGCCAAAGTGTCAGCTCCTTGCAGCAGTGTTTATAGTGGCTGTTTTCCGAAGCTGGCCAGGATTACAAAACAAGCGAAATCGCTTGTTGCATGCGAACGCTGAAAATTTAGTCTTTATTCACCATAATTTACCAATTGTTAATTTTGAGTATTAATTTAAAATATACTCTTTTTGATAAGAAGAAGAATAAGAGGTATATTATGGTGATTCAATGTCAGTATTTAATCATTTCAATAATCTCTGTGTTTTTGACGATTTTTAGTTCACTATAATGTGGTTGTGATTAGTTAATCATGTTAATTTAAGTTTTCGCTACTCTGCGAGATTTTTGTAAGTTTTTACTTTAGATATTTACTGTTTATGTATTTATCATTAGAGTGAATATCTCAGAAGAAAATTTTAGTTTTTTGGAAGGCCTGATGGCTTTTTTGTAACTTTTTCGACTTTAAATAAAAGCCGTCGTAATTATAAGCCATTTTATTGATATTTACCTCACAGAGATTAATGTATTGCATTTTATTATAGGAAATTGTCGTGGTTTTTGAATATCCGGTATCCGGCCGGATAGTAAATTTAGGCCGGATAGGCCGGATACCGGATAGTTACCGGATATCCGTTTCATCTCTAGTAATCACTCTACATGTAACGCCAAAACCATTTGCCTGCACACCCTTCAAATTTATATTAATTGTATTGTAAGTTAATTCCTGCAGAAATTAACAGTGGTAGATCAAAATAATATTTATATCTTAAATCGTACAAGTCGCTTTCAACGACCGCACGGAACGCTCTCGCTCCCGAAATGTCGGGTCGAAACATGTAGATATACGAAACGTAACTTGCTATGAGAGAAAGAGAGAAAGAAAATGTGTGCTCACAACTCTCTCTCTTGCTGCAACAGTAAAGACGAAACGTAACTGTCTCTCTTTCTATCTTCACTAACTTATATCTCCCTCTCAACTACCGTTCGCCAGTCAAGCGTGCGTAAAAAAGTTTTACTTAAAAAATAATCCAGTTACCGTGAACGTACTTTGTTAGAACACTCGGAACATAACGATAAAACATACAACTGCTTACAAGGCAAGATATATCGCGCTCACAAACAGCCTCCTTTTTACGGAGTTCCTGCTCGCAGCATGGACTATCTGATCTCAGTCTAATTGATTGCTCTGTCCAATCTTGACCTTTTTGTCGCCAGACGAACGAATCGCCTAGCACGATCTTCAATAATGTGCTGTTCGAGACAAAAGGGGGTTATATACATTATTAATTTATACACGGAGGAGTGTTGAAGACAGAAAGAATTGAAGGAACTCATTCAATAGCTACAAAAATCGTTGAATGATTCAGTTAATTATTGAATAATCAATTTAAAATGATGCTGTTATCAAACTATTGAGTTCAGTGTTGTTAGAATAGACGAAGCTTTCGTTCGCAATGTCTCAAAATGTTTAAACTTTTGTGTTGTTATTATTAAAGCTTGTTTCTTCTTGATATATTCTGAATCCGTATTACTTTGATAGTTCAACGCTTACCGAAGGGTTCTCCATAAAAGCTTTTTGTATTTTTTTTAATACACACATAAAGCAGATTTACAAAAACATATAGTTCTTGAAACTAAATAGATAATTAATTTCTTGTTAACAAACTACCCAACTCAATAGACAAAATGTTTCTCCTGTTTAAATTGGGGAATATATATTACTAGCAGACCCGGCCACACGTTGCTGTGGCTAACGAAACATAACGCCATTACCCAATCTTTATAAATTCCACACCACCCGCTTGCCAGCTGCCCGCTGCCCGCTGCCTGAATTAAATATTTGAGTTTCTCGGATTTTATCTACTATAATAAGCATGTGAATTGAGTATTTGAATTTCTCGGCTTTTCTCTACCATAATAAGCATGTCGTATTATACATTATTTTTAAAAAATTTCTTTATTCATTTTGTATGTTACAGGTTGTTTTTTTACATATAAATCTTCCTCTTGCATCACTCTATTGGTGAAACTGCATGAAAATTCGTTGCGTAGTTTAAAAAATCTAAGCGCACATATATTTTGAGCCACTTCATTTTATGCTATGTAATGATGATGTATAATGTATAATGCTATTATAGAATAATGTAAGGAAATTAAATAAATTATTTGAAGTAAAAAATAAATGAACTTACATGGATTGAATAACATAACAGTTATTATACTAGATCTACAATATACTTGTAGAGTCTGTCAAATAAGAGTAAAAAATATAAAAACTGGAACTACTAAATTTGTAGACTGGCAAGACCAATTTAACTGTCAAATAATTTTTTGAAGTGCAATGACACTGAATGTACAGAACACAGTAAACCACATTTAAAAAAACATTTTTTCTTTATGACATAAATTTGATTGAAAGGTGTTTTTTAAAGCGTTTTGCTTTAATTTAATTTAATATACATTTGAATTTAACAATAGATAGAAAAGGAGAATCATTAATGATGAGTTTAGTTACACTACTTTTAGAACTGAATGAGTTAAATATATTCAGATCTAAAATTAAAGACACAATCTAAAGACAAGGCAACGCTAGGTACTTAATCTAGTGTTAAATAAATGTGAGCAATTTCTAAACTGTGCTTTATATTTTATTACATTATAGTTATTCTTCATTTTGTTAACACAAAATTGCAAAGGTATAATAATAATAAACCTACATGCAATTCTAATTTTGAGATCGGTGAAATGAAAAAATATTTTTTCCACTATTATGCCTTTTTAATTTTTTATAAAACTGTAGGTTACACAGCTTTACTTTAACACCATGAGTTATGTGTTTAGTATTGCCATTTGATCAACAGTGGCGCCCTCCTATATTTTCTACTTTGACAAACTGTAGTTAAATAATAGTAAGAATAAAAGAGTAGTAGAAATAAAATTTATAGTATAACATTTACTAAATAAGTAGGTGGTATGTACATAGAGTTGGTTCTAACATTGATATAAGGAATAGAAGAGCTGACAATTTTGTAAGAGTAGGCACTTAGTAGTAAGATGCAACACTAAGCGCACACAAATAACACAACAAAATTTGATTACATTATTTAAAAAGTTGACATAATATTTCCAGAGTATAATTATTGAAGAAAATAATAATAATTAATAACTCAATAAAAAGTACAACAGAAACAAAAATAAAAACTTGTAATTAGTATTGGGTTGATCCAGTAGTGATTAGTAGATTTGAGATTTAAAAGTTTTATAACTTTTTTCAGAATTAAGCTTAACGGTGTTAAGAAGCACTTGTTTTAAATTTAGGGATTTCTTAGTTGCCACGTGATCTTGGTCACATGTTTTCACTTCTCCTTAGCGTGAAAATTACTTGATAACCATTGGTTGATAATATGATAGCCCGTTTGATAATATATATCACATTTGATAATATTTACTTATCTATTTTGATGTAAACAATATGAGCCTCTAATCTTAAGTATTAATAGTGAAAGTACAACAAATACGAAGCATCAAAAGGAAATGTAAAGACTTAAAAGTAAAAAGGGAAAAGTAAAAATTGAAAAGCAAAAAGTAAATAGCAAAAATCAAAAAGAAAGAGTAGGTACAAAGTAAAAAGTGCAAAGTAAAAAAATTAAAATTGTAAAGTGAAAAGCGAAAATGAAAAACAAAAATGAAAAAGTAAAAAAAACCTTCATGAAAAAAGAATATTTTTTCCTTACCAAGGTAACGTGGTTCCCTGCCCTTTTGAGCGCGTCCACGGCTGCGGCGTGCGGCACTCCTACCACCGATATCCCGTTCACCTGCGGAGTGGAAAATGATTCCTCATTTATTTGTTGAAACCAATTATTATTATATTACAGATAATCTAAAAAATGTGTTAATTAAACTCAATTAAAAACTTTTCGTTTTCCATTAAAATTCTGATTAATTTAATAAATTTGGGAGACGGGTATCGGTACCGCCGCTCCGGGAACCATTTATTGTATAACCAACACTCCTTCCACTGGTGGAAAACTAACATGCGACACCTCTTCCATATTGGATAACCGACACCCCTTTCAGAGATGAAAAACCAACACCTAACACCTCTTCCACATTGGATAACCAACACCCCTTCCATAGGTGGAAAACTAATGCGCAACACCTCTTCCACACTGGATAACCTACACCCCTTACCTAGGTGGAAAACCAACCGCAACACGTCTTCCACATTGGATAACCAACACTCCTGTTCCAAATGGTTCGCTATGTTTGGTGACCTAGCAGGGACGCCCGGGTTCATGTGGTGAGGTTTTTCTATGTCATGGCGGCGGATGCGTATGCGCACCTACCGTACGGAAGGCCAGAGAGAGAGAGAGACTGGTTGAAGGTGACTTTTCGACCTGTCTAACCCCACTCTCTTGACCCAAAAGCCTTGCAGTGGAGGAATAGATCATAGGTCCGTCACTCTTGGATACCCCTCATACCTTTTTCTTTCCCACAACTTTCTCTTCTTCCTTACCATCAAAAGACCCTCCACACAGCATCCACACGGTGGAGGGGTAGATTCCTAGGTCACTCCTGGACACCCCTCAATCCTTTTTCTTTCTCACAACTTTCTTACCTTCCTTATCTTGTAGATTTTGTCTTGTTGAAGTCAAAGAGGCCTCGAGTGGCTTAGGTAGAATCACACGTGGAGTGCCACAGGGATAAATTCTTGGCCATCTGCTTTTCTTGCTATATGTCAATGACATAACTAAATGTGGTATCTCTAGAAAACTCCAACTTTATGCGGATGACACTGTAATCTACTATCATAGTACAAGCCTGAGTGACCTTGAGTCTCTAACGAATGTAGATGTATCAATTCTAGCTAATTGGCTGCGTATTAATAAAGTGAGCCTCAATCTAAAAAAAAACGCACTACGATAATAAGGATTATGTGTCCATGAATATCTCACTTGGAACTGATAAACTCCAAAATGTAGAAGTTACGAAATATTTAGGGCTCTTAATTGACTCTAAACTTTCGTGGATTTATAGCATCCCCAAAGATAACATAGGCCTTGAGTGTTTTTTTATCAGGACTCCTGTGTGGAGCTAATGTAAAAAACAACTACTCTGATTTTTATTCGATACTAAAAATCTTGTCATAAAATGTTTTAAAAATATTCCTTTTATATTCTTTATTACCCGTCCCAAGAGACTACATTGCTACACAACACAAGGGTATTTATTACGCAGGTTCCTCATTCAAACATACACAATTATATTATCCATGAGAATTCCCTAGTCACTTTTAAAGTTCACAATATCATTATTTTGATAAACAAAACCAATAAAAATAACATCATACGACGAAGAACATTTGAATTGAATTGTTGTTTTAGTGATAACAAAAACAATGAATTTTTTGCGGCTTTTTGTTTGTATGGGAAAAAACAATTTCTTCGTAAAGGGTTTCAAAGCTTTTTATAAACAAAAGAAACCGCTTCTAAATTGAAATGAAACATTTTTATGTCTCACAGATTCGCGACATCAGGTCTGTGAAATGAAATTTAAAAAAAAGTTACTTTATATTACTAATATTTTTTGTTGTATTAATATTGAATTATTGCACCGCTTCTGCTGACTCGCAAAATTTCTGACAGTTATTAAATTGAATGATGGCAAAAAACACCAGGAAATATCGTATGAAGTAAAGAAAATTTAAAAAGTCTCCTGGGAGATTAATATCTGGCATTATCCAATTATTTGTAAACTTTTATAAGGATATTGCGCATTTCTCTCATCTCTTCATTTGTAAAATAATATTCTTAAGTACATTTTTCCCCTATTTATAAGTTAAAATATTTGTATATGTTTTAATCCGTTGTTTAAATCAATTCGCGAGAAATAAATTGGATGCAGGTGAGTTCTCTAGTTTTTGTTTTATCTATTCTTGTCAATTGACATCTGTATCTGTATTTTCTCACTAATAAAAAAGCAGCGCATTGAAAATCTAAAATTCTACGAACTAATTCATCAACTTAATAATTTAATCCACAACAAGTGATGTTTTAAAATGCATTTTACTTAAACGACTTTAGTCCAGTAAAGAAAGGAGGTGTAGAGTGCGTGAGCAGGGACCTAAGCGATTCCTTCAGAAACTTGTTAAGGGTGCTTAGGGTGTGAACATACTAAAAGTCCTGACGTCTAGGTGGTGAGCTAGGGGGGGGGGGGGAGGGGGTGGGGAGGTCATCTCAAAAACGGTGCGTCGCAGAGGAAATTTTTTTAGCAATAAGTAAAAGCTCATAAAAATATCTACAACTTTTATTCTATATGTAATTTTCTAAATCCCTGCTGTTTTTTAGTTACGTGCTCCACAAATGTAGATATTTTCGAAAAAAATCATTTTACCTCAGATTTTTCCTCAAAAATTTCTTCATATTGTCTAAAATATTCATCTCACAGAGAAATTTATTGAAAAGAAGTTGTAAAGAATTTAATTTCCTTTTAGAATATGTATACATACGCACATAAATATTCAACAGTAAATATTAACAGCCATTTAAAATTTTTTCGTAAAATGTCATTTTCAGAAAAAGCTGTTTTAATCTGATTACTGACACAGCTTTTGTTCGTTCACCTAATAATATGTGTGGCCACACTTTAAAGCCAGTTGTTAAATAAAGTAGACGAAAATCATATTACCTGAAAAAATTTAAATTGTGTTTTATAATGATAATTATGTCATGATAGTTTTATAATATTTCGTTACATTAAGCACATAAAATTATAAACCTCATTGTTATCACTGTTCTCAATAACATCATGTTACACTATCATCCTCTTTGGACGTGAGGGTCCTGGAAAGCCTTCATCCTCAGTAGTGGATGATTCTTGTTGAATGGGCTCTACGTCATCTTCATCGTTGTCCTTGGCAACAGGCACGCTTTTGAGGCATCTCCCTTGGCAGTGGAGGAACGCTGCAGAACAGGTCAGCATTGCTTATCGGCATTCACATTTGCTAATTGCACAATCCTTGGTGCAGCGGCAAAATATCATATTCAGAAGGACCGCCGGTGCTGGTGGATCTTTTGTTGTAATTGGCCAGTATCTCTCCTTCATGTTTCCACCCCCATTCTTCAGGGGGCAGCTCAATCGGCGCACTGGGAATGCTGTTTAGCTGCGCTCTCTGTTTGAGTGAGGGAGCTGATGTCAGGCTTCATATTTGCCACCGACCTTGAGAACGACTGGAAGCCTCTTCAACCTCGTTGCAAGTAGAGGAGGGGTTGTTAAAGATCATTTCCGCTTGCTTGATGATTTCTGACTCCAAGTATAATTTTGAGAAGCCCATCTTTGCTTCTCCTGAAAGTTGCAGATGTTTCGGTTTTCCCTCGTCCGGGTTTCAGTAGCAGAATATCTTGGGTGGGAGGAGTGGAAGCAATCAAAAGGACAGTGAGGTTCACATCCTCACCAACGACAGCGACAGAATTGTGAGAGGATTGTTCCACAGCAGTCTTAATGACAAGGACATCGGCATCATCGGCGGCGTGGAAGAGTCTGTATCCCATTCTCTTATCTGTAGTAAGGAGATGAAGTTAATTTCGTTGGTAGAATTGGATAAAAAATCTTCCTGTTTAACAGGTATTGATGTGTCCCAAGTCAAATTGATGTCAGCTGACCTTCTCAGTCTGTATCATCGTATCTGTTTTTGTGATTTCGAACTATTGGCTGGGTTTGCGTACCCATCAAATACCACAGTGCGAGTCATCAAGATAGTGTTAGTTGACGTAGGTGATGTAACGATCACAAATTGTGGCAACGGAGGCATCTTTTTGGCAAATTACTCTGTGTAGTAGAAATCCTCCGTCCACAACTATGGTCATCTGAGACAGTGGACCAGTTTTTTGGTAGGTTCAAATACAGGACAAATTTGGTTGTCTTTCGAATCCCACTTTCATTGAACAGTGCCAAGTGAAATGGGGCCAACTCATACTCAAAGAATTTCATCAAATCCTCATCTGGTCGTTTGCTTATCAGTTTGCTTGATCGTTTGCTTATCCGCTGAAACAGCAATGTTGGGTCAACTGCAACCTTTTCATCGTGAATTTTTATCGACGAGCTGACAGAATACTTTGGTAATTGACATTATTTCACTGGTTTGTGGGATGGGAAGATGTGCATCAAACCACTGACTGAGCTTGGAAATGTCTGCTTTATCTCTACTTCGGTGGGCTTGTCCGAGGTCCTTGTGCTGTTCACTTGACGTGAAGAAGACTCCACAAAACTCTTCAAGGGAAGTGCAGATCTCACGAGTTGCGCTCATACCAACTAACCACTTGCTGACTACATTGTGCGAAACACCTCTGCCTCCTGTTACGCCTTCTCGGCTTTTGAATGATCGCATCAATGTGGTTCAATGGTCACGTCTGACCATACGCCTGACTAAAAGCGATCAAAGCGTCGCATAATCATCGTCGCGCGTCGGTGTGTCAGTAATAAGATAAAAACAGCTTTTTCTGAAAATGACATTTTACGAAAAAACTTTAAATTGCTGTAAATATTTACTGGTTGGAGATTTATGTGCATGTGTATATATATTCTTAAAGGGAATTAAATTCTTTACAACTTCTTTCAAATAAATTTCTCAGTGTGATGAATATTTTAGACGATATGAAGTTGATGAAAAATGAGAGGTAAAATGATTTTTTTCGAAAATATTTTCAAAAACGGCTGGGATTTAGAAAATTACATAAAGAATAAAAGTTATAGATAATTTTATGAGCTTTTACTTATTTTCAAAAAATTTTCCTCTGAAACGCACCGTTTTTGAAACACAAGCGGAAACCCGAAAATTTGGACCTCTCCCCCTCCTCCCCCCCCTAGCTCACCACCTAGACGTCAGGACTTTTAGTACGTTCACACTCTAAGCACCCTAAACAAGTTTCTGAAGGAATCGCTTAGGTCCCTGCTCACGCACTCTACACCTCCTTTTGGAGCATTCATTGACTGGCTTACTTGTTTAATAATAGAATTGTATTCGTGAAGCTAGAAATATAATTATATTCAGGGAGTGTATTTGTCTCGTGTAGCTAACAACGTTTAGGCGGTAGAATAGGGGCGGCAACATTCTTGTTTAATCCTCAGCATTTAACCTTAGCAGGTTTTAAGCCAGTAACACCTGAAGCCGTAATGAATTGCAAATGTACGGCAATTTAACGTAAATTCGCGGAATATTGGGAGCGGGATGCGGTACAAGGCTGAGAGGTGTTTCTATTAGTAAAGCTGTAATTTAGATGAAAGGATTTAATACGTTTTGTTTATTTACATCAGAACTTTCCGCACAATGAAACATGGAATTCTATCCTTAATTAAGGGGACAGTCTGTCAGTGCTAACGATCCTTTAAAACCTAACTTCTATTCTCATACAAATAATACTATTTTATTTAAAATTGGTGACTACAACAATAGTTCAATGGCAAATAGGTATTTTTTTGGAAATTAGAAATGTTATAATTTCTTCATACCCCAAAAATGTTTCCAAAGTGTCAAATAGATATATAACTACAGACCGGTAGCCATATTATCAGTGCTGCCGAATTTATTTGAAAATTTGATTAAGTCATCGCATTGTCACCGCATTGGAGAAAAACAACACGTTTTCCTTCCAAAGAAATCAACAATCACAAATCTGCTTACTTTTTTGCGGTTGGTAGCCACAGTTTAGACTCGAGGTACCAAATAGATGTAGTTTACACCGACTTTGCCATAGAATTTGACAATGTTAACCATAATATCCTTCTAAGGAAAATGTTCTACCAATCATATTTAAAATCCAAAAAGGTAATTTGTTTCGATAAATGGACATAACTAAAAAAAATCCCAGCGCAGTATGGAATTCCTCAAGAGTCTAGCCTCGAACCTACGTCGATTCTAATACTAATAGGTGACAACCAAAACTGTATTAGAAATAGCAAATGTCTACTATTTGCAGATGATCTTAAATTCTGATAGGAATAAGCTCAGTCATGCTACAAACTTCTTGGGTTCATCATCAGGACTGTAAGCAGTTATACTAGCATTTTTCGATGGCATACTGAGAAGCAAGCTGGTGTATGCGAGTGATATTTGGGCATCATACCACCAGAAGTACATTGATATGTTGGAGCAAATCTAGAAAAAAATCCTCAGCTATGTCTATATGCGGAAGCATGGAACCTATCCAAGGTTCACACACTATATTGACTTACTCGAGGAAGCTGATTCTGTGAGTCTAGAAACTAGGCGGAAAGCAAGTCTTGCTATTCCGTCTTTCAAAATTTGGAACAATTTCATCGATAGCCCATTCCTCTTAGGATGCTATGATTTATATGTACCAGACCACTTCAGCCGGAGTCAATATTATATAATAATAATCTGTTCAGAGTACCAAATGATGGAGTAGACGTTCTGGCAAAGCATACCATGACGAGGAAAGTGGTGCTGTCAAATGAACTTGCATTTGGATGTGACTGTTTTCTATATGCCTTAAAACTATTATTGAAGAGTCAACTGCCTAACTGCTGATATGGTAAATTGTATTATAATTGGAATAATATTCTGTTGTACAATGATAATAATAATAATAAATAATAAGAGTTTGATGTGCATCGTTTCTGGTGATATTTGGCGCTACCGATACAAAAAAAAAACTTACTCAATCGCCAGTGAGATTCCTTCTGTCTGAAAATGCTAGGGAAAACAGTAATCAATTAACCGAAAACATGATTTTTGACCAGGAAGAATCTAAATAATAAATAAATAAAAAATATTAAAAAAATCTAAAATTAATATTTTTGATTCTTCAATATTCCCAAATTCATTTTGTGGCGTCCTTTTAATTAACTGAAAACAAATCATTTTGTATATTCACTTATTTATAAATAAGTGGTGTATACAAAGTGATCTGTTTTTATTTTATTTAGATTTTTGGTCTGAAAAATGTTTGATTAATTGGACGGTTAGTGCAGAATATTATTAAGACCAATTAAAAACGCAATTTTTAATTCAATAATTTTAAATACTTGCAACTTAAAACCTAAATTTCAAATTAATTTACTCTAACTTACTTATGTTAATTTTAAATCCCGGTAAATTGGCATTTTAATTTCGGTATTAAAATAAAATAGATGGGTAGATATGTAATTCGTTAATCCAAAGGGAACAGTAAACACTAGTGGCTGTTCATATTTTTCTACGAAAACCTTAGCAACCAAGACTCCTGAGTGTTCAATGGTTTATGTTAGCTATTCTCCTCGGAGTTTTTAAAACTTCCATGTCGAATCAAGTAAAATGGATTACTTAAGCTCAGAATGAACTCAGGACTTTGCACCGGAGATAAGTGCAGTGCAAACTTTCGAAGGTAAGCTAGTTTTAAAGATATTTTTTCAGATAAAGTTGGAATTTTCAAGAATTTACAAGCAAGTACACTGCCTGTCAAGAGAAATTTTAAAATAGCAATTTTTATTTATAGATAAAATAAAAGTAACATTTCCAGGTTACTAATAACCTGACAATATATAATCCTCGAACTATCATCATAATTATTCGTTTTAAAGGGCTGTTTTGAGCCCTTATTAACGTAAGTAACGTTTAGTACGTAACATTTTGGAAAGTGGTTGTGCAATATGGGGACCAGTGGATTTAACATACTCTCAAATGATAGAGAAAGTACAAAAGAAGTTTCTGAGATATTTATATCTTAGAGACTTCGGATATTATCCCTGGTTATATCCATCAGCCGTTTTGTCCGGCATGCTGGGTATTAATAGCCTCGCCGATAGAAGGAAAACTGCTTTGCTGACAACAGCAAATAAACTTCTAAACGGTAACATCTGTACTCCCGATATAATACAAAAAATTGAGTTTTATGTCCCCGACAACTTCACAAGAGCTCGCAGAAACCGAACTTTTGTTGTTCCGAGATGTAGAACTAACTTACCATTAGTAATTCCGATCGGAAAAATGATTCTGTTATTAAATTACCTGTGCCCTTATATAGATATTTTTCTGCTAAATATTCATCAATTCAAAAACGTTAGTATTACTTTTAATTATATAAAATGTATGTTTATTATTGGTTGTATGTAGCTGTTAGTGTGCGTTTGAAATAAAATATAAAAATAAATAAATAATGGACGGACAATGTTCTTATATGGATCAAATAAAGGAGGTAGCAATATTGACAGTATTGAGTTATGAAAATTATCGTCGCTTAGCCTACGGTTTCGACCGATTGTGTTAAACAGAAAATTTAATAGTACATTTTTGGGTCATTATATTTCCTTTTTTGCTTTCAGCAGTTTGAGTTTGAATACCATCACTTCCTCAAATAAATTATTGATTCCATTTCGGGTAAATGAAAACCTTGGAAATGTTTCATAAAACACTTTTTCCTGATTTAAGTTAGTAAATGTACTTTATCTGAACTGTTTATATTAGGCGTATGGTTATATATTTTTTTCTATAATGGTCTTAAATTTGAATGTGATTATTTTATTGCTTAATGGTGTAAATATTCACACTGTTATGTACGCATTTATAAAGACTGTTTATAACGCTAATAAAAAAATAAAAATAATGACTTCTTTTGGTGTGGCATCGTCAAGGCTGTCTTATTTGGCTCCTTGTTTTTTTTTTGAGCTGACCGCAGCTTGTGGTTGGCCCTTTTTTGTTTTTAAAAGAAAGACAAATATTTCCGGGTTACGAATAACCCAACAATGTTTGAAAATCTCCTACTACCACCACAGAAAGCCGAAAATGTTGCTTGTGTTGTGATGGGGGACTTAGCCAGCCGAGGAATCGAACACGCGATGCTCGGGTGGGACCCAAGCGCTATGCCCACTCAACCACTGACCGGTCATAAAGCGATAAAGAACGTATCTTTTTCGCCTTTTTTACTTTCACGGTGCCGTAACCGTGAGTCGTCACGGTAATTATAAAAGCGTACATTGACTGCGAATCAATTGAACTGTATTAAAAAAAAAATGTTTTTTCAACGCGACACAACTTTTTTTTAACTTTAGCTCCGTACAGGTGGCCATGAGGAAAACAATTTTCCTCAGGGCCTATGTCGTTTTTAGGGATGATGTGTGGAGGTTCTTTTTAGGGAAAGGAAGGAGAGAGTTCTGGGAAGGAAAAAGAAATCTGGGGGTCAATGTGTCGAGGAGTGAAGGACTTATGAATCCACCCCTCCCACTGCGGTACAAGACGATGGATCGAGATAGTCTCCCAGGTTTGTGGTTTTGGAGTAAACTCTAATTGGACGAACGATCACGAATCGACGGATTTCGTTTTGATTTGTTGGTGAATTGCTACTGACCTCTAGAATGGTGTCGTTGAGCGTGAGTCTCCCGTCCAGCGTGGCCGCACCGTCCTCTGTCAGCTTGGTGATGTAGATAGCCTGATCCCCGCTGGGCCGCGGCCCGGTGCCGTCGGTGCCTCCGGCGATGCTGAAGCCGAGCCCAGCGGACCCTCGCTCCAGCTCCACTGTGAAGAATTGCCACTCGAGTTCGGAGGAAGGCTGCGAAAAAAAAAACATTTTTTTAAAGACGAATAATATTATATTTTCATTATAATAACTTGCTTCAAAATGCATAATTTGCTTTCTCTTCGTGATATGTGGTGTCCCTAGGCCCCTTATGACGGCGTTCGAGATATTTTTACGATTCTTATTATTTTTTTAAACCTTTTTTTTTTACTCCACACAGGAGGCCCTGAGGAAAATAACTTCCCTCAGGGCCTATGTCATCTGGGATGCTGCGTGGAGGGTCTTTTTGAGGAAAGGAAGGAACGAACATTGGTCTTGAAGAGACCCATGTTGTAGGAAGGAGGAAACACAGAGGCCAGCAAATCATTCCACAGCCGAGCTGTTGAACACAAGAACGAGTCGAAGAAACGACCCGTTCTCATGTGACAAATGTCAACCGTTTACAAATATTGGGCACGCGTTTGGCGTGATTTCCGACTACGCACCGGTGCCGAAGGGATCAATGACGCTAGTTCCTCGGAGCATCTTCCATTGTAATACCGTTAGAACAAGGATAGCATTCCCACCCGACGCCTGTGCTCTAAAGATTGCAATCCGTCTGTTAAGATGGGAGAATCTATCAAACGGACCGCCCGTTTTTGCACAGAGTCGAGGGTATTTTTCAGGTATTTTGGAGCTCCAGACCAGAGGTGGCTGCCAAATTCAACCGTGGGGCGAACTTGTGATTTATACAGGGTTAGCAGTTGTGTACTATTAAAGTATCTGCGGGCCCTGTATAGTACGCCCAGTTTTTGGGAGGCTAACTTTGATCTGGCTTCGATGGAGCCCCATACCTGAGCTGGTCACTTAGGGTTACACCATGCATATCAATGGAGGGCCTTTTCGGAAGATTGCTACCGTTGAAAGGTACTAGATTTTCATTTCGATCCCTTTTAGACGTAATCAGACAATATTGGGAATTTGAAACATTTAATTCAACGAGATTATTTTTACCCCAAGAGAAAACATTCTCGGGGTAACCATCCATTATTTGTTTCAAAGTCCTCGAAGCCGTTGGAGTTTGTGAGCCCTTTGGGGGCTTGTCAAACAAAAAGCTATCATGGACAGTACTGTTATCCGCGTAACAACGAATTGGTGCACATAACAAAAGGTCGTTGATGTGCAACAAAAACAAAGTCGGAGACAGAACCGATCCCCATGGGACGCCAGCATTTATCGACTGTGAGGAAGATGTAAAATCATCGGCCACCATCTGAATCGACCTCTCCCTCAAAAAGTCGGCAATCCACGTACACAAGGATGCGGGAAGTCCGTAAGAAGGCAGTTTGTTGACAAGTCCTCGGTGCCAAACCAGGTCAAAGGCCTTGGAAATGGCCAGTGCAACCGTTTGGGTCTCACCGAAACGTTCCAGGCACCGCCCCCAAACGTGCGTCACATACGCGAGAAGTTCACCGCACGAGCGGTTCCGCCAAATCCATATTGGTCCTGAACCTTATTTAGCTCCGGCCTTCGTGTACGACTGGTAAGGCTCTAGACTCGCAATCCGAAGGCCGCGGGATTGAATTGAAGCCATTTCACAATTAATTAATTAAAAAATAATATACATATATGTAGTACATTATTGCGGCACGTTCTAGAGCGGAAGATATTTTCAGTATCGCCCTGTTTAATTAACAGGTATTTCCACACCTTCCTCTTCGAAATTTCCTTCCCCTCTCCACTACCTTCAGTCTTACAACATACCCCATACCTAGGGGGATTCCATATTCTAACTGGATCCAGACGGGAGCAGCCGGGACTTTTGTGAGGAATATACATAATTTTTTTTTTTTACTTTAAAATAATTAACAACACCAAACATCTGGCTCGCGGAAGCAAAATGCATGGAGAGCTGTAGGCTGAAATATGTTTTATCAATTATGATCTTATCTAATTATTGATATCTTTTATCAATGATCTTTTATCTTTTAAAGCTAAGTCTGTTGGCCCCATAAAACAAATTTGACCAGTTAAATAACTATAATTTAATTATTTTATCTTTAATAATGAGCGGTTCTGGAATCTTCGTTTTACCACCGCCAGCCGCCCACGCGCCTACTAGTAATTATATTTTTGGAAGTCAATCTACAATTCTCAAGCTCAATTTTTGTCTATATTCGCCGTTTAAAGTCTATCCAGTAGGCCCTATTACGGTAATATCCAGTAGGTGTAAACTACCTTATAATTTATAATATTTATAACCTGAAACATATAATGTATTTATGTTTTACCTGTAGATACCATATATTCGTAGAATCAACCGTTTTTTCATTAATTCAGAGGAACACAAGGAAATTGCGATCATTGATGAATTTGTGTTTTCAGAAAATAACTAATACCTAATGATTAGTTAGTTCATATGAATTTGCTTTAACCAACGATTACATTAAATATAATGGCTTTAGTGAGCTGGATATAATCAGTCCAAACTCCACCGACATTAATTAGTTCTTATGATTTCATAATCAACTTATTATCAACAAATAATAAAGAAAATATCTCTCAAAACGTTTAGCGAACCTAAATGTACATAAAACAGTAAACAATTTACATAACTTATTATATTATACTACCAATATTTTACGAACACAAATAACGATCCTCACACTCGAGAAATAAGTACGCGCCTTTTCAATTTCCAATAAAAAATATTCCATTGTCACTTGACTTAAATAAAATATTCGATAAGAAAAAAAAAATAATACATGATGTTTATTATCAGATCGATGAACGCACCTCAATTATAGGTTAAGAGCGTTAACCAGCCAGCCACCGAAAATCCACATTTCGTCAGAATTTAAGATTAATTATAATTATACGGAAAGATTAATTTTTCTCCTTACCAGCTTTTAAAAATTATAACTCAATATCGATTTTATTTCATTCCAAATTTGCTTTAAATTACACTTACATCCAAAAATGCTGAAAGGTGTGAAGATAAAACTATTAAAATTATGTACTTTTGTAATTATTTTTTGATCGTAAGTATTTATCATTTTTTAATAATTTCTAAGCAAAATAAGAATCTAAAAAAATCTGAAATGTATTAGTTTGTAAGTGCGCAAATAAATACACAAACGGACCAATTTTCGTCAAGAAACACATGTACGTACATATTTTTTAATGATTATGTTTAAACTAAAATTAAAATTCGGAAACATGTGTTTCCCAGATAGTGTATTGATTTATTTTACTGCATAATTATATGATTTGAAATGGGTGTTGTATAATACAAAATCTTTTTTGAAAATTTAACAAATCTGTCAACGATCTATGATATAACCTTATTATACTAAAAACAAACATTTTTTCAAAATTTCTAAATTTAAAACATGATTTTAATAGATAAAAAAACAACCTTTGGAAATCAATTTATAATTTTTTGTGAAAAAGAGTCAATACGTCTAAAATCTGATTTAAGAGTGACATATTTCTGGTTTTCTTTGAAAGTTATAAAACAGCGCAAGTACTTACGGCAGAAAATGACTGGATTTTGAATATTTTCAATCGATATCGTAAATACCGGTTTGGAAAAAACACCCTACACAAACTTTACCCTTTGTGTATTTGCCTCAACAAATTTCATGAACGAAAATTTTGCAGGAAACGGGCTAACCATTGCAGCGTTCACTCCACACGGTAAATTTGATGTGACATCTCTTTCGGCGTCCATTCCTTTATCGACTCTACTGAAGAATAGACGTAAACACGCTTTCAAGCGCCTGTTCAAACGATACTGAAAATTTTGGTCCATGAGTTTTTTGATATGTCACACTGGCGTATGTATTTTTACGCCACCATATTTTTTGGGTCTTGACTCGGGTAATTTCGCAGGCTTACCCTAAAATATTAATCTTAAGTGTCATTAATTATTAAAATATACCTACTTTAAAATATCAAAAACGAATATTGCGTATCTAAAACAGACAATGACACTTCTGATGCAATGTTGAAAGAATCCAAAAAAATTAAAGATTGGCAAACTGGGAATATGTGTTGAAGGCATCATACAAATTTTTAGAAATAGATTCATCAATAAGTGCAAAATATTTAACAGTCTTTCAATAATGAATCCGGGAGTTCAATACAGGCGGCTGCGGCCATATATATTTCCCCAAAGTGAGCAGTTGTCGGAATTCGTTATGTGATTTGATACGTTGTGGGTGATACGTTTACTTCGGGATTTGATACGTTTACTCGCGTGCAGACGAGACAAACGAAATGACCTCGCGCTCCTCTATGCCGACATATTTAAGCGACCCGTGTCTCTATCATCATTGTTTGAATTTTAATGTGTGATAATTCATCGCTTTCCTCTACCCCATGGGGAAATGCATGGCGTAATCTGAATATGGGCCATCCAGAGATTGCAAATATCGGGCATACTATTTGCTGAAATCTGCAATCAATGGACCAACTGGAACGTTATCAGGCTATCCCAGCTATATTTAAAACTTCACTATCAGCCACAACTTGGATACTAAAAATTAACGACAGAAAGGTATGGTTATCTCTCTCCTTCATCGCCAGGTCCTGACAGGACCTCTCACCAATGTCACCTCAGAAAGTCAAAACAATTCGAAGATAGCTGGCTAGCTGCTTCATTTAGATCGATCCCGAGCAAAGATATTTTTTGTATTTGAATATCTTTGATCCCGAGTGAGTTTTGTTCACAATGTTTCTAATCTAATTAACCACTAAGGGTCCTAAAAGGTACATGTATTGCCTGTCTTGCAATATATTTAATTCCTTTACTTCCATTCTCTACAACTCCAAAGTTAAGACTTTAAATATTTTTTTTGGAAATGGCGTGCTCAAAATTTTGTGAGTTTTGAACTTTGAAAACAAAGTCTCTTCCCAAAAGAGTATTTAATTACTTTTCTTTTTAGACTATAATTCTTCTCTATACAATAATGGGACGTTTCACCAATAATCTGAGGCAATCCGAGATACATCACAGTTGCATGTAAGTATGCATCGAAATACATGGTGCTTCACTTCAGAGTGATAAAACTTCTCGTGTAATAATGGCATTGGCCTCGTAAATGTTCTTACACTGTTGGCGTCAGTGTTGGCGTCAGTGTTGGCAGACGGCGCCAGTGTTGGCATACCGCTTACCTACGGCCACTAGCCAAACCAAACCTGGAAAGGACATGCAATTAATAGGCCAACGATGCTAGCTCAGGACAGCCGGCGCAAGCAAGGTTCTCTTAAAACCAGGGCGAGTGTTTGTGGTTCGCTGTGTATTCCTCCTTCTCCTTTCCTCACAATCTCCGGGGTCTCCTTCCTCAATCAGAACACAGTATTGCACGTAAAGGGTTTATTCAATTAGAAGGAGACAGGGTTATTATAATTGCCAGCATGGGCACACTTCACATGGGCATGGTTAGCACTTTAATATTCTAACTTAACAGGGACTGTTCTCTCAAACTCTCCACACGCGTTACTGGCTTTAAGAGCGGGACGTAGCACACAAACGAAAGCAAGGGTACATTTACTCACAGCAGCAGGAAATGCGGTAGTCAGCAGGCCTTCTTGTGGCACAATTCACAATATAAAATACATCGCGAGTTTTAGGTTCTCGAGAGCGCGTTAATGCGGTCTATTTGGTCACTCCTCTCCTGCCGGCGGGCAGCGGATGAATGGATGCTTGCGCGCTGGCTCCGGGGGAAGCCTGCGCGTGTCGACTCAGCGTAGTGCGGAAATCTACCGAACTATTCTCGCGTAAAACGGGGCGACGGTGAATCTAGGGGGAACATTGCTACTTTGTAACGTAACAACACAAACCAAAGATACTATATCACAGTGGTCAACGCTAATAAAATGGTATGGATTTTGTAACCAATTTCGCACAAACACTACATCAGTCATCTCATCACCGTGAATGGAATTTAATGGTATAGGCACTATAGGTTATGTAATTACGCTGTCTTCTCCTTCTCTTCCTCTTATAAATCTAATTACATTCAATGTTACAATTTTCCTTAATTGATATGCTTTACTACTTACTACTGCTGGCGTTGGATAGTTGAAATTAATGTGTGGAGTTACGTGGATAAATAGATTCGAAGAGAAAGAAGAAGCACTACTTCAAACACCGCTTTTTGATTACCTACCTGTATAACTAAAAAATATATATATATTTCTTGCCAGTGCGTAGGTATGTCGCTCTGTAGGGTAATTATTATTACATTGAGGGATTTTTCAGGTTCTGAAGGCATAACGTTTGATAAAGCCTTCAGAGGGTGAAACTATTGTCACGCTTTATAATAATTACATACCTACATAGCAGAACTTGTTTATGGAAAAAGTGTTTTTATAAATTGAGTAATAATATTATCAAGTACATAAAACAAAAACTTATACAATAATGTACATAGGTACATATTTTTATCTTACACCTTACAAAACCGCTCCTATATTGTGCAAATATAGGAGAACTACATCTCCACCGGGTTGAGCAATATTTTGATGCAGGTTAAAATACGGTATGTAGTAGAAAAGGATTTGTCAATGCGAGTCTTGAGGAGTCCCGCATTATATATAAGGAAGGAAAAACAAATGCCAGAAATTTATTCTATAGGATATCATAAAAAAAATCTCAAAAACGATATACCTACCTACATAGCTACATGAAATACTAATTATATGTTTTTACACCTTTGCAAATACCATGTTATACCAATCCTTTCTAGATCGTCCCCTTGATACCAAACATTTTTATTCAAGCTTCATTCCCCGCGAGCCATCCATCCCAACATTTTCGATTTTTTTCAGTAAATTTCGATACTCTTTTGGGAATTTCCTAAAGGACCTGCTGCACGGGCCGAGGCCGGTGGCGGTATTCAAAAATTCTGCTCGAAAAAGCCTTTGAAATTCGTTACAGTCCAGTCCGAGAGGGGATTTTCATAAAGCTTCAACGGATTTAAACACGTCCACGAAATTTTGTCAATTGGATTCGCGCATTGTGATTTAATAGGTTCTAGTTTTCCAAAAATAATGTTATTTTTCAAGAGATAGCTTTTAAAAATAAGTAATATTTTTTCTACTTTTGAATGTAGCTATAACTTTGTGGCTGTCCATTATAGATACATGAAACAATGTTACTTTGTTTCAACCACTTGTATATTTGTTTAACGCCGACCGGTTTCTTCCTCAGGGCAAATGTATACTGATTTGGCAGTTACAAAATAGTGGACGGGAACAATGTATTATTACTAAGAATTGTGGTATGGGTGGAGCCATTGCTAGGGTTTAATGAAGAGTGGGTGGGTGGGGGAACATATCCATGATTGGGCTATAAGATAATACTTTTTTTGTTGATAATATTATTTATTTAACAAGTGGTTCAAACAAAGTAACATAGTTTCATTTATTTATATTTTTTCATTCATGTTTTTAAATTGAGAAGGAAAAAACAATAAACCGAAAACCTATATCTACATCTCTTCAATGAATTTGTCTCCTACAATGAAAATTGATGTTATTTCCAAAGTGGTTCCATGCCAACTCAGAATGGAGCCAACTCGTAAACACCTCAGAAAGGTCATTAGAAGCTATGAAAAAATAATTTTAAAATAGCCGGTAACCCTAACCTAACTTAACCTATTTAGCCAATTTTTTAAATATTTTTTTATCATCACTCTTGATGACCTTTCTGAGGTGCTTCTGTTTGGTTTCATTCTGAGTTGTCTGGTCACCTTCCAAAGTATGTATTATATACTAGCTGGAACCCGGCATCCGTTGCAATGCGATTCAAAGATATAAATTGATTTTCCTTGCATGTCCTTCCCCGTTCGTTACCGTTTCCTTCCACCTACCCCGCTTTCTCCCTCCCTCGTCTCTTCCCTCTCTGCGAACCCCACCTTCCCCCTGCCTTTCCTCCTTGCCGCTAAAATATATGATATACACACATTTTCATTTATACGCATTTCATAACGCCGGAGATTACCATTATATACAGCTCATGTTACTCGCTGATAATGTAGCTTTTTATTGGTGAAAGAATTTTTTAAATCGGTTTCGTGATTTAGGCGTGAAAGCATAACAAACAAATTCACGCACTTTTGCATTTATACATAATATTAGTATGGATGGATATTTTGTGCATCTCTTGAACGCAGTAGACGAAATAGTTGGCTTGAGCGCTTGCGTCATGTGGGAAAATGGAATGAATACACGAGGAGATGAATGTCAACGGTGTTGTTGACGATTTTGCACATAAATTGCCGGCAATAAAGAATTCTGTACTTTTTGGCGATGTCATAATAAGTACCTACACATAATTCACATCTCATACGAAGTTTTTAGTGTTCATCATAAATCACAATTTCTTACAGTTGCCCTATAGGTACTCATAATAAAATGTTAACAACCATAATATTATTCATTTTCTACGTACAAAACATATTCAAGACACACGCAACGGTTTTCTAACTGCAAATAAGTATATTCACGGTTATATTTTTCATTTAAACTCATTCTCCGTAACAAAAACTTGATGAAAATAATAAGTTTCAAACGGCTCTTGAACTTTAGTGCGGTTTTCTCCATACTCGTATTTTTAGTGCGGTTTTCTCCATACTCGTATTTTTAGTGCGGTTTTATCCATACTCGTATTTTTCCTCTGCTTTACTGTAAGTACATTTTATAAATGCGAACAACAAAGCATATTTTTTGTTATTATTAACTGTATGTTTTTTACCTATTTGGTCCATTAGTTTTTACAGTAACATGCTTATTATGTATTTACGAGTATATAGTAGGAACAATTTTATTTTTTATTTTAGGAAGGATGAAAGTAGACTGAACGCTGTAGAAATGAGATCCCTGAGGCATATGTGTGGTAAAACCATGTATAATCGTGTGAGAAATGTGGAAATCCGCAAAGAATGCAAGGCTGATGTAAGCGTAATGAGTAAGATCAAGAAAGGAACGCTCCGATGGTTTGGGCATGCAGAGCGAATGAATGAGGAAAGGAGTGTAAGGAGAATATATGACGCAAATGTGAATGGTAGAAGAAGTCGAGGACGCCCAAGAAAGACATGGCACGATCAAGTGAATCAGATACTTGAGTCGGGTCATGTCAAGAGTCAGAATAATAGAAGAGAATGTATGAGACGTTGTATGAATGTAAGCGAGGCGAGGAATGTGTGCCAAGACCGTGATGGTTAGTTAGTTAGTTAGTAGGAACAATTTATTCTAGTAAAGTTTTTTTTTGGTTTTATCACTTTTAATCTATAACCTTTCGAGTATAACTTTTTTAATTTCGCTCAACAGTTGCTTTACGATAGTATCTTTTTTCTCAATAATGAAAGTCTATTGAACTAAGTCTATCTTTTTTAACTATCTTGAAATAATGAATTTTGCAAAACTTTGTTCTTCTTGTTTATTTGAGGCCAATCCCCAGGGACCTCTTTGCCGCTCGCGTCGGGTGAATTGTACAGGCTAGGTAAGTGCAAAATTTTATTTTAAGCTTTCCAACTTCCAAAAGAAATCATATTGTCACAATTTTAGTATATATAAAAAATAATGTTTCTTTATTTTATTTATTTATTTTTTATTTTATTTTATTTTTTATTTTTTTTAAATCCCTTCAAAATAATGAATCTATTGTCAACAAAAAAAAATATATTGTCATATAGCCCAATCATGGATTTGTTCCCCTACCCACCCACTCTACACTAATACCTACCCACCCAATCTACATTATTAACTAACAACGGCTCCACCCCTACCATAATAAAACATTGTTCTAAACTGTCAAATTAGTATAAGCTTTCCCTGACGAAGGAACGTTTGTTCCGAAACCGGTCGGATTTGCAAATTATATAAGTGGTTTATACAAAGTTATATTGTTTCATTTTTCTATAATGTTTCTTTGTTTGTCCCTTACGCGGTACCTAAACCATTCATCCGATTGCAATGAAACTTTGGTTATTTGTCGTACGCTTGCCCGCAAAGGTTTCAATATATAGTGGTGAGCTCTAGCGTTATGAAATTATATCTTCTTACACCATTCACCCGATTGCGATGAAACTTTAGGGAGTTGTTATGTGCACACCCGCGATAATTTCTATATATTATAATAGTGAGAAATTATTTCCAATACAATTCATCCAATTGCGATGAAACTTTTGAGAGGTATTGTGCGCACGCCTTTGAAAGTTTTATATAATGCGATGGCTTTATGAAATTTGAAAAAAAAATTGCAATGGGTGGCGCGCGAATTGTTTGAGTATGTGTTTCATATAGTTCAGCAGGGAAGGTGGAAGGGAGAAAGAAATCTGGGAGGTTGGGATTGGGAACGAAGGAGGAGCAGGGGTTTGCGGGAGGGGGGATGAAGGAGGGGGGCAAAACGGGGAATGTGGAAAAGGAGGGGGCGGAAACGTGCACGCATGGGAAAGGAAACGCAGGGAGAAATAATTTCTTTATTTAACTTGAATTGCAACGCACGACAGGAACTTGCTAGTAACCCGATTATATCCGGGCATGCGCAAGTAAATTTAATTTCATTAATTCGTGTAATTTCACAATTTATTTATTTAAAATAATATATTAGAGTATCTGACCGGTCAGTGGCTGAGTGGGCATCGCGTTTGGGTCCCACTTGGTTGGGAATTGCAACCAAAATATCTATAAACAAAAATAGTGGAATAATTATATTTATACGCGACGATTGTGAAGTGTTAAACACAGAAGAAGTGAACATTGAATTTGTCAACTGCTTAAAAATAGATATTAAATTTAAAAATTCTATTTATAGAATCATAACAATATACCGTACACACAAATCAAACATAACGAATTTTACAAACGAACTTTATCTATAGCTGAATAAATTAACAAAGATTTTTACGATTGTATGTGGAGACTTTAACATAAATATTTCTAATAACCATAATTCAATTGAAAAAATAACTTCTTGAACATGATGACTCATCACAACTTCAAATCGTGCATTAATAACTATACCCGAGAAGTACCAAATCAAACGCCATCTTGTCTAGACCATATTTGGTGTAATGTAAACCTTAATTATATAAAAAATGTCAAATCTACGATTTGGAAGATAAACATAACCGATCATCACGCAACACTTTTTAACTATGAAACTAATAATAAAAACAAAAACATACATAAATTAAGTACCACAAAAACCACATTAAGCTACCAACTATTAGAAAAATCACTCTCAACAGAAAAATGGACTGAAGTAATAAACAGTAAGTGCGCTAATGAATGTGCATATTTTTTTGAAAAAAAATTATCAGAACACATTTTAAATGCCTCTGAAATTAAAAACTTGCATCAAAACTCAAAAACAAAAAAAATTAAACCATGGATCACTAACGGATTAGTAAAAGCAGTTAGAAAAAAAATAAACTTTTCAAACCAGCTCATCAACCGAATGCTAAAAAATCTATTATTTCATATTACAAAAAATATAAAAACATATTAACAACTTTAATTCGAAAAACGAAAAATAGCTACTACTCCCAACAAATTATAGAGGCCAAAAATAATAATAAAAAAATTTGGACTACAATAAACGAAATAATAAATTGAAATAAAAAGAGAAGTTGTATATCCGAAATTTCAGATGGGAAAAAAACGTACAATGCCCAACTCGACATTAAAAAATGCTGTAATATTTTAAACAACTATTTTGTAAGTGTTGGAAAAAATCTGGCAAACGCTATACAAACATCTCCCAACAATAATAAAAATAATCCCCACACTACCCACCACCAATATAATAATTTCAACAAAATAACAGAAACTGATGTTTTAAAAGTTATCGATGATTTAAAGGGGGGCTCTGCTCCCAGTTATGACAACATAGATGTAAACATATTAAAAACAATATCTAATTTGCCCATTAACTCATATAATAAATACAAGCCTTATAAAAGGTGTATTTACAAATAATTACAAAAGAACAATAATAACACCGATATATAAAGCAGACTGCCCAAAAGACCCACAAAATTACCGCCCTATATCCTTTTATCTAATATATCAAAAATATTCGAAAAAATTGTAAAAAAACAAATCTGGGCCTTCTTAGAACAGCATCCCATTATAAATTCTAAACAGTATGGTTTCAAAAAAAACACCAGCACCCATGATGCCATCGCGAAAATAACAAACTATATATATACCGCCCTAGACTCAAATGAAAAATGCATTGGAATATTTATTGACCTTAAAAAAGCATTTGATAGTATATCTCATACTAACTTAATAAAAAAAATCAAATCAATTGGAATAAATGGACTGGTGCTATCCTGGATTATAAGCTTTTTGGAAAATAGACCACAACAAGTAAAATTATTAAATGAACTAAGTGATTCCGAAAGTAGTAACTTCTCAATACCACAAGGCACAGTTCTAGGACCACTTTTGTTCATATTATATGTAAATGATATATTTGAAGTTGCTAAATACGGGGAAATTATCTCATATGCAGATGACACAGTGCTTCTTCTAAAAGCAAACACATGGTTAGAACTGAATAAAAAGGCTAACATAGACATAAATGAATTAAAAATATGGTTTGAAAATAACCTACTAACATTAAACTGTAAAAAAACACATTACATACCATTTTTCATAAAAAAAACCAAACACGCCGTATGAAATAAACATAAGGATCCATTCTGCACCACACACTCAACAACACCACTGTTACTTATTGTGTACTAATATTGAAATGAAAACTTCAACCAAATATCTAAGAATCACTATTGACCAATGTCTAAAATGGATACCGCATATAACCATTCTTAAAAACAGAGTAAGAAAATTGACATATATTTTTAGCTGTTTGAGACACATTCTACTGAGAATTACGTACTTCGCATTCTGTCAATCCATAATCCAATATGGTATAATAGGATGGGGTGGCGCCTATAAAACTCACACACAATCTCTTTACATTGCGCAAAAACTAATAATTAAAATGATATTAAAAAAATCATTTCTTTATCCATCTGAACTAATATTCAAAGAATTTAAAGTCAGAAAATTAAATACTCTCTTCCTGTATCATTTAACCTTACAAGTTTACAAAGAGGATATCCTAAACAAATCCATACCTTTCAAAAACACAGTAAATCTCAGGCAAAATACATGTTACCAATTCCCATTTGTAAAAAAACTTTGGGTCAACAAAACTATAAATACTTAGGAACAAATTTCTTTAATAAATTACCAGAAAATATAAGATCCCTTAAGGACAGTTTCAAAAATTTCGAAACACAGTTAAAAAAATAAACTGAAAACCTTAACTAAAAAAAATAAATAATAATTAAAAAAATATATACATATACACACATATGTTTCTCTTATTCTTAATATAAACTAAATTTAAAAAAAAATCAAAATAACCTAACAAATAATACTTCCTCCCGTACACACAAGCATTTGCTTATTATGGGAGAACATTTAAAAAATATATGTATATTTGTATTTAATAATTGTATTAAGTTTTTTTTTTATATACTTTCATTATATTTATGTATCTATTGTATGTACTGTACCAAAAAAAAATAAAAAAATTTCAATTTTTAACCCGGGAATGTTTGTCTTTCTTTAAAAAAATATATAACAATAATAAATTTGTTAACATTGCTGGAAATGGGTCATAGGTTTGATCACTCTTTAAATGTCTTCTTTCCTTTTCCCGCAATGGCAGATTATTAGGTTAAGTTTATTAGGTGTGCCATAGTAACACTTTCTCCGGAAAATTGCTTTTTATGATTAAACCATTAAAAAAGAAGAATTTCAACAAACCTTCCAAATTTACTGATAAAACAACGGATTACGAGATAAAGAGAAAGTCCAATTCAGAGAATAAGAGGAGCGTAACTATTTACTCAGTGTAAATAACATTTACAAAACGGTCACAACTTTAAATTGTTTATATTGTGTAAGCGTCCCTTAAGAGGGACAATTTGAGCCAACTTAATTACGAAGAAAGATAATAAAATGTTAATTAGCCGCGGTAGGTTCACCTATTTAACTCACGAACCAAATATCCCGACTATGTAAATACGAGGCAAATTCCCATGGAAAGCGTGTTTAAATTCATTCAACTTTATAAAATTAACTCCGAACTTAAATTATTTGACGTGAATTGTTCTGAACTCAAAGAAAAGCTATTACAATAAAGAAGTATATTATTTTTTGTTGCTCCTGATAATAAGAGATGGAATTTATTTTTTTAACGTGAAGTTTAACCCCGCTTAAAGTTCCAAGGATGTGAGACCTTTAGTGTTTGCGTTGGTTCTTAAAGAACAAACCTTTTTCGTAAAATTTAAAACTTTGGTTATTATTATTCTTCGTGGCGTAGTTAAGGGGTAATTTACCAAAACCGAAATAATATTTCGGGGTGGGGAAGTATGAAGTATGCTCGAACGGGGAACCGCTGCGCGCTACCGACGAAGTCAGAGCAGCAAAGAATCTAGACTAGATGGTACACTTGAGTAAGATTTGAACATGAAACGTTAAATATTAGGCATCTTTCAAATTATGTTTATTAAATTGAATGCGCATGTTTTAGGTAAATTTAGATAGAAACATTACCTATTGCAGGAGGAGCTCATGATTTTATGACTCTTTATCAGATTTTGATCAAACTTGTTTGATAAATTATTCGATACAACCAACTACACTGCTGGACGGTAGGCATTAGTTCTTCATTGACAGATGTCAAAACAATACGGTATTCAATTTCGCATTATTTTCATAATATGTGATCATAATTATATCTGAATATATTGGAATGACAAATAAAATATCGGTCATTTTCAATATTTATTATTATTGTTTACAAAAAGTTATATAAATATATATATAAAAATTATATATTTATATAAAAGTTATACGTTGATAGTGTCCCGCACTCGTGGCTAATCAAAATATATAAAGTTAAACCAATTATAATTAGATTTTTGAAAAATATTATGTCCTTTTGGAATACAGATTTACTAGTAAATTTAAAAGGTAAGAAAATAGTAGTACCGGGCATTTCAATAAAAAGAGGGATTTTTCAAGGAGACTCAATTAGTCCTCTTTGATTTTGCTTAGCATTGAATCCTCTGTCTAAAATGTTAATTAAAAGCAAGTTTGGAATAAAAATTAACGGTAATACAAGAGAGAGTAGTATAGTTTCACATCTATTATATATGGATGATATAAAATTATTTTCAAATTCGGAATCAAATTTAGAGAAAATGATTAAGGTAGTTAAAATTTTTCAGATGATATTAAAATGACTTTTGGTTTAGATAAATGTAAAACGATCCATATAGAGAAAGGCAAAATTGTAGATGGAGACGACAGTATATTTAGAAATTTCAAAATTAAAAGTATGAAAGGGGGTGAGATTTATAAATATTTAGGATACCCGCAATCGAATAGATTAGATCACACTAGTATTAAAAATGATATTAGGATTAAATTTCAAACTAGGATCAGAAAATTTTTAAAATGCAATCTATCTGCTAAAAATTTTGTAAAAGCAATAAATACTTGGGCAATACCTCTACTAACGTACTCATTTAGCATAATTAAATGGTCCAATACAGATTTAGATAGTTTAGTTTAGAACGATTAATTAGAACAACGTTAACAAATTTTAATTGCCATCATCCAAATTCAGCTATAGAACGAATTAATTTACCTAGAAATTTAGGAGGTAGAGGTGTAATCAAAATAACATCTTTGAAACACAATCAGGTAGAAATGCTTAGAAATTTTTTCCATAGGAAAGCCAATAGCTCAGAAATGCACAAAATAATTTGCAAGGCAGATATAAACATTACACCTTTAAATTTATGACGAGAATGCCAAAATTCTTATAAATACTAACCAAAAATTATTAGATTCCTGGTCAAATAAAATTATTCATGTATAACACTTCAATTATCTCAACCAAACGTATGTTGGCAAACTTTCGTCAAACAAATGGTAGAGTATTGGAGAGTTGAACTTGTCATCTCGAAGTATACGCTCAACTTTTAGTGGGAAGTGTGATAAATAATCATTCTTCTCTTGCAAATCATACCAAACCACGACGCTGTCAAAAGATTTCGGTGCCTTTCTAACCATTCACCACTCTCAGACTGTAAAATGGTTTCCCTTTCAATTCGCCGACGTTCTGGGGAAGAACATTGCAAATCTTTTAAAAACTGCTTTTTTACAGCATCAAATGATATGTTATCCATATCCGGCTTTTGACATGCATCACCATATTCGGAATCTGGTTTTAATGAATTCTGTGTTTTATTTACTGTTTTTGTTTTGTACTTGTATTTTTGGTAACTAAGTTTTCTGTGTTTATTTGCTTCAAAACGTTTCAAAACATTTCGCGGGCTGCTATCAAAAACCGTTTTATGGAGAATATAGTGTGGCCGTTTTGTATTAAACGCAACAACAGATGCTGCGCACCTCCCAGTATAAGACTGTTTTGTTGAAAAATTAATTCGTTTCCTACCTACCATTTTGGCGACAACGCCGTTATATGATTCTGCAATATTACTATCAACATTATATTTATTTATTTATTTCAAAAAATACGGCACAACATGTGCCATTGACATAATTATATTTATATATATTATAATACAATAACATAAGAAAGTGACATATAAATGTAAAGTTAAATATAAAAACAAAGGGTAAAAGAAAGGAGTTAAGGTAATGAGTAGTAAATAGAATTATGATGTATAAAATGAAAGTATAAAGTAAAAGTGTAAACTATAAAATATAAAGTATAATGTAAAAGTAAAAAGTTAAGATAAAAAGTTGAAAGGCAGGAAATAATATAAACTATAAGTTACCTTTGTAAATAATATAAAGTACAAAAGTTATAAATATAAAAAAAGTATGACAAGTAAACAGTAAGAAATGCTCTTAGGAGCCAAATATTGAAGATAACCAAAATTTAAAAAAAAAATATAATAAATAAAAGGAAGGTATTACGGAGTATACAAAGCGATATGAAAAATAGGTACCTATGATATGTTTCTAAGCCATAGGTATTAGAGTGCATACTGGTAGGACATAATATTATGGTTACATGATTATACTTATTATTTATTATGTAGTACTAGCAGATAAATTTTGTCTAATGCATCTTTTGTATGATGACAGACTTTCGGCATGATCGATATGAGCAAATTCATTACCTAAAGTGTGTAAACGAAGTATTATTGAATTTTGTTCTGCATTACTGAGAGTGTTGTTGCAATAATAAGGTGTTTTGAGTCGAGTTGTTCTACTAGGTACATGATAATTTATTAACGATACCAATTCAGGGGAGTCAAACCAGTTATTGTTTATTTTAAATAAAAAAATAAGATAATTTATTAACGATACCAATTCAGGGGAGTCAAACCAGTTATTGTTTATTTTAAATAAAAAAATAAGATCATTGAGTATTCTTCTATCTTTTAACGATAAGAGTCGCATATATTAAGCTACTGGAATTTGAAGCTAAACGCGAACAGAGTTTAGAAAATAAGTTGCACGATTTTAAGTCTTGAATGTAGTTTTTCTCATCCACATGCGTACAGTAATAGTCGTCACAGGTAGCGTGGTCGCCAAACACATGTTTGATGCTATTTAAAATATCTTTATTTAAATTCCCGATTTTGGTATCCATCAAACAATCTTCTGAAATCCTATATTTAATAGCAGATGTGATTGATCTACGCAAGCGGAGTAATCTTTCACTAATAATTTTGCGTAAGCGTATAGGGTACTGGGTATCTAACGAAAGTAAATTAATTTTATTTATATAATTACGTAGAAGGTGATTCCGACATTCAATTTTCTCTACGGTTTTATTGGAATAGGGTCGAGCTTCTAATATTTTCTTGTAAGTACTACAATCGCCATCTGCTATTAACTTGGAATATATTGACCCATATGTAGCTACTGAGCTTTTAAATCCTTTCAACAATTATTTCAGATTCCATGCCGCTTGAAGAGCCTTCGTAATTCTTATAGCACTTATGTTTGGGTGGGGTTACGCTTTTATTTGAGGCCCGAGTGCAAGTCATACAAAACTTATTCTTGACACCCATATACAAAACTTTCTTTGTCCTATATCCAATAATTACAGCTGCGCCAGATAAAGCAGCATATTTTGTCTTATAAGATCTTTTGGACCAGCACCCATCTGCCACAACTGTAATCATTGGAACCCCATCCCCATTAAAAAAATACGCGATATCGAAACATGTCAAAAAAGTTAAACTATCCTAATAAAAATTAAACGCGCTTTTATTAGCGACAGTGTTAACAACTACTCCATGGTGATAATGCCTAGTTAATCCAATTTAAAAGGTTTATAACCTGTGTTTTTAATAATACAACAGATATAACCTGTGTTTTTATTCAAACTTACTACCAAGTTCACACACCTATAAATCTACGGCATAATCTAGATTATAAAATTGTCGATATATTTGGGGATTCCGTATTAGTAATGAAACGAACTCTTCACAAACACCTCATTGAAAAATAAGATAATATCACTCCTATCAGTAAATAATATATTTTTCCTTTTCTAAATGTTGATCTGTATTTTTGAAGTTAAACTTCTTTACTAAGGGGTCTGAAATGTTGGAGTGGCACGAAAATTCTGATTTCCAATGCATATATTAAATAAGAGTTACATCACAATATTTGCCCTTGAGATTATAGCCTACGAAACTACAAAAATATTCATATTATATTCCATAGTTCTCATTAAAAACTTGCGGCAGGAATGTGAACTAACATTTTTCAATATGAAATAGCACAATTTGTTGGTTATTCACATTTGGTCGTTTTAATTATTGCTACAAGGTTTGTTAGATTCGTACTGGGAGATATATATGGTGAGGATCGTTTCGTGTTATTATGAAACTTTTTCCCTACTATTCTCAATTATTATCTTTTGTTCACTAAAAAATACTAATAATATGTCTGCAAAGTGAACAATACTATATATATCTTTATCTTTACCTAATTTATGTAAAAGCACAGTAGGACGTAAATAAATAAAACTAGGAATACGAAAATACGGGTAAAGGGGCACTCTAAACCATTCCATGCCGCTGGTTGCAAACAGGCGGCCGCAAAATGGAAGTTCTAGTAAAAAAGTCAACTTGGTTCTGAAATAAAACACAATAACATAACGACTAACCTTTAGTTAGACCCCTTTTCTTATGTGCCTACACATTTACGTATTTATTTTTTGTAAAATTTGACGTGCTTCCACTCTGAAATCATCTCGCATACTGACTGGAAATAACTCTTGTCTTGGTTTATATAATGGCGTGAGACAAAATAACAATATCGTGATATTGAAAAACTGTTTTTATTTATTTAAGCATTGTTTTAATGCTTTTTAAAATAATTTTATTATTCAGTCGTTTAGACAACATTGATGTGGTGATAATGTATATTTTTTATAATTCTCCTGTATTTAGAATTAAAAGATATAATCGAACTTTAAGCTATTTTTAGAGGTTTTGTAAATATTTTTTCACGCAATTGTTTTAAACATTTAAACACGTTTTTTTAACGCTCCATTTAGAAAAATAGTTTATTTTTTCAAAACATAATATTTTTTTCTAATAAACAATATAGAAATGTTCTTAAAACTGCATCAAAAATCCCTAAATATGCTGCGCTTGCGGTAATATACCCTTAATAATTGTTTGTAAGAATTTTTGCTACTTTTAGCCCCTTTTATAGACATCAGGTGAAAGCGAGAGCAAGGGCGGCTGGTCGCACGGTGTGTTCGGGTGCAGCACTGGCAAATTATAATGTCTAATTTACTTTATTTCTTACTGAAGACTATAAAATTTCTTATTTAATTTCTCTAATTTAAATCTATAGAATCTCTAATTTAATCATTTCAAAATATTAGTTACTAATATAATGCTACGAATATTATCAGGGAGAACGCTTTTAATCTCCCATAGCGCGGCAGCCAAGCGCCCTCATATCGGCCGCGTGCATTCGCTTTACAAACGAACCAAATCAAGATAAGTTTTAAGATTTTCACGGCCAAAAGCATTTTCGTTATTTGTTTTTGGGGTGTTATGCCGTGTTGCGCTACCTCCTTCTTTAGCCAACGTTTCGGATATCGTTGCAGTGTCCATCATCAGGGCAGATCCGGCAGATCCGGTAGATATCTACCGGCTAAACGTTGGCTAAAGAAGGAGGTAGCGCAACACGGCATAACACCCAAAAACAAATAACGAAAAAAGAACCAAATCAAGTTTTTGTATGGGATATATATTTAAAACATTGCTATTTTCGTCGATTTTGCTATTTGTAGCAGAATTTGGCTTGAATCCGTGTGCCACCTGCCCAACTTAATCCGATCCTTGCCGAAGTTCACAGATTGACCATGAATCATGACCCGAGGTGACACGAATACAATCGAATTTCGGCGAAGATCAGTTTGCGTCTAGCGCAGTTTAGCGGCGCGCGTTTGACCCGTGATTTGATAATTATCATTGATTTATTAAATACAAATAACCTAATTTATTAATATATAATTTTATTAAAAAAATGAGTGCAACCAGTGTTGAATATATAAGAGGAAATGACAGTTTGTTTGAAAATAAATTAATTATTAAAAATTCCTAATTAATATTTTTTTGTCATAAGTAGGTACGGATTGTCAGTAAACCACCACATTCTCACGGCAGCAGCCGCAACTGAGCGAGACTAGCATTCCGCAATGGGGTGCTGATATCAACCTGATGAATAACAGGGATTAATGGAAATAGTTGATGGACGTAAGTCGACTGAATGCTTTAGAAATGAGATCCCTGAGGCGTATACAAATTATCAACGGCGTTATTGACTGTTCGCCTCTTTTGTCTGAGATTAATTTTAGAGTCCCAGGCAAGAACTAGAGAAAAATCACTTTTTTGTCTTAAAAAATGTTCTACCAATCCAGACAAAATGCTTTTATATTAAGAGCACTCAATATTATATTTGATAAGGATTTTAATGATGTAGACATATTCTCGTGTAATTTAAGAACCTTAAAAAATATGTCGTAGCTAACGTTAAATAATTTAAAAAACCATTTTGCAAGTTATTATGTTATTGTTGTGAATCTTTTCCAGTTACCCGCCATTCGATTTAACTTAATGTGTTCACTTTGAGTTGTAGGTACATATTATTATTATTGCTGTTGTTTAGTGAGGATAAATTTCTGAATACTTTATGTTTTGAAATTTATTAAGTAGGTTATTAGTTTATATTTGTGTTTTTATATCTTCTTTATTTTTTATTTAACATTGACAATGTTGTATTTTTGTAAACTTGTCAGCTCACGGGTAGAAGAGGACCCTTACTTTTTTATTATAATTTTAAGTAATGTGAAAATCTATTATTGGATTTTGGGTGCGTTATTAATTTTATTGTTGTAAATATGAATAATCTGTTGATTTTCCCAAAAAAAAAAAAATAAAAAAATAAAGGCTCATGACCTAAATATAATATATATTTTTTTAAATGTACCTACGAATGATTAATAACCCATTTACAGTTTCTAAAAAATTTCTTATTTTAACAATCGTAATATTTGGAAAGATAACATAATCTTGACAAAACCTGGACAAAAAGTTTTAAGATTATTTAAACAGTAATTCAATACATAAGTATCTACTGTCTCCAAAATTTCGCTAGAACATCTGTTCTGCCATGTGGTATCTTGAACTAAGTCAAGTATGTAGATCGGAAATATGACAAGGCTGATGCGAACGTAATGAACAGGGTTAAAAAGTTACACTTATGGATTGGTAATGATAATATTTGAGAAGAGAATTAATGGTAGATGAAGGGTGAAATAAGTGAAACAAAAAATTGAGTCAGGTCATCTCAAAAGTCAGAAAAATAGAAGAATGTTTTTATTTTATTTATTTTTAGCTTTTTCACAATTTAAATACATTTTATAGCATGTAATTATTAACCCCACTAGGGTTCACCTGTATCGGGGTTAATAATTTCACAATTTATTAAAAGTAACATACCAAAGTCATTACCAAACCGTTAAGTACAAGCAAATAATAAAATTTAAAGATGACAATAAAGAAAAGAGGAAATTAAAAAAAAAAAATAAAATATGAATTAACAACCATTTTCAACAATAGAGAAAATGAAAAAATATACTCGTATATCCTTATGGTATACAAATATAAGTAAAAAAATAAAATAATGAAAAAAACAAAGATTTGTAAAGGCCTGACCAAACCGGGGCGTTCATTTTGCGTCCGCGGTGGCGTGCGCGGTGGCGTGCGCGGTGGCGTGTGCGGTGGCGTGCGCGGTGGCGGTCAGTTGTTGTGTATGAACTTGTAGCGACGTGTTCAAACCGCGGCGGCCGCGGCCAGATTGTGGCGTCCTGTGCAGCGTCTGCACGCGGCGGGGGCGATCAGATCGCGCATGTTACATATTATTTACTACAGAAAAATATTTATATTTTTATAGCCTACAGAAGCAAATACCTACAGAAAAAAATATACCTAACCTTTTTAAGAATTAAAGTAATGAACAAAGTGTTCACGTACACTGAATGCGTAGTTTGTATTTCTACGATTATTGATTTCCATATTGAGATAACCGTTTGCGCTCTCATCCAATGGAGGTATTAAATTATTATCGTAATGCACATTTCCGCTATTCGATCTCAAAAAAATATGCAACACACATGAAGCTTTTACTATCGAAGTCTATTTTTTTAATGTTTTTGCCTCCAAAATTCTAAAAAAAAATCGCCATTTTTGAGGCAATAGCCAAGCATTTGCCACCACACGCCTTGCTTTACATAATCTGTAATTGTAATTAGATATTCTCGGGTCATATCTTGATTGCCTTTATGAAAATGGACGCATCAGACTTGAGCTTAATCCAAAAGCTTTCGTCTCCAAACATAATTATTTAAAGAGTTCCCCTCCGAGCTACACCGCACGATTGACGACATCAACGTACCACGAACGCTAGTTGATCGCCAGTTTGGTGTGAACGGTTTTTCTCTTAAGGACGCTCCCGTGCACGCCACCGTGGACGCAAAATGAACCAGCCGCGGGTTTGGTCAGGCCTTAATGGGTAAACAATTGTTATGAAGCGATTGTATTTATCGTAAGTTAGGTACTATTTTTTTTAAATGCATTTTAATTGGTTAGGTTGGCAAAGCTGGGGGAGTTTCGTTTAACGCGTCGGTAGGCGGCGTTTGGTTTTTTCCGTTTCCGCACTCTGGTTTTGACGGCGATATGTGCGGTACGCCGTGAAAACAACGGTCACTTAATTTTTAAGTTTGAATACGATGTGATTGAAATCCAAGTTTTGGGCATCTGCATCCGGGGGAAGGAAACACGTTGTGTTTTTTTAAAATATAAATTTCAAAGATTTATTCACGTAAAACGTGAGTTTCGCGCGGGTCCCAAAGTGAACACGAGTTAATGGCGATGTTCGAGTGTTACGATTAATGTACCTCTTTATCCGAGAGATCGGTTTATATAATAACCCGCCGCGCCTGTCATTGTATGCAGGGCAAACATCGAATTCCCACCGGGGGTTTATTTATGGAACAAACCCGAGATTACCACAGTGTTGAACAATACTCCGCCTCGATTGCTGACGAGCCTTCCTATACAATTTGGAGGAGAGTTTGGGTACTCCTCCCTTTCTCTGAGGGTCCAGGTCTATCATCCCTTCCATGCGACCGCCGTGGAGGTCGCAGGCACAAGCTGAGCCGCAGAGGTTGGGACCTCCCTTGCCACCAGGAGGTGGTGTTGGTTCTCACATCGGGGGTACGGCGGCAGTAAATTTAATTAGGGTAGCTAGGAATAGCATAAATTACGAAATTGGTCCCGGGGGGTGAGTCCATCCAATTTGTTTTATTATGTCTTATCGTGTCAATACAGTGTACCGATTTTCTACTCCACTCTTTGTTTTATTATGTAGATTCCTTGTGCAGCCTTTTCAGGAATGCTATGAAACCAAATGGCCCACACTCTGAGAAAAGAGTATCGTGTTCTCCGCATGTTGACATACCCAGACATTAGACTGGGTTTGGCGTCCAAGATTTCCTGAGATGAAATCAAAGTTGACTTGCAGATTACACCCGAGCCCGACCAAGGAAGATACCAGAGTGGAAGATACTATCAGCATCGCCCTGGTGTAAGACCACCATTCAGAATTGAAACGTTGCTTGAAAATGGCTTAAGCCGTGTTTAGTGACCAGATCTGAATAGCCAGGTACTTCCCAACCTTCCTCTCCCCCACCTCCTTCCCCTCCCCACTACCTTCAGCCTCACAACATACCCCAATTGGGGATGCCATAGTCTCACTGGCTCCAGAAGGGAGCAGTTGAGATTCTTGTGCGGTATTCACTGTAAAAAAAAAAAAAAAAAAAAAAAAAAAAAAAAAAAAAAAAAAAAAAAAAAAAAAAAAAAAAAAAAAAAAAAAAAGGCTCATCATTACATTTTCCTTTAGTAATATAACACAAACACATAACAATATGTCATTACACTCATAAATGATAACAATATGGCGCTCCATACGCTGTCTGGTCCCGATTTATAGCATTCCTGAAAATGTTTTCTTCGCCCTGTAATGTAAAGAGCCCAAAAAATTATTATTCATCTGTTCAGTGGAGGTCTTAATTTCGTTTGTTATTATTAAACTTGGTCGCTGTCATAACCTATGATTGCAGTGGCGGTGATTGGAAATGACAACAAATCTCATTATTTCAATTCGCTGGCACTATTACCGGCGTGAATTCGTAAAGAGATACTATGCGTAATAATATTGTGGGTACCTTATAAATGATTAATCTAGTATTTATTGTTTTTTTTTCAATACCACACAGTTATGCATAGTATCTGAAATACCTACCTCCTATAACCTAAAATGGATTGTCATTTTCATTGTTATTGTTTGAAAGCATAGAAATCGGTCATAGACTATGGACAATGTGCTAGGTAGAGCTCTATATTTTTTTTCTTTTCGGAACTAATCAGTGCTAGCTGTTCTAAGAATACCTCGGATTGTCTATGACGGTTTCTCGTTACATTTTATCTATGACTTCGGCATATGTCAAAACACTGTTGTGTTTACATGTCAGGGTACCTAATAGCCGAAGACAAATCAATTTATTATGTGTTTAAATAGGAATGGAGGATGATTATTAAAGATTATTCAAATATTTAAGATATTTATTGAGATTTTAATGACAATGCGGGTAATTCATTTTTGCTTCGAGTGGAAAATTTGTATAAAGCTCTGTCAAAACCTACTATAAATTATACTTGTAAATTGTTTATTTACTAATGTCTAACTGACGTTTTAAATTTTCATTTAAATGAGCTACTTACATAATAATTCAAATGGACAATTTTTTTTTATATTTAAATGAGCTACTTACATATTAATTTAAAGGGACAAAATTTTTTATATTTAAATGAGCTACTTACATATTGATTTAAATAAACAAAAAAATATTCATTTAAATGGGCAACATACACATTAAAAAAAAATTCCAGCAATAACAACAACAACGTACAACAACAACGTACAACAACAACGTACAACAATAACGTACATTAACAGCAATAACAATAACAACAACATCAAGTGATATTTATTATCATTCTTTTACAAATAAAGGACAATTTACACTAAATAGTATTAAGACTTGGAGAAATAATCAGACAATGACGAAACGTCATTATTATCAAGTTCCAAAGGTAAGGGTGGGCTTGTACCCCAACCGCAACGTATCGATCCGGCGTCGATTACGTTTACCTTATATGACAGACAGAGGGCGAGAGATGCTTGCTGTCTGCTCAACAGGCCATGAGTTGCTGACTCTGGTACGGAACAGGGTGTGCAACATCGTCAGTAGGAGGGCAGTGGATTCGTTGCCTGTAGACGGAGGATTCCTATAGGAGGCGGAAGGATTGCCAGCCACTGATCAATGTGCATACACAAAGTACTACGTGGTGTGGAACTTGTTTGAGTGGTTCGGGTTGTTCTTGGAGTTTTATGACCAACCCTGACACAACATTCAACAAGTATTCATTAACTCTTTTTAAAATCGAGTTTTATGTTTTTTCTCACACGGTACTATTTGTAGTGATTTATGGTAAATCACAAAACTATTTTCTCAGATATAACAAGTCTAAATTAATACGTGCACACCTTTATATTGTCGTAAGTTATGCTCTGCGTTGTTATGAGCCAATAAAATTCTAGCCCATTTAAAATTAGTCACACATGACTCGAAAACATGATTTCTCATATCAAGTATCGAGCATCAATGAAAAAGGTCTAAATTAAAGTCTAATACAAATCAAAATTCATTAAGCAAGTATGTCTCGAAACTAATCAAAACACTCATAAACAAACACAAAATTTGTAACTAGTAATAAAATGTCATACATTTAACTTAATTTTTTTTTTTTGCCATAAATATGAGTTTTTTTTATCCAATTTCAATTTCGATCCGGTATGATCAACCGAGATGGAGATTCCATGCGTTCAGATAGTCATTAGTCCTGTCATAGGCTCATTTCTACGGATATGGGGTAATTACTTCACGGGGGGGTGTTTTGTAAGTTTGACATTGGTAATGATGATGCTGGTTTGTTTCTTACAATAAAATCCTCAACTCCGGTGCTGATGCTCGAGTTGAGAATGTATTTAAAACTATATATCTGCAAGTGTATGTATAAATTGTCAATAGTATTAACGCTAAAACAGACGCAAATTCGGATGTCGGCTGAACAGATGATTAAGTTAGGATTATTAGTTGTAAGTCTTGTATCCTGAAATACGTGGGCATATCCACACACTATCTCTGCGTGTTTCAGGCATACCTTTTTTTGGGTTATGTTCATGCTTTTGATAATGTCATTATTTGTTGTTCCAGATTACATAGAAAACACAGAGATGCAGGGATTGTATCTCTTTGTTTTCTAAGTGATTTTAAATGAAGAATTATTGTTATTCACCTTCAGTGCATTGACACTATTAGACCTTATTTTGTCAGGTTACGCAAGTAATTGCTAAAATTCAAAGTATTTTTTTTTTCTCTTGCTCTTTTTCTGTTTTATTGGTAAATTGTCAAAATATTGTTTTACTCTATAAACATAGGCTGCGTCAGCTAAGCCTCAGCTTTTGGAAAAGCGTTTTAATTTTGTTTTTATTAGTTACAGAAAATGTTTTGTAATGTCCACCTTGTTTATAAGATTTTTTTTTGAGATCTTATAATGTGGGACGATATGGTATCACATATCCTTCCACATTTTAAGCCAACATAGGAAGTAGAATCAATTATATTTGTATAAGATTTTGGATGTATTCTGTTATTATTGTCCTGAGACACTTATAACATTGTTATTATGTACTATATGGTTGAACAACGGTTTACAGTGAAAACCATAAAATTTGTTCTTTACTTATCGATTACGCCTTCTATAGAGTTGGACGTATACTTGCACTAAATTATAGCTGCAGATCTTATTAACAAATGACACCTTCTAAAACAGTTGGTTGTTTTTTTTATTTATTTGGCACCACCCGATGCGTTGGTTGTATAATATTAAAAAATTATTTGGCACCATCCGATGCGGTGGTTGTACACTATTTAAATTACCTTTACAATGTATGTTGTTGGTTAAATATTATTCACCCAAGGACCAGAATAGGAGGTTAGTTAGGAATACTCTTCCAAAAGAGGGTTAGTTTTTATCCTAAAGGATATAAATTCAGTGAAGTGTAGATGGTAAACCCATCAAATATTTTCGGCCTAAGAGAGGCTATATAAATTCAGTGATAGTGTTTGGAACAGTGATGCCTAATGCATAGAATTTAACTTGACGTATTTGGAGGAGTGATTTAATCATAAAAATGTATTTTTTTTTTAATTTTAAGACTTATCTTTTAAGTTCGTTTATGTGTTCTGTTCCAGATGATACGTCAATGGTAGTGCTCGGTAAGAGTCAATATTACAACCACCCAGATTTTTTTTTCTCAGTGCTGAGGGTGCTTGTTGTTCATTCACGTATCATCTTACAAGAAGTTGTTCTTAGGTTATATTGGTTTACTAGTTTTTAAGTACGAGAATGGTTGCATCGTAAACCTACTATCCGGCCTACACGCAGGATAGGCGCGATTGGGGTTACGATGCACTCATTCGTCATAAGAGTATTATTTAAGGATTTTTCTTTTCTTTTCCATTTCTGATAATTGTATTTTGCATTTCACATTTACTGTTTGTTTATTTTTATTTTATTACCAGGTACTCCTTGGGACCAACGTAGATAGTTCAGGGCATGTTTAGATTTTTGGTAGTTTTGTTTGAGGCCAAACATTTTTGTGGGAAGGGGGGTAATGTTATGAAGCGATTGTATTTATCGTAAGTTAGGTACTATTTTTTTAAATGCATTTTAATTGGTTAGGTTAGCAAAGCTGGGGGAGTTTCGTTCAACGCGTCGGTAGGCGGCGTTTGGTTTTTTACGTTTCCGCACTCTGGTTTTGACGGCGATATGTGCGGTACGCCGTGAAAACAACGGTCACTTAATTTTTAAGTTTGAATACGATGTGATTGAAATCCAAGTTTTGGGCATCTGCATCCGGGGGAAGGAAACACGTTGTGTTTTTTTTTAAATATAAATCTCAAAAATTTATTCACGTAAAACGTGAGTTTCGCGCGGGTCCCAAAGTGAACACGAGTTAATGGCGATGTTCGAGTGTTACGATTAATGTACCTCTTTATCCGAGAGATCGGTTTATATAATAACCCGCCGCGCCTGTCATTGTATGCAGGGCAAACATCGAATTCCCACCGGGGGTTTATTTATGGAACAAACCCGAGATTACCGCAGTGTTGAACAATACTCCGCCTCGATTGCTGACGAGCCTTCCTATACAATTTGGAGGAGAGTTTGGGTACTCCTCCCTTTCTCTGAGGGTCCAGGTCTATCATCCCTTCCATGCGACCGCCGTGGAGGTCGCAGGCACAAGCTGAGCCGCAGAGGTTGGGACCTCCCTTGCCACCAGGAGGTGGTGTTGGTTCTCACATCGGGGGTACGGCTGCAGTAAATTTAATTAGGGTAGCTAGGAATAGCATAAATTACGAAATTGGTCCCGGGGGGTGAGTCCATCCAATTTGTTTTATTATGTCTTATCGTGTCAATACAGTGTACCGATTTTCTACTCCACTCTTTGTTTTATTATGTAGATTCCTTGTGCAGCCTTTTCAGGAATGCTATGAAACCAAATGGCCCACACTCTGAGAAAAGAGTATCGTGTTCTTCGCATGTTGACATACCCAGACATTAGACTGGGTTTGGCGTCCAAGATTTCCTGAGATGAAATCAAAGTTGACTTGCAGATTACACCCGAGCCCGACCAAGGCTTATCATTACATTTCCCTTTAGTAATATAACACAAACACATAACAATATGTCATTACACTCATAAATTATAACACAATGTAGCGAGAAGTGTGTGTAAAGGCATTATGTGATGGTCCATTTTTTCTGCCTACCTCGCAGAGAACGGCACAACATTTAGTTTGTTTAAAAAAAACGAAGGTAGTGAAACTAACTGAAAAATTGTTCATTTATTAGTAGAGTAAGTATAAATGTACGTTAAAAAAACTCAACATATACTAAACCTAACCAAAAAGAGTAACTTATCCAATGGAATCGAAAGGATAATGAAATATAATCAATAAAGGTACGTGCTCACTTAAAATTTCACTTAGGAGTTCATTTACAGTAATGGAGAAACTAATATTCAATACCAAGGGTGATTAACTTAAATAGTGAATACATTATAGAAAGGGTAGGTACCTACCGTAGTCATCAAGGGACGAAATTGGGAATATAAAATTTTAACGGTAATTTACTCTCAGAATAAGATTTTTCTTCAAAGCCGACATTTTTTTATCTATAATATAAAAATTAATCGCTGAATGTGTTGTTAAGCGCATAACTTTCGAACGACAGCACCAAGTTTGTTATCGTTAAGACACGGTATATAAATATAGAACTTCCTGTGAGCTCTGGCATTATGAAATTTGTATAAAAAATTGCTATTGGTGGCACGCGAGGTTTGAAAACTGAATATATGAAAAGCGGGAGGGGGGAGGGGAACATGGGAGGGTGAAGGGGAACTCGGGATGGGGGTTTGTGGGACGGGGGAAGGGGGTGAGTGGAGTTGGGAGAGGGAAGGTGGAGGGGGCGGAGTGGGAACGCGAGAGGGAGACGCGGGAGAGGAAGTGGAACGGGACGAACGGGAAAGGACACGCAGGGAGAAACATTTCTTTATTAAATGGCATAGCAATGCATGCCGGGAACCAGCTAGTCTTTGTATAAAGAAACAATGTTGACGAACCTTCAGGAAAATTTAAATTTTGACATCGTCGAAATACGCGGCTTTCCAGAGTAGTGATACTGAGAGACAACCATTTAGAAACTAAAGGTTGCTTGCAGTTTGATGACCAGATACGAATAGTTAGGTTCTCAACCTTCCCCCGCGTTCCTTCTCCCACAGCTTAAGCCTCACATTTGTGCGAAATCCGTTAAAAATACTTTCATAGAAAAACTTTTGGACATCACCAAAATACAACAATATTTGTTATTTTCTTTCAGTTTTTCATCTTATAAAATATGCGTCCTGTTGCTTATGTTAACTCCTTTGAAATATTCGTTCATTCTGGTTGCTTGAATTCATTCCTCATTCAATATTCAATTATGTTATAAATAAGTATTCAGCATACGAGAACTGATATCGTTTACATTGATATCACAAAACTGCAACGTCATTGCCTTCCCGGCTATTTCTTCAACAGTTAAACAATCAATCAGTCCATTTGGTTGATCTTAGACGGGCTGTCATCTCGTCACAACTTTGAATTATTTATCCATCACTTCGTCGATTTTTTTTAATGGCTGTAAAAACTTTCTCTTTTGAAAAGACATCTACGCCCGCCAGGAACTTAGTTTACGATCAATCACGATTTTTTTTTGTATTTCCTTAGGTTTGGGAATAAAATGAGTCTATTATACCTATTTAGTTTGCGTGAAGATTTTTGAAGGGAACTGATATTTTTTTTACACGATCGCACCTACCTGAGATTTTATTTATTTATTAATTTTACTGCTTGGAACAGAGACAGAAAGAGTTTTTAATGGTAGATAAAATTTTTAAAGTGAAACATTCTTAGATCCGTTAGAGTGATTTGAAATTCGGATGAAACGAAAATGACAAACTACGGCACCTGCGAAGCATCAAACTGCGTTCAAGGCCCTATTGGTTGAGTATAAAACGGAAACTACGATAGATCTACGCTCATTGGCCGCGTTGTTTTTTACGGGTCGTCGGAATATAATGCGTAAATTCGAGCCTCGCCGAGCGCCTCCCATAGCGTAGCGGTATAGTGCGTCGCAAATCTTATCGGCCAGAGAAATTCAGCGGACGGAGGTCTGAATCCTACAAAATTCAAAAAACTAAACGTTTTTGTTTTTGTAAATCAATATCCCATCTTCAAACCACTTTAAAATAAACAGGCAAATGAAAACGACATCATTTCTAGTTTCACTTCTTTCGCATGTGAATTACACACTCGATTTTTTTTTAAACTTTTATTAACATGATTAGGTATATTTAGATTTCAAGAAGTTATAGGTAAATAATTTTAAAGATATTCTTACTTGTGCAATTTTCCAGGAGTACTGAGGGGTAAGAAGGGAATTACTTAACTATTTGGAACCATTATTTCATTTTTTAATAGTTTATTCCAGAATGTATGCAGGGGTAACAAAAAAGAAATTAGACACATAATAAGTAAAAGGAAAACTTAAATAACAATACACATGCAAAAAAACGAAAAACATGAAAAAATTTAAACTAAAACAAAAAAAAATATTAAACGCAAATATTAATGCAAGCAGCCATTTATGGAGGATATTTTACCGTCTCCTTTCCCCAGAGGGCCATCAAAGGGGAGTACATCCAGGAAGTCATTGCAGTTATGATTGTGTACTGCGATTAGCGTTGTTTGCGCCGTGAGCTTCCCGTGTGCTCTGAAAGTGTGCACTCGTCCCTACAGGAACATTTTCGTAGCGCTGCAGTATATCAGTAGGTGGAATAGTTGGCGATAAGCATTATTGTAGGTGATTTTTGATTTTTATCTTTTGCCATGAGGTTGCAGTATAATCTACCCACAGTTTTGACGTGTACAGCGATGTGCAGAATGCGTTGATGCTATTCTTTTATCGTTTGACAGCATACCCGCTCCAATGAATGGATGTGCACACATACATTCAAACGCGCGCCCTTAAAAATAATTTATTTGTATTCAAGCATAATATGTATGATTTTAACGTATACTGGTTTGGTTGCTTATTCGTTTTATCAGTAATCAAAATTACTTTAAATCTATTTATATACAATAAGTTTAAGTTTGTGATGGAAGGCCACTATTATTTTGACAGCAGATTTTAACTTACGTGCACTAATATTATTAATTCGTAAATCCGTAAAAAGCACGCAAAATTTTTAACAAAAAAGTATATTTATTGTGGTAATAATAACAACAAACCTAGTAACAACCTAATATATTAAAAAAACTTCTTGACACAGGCGATTTATATTTAAAAATATCCCGCATATTACCAAATCATATTTCTACAGCCTTCCATACTAATTCTAAAATAAAAAAAAATGATTAATAACAAAGATTTTTCTAATAAATTTGAACAAAACGGGATATACACTTTAGAATGTAACGATTGTGACGCACAGTATGTAGGGATGACTACTAGAAATTTTAAAACTAGAATCAGGGAACATGAACTTTGTTTACGAAATAATAACTCCTCCGAGTTTGCTCTAATAGAGACAGGTTATAGGTTATAGCTTCAAAAAAGAAAGAACTAAGTTTAAACATTGCAATGTAAATTCATATTTTAATTTGTTCCCTTTAGAAACTTTAAAAATTAACAAAAAAATTAAATCGAAAATTAATTTAGTTAATTATTATTTTTAATTTATAAACTAACGTTTAGACAAGATTTTTATGATTTTTTGTATTTCTTGGGCATTAACTATGTAACAATTTCTAGACATTTTGTTTTTTGAAGAGTTTTATTAAATGTACATTTGTTACTTAAATTAAATTTTTCCGCGACCGGTTTCGATACAACCGTATCATTCACGAGCAGAATTAAAACTAAAGTTTTAATTCTGATAATGATACGGTTGTATCGAAACCGGTCGCGGAAAAATTTAATTTAAGTAACAAATGTACATTTAATAAAACTCTTCAAAAAACAAAAAGATTTTTATGCATAGCACAAAGGGTAACAATTATTATAAGCAATAATTATCAGCCTGAAACACTCATCAACATTGAAAAATCTTCCGAGAAAAGATACTTGATACCTAGCGAGGGATTTAACACTTACAATGTCTCTCTCGCAAAAATAAAGTTGGTTGTTTTCAGGTGGAAAAAATATAATAAGCAGTAATTGTTGAATGAAACACTAGTATATATTGAATTATTTGGCGGGTATTTGATAAGCCCCCATAGCTCAGTGGTCAAGAGCAGCTGACCGGCAATCAGAAGGACACAGGTTCAAGTCCCGTTGGCGGCAAGTATCTTTTCTCGGAAGATTTTTCAATGTTGATGAGTGTTTCAGGCTGATAATTATTGCTTATAATAATTATTAATTTAGTTAATAAAATAATTGCACCATGTAAATCACCCCTACTTACGATGTTTCCTTCTAATGTTGACTCCTCCCACCTTTCCCCACCTCCACTGAAATTCCCCCTCCCACTACCCCCGCCTAATTAATTTTTGTACTTGTATAGAATTTTTAAGTTAGTTTGAAGTTTGCTCGTAAATGACACGGACGCACGTGTCGAAACCGGTCGCAAAACATTTAAAATTAAAGTAACAAATGTACATTGAATATTAAGACTTCAAAACAAAATTTTTTAGATTTTGTTACATAGTTAATGCCCAAGAAATACAAAAAAAGTAATCCACTGAACACAACTGAAGTTTCTGATCTGAATGTATAATATTGCCAATGACGTGTTTCTAATATTATGGCATATAAAACTGACTAGTGAAACTTCAAGCCGTATTTTGACCAGCGGTACCGATTTTTCAAACTACCCGGGCAGCCATGTAAGTCAACTAGTTACAGAATTGTTTCTAACCTTTATCAGGAGATCATTTAATTTACTAGCTAAGTTTGAACAGAAAACATACAGGCATCGTAATGTGTATCAGTATACGTTAGATAAAGAAAAATATAGCACATAAGATAGCGAAAAATAAACATAAGGCAGCACATAAGAACGCAACACAAGTAAAAACATTTTTTATGGCTTGAATTTTATTGCGGCTTTAAATATCGACCTGAAGTTGATACGATCTATTCTCGTGCAGGGAAAGTAATTTTTTTAGGTTCATGACTTTTTAATGATCGTAAACGAAAAACAAAGATGTATAAAATACATGAGCTACAGAGAAAGGCGCGGGGAGGGAGGCATGCCGCTTTTCGGACCTGAAACTCGCCTACTTTTTCACAATAATTTTACATTTTTATATATATATATATTTTTTTATATAAATTTTTTTTTATTATTTTTTTATTAGTAATAGAAGGTACATAAATTACAAATAAATTTTAAACAGTAATTAATTACATAGTAGATATATTTGATGTACCCCCATAATTAAGCAAGGCTTGTGTGTATGGGGGGTGTTATTGTATTGCTTTTTTTATATCATTCAGTTTATTTATATCACATTTAAATTACCATTTAAACGAAGTTTTCAGTATAATTTTTAAGGTGAGTTTTAAAATTTTTTATATTGGTATTCATGTTTCTAATTTTTTCTGGTAATGAATTAAAAATTTTGCTCCGAGATATTTATGACTCAATTTTCCAATATTTTTTTTACGTTTTGGAGTGGGAAGTATTGATGTTTGTCTAAGACTTCTATTATTTTTAAATGATGCAACTTGATTTTTAATATTATCTTTATGAATTTGTAATGTAGCATGATAAAAGTATAATGCACTTAATTTTCTGACTAAACTAAAATACATTTAAAACTCAATTAAGATATACATTATAAAAATAAATATATGTAAAGGTAACACATCAAAGGCATTGCCTGCTTGTGGGTAATATAATTCATAAATAAAATAAATATCCAGAATAGAACATCTAGCATTTAAGCACATTGCGACGATTTCTTTATCAATAAAGTTTAGCGCTTACGATACATATAATTCTTATCTGAATTCAATTAGGTACCTACAATTATGTTGGAAACAATTCAATCAAAAATTAGAAAGTACCTTAATATTTTTTATTACTTTCTAATGAAACGTTAAAAAATTTATTTAATATTTCATTATTTCCAATTTTTGTATTTATTTCTTTCTTTATATTCAAATAAGTTCTGTTTAAGTAGAATTTATGGTAACCCTGTTAAAACTTTCCAACATAATCAATACAAAGTTAAAATAATATAATATTAAGCATAATCTTTTTTTACTGTTACCAATTTACCAGCGCAAACCTGTGAATAGTCAAGGCATAATCTGAATTATTGAAAAATCAGTCTAATTTAAAAAAAAATCTTTAATAATATTAAATCGACTGTGTTTTGGTAAAATCCTTCAAGCCTCATTTTTTGGGAATGTTACATTTCATTGGTTTCAAGGAGAATAGTCGTCGAAGTGAAATATTTTTGGGAATGTTACATTTCATTGGTTTCAAGGAGAATAGTCGTCGAAGTGAAATATTTTTGGGAATGTTACATTTCATTGGTTTCAAGGAGAATAGTCGTCGAAGTGAAATATTTTTGGGAATGTTACATTTCATTGGTTTCAAGGAGAATAGTCGTCGAAGTGAAATATTTTTGGGAATGTTACATTTCATTGGTTTCAAGGAGAATAGTCGTCGAAGTGAAATATTTTTGGGAATGTTACATTTCATTGGTTTCAAGGAGAATAGTCGTCGAAGTGAAATATTTTTGGAAATGTTACATTTCATTGGTTTCAAGGAGAATAGTCGTCGAAGTGAAATATTTTTGGGAATGTTACATTTCATTGGTTTCAAGGAGAATAGTCGTCGAAGTGAAATATTTTTGGGAATGTTACATTTCATTGGTTTCAAGGAGAATAGTCGTCGAAGTGAAATATTTTTGGGAATGTTACATTTCATTGGTTTCAAGGAGAATAGTCGTCGAAGTGAAATATTTTTGGGAATGTTACATTTCATTGGTTTCAAGGAGAATAGTCGTCGAAGTGAAATATTTTTGGGAATGTTACATTTCATTGGTTTCAAGGAGAATAGTCGTCGAAGTGAAATATTTTTGGGAATGTTACATTTCATTGGTTTCAAGGAGAATAGTCGTCGAAGTGAAATATTTTTGGGAATGTTACATTTCATTGGTTTCAAGGAGAATAGTCGTCGAAGTGAAATATTTTTGGGAATGTTACATTTCATTGGTTTCAAGGAGAATAGTCGTCGAAGTGAAATATTTTTGGGAATGTTACATTTCATTGGTTTCAAGGAGAATAGTCGTTGAAGTGAAATATTTTTGGGAATGTTACATTTCATTGGTTTCAAGGAGAATAGTCGTCGAAGTGAAATATTTTTGGGAATGTTACATTTCATTGGTTTCAAGGAGAATAGTCGTCGAAGTGAAATATTTTTGGGAATGTTACATTTCATTGGTTTCAAGGAGAATAGTCGTCGAAGTGAAATATTTTTGGGAATGTTACATTTCATTGGTTTCAAGGAGAATAGTCGTCGAAGTGAAATATTTTTGCTGATTTAGGCATTTAAATTTTTTTTAAAGTTGAAAGTTTTAAGTTTTCGAAAAAACCACAGCCGAAATTATTCAATCCTCAAATCTTTCATAATTATGAAGAGATTTGCAATATTTCACGTCGTAATTTTAAAAAAACAAATAACGACTTTCATATGAATTTTAAGATTTTTAATTGGTGTATTTAACGAATAAATATTAGCTTTCATCGTATCCTGTTATTTTCATTGTGTGGCTTCAAGGGATTTACTTCATTGTAGGTAGGTACTTCATTGTTTACCTGAATTCTTCACACAACCACTTCCAATTTTCAAAATGACACTTCAATTCAAAGCAAATTTGAGTTCTTTAAGCCCGATTTCTCGCAAGACTCGCAGGACTAACCGACAACCGAAATTAGTATGTTTAATTATTTTATTTGTAAAACTGAAATCACTATCTACAAATCAATTATTGCTCCACATTTTAACTACAGCTCAACTATCCTTTTCCTATGTAACGAATGAGAATAAAATAAGTTTCAAATTCTCCAAAACAGGGCAATAGGAATAATACTTCCGCGAAATAGATTTTCAAAAGTAAACAAAATATTAAAAGAACTGAATTGGCTAACCGTGAAACAGAAGCTGACATTGAATACAATGATATTTATACATAAAATAATAAACAACATTTTACCAAAACACACAATAAAATTATATTCAACAAAGACATTCACAGACATAACACAAGGACGTGCAAGGAAATCAGGCTTACAAAAAAGACAAAGCGAATACGCAGAATAGTTTACTGTACAAAGGAACAAAGTTATATAACTCGCTACCAGAAACATTAAAGTCCACGCCAATTGGAAAGTTCAAGATGTATTGTAGGAGCTACATAAAACTACACAAAATTTAGTTTGCAATATGAAATATTATAATTAATTAGAAATTTTGTAAACTTAAATGTACAAATTACTAAAATAAAATTCTTAAATTAAATCTTCTCTGAAAAAATTTTTTTTTCGTGAACAGCAGGTAGTCAATTAATTACAATAATAATTGATGACAATGATGCAAAGGTTCATTGGTAAACAATTAATTGAACGGTTAGGCTAAAGCACCCCTATCAATAAAATTGAATCGGTACCTTACCTTCCCTTTCCCTTTCCGATATCCAGTCAAACTATTTCGATTGATCAGTAAACTATGAATTTAGCAAACTGTCAGATACAAACTTCACTTTATAATGTCTTGGGGGCAGAGAAACGTTTGATCACTCCATTGTTTCCAAATTATTTCGAAACACAAACACAAATTACAACTAGCGCTGCGATTTAATCATTCCTCAACTTGCGTTTATACAGATTCAGTGAGTAAATAGATTTATTATTTCAAATTACATGAAACTAAGTCCATACTTCGAGAGTTATGAAGTTGAGATGGGTTTTAGTTGAAAAAAACAACAAACCAAAGAACGACAGACTGAAGCAAATCTTTTGAACTGTCCCAACAACAGAGCTAAGAAGGTCCCGATTAGCGTTAAACAATAATAGCACCCAGTGTTATTTCAACTAAAGGGTGTTTTTTAGAGGTTTGTTTTTTAAACCCTCAACATTGTTTCTACAGACTGTCAACTTGACAGACCAGAACAGCGCTTGCAAATTGTGCAAAATTTATTTAATTGCGTTTATTTATTTTATTTAGTTTATTGAGGGAAACATTTGATGTGGGCATAATTTCATTTAATGAACCTGTGAACTGGCCTCCACGATAGTGTGAGCTCACATCAGATAAGATTATTTTCTTTGGGGGTATGTGAAGAGGAACATAAACGCTAGAAATATTTCGTTTCTCATGCCTGCAAAATTTTAAAATCGAGCGTCTTATTTGCACGAGCAAGTAAGCGAAAAAGTGGTTTTTATTTATTTTGTCCATAATTTTATAAGAACGAAGAAAGGTTAGAACATAGAAAACCTCAAAAATAGTCTCAGCCATAAAGAGGTATTTTTTAAAAATTGTTTCTTGTATCACTTCATAGTTAAGTCATGAAAAAATATGTTTTTAGTGGTTTACGCTTATATTATATGTAAATAATAATTTTATTGTAATTATAATTCATAGAAAAGCTTGTAAAAGGTTCGATTTATCCGTAGCATATTTTTTGATGTTCATACTTGTAAGCCGATTCATCGTAAAGATTCATCTAAATAGTATATGAATAGGATTTCACGTATAACTTCATCTGAAGTCACTAGTCTACGCCGATAAACCAGAGACCGTGTTATTGACGATGTATGACCACAGTTGCTCGATAAAGTGGTCGAAAATTGGACTTCGCGATTGCCCTTCATCCGAGCTAGCTGTGGCGCTCGTGGTTTTAATGTGTTTTTTTTTTCATTTTGAATTTTTGTACCTCTAAAAAAAACCCTTTATCACATATGAAATTTATTTTTATTTATTTTTGAAATGAAAACTTCTTTAGTACTGTTGTGATTTGAAACTCGATGAAAATAAAAATAGCGATACTAAAAAGAGATGAACACATACTATAGGATTTAGCCTGCGAGAGAATGATATAGTACTCCTGTCTACTTCAGTTTTCTGAAAGTTTCGCTTCTACCGCGTGTGAATTGCACACTCTGATTTTATTTATTTATTTAAAAATTAAATATTTTTATGACAAGTAAACAGGTAGTCCAAAAAAATATTTAATATGTAACATAACATTTCTAACTACCTACATTAATTTAAAGTTTTCTCCCAAATAAAATAAAATAATAAAACAAAAAAAAGTTTTATGGTTAAATTTTATTATTTAAAGAAATGTGTGTAAATGTACTTTGAAATGTTACATGTCTAACATGTAACATTTTAAAGTAAATTTAGAGTCTCTATGCTATGGCCCCGCGTTGGTAAAACACCCAGTGAGGCCAACATTATTCAATTAATCTATAAAATGACAACTAATTTAAAAAAAAAAAAGTTTTAAAGATATATTTATCTTAATTAAAGAAATAGGTGCAATCGTTTGCTTAATTAGAAATACAGGTATAATACATAATATATCTCACTGTACCTACCAAAACACAAAGATTTTAGGTGAGTAAATTACGATATTAAAAGATATATGAATAGATTATTAATTTATTAACCACATCTTCATCATTTTGGGGCAGGGTCTCTCATTATTCCCAAATTTTAAGTTTTTATTAAGTTTGTTAAAAAGCACCGATACCAAGTATTTAAAAATAGTTAATAATAATAAGAGAAGGTTTGTGTTATTTACAGGTCAAATAAATTGCACAGAAATAGAGGTAGACATAAAAATAGTAAGTGGGGACAACTTTCGCATTACAAATTAAATAAGAGTTTTATTAGCTGTATTTTCATGATTGTATACATTCAGTTGGTTTAATTTAAAACTCGGTATACCAGTTGATTTTAAGCACGGCTTGGTTAGAATGTCGAGCTTAGCGAGGCTTGGATCCAAATCCGTATATATGTCGTAACCAAGGTTCGTAGAAAATGCTTTTAACGAGGTTAACTCATCGATGTGATAGAGCGGTGATTGGCTAAAAAATCGTGACGTAGCTTGCAGTCTATGTTCCACTGAGAGATTTGATCAACTGCAATACAAGTGGCAATGCTTTACTTCAAGCTAACGAGAGGCCCGACGAGAGGTTTTTCGAAAAAGGTCCATATGAACTAACCTTGTTAAAAGCATTTTCTACGAACCTTGGGTCGTAGCCCTAGATGCCACCAATATCACTCGTATGATTTTAATAGAGGAATGTGTTTTTTTTTCTTTGAAAAACTAATCTACTTTGTACGTGAGTGGCGTATCCATGCTTTCTACTGTCATCGGGAAATCCAATATTATGATCGCGATCTTTCAAAAACTACGGCAGATTATTTTTAGGCGGGTTTAATTTATGATTGACTAGCTTTTTCCCGCGGCTTGGCTCCCATGGTATTAGGGGATTTCCACTCAGCCTCCTCCACTTTCCCTCTCTCCACTCACTACCCCCATCAACTCCCTCCCCCTCTCCCTCCACCCACCACTTCCCTCACCCCCTACCCATCCACATTCCCTTTCCCCACACCACTCCCCCCCATCAACCTCATTCCCCCCACCCCCTACCCCTCCCCACATCGTCCTCCATCCTTCCCCTTTCCCCTTCCTTCCCTCCCCCCTCTCCCTCCCCCTTCCCCTTCCCCCCTCCACCAACACCCTCCCAACACCCCCTCCCCCCTCCCCACTCCCTCCACCCACCTCTCACATTCCACACATTCCACAATTCCCGATACATTCACTTTTCAAACTGCTCGCATGCCACCTACTATAATTTTCTAAAAATATTCCGTATTAACGATTAAGCGGTTTAATGAACAAATAATATAATTTATTATACAAATTTCATAATGCCAGAACTCAACGGTAGTTTTATACAAAAAACGAACAAAAAAAAAGAATTATCCAATTTGGTTCAGTCGTTCGGGTTTATGGCGCATACATACATTTCGGTGATTCATTTTTAGAGAGAGTTATTAAGTACGAATTATTATTCTTCTTTTTATATTCTACCAAAAAATTCAGTACAGCAGTTTTATACTTAAAAAATGCGATACCTGTCTATCCAATTAAAACAATAATTATTTTGGTAGAAAGCAGTCACTTTGTGGTTTGACATATTAATTAAAGGAAAACAATCACTTTGTTTGTTACCACGATTTATTGATTTAATTTTTATTTACCGACCGGTTTCGCTTAATACAAGCATCTTCAGGGTATAAATTAAAAGTTTTAATTTATACCCTGAAGATGCTTGTATTAAGCGAAACCGGTCGGTAAATAAAAATTATATCAATAAATCGTGGTTACAAACAAAGTGATTGTTTTCCTTTAAAACAATAATTGTTGTGTGATGTCAAAATTTGAGAATGGCATTTTGCAAAAAAAAGATTCTTAAATAAAAATTCTATTTTAGAAAATATTTAAATCAGCGAATTTATTTGAAGTATTTACTTCCCTAACAATTTGAATCGATTAAAGAATTATAACAATTATTATAAGCAATAATTGTCAGCCTGAAACACTCATTTACATTGAAAAATCTTCCGAGAAAAGATACTTGCCGCCAATGGGACTTGAACCCGTGTCCTTCTGATTGCCGGTCGGATGCTCTGACCACTGAGCTATGGGTTCAAGTCCCGTTGGCAGCAAGTATCTTTTCTCGGAAGATTTTTCAATGTAAATGAGTGTTTCAGGCTGACAATCATTGCTTATAATTATTGTTACCCTTTGTGCTATGCATAAAAAATCTTGTCTAAACGTTAGTTTATAAATTAAAAAAATAATAATTAAAGAATTATAGATATCTCACCAATCGTGCCACCTATTGCAATTTTTTCATACAAATTTCGTAATGCCAGAGCTCTGAGCTATAGCAATATGTTTATATTTTTGTAAAGTTTCATTAAAATCCATTCAGTAAAGTAGGAGTTAGTATTTTATACATATGTATTTGAATACATCAAAGGGATGTCCATGGTAACCTAATTTAAAAAAAAAACATCGTTTCCAAGGCGACAATTGGCGTTTGCAATAAATCGATTTTGTTAGCGACAGAAAACGTATGATAAATAATTTCATAACGCCAGAGATCATTCATAACGCCAGAGCTTACCAATATATATAGCCTATAGATCTTGCAAATAATGTAGCTTTCTATTAGTGAAAGAATTTTTTAAATCTATTCAGTAGTTTATGCGTGAAAGAGTAACAAACATACATCCATACAAACTTTCACCTTTATAATATTAGTAGGATGTTTGATAAAGTTCCCCACTTCAATGAGCGTAGGCTGTAGGTATACGAATATACCAATTTTAAATAATACAATTTGTTTTGCAGGAGTCAGTGTAGGTATTCATGAAATTGTGACTAACCACTGAAAACAAACTGGTGGTGGGTCCCCTCCAATGAAAACAAACTGCTCTGACGTTGAAACTTAAAATCCTTTACAAGATTTTTTAGATTGATTTTATCGATTAATAACATCGACATTATCATCGCTCGATAAATAGATTTTCCATGCTGATAGACTATTTACGTAAATTACGGGGAGATGTAAGTATGCAATTACGGGGGGGAGGGGTAAGGTTTTAAAACCCTTTTTTATTATTTTTTTTCTGAATGTTCAACATGTTAAAAATATTGTGTCAAAATTTCAAGTAAATCGGAGCAAAACTAAAGAAGATACAGCGTTTCAAGCGACCGGCCTTCATTCTCGATTCAAGTATATTTCGAATATGTAAAAAAACTTTAAATCGATTTACTCGCAAACAAATTTTTGAAGTCCGTGAACATCATAGTTCAAAATCTAATTGACCGATCCTCTTGAAATTTTGTGCACTATTTTCACAAATAAATCAATAGGTATCAGGAAGTGTTTTTTTCCATGTTTGCCATTTTATAATAACAAATTTTCCGAAAAATTTTAACAAAAATCTCATTTTTGACTTCAACATGCTGCAAAAAATAAAAAAAAACTCTTCCTGATTACCTGAGGAAACATACCACCTTTTAAACGTATTTCGACTTTTTTGTTTCAAATGATCCGGTAACTAGTTACGATGTTCACCGCAAAACAACTTTTTTTCGAGGCGCCTTCGGAGATTCGCTCTTACGGACTTATTTATTGATATTTTTAATTGAAATTATTTTTAAAGATACTACAGATGACGTACTATAACGTGTAAATGAAAAAAATAAACCAACATTATTTACATCTCAAAAAAAATTAAAATTTGCCGTTTTTTCTACTACAAAACCTTACCCCCCCTCCCTCCCACCATAAGTAAACATCACATTTAACTTGTGACTGCTAGAGCGACTGTAACGGCGGCGGATTTAGTCCGCTTAAATTTTTATATTACATAAGTTTTAAAATTTACATAGCAAGGATACGGACTGACCGATGCACCGAGTCTTACGAGTCTTTTACTTTTTTTTTTGGAAATATAGGTGTATTTTAATATGCTGGTTTACAATTGAAGCGTTGCCACTGTCACCGACGCTGTTTTTGTTGCACATCAACGATCTCGTTAAATGTGCACCAATTTACTGCTACGCTGACGAAAGAACCGTTTACAAGGGTCGTATTTTTGACAAGACCCCTTTCATTTCTTGCAACAAAAAGTTGACCACCATCTCAAGTAGATTTATGCCTGGGTAAGGCCAACCAGGTCAGTTTCAATCCCAAGCGTGTCTGATACTTACTAATGCCAACCGCGGGCTTTTGTTTGGCGTGTTTCCCGACTATTTATCCAGCGAAAAACGTGATGATTCCGTACCTGGAGGTAAAGCACGGATGATTGATAAAACCCCAAATCAATACGATATTGACTAAATACGTCATCTATGGTCAGTTGTCAATATTTGAGAGCAACAATTGATTAGAGATATTTCGATGGACGCTGACGGTTGATAAATGTAAGCGCGACCTCCTGAGTGCAAGTAAAGCTTTATTATTTTAAAATTCGCAAATCATTTTTATTAATGTCGTCCATTATTCAAAATAATTGGCTTAGTACTGAATGAAGGTTAACTAACGAAGCTCTTAGACTTGAAAAAAATCGTATACGAAATTAATAAACTTAATTAATTCATCTTGGATGCGATAAATTTAATCCGTTCGATCATGGAGAAACAAAATAGTTCAAATATGATTAAAGGCCTCATTAACTCCCGCTCAGTCTCAAAAATTATTCATTTATTTTATTTTTCCATTTCTTAATTATCAATTTTTAGTAAGTTAATGAAAAAAAAATAGTCTGTCAATGTATAAGTTCACAACTAAACCATATTATAACAAAACATCAACATGGCTTCATAAAAGACAGAAATGTAGAAAGCAATCTTGTTTTATTCACCGATTTTATACATGGACATGGGACCATGTAATCACATGGACAACCGCACTCAAGTAGACGCTCTGTATACTGATTTTTCCAAAGCCTTTGATAAAATCAATAAAAAATTATTAATGAAGAAACTTTGGTATATTGACATACCTACGTTTTAACTTGTTTCGTTGGGTAACTTCATACATACTCAATACATTACAAACGGTAGCAATGAGGGTTTTAAATCTGATTTCAAAGAAATTTTCTCAGGCATCCAGCAAAGGTCTCATCTCGGTCCTTATTTTGTTATTTTATATATCAATGACATAGTGAATGTCGTAAAATACTCCAAATTAGAATTATTTGCTGATGATGCCAAACCGAACAAACCCACAAATGACCTAAATGATTGAATCAAATTACAGAATGATTTAAATAGCGTAGATATATATTTTGAGAATAATCCGTAATTTTTAATGGTTCAAAGTGTCACTCACAAGAAATGACAAAAAAATTATACATTAATATCTGTTAAATGAAAACAAAATTGTAACCTGCTCCAATATTCGCGATCTAGGTGCGGCTCTCGATGGTAAGTTACAATATAAATTTTATACCAATCAAATAACAAACAAAGCAGCTAAAATGCTTGGTTTTATCGTAAGAAGTTCAAAAGAATACACAAACACTGTAATTATCAAATAACTTTATTTTGCGTATGTACGAAGCCATCTAGAGTTTGCGTCAACTGTCTGGTCTCCATTTTATGCAGTACATGTAAAAACGATTCGATTATAAGATTAGATAAGAATCGGTTCAGAAAAAAATTATTAAAAACCTTTCTTACAAATCACACAATCGATTTAATAATTATCTTGATGCAACGAAAATTTTAAAAATTGATACATTGAGTTAAACAATTCTCAGTTGCGATGTTGCTATATAAAATCGTAAATGACATAACTGACAGTCCTGAATTATTGAACAAAAATAGATTTGAAAGTACCTACACGGCACACACGTTTGTGTAATATTTTTAAAGAAAAACACTGTTAAACAAATTCAAAACAAAATGCTTGCCTTATAAGACTCTGTTCAGCAAAATATAATAACATTCTCTTTGATACAGATATCTTCAATTGTGACGAAAAAAAATATAAAAATTCTATCAAAAGTGTATTAAAAATGAAAATGAGTACAAAACTGCATAAATGTAATGATATATTATGTAATGACAAATATTATAATTAAATAAATAAATAAATACATAAATAAATAAATAAATACATAAATAAGTACAAAAAAAAAATAATAATAATAATTAATAATAAATAAATAAATAAATAAAAAAATTGGCATTGGATTGCTCCTGGTCACGGCACCAAATGAGATTAAAAGAATTTGGCATTCTCGGAATATAAAAATATTACCATTTGTTATTTCGGCTTCTGGCATTATACCTAGGTCTCTGATTCAAAATTTAGGCGTATTAGATTTGTCAAAGAATTTATATTTTTGAATGAAGCTATTACTTTGTGGTTATCCATTATAATAAAATGAAACAATGCAACTTTGTATAAACCACTTATAAAATGTGCAAATCCGACCGGTTTCGGAACAAACGTTCCTTCGTCAGGGAAAGCTTATAAAGCTTATTAAAACCGGTCGGATTTGCACATTTTATAAGTGGTTTATACAAAGTTGCATTGTTTCATTTTATTTAAAGAATTTATACATAAAAACGCAAAAATCGGTAATTTTAAATACATGTAGGATTACAAAAGATTTTTTAAATATTTATATTGAGGGATCAGTAGGATTTATAGGTTCAATTAGGAATTCCACAGAGCCGAACCCTCTGATATGAAAATATCTGGAGTCGGTGAATTATTTTCCCATCTGGTCTCTGGTAGGTTGACATGTTGTTCTTGTATTGTTTTGTAATTATAATACATATAGTGCAATTACATAATGTGGATTGACCAGATGATCATTTGGGAAGTGTGTGAAAGGGTTTAGTTTTTCCTGTGGGGAAAATTAAACCCGGACATTTAAATAATAAAAAAAAAAAAAAAATAAAAATGTATATTTAATAAAAAAAAAATAAAAAAAAATAATAATAAAAAAATAATAACAAAAAAAACAAAACAAAAAAAAACAAACAAATAAACAAACAAACAAACAAACAAACAAACAAACAAACAAACAAACAAACAAACAAACAAACAAACAAACAAACAAATAAACAAATAAATATATACATGAAAAGTATTCGCGAAGTGCCAATGCATTTTTAAATTAGTATTTCAATCGCCTATTTATTTATTATTTTTAATTGTTAAACTAACGTTTAAGACAAGATTTTTATGCATAGCACAAAGGGTAAAAATTATTATAAGCAATAATTATCAGCCTGAAACACTCATCCACATTGAAAAAATTTTCCGAGAAAAAATACATGACGCCAACGGGACTTGAACCCGTGCCCTTCTGATTGAAAATATAATATAATATAATAAATATAATAAAAAATATAATAAGTAGTAATTGTTGAATGAAAAACTAGTATATATTGAATCATTTGGCGGGTATAATTGGGAGAGCAGCTGACCGACAATCAGAAGGGCACCGGTTCAAGTCCCGTTGGCGGTCATGTATTTTTTCTCGGAAGATTTTTTCAATGTGGATGAGTGTTTCAGGCTGATAATTATTGCTTATAATAATTGTTGCCTATTTATTTATTTACGTATTTTTATTTTTTGCATAGCGGTTTAACGTTAAGGAATTTAAATCTGTGTGTACATTAGCCAGTGTTGCCAGTATGTATTGATTTCTTATTTATTCTCTGTCAATATCTGGTCTGGCTATCAACCCTGCTGCGGTCGTGCTTGGGAAAACTCCGATTGTGTAAAATTATCGATTTCACTGTGCTAGACCTCTTAAGTTAAGATCAATATTGCGTGCCCAGGTAAACATTGAATAACATATTGACATTAAACTAGCATTCATATTTTTATTTTATTTTTTTATGTATTCAATAATATTATTATTCAATTTATAAAAACAGTTTATTTATAAACAAGTTCTGCCATATAATTATTATTACGCGTGGCAGCTGTTTTGCCTTCCAAAGGTATTATCAAACTGTCATAATCAAACAGGTAATGCCTAAGCTGTCACGCGTAATAATAATTACATAAATAAACTGTTTTTATAAATTGAATAATAATATTATTGAATTTATAAAAGAAATAAAAATTATAACGGAGTTCTACATATTAAATTTAATGATAATAAAAAGAAAAAAGCTTTGATGGAATTTTTTCAATTTTTTCATGGAATTAGCTGAAAAAAATCCATCAAAGCTTTTTTCTTTTTTTATTTAATGATAATAAAAAGAAAAAAAGCTTTGATGGATTTTTTTCAGCTAACCTTGTTTTCATCATATTACCTTCAGGAATTTTCACTGCGTAATAATAATTACACAAATTAACTGTTTTATAGGTAAATTGAATAATAATTATATCAAAAAATTATATAAAAGTTAAAATGGAGTTCTACATATTAAACTAAATAAATTTAAAAAAAAAACAAAACAAAACAAAAAAAGCATTCCTGTTAATTTTTCATCGTCTCTTGTTTTCATCATTTTACCTTGTGTGTGTTCAGGAATTTCATTACCATTTTAACGAAAATCCTTTGTCACTAAAACCAAGCATTTTATTTTCGCGCACTCGCTTACCAGCTAACATAATTACTCTGACTGGCGTGTCGTAAAGGGATTCAAATCGCATCACGTCAAGGGCGTGATATTTTTACGGTGTGATAATCCGGAACCTATTAATCCCTCGAGAGAATCGAAATTAAAAAAAAACATCTCCACCCTTATATCACCCTTGTTTGTTGGAAGTATCGCTTTCCCTCTCAAAGGGCTTTCTAATTTAAGGGCTAGTTAGATCAGAAAATTGAAAGCGCCTGTCACTTCCGATTAAAATTTACTTTGGTATTCGTTCTTATTCCACTCGGCCTGCAATCCTTTACTCATCCCTTTATTCTCACCGCTTTCCTTTGAAGATAATACGTTTTCCAGTACTTTGTTTCTCCACCAAATTAGGCCAAGATTTAGGCGATGAAATCAAGTTAAATGTCTACGCTTTCAAACAACAAGGAATTATTTATGACAGACTTTTGAATGGATGATTTATGTGTTAAGTGTTTTTGTTTTATTATGAAATACTAGAAATGTTAAAGTTAGCATGGTACGAAGTCTAGAAAAAAATAGAAAAATACTAGTAAGGTAGGCATTCATCTACAGATTAAAATATTTCATATGGATTACAAAAAGCTATAACTAGTGCCTATCTGTGTAACTAATAGGCACTCATAAATATATTTTGGGGTAGACAGTTTCTTGCAGATTTGACTTAAAGCCCGGTAGTAAGCATTCAAAAAGAAGAAGAAAGGGATATGTAAGAGGGAGCGCGCTAATATTAAAAAACGATTATAATTAAGCAAAAATAGTGAAAATATTTAATACGTACGACTCTTTTAATCTCTTGAAAAATACAAGTTGCATTTAAAGATATACTGTGAAATTTTTCATAGCTATAACATGTTGAATAAAACAACAAAATGTGTTTTTAATAATTTTCGGAGCATATTTCGTAATTTTTTCTATGGAGGAAATTTCATATAATTACCGTTTCGGTTCAACAAATGTACTGATATTATCTTTAAAAATGCCATTTTTTTGGAACTTAAAAACTAAAAATACTCAAGAGAAATATGTTATAATTCGGTAGAAACGTAGAATGAGGGAGATTAATTTAATGTGTTTAGTTATATGCGTAAGCGCAGTAAAAAGCGCAAGTAAATTAATACGGCAGTTACTCTGATTTAGTGTGTATTTTTGAAGACAAAATAGAATGAGAGGAAAAATGTTTATTTATTTATAAAATAAGTGAAATATATTAAAACATTAACATAAATATATGATACATTAAATCACCATACTAGGCGGCTGCCTGTATCGGGGTGACGAATGGAATATAATTACTTTGTAAAGTCTAGTGTAAACATATGGGTGAAAAATATAAACGTGCTGAAAATTGGAAAAATTGAAGTAGAAAAATTATAATGAAAATTAGAAAAATTATGAAAGAAAGTAGAAAATAGAAAAGGCATGCTTGATGATTAGATCATACACATAATTCTTTCTTCCAGTTTCATATGTATGTATGCATACATGTGTTAATACATGCACACACACATCCATCCACACGTACATATATCTTATATATAAAAATGAATCGCTGATTGTGTTGCTAAACGCATAACTTTCGAACGACTGCACCAAATTTTCGGATAATTTTTTTTTGTGTTCGTTATTATCGGGACATGCCGGCCTCTGTGTTTCCTCCTTCCTACAACATGGGTCTCTTCAAGACCAATGTTCATTCTTTCCTCTCCTCAAAAAGAACCTCCACACAGCATCCCAGATGACATAGACCCTGAGGGAAATTATTTTCCTCAGGGCCTCCTGTGTGGAGTTAATGTAAAAAAAGGACAAGGTTTTTATAAAACTTCAAGTGAGCTCTGGCATTACGAAATATGTATAAAAACATTGCTATTGGTGGCACGCGAGGAAGCGGCTATTGCTATGGAAAGCGGGAGGGAGGGAGAGATGGGGGAGGGGAACCAGGGAGGGCGAGGGGAACCTGGGAGGGGGGAGGGGGGCCTGGGAGGGAGGAGGGGAACTCGGGAGGGGGGTTTGTGGGACGGGAAAAGGGGGGGGGGGAGTGGAGTGTATATATATTTACAATAAATACCTTAAGATGGAGTACGAGAAGTACTGAAGAAATGAAAAATAATATTTCAACAGTGGCGTTAAGGCCACGTTCAGATTTGGATGGACGATAGTTATTAGTATTGCAGAAACCAATACAAGACGTAAAATTAAACTTTCAACCAAGTAATTTTGCAGGTGCATTAAATATGGTTATAATTTAATCGTGCCTCTTATTTATATGATTAAGGAGAGCAAAGAGTGATCTCTTCGTGTTGTTGAGAATATTTAATTTGTCAGTCATGGGATAGCATCCGCCGTGCGTCGCGTCGCTTTGTACAGCAAAGATGCGCTCCGAGAAACCGGCAGAGAGTAATTATTGTGTTCTATAGGGTACATTTGCAGATCCCACGTGTGCATCACGCACGCGTGGCGGGTGTGACTGCATCGGAAGAGGTTTAATAAGGTTCATGTTTTCCTGGAGAGAGATAAATCTGATTAAGCTGAGGTCGTTGCCTGTTTTACGCCCAGTCACAAGATTAAAATTAGCCGTGAAACTAAGATACGTTACTTTAGATTAGTTTCAAAACTATGTTAGAATGGTTTAGGTGCGGGCAGGAACAGAAGTTTTAACCGCGTTTGAAATGTTTATAGGATAGGTTTATTCTCAAAACTATCTAGATATATTGGATAATCGATTAAGAAGGTCTTCATCGAATCACTAAACATGGTTATAATACATCATCTATACGATATAAAAGAGTAATTTACTATTTTAGAATTTTCAGTCAATAGCACCATTTCTTTCGTCATGCTTTGTTGTGCCAGAACATCTGATCTACCATGTGGTATCTTGAACAAGTCGTTAATGGTTTTCTCTGATTTAAGACCGAAAATTTCAATGGGAAAGTTCATCAGTAAAATATGGTGAAGGTTGAGGATATGTTCAAAGGGTATTACATGTATACGATGACGACTTGTTCCACCAGGTAAGGACAAAGGTCGAATCATTTGAAATCAAGGTTCAAATAATGTACCTGCCGGCGAGTTTAAATTTGAACTCCATAATTTACTGAGAGAGTGACGGGATAAATCACGGGATAAATCACAATAATGTACCATGTGGAGAATGAAATATACAAGTAAGGGAAGAATAGAATTAATTTTATTAATTTTACATAAATTTCTTTTAAATTACGAAATATACAAGAAAGGGAAGAATAGAATTAATTTGATTAATTTTACATAAATTTCTTTTAAATTACGAAATATACAAGAAAGGGAAGAACAGACTTAATTTTATAAATTTTATATAAATTTATTTTAAATAACGAAATATACAAAAAAGGGAAGAATAGACTTAATTTTGTTAATTTTATATAAATTTCTTTTAAATACTTTTAAATAACGAAATATACAAGAATGGAAAGAACAGACTTAATTTTATAAATTTTACATTAATTTCTTTTAAATTACGAAATATACAAGAAAGGGAAGAATAGACTTAATTTTATTAATTTTACATAAATTTCTTTTAGATATTAAGTCGATCGTTGTGTTGTTTTAAAAACATTTTTGTGCGTTGTTAAATCTATACACTCGTATATATGTATATTTAAAAATCTCGTGCCACTGTGTTGGTGGTCGCACTCCTCCGAAACGGCTCAAAAAATTTTTTTCGTATTTTTTTTTGGCATTAAAAAACACCTAAAATTCCAACATTTCACTCTCCTACCCCACCCTCCCATTTTTTGATTGCGGCCGTGCCATTTTTTAATCGCGATTTTAATCTTTTAGAACGTAATTATTTATGTTATTTGAATGATTTATAATGCAGAACGTTTCCGGGTCAGCTAGTTCACTATAGAAACTAAAAAGAAAAAATATTATCTTCAACCACTTTATGTAAAAAAATCACCAGCATTCGCAACTATTGAGTTAATAATAAAATATAAAGAACGGCCTAAGTTGCCTTTACGGGCAGAGATAACAATAAAGATAATATTGACTTAAATATTTGTTGAACTCTCTTTTATATTATGTATGGCCGTCGTAAAGTATTTCCTTAGTGATATGTAGAGTAGGGTAACCAACTAACCAAAATGAAAAATTTTTAGTTATAATTCTTCATATTTTTTATTACTACTACGTAAAATATATTAGTCGTTGATTTAAAAATGCTTTATCTATTTAAATCTGAAAGAAGAGCAATTAATTCAAGAGATCGCAAATTGGCGCTACATAAATTGTTATTATTATTATTTACGTCGATAACTAGTGAGTTGTTGCTCGAATCCCTTGACTATGTGCAAGACTGTTGAAAAATGTGTGCCTATTTGACTACTAATTCAAAAGAAAGTACTGCGGGTAATTTGCGGTAATTATTGATCTCTTTGGTATTCAGGGCACATTCAAGGAGTTCAAGGCTCTTTTCAAACGCGCGTACACGATGTTTTGTATTCCGCATGAGGACGGACCGGCTTTTCGGTTCATTGATAAGATACACTGTAAAAACCAACAGGCTGATTCTGTTTATTTTTTCGCTGGTAATAAGTTGGTCTCTGAATGACTCAATGCGCCGTATCTCTGGGGATTTACCTCACGAAGTGTGTTGAAAATATTATGAAAAACTTATTTAATGAAGTGGCCGGATCCTAAAAGATGAATGTATTAATTGTACTGTATTTTTATTTGTTTTCCGTCGCTTTTCTCTGGGAATATTTCGTAGAACACAAATACATAGGGTAGTCCCTGTAGAATCCGTCATTTTTTTATTCTATCTGAAAGAATGTAGTAAAGTCTTGTTGCAAGGTATCTGAAGTGTCGTTGACTAAAAGTATTATAGGTTATGGGAATTTGAAGTAAGTCTTTGTTATTTTTTCGAGTACAGCGAATATTTAAGTGAAGTGCATTGCCACCTCCCCGTGCTATAATACCATACTCAATAGATTGACACACTGCAAAATAAATCATTTTCAAGTGTTGTAAATCGAAGAAAAGTGCGGAAAATCCAGTTTTTTTGTTCAGTGTCTACATAAAAGTATTTAAAGCACTTAGTTTAATGCCACTTTGGGACCACTAAACATGAAATTTTTTTAATAAAAGATGTAATTTTTAAGATAGAGACATAAAATACGAAAAATGTCTACTTATGTTAGGGTCACCCTTGGTCATTTGGCTATTTAGATTGCAGAATGGATTTTTCAAGAAAAATACCAGGAGGGTCAAGAGGAACGGAGCGGCTCTTTAATATGGCTATAGAATACACAGATACAAGAATCAAACACAGCTATAAAATATAACATTATAAAATTTAGTACACTTACATCTCTGTTATCTGTATGTAACCAAACATGTAGCAAATATACAGCTCTGTTGTCTGTATGTAACATATAATACATAGCAAACTTACAACTATGTATCCCGTATCTAAGAATGGCGAGGATACGAATGGGGAGTCAAATAAAAAGTTGCCATAAATGTTAGGCGAATAAAGAATGGATACGTCTTTGGATTTTGTATGGGAAAAGTTGAATTTTATTAGCTTTCGAATTGCTTCACGCGGATGTGTGTGTGTGTAGTGTGTGTAATTTGTATGGAGGCTCTATTCGAGGCGACGCGACGTGGTGCTTTTATTTGAGTAGCAGACAAGCCTAATCAAAAATGAAAACCTGTCAAATAAAACTTTTTTCGTTCAATGCCTTCGTGCGTTTTATAGCAAGCACGTAAACCAATTCAACAGCATGAAATGCAAATACAACTAGGTATAAAATGCAGTAGTTTTGAAACTGTCAACTTCTCGTTTGATACCTATTTTATTATTCACGTGTCTACATAAAACATTTCTATCCAATTTTGTAAAAAAAGTCAGTTTAACTCATCCAAATTTTTTTAGCGATAATCTTTACATGGTTAAAATGAAGTCGCTCCCGCTTTTAAACTACGCAACGGATTTTCATGCGGTTTTCACCAATAGATAGAGTGATTCATGAGAAAGGTTTTTAAGTATATAATTTGTCAAGGTTTTGTGTAAATTGGTTGAAATATATTAAAAAAAGGGAGCGGCTTGGCATGCGGGCGGTGTGGATTTGATGGCGTGGCGTTGTGTTTCGTTAGCCACAGCAACGTATGCCGGGTCTGCTAGTACAGATTATAAAGCACTTCATGTCTTAAATGTTCGATTATCACTAATATCCAACATGATTTTACAATGTTAACTCTTATTACAACTAAAACAAATGTACAAATCATTCGAAGACTTCCGTGGTTGAATGGTTACGATCCTTGGATTCCGATCAAATCCCGACATACGCAAGAAAATTCAATTTCATTAATTAATGTAATTTAACAATTTATTAATTTAAAATAATAAATTATAGTATATTTACTAGTGGAAAATACTCTCACTATCGCCTTGGTGTGAGACCACTCTTTTTCACGTACATCTAAAAACCTCGGAAAGAGGTTTTTATATGTACGGAAAAATTACTTCCGTATCTTTACAATGGAAATAATTGTATTTTGTATAGAAATTACTTACAGGAATAGACGTGATGTGATTTCCCTAAGCGTATTTTCACTACGAGTTTTTATTGTTTTCACTTCGAATTAAGATCGTTTCTAGAGGAATCTTGCGAAGCGTGTTATTTGCGATTTACAGTTCACAAGGAGAACTTAATTCCAAACAATAACAAAATGCGTGCTGCGTGAATGCTGAATTATTGCGAACTCTTCTGGGGGCGGAAAGGACAGAACGGATTGCCATGGAATAAAATGTTCCATTCCCAAATTAACACAAAAATTATTCGCCGAGCGCAGCCAATCATAATTGGCGCTAACAACCACCATTCAGAGTCGAAACGCTGCTGGTTGAAACGGTTTTAACCATGCTTGGTGACCAGGTCTGTATAGTAAGGTACTTCCCCGCCTTCCCCTTTTCACTACCTTCAGCCGTACAACATACCCCAATTTTTTGGGGATGCCAATCTCATTTGGTCCAGATGGACTTGTGCAGCACTAACATCCGTATGTCGCAATAAATCATTACATTTTTCCCTACCTCACCATAGCTCTGAACATGTAGGCAGAGAGGACGAATAACCATACAACGCACTCTATCCTCACTGATAGAAGGAAAACTAACCTTCTGATAAACGACCTTCTTAATGGCCATATCTGTATTCATGACATACATTTGAGTTTTATGTTCCCGACGACTTCACAAGAGCGGGCAGGCACCGAAAGGTCTTTTATTGTTAATTCCGTTCATTCATTTAATAAATTGTCCCCCGACAAAGATATTTTTCTATGGAATGTGAGAAAAATTGAAAATCACATTATAACTTATTTCTACATTAGCTTCACACAAGTGGAAAATAATTTCCCTCAGGGCCTCTGTCACCTTTTTAGGGAAAGAAAGGAGAGGAAGTTCTGGAAAGGAAAAAAAAGGTATGAGATGTGGAATTTGGGAGTTAGTATTTCCAGGAGTGACGGACTTATCATTATATCCCTCCCACTGCGGTGCAAGGCGATGTTCCGAGAGAGTTCTGCTGGAGAGGTCAAAAGATCTCCTTCAACTAGTCTCTCCCTATCCGGCCTGCCAGTTGGTGGGCCGACGCATCCGCCGCTAAGGTCCGGACAAACCTAATCCTACGAACCCGTATTTTATTTAACTGTATATTATGTGTGTTTATTATTGGTTACAATTACTGTAAATGTAGTTACATTTAAAATGAAGAATGAATACACCTAATTATCCGCAGAAAGTTAAAAAAAAAATTGCCGAGCCGAGTCACAGTTTTTTTGGCTGGGCTCGGTGGATTTTGGACTCGCTTATATTTGATGAGTTTCGTCTCGGCGCGGGGCTATTTGGCTCGTTGGCTGTACCGTGTGCCCAATTCTACAATGTCCAAGTACCAATTTTATCTGATTGAAATCAATCCAATCAGTGTATCTATCCATAATATATTAATAAAAATAATTCCACCATCGTTGGGAGATAATTTGTGATTCCAGTAACAATTTTAGAAGTTTCTGAAAAGTATTTGGTTCTCAGAAGGACGATACAAAACAGAGGACAAAGGTTCTTTTTCACCAACTGATTTAGATAGCCTTAAATTGCCTTTTGGAGCTTGGCTACATTTAGTTACTCGTAACTTGGCGCAAATAATCAGGAACGAACGTTACAAGTTCTGATGTGGCAAAGGCCCCATAAATTATTTAGTTGTGTGACTCACTGATACGAAGAACAAAGCCACTTTCCGGTCAGGCATCATTACCATTGTCATCATCTAGTTCATTTACTTGGTCCACTCTTTGCGGTCTTCCTCTTCCGTGGTTTTTCATAGTTATTCGGTTCATTAAAACATGTCCGTTGTTCGGAAAATATTTATTTACTCTTTTATTACAGAAATATAATTTCAACCATATTAACTTATTTTTGCCGGAATGAATTATTTTTCAAAGTGCCATACTCTAAAAAACACTCCCTTTCCAACGAATTTGGGTAAGTATGCGTAAAATTATTTTATACAGAATTATTTGAGAGATTTGCAGACATTGATTAAATTACTACAATTCCTAATAATTTAAGTTTCAAAGCGTCATGAATTTGAATTATTTTCACCCAAAAATATTATTTAAGCTTCGCTAAATTATTCAAAATCTGGACGGAATGGATTTTATTTTATCACCGAGAAAATTATTATCGATGCTTTCGCTTCATTATGATTAAGCTAACTACATAAGAAAATTATTTATCTAACAATAATTTGGAGAAGCACGAGAGAGAAGTTATAAAGGTCATTTTTATTAAAAACTAGTGAGTTCCCGACATGCGTTACAATGCCACTAATAAAGAAGAAGTTGTTTGTCCTTGCGTGTCTTTTCTCATTCGTCCCGTTCCCCTAACGCTTCCCCTTCCCTTTCCATGTCCCCTTCCCCTCGCACATTCCCCCTTCACCTTCCCCGCCTTCCCTCTCCCTTCTCCCTCGAACTCACCTTCCGCGATCCCCTCCCCCCTCCCTCGTTCAATATATTCAGTCCCTATTGCAATTTTTTTTACAAATTTTCTATCACAAACATTCATTTTTCTATATTATAGGAACAAACAATCAAATTTGGTACCCGTGTTATATAGGTTACCTATTTAAAATAAATTTAATTTTTATTAGTGCCAACGTTTTCGATTTTGGTAACATAGGTGAGTACTTCAAATAAATTCATTACTTTAAAGAGTTTCGGAAAATGAATTTTGATTGAGCAATCATTGTTTTTCAAAATGTCATTCTCAAATTGTGACATTTTTGACAGTTTTGTAAGAGTTTTTGTAATGATTAAAAAAACTTTTCAGATGTATTGTGATGTGGTTGTAATAACCCAGAAACCTTCGCGAGGACGTAAAGAAGATAATTTCAAAGTTTCAAAAATTTACTATGCTTAATACAGCAATACATATACATATTATATGCTCACATATGCACACCCAAACAAGCATATTTTGATTTTTATAAATATAGATTCACGCTACTTAATTTTATTCTGGAGCATTGCGTAAAATCAAAATTTATAAAAATTACTTATTTATTTATTAAAGCTCCTGAATACGACGTAATAAAATGTTGCCGTATTGCATCTGCCTGAAGGTGACAAGGAAATACAGAAACAAATTGGCTTTAAAGACATTCATAAGAACGAATTTGGTTTGCCGGTGATTGTAATACACTCCGAGAATTTTCAAGATATTTTTAAAAAGATTTATATCTCCGGCGCGTTAGGACCATGAATGATGTGTGTTTTGAAATGTACCTCGTACGACCTCGTATGTGTTTTGAAATGTGTTTGACCACTGCACAACTAAAAAGAATGCACATAAGGAAAGGAAAAAAAAGGACTCACTGCGGAACCTTGTGGCACTCTGCTATATTGGCTGGGTTTATTCTGCACTTAATAATAATAATAATAATATTTGGATGATTTATATAGCGCCGTTTTTGTGAAAAATCGCCTCAAGGGTCAAATCACCACACTTATGATTATTATAGTCGCCGCGGTATGTGGCCTGTTTGCTCAAACGCTGGTGAAGACTTTCTATGAACTTCTTCAAAAGCATTTTCGTTATTTGTTTTTGGGGTGTTATGCCGTGTTGCGCTACCTCCTTCTTTAGCCAACGTTTCGGACATCGTTGCAGTGTCCATCATCAGGGCAGATCCGGCAGATCCGGTAGATGTGTTAAAATGTGGTAGATGTGTAGATGTTGTTCTAAAGAAGGAGGAAAATTCTTCCAACTCTGCTTTGATTTTCGTGGCCATTGACTTCTTCAAATTAAATTGTTTTGTGACGGCACACAAGGCTGAAAAACGCTAAAATTGTTAAATACCCCAAACTTTTCAAACCTCACGCAGCCTTCTAATTAAAAGCGTTTTTTGTATTTTGTACCTACTGAATACCAAAAGTGAAAAGGTTAAAATTACTGACAGCAAAACAACACATATGTAACACTCAAAGCCCACACTTGGCAATCCTGACAATAGTATCTAGGTCGAGGTTTAATAATTAGAAACTGTAAAACGGAAACCACCAGAAATGGAAAATGAATTGGCAAGTCGTGTGTGAATCTAGAATGCGGACGCGCTGATCCGAGCACTGGGAAAACAAATATTTGCCGGGAAAATATTTGCGATAAAATAATGTCAATGTTTTAACACTTTCGTGCTCGTCCTTAATATTTATGCCTCGAAAGGGGAAAAGGGAGTATTCCCGACTCAAGGGATACGAACTCAATCTTATTCGGAGGCTTTAACTTCGCATGATCCGTCCCGCTGGAAATTTAAAGTTATCATTATAAATTACGGCGGCTCACGTATTAGGAGCAATTTTTCTATCTTTCGATATATCGACCACAAGATAAAAAAATTCTTATATAAATTTGGTTAAGTATTCATCTTTGAAAGATTTTTGAATACAAATGATAATATAAAATACAGCAATCTCAATCATACGGAAATTTTGCGCCTTTTCTTTTTCTTTAGCGTATTTTTGAGATTCAAACAGGAATACCAACTTCTCGCAGCAAGCGGAAATACGAACCCTAATTTGATATAATCAATTTCAGTTATTTACACCAGATGAAACGAACCCTTCTTTAAAAATCGTAAATTTTTATTTCCACCTCCGACCGGTTTCGACCGAACCCTTCCTCCGTTAGAACGAAAGGTAAACTGATATCTGTACCTGTAAGAGTCCTATAACTTTCCTGACGAAGGGAAGGCTCTCCTGAAACATTGGTATTAGATTTAAATTTAGTTGTTTACAACTAACTTTTTCATTAAAATTGATGAAAATAAATTAATGTTTAACACTACCAATAAAATTCAAAATCCAAAAATTTTCAAAATTTCAAAAAATTTTATAATATAATATTTAAATCATAATTATCTTTTTAATTTGATAAAAAACTATGCCAACAAAGTGAATTTACAATAAATCATTAATGAAGAGTTATTTCTCCTTCTCTAATTATGGCTGCTAAATGAAAATTAAATAAAATAATTATGACACCTACAAATACCTGGATAATACCTGTTGTAGTATAAAGTTCAAGTAAACAGCAAAAAAATTACGAATACATTATTCAAGTACCAATATCATAAATATAATTCAAATGTTAATACAGGAATTTTGTTATAAAAATAAGTGCTAACAATGATTAGCATTGCTATAATGTAAAGGTGGGTAGAAAAATCTCATTTAGAAAAAACTATTTTTTTGTAATGGAAATATTATTTGTAATGCAACGTCAATAGTTAAAAAATTTCATCAACATGTCGCATATTTACATCATAAATAAATGTAGTTAGGGTAAGTGAACAGGAGATGGTAAAGAGAAAGAAATGAAATCATACTAGTCACAACGTAGTATGTAAGATGCAAACGCTAGAAATATTTCGATTCTCACCCCTTAAAAATTTAAAATCGAGCATCTTAGTAGCGCCAAAGTGGTTTTTATTTATTTTGTGCATAATTTTATAAGAGTGATAAAAGAAAGATCATACAAAATGTCAAAAATAATCTTAACCATAAAGGGGTATTTTTTTAAAAATTGTATTTTATATTACTTCATAGTTAAGTCATGAAAAAATATTTTTTAGTAGTTTACGCTTCTATTTTTTGTTACGAAAATAATAATTTTATTGTAATTACTTAACATTTTTATTCAAAATACTTAACACCAAATTTTACTGTTGCGAACTCCTGCAACTCATAAACTTACGAATACCGACAGTAACTACACGACAAAATACACTATTCTACTGTAGCATTCATAAGCGGAACTATATTGCCCACTCTCGATACAACGATTTCACACTATGGAAAATCAGTACTTAGGTGATGTTGACATATTTAACATAGACTTGGCGAATTTTGTTGATCTTGTAAAAAACTTATTCCAAAACTATTCCTAAACATACCTGTATTTTATAAACCTATGAAATCTCTGTATTTTTGCATTTTTATGACTTGTCTGCTTTTTTATCTAATTTCATTTTTATTATTTCTTTATCCGTTTAAAAATCATCTGTTATGAATTAATTGTACGTACTACCAAACACGTAAAATCCCTTTGGGCGTTAAATAAATACATAAAAATAAAATAAATAAATACAAACGAAAGGTAGTAAAAGCTTCAATTTATCTGAAGTATATTTTTTGATGTACATAATGTAAACCGATTCGTAGTAAAGATTAATCTTAATAGGATTTCATGTATAGGTTCGTGTTCTAATAATAATAATATGTATATTTTATTTTAACTTTATGAGTAAAACCTCAAATTGTAATATTTAAATAAATGAAGACAATATAAACGAAACTCAATCGAAAATCTGGAAACAGAAAAATCAGAAAAACATATTGACACCTCTGGGACCGGAAAGCGAGAGGTCCTGGGTTCGAGTCCCAGAGGTGTCAATATGTTTTTCTGATTTTTCTGTTTCCAGATTTTCGATTGAGTTTCGTTTATATTGTCTTCATTTATTTAAAAATTAAATGTATCTTTACTACGAATTCAAGTCCCGTTGGCGGCAAGTATCTTTTCTCAGAAGGTTTTTCAATGTAATTGAGTGTTTCAGGCTGACAATTATTGCTTATAATAATTGTTATCTTTATCCATTTGAATCTGTGTATAGTTTTTGAAGGGTTGTTTCTCTCTTTGGCTAATCTGATGCTGTCTTTAATAATAATTCTGGAATAAAACATCGTATATTTTTAAAATAGTATATTGTAATACAGCTGTTGAAATAGCTTAATAAAATAAAATTACCATCTAAACCTAAACATAGCTTCAGTTTCTCTTCGCAATATTGCTGAAATACAAAAACTTTATCCAAACACAAACTCTTTCCCTATGCTCATATTATGGGTCATAAATTGCAGGATTTACACGATATAGTTTTTGCGGAACAAAACCAAAAATTCTCAAAGTATCCCCGGTTCACACAATCCGCACAGTTCACACATTCCACCCGTTTCTCACAATCCACCGTCCACCCGGTTCATGGAATCCCCACACCAGCAGCACTGTTATTAGCACCCTGCGCGAGGAATTGCACTAGGTATACGGTACACATATGAAATAATAATACAATCTAAATTAAAATGAATCTCTTGACTTTATATAATGGCTTTAATATTTAACTTCCATGGAAGATAATAATAATATGTAAATTCCAAGGCAATGTGTATTATTTCCAGTGCTGGATCTACCGTGGGTACAGATTGAACTTGTAACCAGGGTGGAATATTGTTCGGTTACAAGGCGCTTGGAATTCTTAGATTTTGCTCAGAATGAGAGCAAAAATTGGTTAGTAGAAAACGTAAATCTTCTAATACTTCGAATAGATTCTTGTGCAAAAAAATATTCGCGCAAAAACTTAATAATATTGTACGAAAAACTACCTACACCATACAAGTATAAAACTGCAAGCTTTTAATGATAAAGAAGATGAGAAAGATGAGCATGATGAGATGAGCACAAGATGAGCATGCCCACATCACCGGACAGCAGCTACCTATGAAGCGTCCGGCGCCGCGCCCTATTATACAGTCTATGGTCTATGGGATAGACGAAATTTCCCTCGCAATACATGTAAACCAACCGGTTTCAGTTACGCCTGAACCTTCCTCAGGGTTTCATAAAAAATATTTCTTCTGGCTTCTAGATTACCTACCTATGTTGACGACGATATATGTAATTCATTGAAATAGGATGGATAAGTTGTTGTTCCCTCTCACTCTTCTATGTTTCCTATGCACTGTTATTCAGTAATCTTTTTAGAATGTTTTTCTGTAACCCCGAGGAAGGTTCAAATGGAACGGAAAGTATTAAGTTATATATGTACTCAATATGATGGTATCCAAACAGAGTTGTTTTATTCTACTTAAAATTACGAATACCCGCAAACTGATTGCTACATGCCAAATGCTAATTATTATTAAATTAATGTCATTTATTTTTGTTTAATTAAAATGATGCCGCAAAGTAATTGTACAATTGTTGAAGAAATAATATTTTTGAATTTGATCTCACTAGAAAGATGTAATAATGGTTTCTGATGCTATTTATACTTTTTTACGATGGCAGTCCTACCCAGATTATTTATCTGAAAGCTATCGCCATCAAGGGACTTTTAATTCTTCAAAAGGCGACGTTAATTTCTATTAATGTTTTGGAAAATGTTTTTGATCTGAAAAGGCATTGGCTCATAGAATTCAAACGTTTCCAGCACAAAGATCAAATCTAATTAGATCCACTAAAAATTATTAATGAATTCAAATGCTTTGAACCTTTTGAATTGGTAAATGAATTTTGCCGAATTTATTTATTTGATTTGCTCTTATTATTTTGACAACCGATTAAAAAATAATTCCCTTTCATGCTAAGTTTCTTGATTCTAAAGATTTTTTTCTAGTTCTGCGGTATGTTTGCTGTGATGTTTCTCTTTTCTACTCTCTTATATTTGTCTGTATTTTATTTACTCCTGGGCACTTGGCACCAGTCGTAATATTCTTCTTTTCTCTTGGCTCTGATCGATATTTAAATTCTTAAGGCTTTGCATATGTGTGGTGGGGATGGAAAATTCCTCCCCTACGTCACACAAGCCCTTATAAATTTGGACCCTTATTTCATCTGATAACTACAGAAAGCTACTTAAAGCTCCCTTGTACTACATACCTCTAGCGATATATGTACTTAACTAATAAATACGTTATTTACGACTTTGAACGTAGATATTCTCGTATTTAGGTTGTAATTAAACTCCATCAAACGTTGTGTAATTTTTTTGATTTATGATATAGGACTTTAATTACTTTAAATTTTGTGGTAACCCTCTTGATTCTAAACAGAGTGTTGAATTTCAAACTGTATTGGTCTCTCTCTTGCAAATTTAACCTTAAGTAATTTCTCTAAATGAACTAACTTCCCTTTGACGTTTATTATGATTCCCTACATCCTAATGAATTCATGAATAAGCAATACTAATCGAAACTACACATGACTAATTGAACAGATAATTAAATATAACTCAAATGGTTAAATGTTAGTAAATTTGATTATGATTGTATCTCGTATCTGCTGGGCGCCCCTCCGTTTAGATTCAGCTGCTATAAGGTACATATAAAGATGGATTTAGTAGGTTAGTGTAATTAGTTAATTGCATATTTGACGAACTCAGAATAACCCTTTTTCTGGCAAAATTTGGCTCCTGCCTCCATCAAGTAAGCAGGGTGATCAGGAGTCCTCCCAAAATTCGCACAGTCTTTTGGCACGGTTCAATTGATTGATACCTAAGTTATCGCGTCCCAATGAACCTTCCTTCGCCATCATGCACTGCCTTCAGGTCTTCCCCCGAGCCCAGATACCTCCAAATTCCTACTCCTCCAAAGTTTACTATTTACTTAGGGCGAACCGGTTTCGTCCTATATGCAATCATATACTCACGGGTTTGTGTGGAGTTACGGGTCGTGAATCCTCCCTCCACGTTCAAGAAATGAGACGAGAGTGACCCGACAGGCCTAAAGCACTAATTGTAAGTGAGTTCGTTTCATTCAATGAACAGTACATAAAAAGATATATATGTAAACATACGTTTTGGGAAGGTTTATAACTCGCAATACGAAACTACTTGCAACGCATCCCGAGCTCGGATCTCGCCCATCGGATTCTGCACAATCCTCAGATTGATACCGAATATATACGTAAGAATAGTGTGAAATATAAATATATACTAGTACAATAAGATCTTATCTGGCGATGTGTTCTGGAGATTCGCCATAACTCCAAGCTTTTGTTTGGTTTTGTTGACGGTTTTGTTTGAGAGATCCGCCATCTCTATGGTTTGATTAATGGTCCTTGTTACAGAAGCGAACACTGCCTTCTGTTGGTTGAACTGTATTTTTTTTTTCTTTTCTTTCCCTCCCCTCCAATGTTCAACTTTTGATAAATTCTTGCTATCCCGTGATTCTCAATTGAATCATGTAAATCCTCATTACCCCTTATTAAGCTATCCCGTGATTTTTCAACTGCTTCATCTAAGCCTTCATTACCCCTTATTAAGCTATCCCGTGATTTATCAAATGTTTCATCTAAGCCTTCAATACACCTTTTTGAACTATCCCGTGATTTATCAAATGTTTCATGTAAATCTTCAATACACCCTTTTTTGAACTATCCCGTGATTTATCAAATGTTTCATGTAAATCTTCAATACACCCCTTTTTGATCTGCTATAATAAATCTGTTAATTTTCAATTGCTTAGGTCTGTAGATACCTCTTTACGTTCAAATTAAAAATAGTGTTTAATTTTTTTTTTTCTTTTGTTCCTAATAATTGCGCAATATAATAATTTTATCCCGTTCCTAGAAGCTAATACCTAAGTACGATATCCACTAATCAAGGTCATTTTTTTTTTTCTTTTTTCTGTATTCGAACTAGTGTCCCAGTGACCGATTTATTTTGTAAACAATTTGAGCTTTGTAAACATTCTCGACGGCATCGTGACCTAGATTCAAGCGTATGAGGTATGTTTACTTTAGACATTCCGGAGACGTGTGAGATGACTCTAAAATTTTTCTTTGTTTGATAATGATGTACTTAGCGCAATTGTCTAGTCTGATACCCGATTACGTATACATATTTATTCATTTATATATACTTTGTCTCAGTAAATAATTTATAATATGGATATGTACATACATAAATTTTATGATTGAAATAATTTCTAATATCATAACTTATTTCAAATGCTCTGGATTTTCTGAAATTATATTATTACATACATAACATTAAATATAAAATATTGATTTGTAAATTTATCACACATAACTACTTTTAATAGTTATTGGTGAATTCAGAGGTAGGAATCGATACCCTTTTCCTCTTTTTATATAAGTGTTTTTCTTTTTTTTTTTTTTTTGATTATAATTTTTCTTGGGAACAAAATTACATATATATATGTTTATATACTTACATATATAAATATATAAAATATACTTATTATACTTATAATATTTTAATATAGTTACATATCACATATTAAGCGAGTAATATCTTGGTCAAATAATTAATCCAAATACCAATGTTTGCTCCATTCCGCTTTCTCCTTGGAATCTGTAAAATTTTATAACGGAAAAGACTTACCCCTACCAAGGTTTTTTCCGACCGGGAAATACACGGTAACCTTGCTGCAATTTTCCTAAATTAATTTTATTTTCCTAAATTGAATTAAATCTTTTTGACTTCAATTTTTTTTTTTTTCATTTAATCTAATTAATTAAAATGATGTATGAACTCTATCGTTCTAAACTGTATTTTATCTCAAAACTCGTTGGTTAGATAACACTTTAAATGATAGTTACTTCACGATTAATTTAGAGGTGGTAAATTGTTGTTAAATTAAATTTTTATCCCTCCGAAATTTTATGTATTAATAAAATATTATTTTGTTTTATTATTATTATTTAAGATAATTAATTTAAATATTTATTATTTGTTAGAACACTTTCACTTAGATTGAACACACGTATTTAATTATAACTTCGTCACGCTAAATTATCACATCACTTCAGTTATTTATTGCACTAATATTAAACGCGAAATTTCTAAGTTTAAAAATACGATATTAAGTGATTATAAAATCCGAATTTCCCACTAAAACAAATTGTATTTATCACGAGCACTTTTATTTTTCACAAGTAATTAATGCGTTGGCTTTAATTTTTATTTTTTCACTGATTCTAACTGCAAAGTATTTTTTCCTGTATATCACTGACTAGAATGTGAAATTTTTCTAAGTATCAAAATAATTATCACTTAGAATTTTTCCACTTTAAGTCACCCACCGTTTCGTCACGTTCCGCGAAGTTACAACCTTTTCGACCACGACGTAGACTGTCCTCAACTGGCATTTGTCTAGACTTTTATACCCCTCTCAGGTCCAAAAGATCGTATCTGAATCTCCTATAATAAACCAATCTAATTACTATCAACTCGTAATTTCTTGAAACCTCTCCATTATTGTCGAATGTGGTCTCTTAGTACCTTCCGCGTCTGATACTTTCAATTCTGTCTCGTACTCTCATACTTACAAGATCCGGATTTAGTAAGATCCATGTTTAATGGCCCAACTTCCTTTGTCCTGGTGTTCATACAAAATTAGCTTGAATTTAATAATTTTAAAGTTCTATTTTCATCTATTCCGTAACATGTCCGTGCGTACGGCATCTACCATATGTTCCAAATCTGTCCCCAAATTCGCCTATCAGAGATATCTTCATGTCGAAGCCTTTCTCGCAAATTGTTCATTTTTATTTTATTATTTTTCCTCGAGTTTTTCTGTATTCTATATGAACCTTTCCATTTAAAACCGAATTTTCTCTATTTACGTCGTATATTTGAATTTTCCATTTTTTCTCGAATTTTCTTTTATTCACGACACTCTTTCCATGAATTTCCTTATTTATCCTTACGTTATTGTTCATATCTCTATAGGTTTTTATATTTCAAGCCGTATTTATTTTATTCACTGTTAATCTAAGATTTCCTTTGTTTTTCTCTGTCGTATCTCCTTTCCCCTCACTTCCCCGTACTTCCCTGATATAACCATATCATTTTTTTGACGTTTGCTGCCTCTTGGAAAATTTCATTTTCTATTTGTTATTAATAAATATATCATTTTTAACATCTTTATAGGAGATACCCCCACTTCGGCCCTTAAATTCCTGTCATTTTTATTGCTTCATAGAGATCGCCTCCCAAATTTTGTCCCGTTCTTACGCAAAATCCCATAAACCATATGCCTTGACAGTTGTATACATTAGTTCCTGTACCCACCTGGCAATAAATCCTTTTTTATTTCAGTGTCGTTAACTTTTACGAGAATTCTTTAATGTAAATATTTCATAAGACCCATGATAATTTTTATAGCTCTTTTAACGACTAATTGCCCTTATATAAACAATTTTCATGTTCGAATATTCCTTGTTTATCACAACAAAATACATCTGGGATCGACAACCCTTGTAATGCCTCATTTTTTTTTCTGCAATCGCGTACTATGTTACTCTATAAACTCCATTTTAATTACGTAAAATGACTCCTTTTCCTGAGTTTTTCTATCGCAATGTTTTCAGCATTTTCCACTCCCCTCCGTACTGCACTCTATTTCTTCTCTAACACTTGTTACTGCTCTAGACATCTGAAATATACCCTCGCCTATTCTTTAAAACTCTCATTTTTTTTTTTGACGTTTCCTCCCTAAATCTTTCATCGTAATATCCTAGCTCCGTCTAGAATTGATAACAATAATTTTCCATTGTTTTTTCAACATTTCCATTTCCTTTAGCACGTTTTCCCTCGAATCGATCATCTCCGGTCGTCACAAACAATCGTATTATAGATGAAATCTCCCTAACACCTTACAACACGTTTTCGTCACTCGCTATGCAATTTTTCACTTAAACTTTTACATCGTTGTTTACGTGTATCCTTTTTTCCGCACCTGATATGCTTTAATGCGTTCGAGAATTAGGGTTTCTGATCCCTGGAACGTACCGGTTAATCATAACATTTCTTGGGGTCATCGTTCTTTTGTCCCTGAACAGATTATTTCTTCCCATGGAGTTTATTCACCTCTCGGTTTGGTGGGAACGTCAAACTCATTAATCACATTACTAATTGCCAAGTCCAAAGGTCGTTCCTTTGTTCTAAAAATGGGCTCGGCCCTCTTCTTGTTGATAGGCTAACTCGGTTTTTAATCGTTTTTGCTGTAATTCAATTGGCTGTCAATATATCACGGCCTAAAGCATACTGGGGAGTCCCTGTCTTTGATTATTTGTTGATACCATCTGTGATTTTTTTATCAATACTCGTCTCACTTTGTCTAATTATAGATCCCTACCGTAAATATGAATTCACTTTACTCTAATCCGATAGATGTCGTAGACGTGTCCGTTTTATAAGTAATTGATATTTTCTTTTTAAATTAAAGTGGGAAGCTACGATATTTCCTAATTTTCACTGTTGATCAATGCAATTCATCACAGTTCCCTCCTCTGAACTCAATTTGCTGTGGCTAACGTTGTATTTTATTTTAATGTCCTCTTCTTTTTTTTTTTTTTTTTTTTTTTTTTTTTTTTTTTTTTTTTTTTTTTTTTTCGTTAGACACCGAAATTGTGTTCAAATTTAGACTAGCTATCTTCCCCTCCTCATTTGGTTATCCCCTATCTCTACTCCGTGTCATATTACTTCCTATCTCCCCCTCCTCATTTTGTTATCCCCTATCTTTTTTCCGTATCCTATTACTTCCTATCTCCCCCTCCTCATTCTGTTATCCCCTATCTCTTTTCCGTATCCTATTACTTCCTATCTCCCCCTCCTCATTCTGTTATCCCCTATCTCTTTTCCGTATCCTATTACTTCCTATCTCCCCCTCCTCATTCTGTTCGGATTGTTAACAATCTTGAATTTGAATCTCATTGTATTCTTTATTTTCTTTTCGCGTAGATTTTACTTTATGAAATTTTCTTTAATTTTGATAGATTCAAAATTAATTTCTTTTTGCTGGAACACGCCCCTCGACTCGCGTGTTTTGGTGGTCCCCAACCAAATTGGACTAAGACCTCCCTTACAATGATTTAAGTAAAGATTGTTTACAATCTCGCGGCCTTTCGAACAACTGAAAAGCGGGTGGTCTCTTGGTGTGCAATTAATTGTTTTTTGTTTTGTAAGTATGAATATTTTTTGTGAAATGTGTGTTTTCGCACGACCTCACCCAATCCGACAATCAGTGGTATACATGTTTCATATAAATTTTCCAGCATTTTTTTTTTTTTCTTTATTTATTTAAACTTTATTTTATAATTCTTAATTTCTAATTGTAATTTCTTAATTCATCCAAAGTTGTTCTAGCCTAAGTGTTGTCCACTCTAATATTTAAAATTTTATAAATGTTCTTTATTATCCTCAAATTGGTTCAGCGTTCCTTTTTTCCTTTTTTTTTTTTTTCGAAATCTAAAATATTTATACCTTAATTCAAATGTTACCTTTTTATCTCTATACTTAATGTCTACCCTATATCTATAGATAAACTTTCTTATTTCAATATTTCAAAAAAAATTCCTAAGCATTGTTTATTTTTCAAAATGTCCCTTTTGTGTGCCATATAATATCTCTAATTCTCTCCTTTTGAGTGTTCTTACTTATCTAACTTTTTTTTTTTTTTTTTCTCTCACTAACACATAAAAAAAAAAAAAAGTCAATTTTTTTTTTTTTCAACTAGAAAATCAAAATTAACGAATTTATTTGCCTTACCCTATTTCAATAATTGAATATGATTGTCGCTTATTAAGAACTTGTCCACTCACCCTCAAAGACTTGACGACGATCCGCCCCTCGCAAGCAATCTGATAATCTAATATTTTAGTAATTTTCTTTCTTCCCCCTCCCCAATTATAATGTACCCTAACATAATTTTATTTGTATTTCTCAATCGTTTATTTATTTATTAACATTTACAAATATTTGTAAACTTCGCACTCTATCCGTTGATTTCCACTAACTGTAAACCTGATTTTTGTTTCTTATTACTTGTGTAATATCTAGCTAAATGTAAAGCGCTATAATCTCCTTTTATCTCCCGAGTTGGCTGCGACCACTAGCTCCTTCCCGGCTGTAGTTATTGTAGAATTTTCTTTTGGTGAACTGTTAACATCGGTGCACTTGCTGCAACTAGCGTTTTCGCCCACACTTTCAATTGCGTGTATCCTCCTTTTTATGGCGCGGTAACGGTCACGGTATTTGTCCTTCTTGCTGGATTCCTCCCCACTCCTCTTCTTCATGTTCCGTTCTTCTGGTGTACATACCATTGTATCTAGTTTTCGTAGAAACTCAGCGGCGACAATCTCATCTCCTGATTGCCCCGAAAACCATAGCGATTGAATTTCCTTCGGATAATGTCTCATAATCTCGTCAACTATGCCCAACGGTGTGTCAGTAATCTTTAAAGCCTTCGCTAGCTCCCAATAGTTTGCGAAATGAGTAAGCATGGATATATTTTTCTTGGCATCATATACCCCTTCTGCAAGACGACGGCGAACTTCATTTTTCTTTATGTCTCCCCAATAGGTAGCTAAAAAATCTCGTTCGAAATCTAACATAGTCTCCCATCGTTTATTGTACAATTTTGCCCACGATTTAGCTTCCCCTTTCAAATTTTCCCGTACGACGACTAATGGATCCGTTCGTTTCACTTTTCTAGTGTATTCTTTTAAATCTTCTAGGAAACTAATGGGATTTTGATTTCCACCGGAGAATGATGGTCGTTCCTGCTGTGGTAACATTTCCACTACTTGGAGAACGCTTTTCGGCGCACTATCCTCTCCTATCACCGCCACTGTTGCTGGGCTTTCCAATTGTTTCTCGAGTTCTTGCATCTTATTGACGAGCGGTGCCAAAGCTGCCTGAATTATTGTAGTTATATCTCCTATGTTTATTGTTGAAGTCTCGGTTGTGACATTTTCCCCGATTGCTGTCACTAAAGCCTGGGCTCGCCTACTTGTTCCACGTTTCCCAACCATTTTCTTTATTTTCCGAGTGTCGTCCGGTTAATGTTTATATTTTATCTTATTAAGCGACAACCTTATAATCTCTATTTTAGTTTCCTAAATTACCTTATGTAAATTATGTTGCCTTCCTTATTCTATTTATTTACTTATTTTATTTTTTTTTTTCAATTTTCTCGTTTTTCTATATTTTTTATTTTATTTTTTTATTTTTCCTTTTACTTCGTTAACTTTTCTTGTTCCTTTTCCTCGGGTTTTTCCTGTAACATATCATGTGTGAGTCTCTCTTCACACTCTCGCTCATTTTCGCCCTGTTCCTCCGATTTTGTGTCGGTCTCCCCCTCTGGCTGAACGACTTCTATCATATCCTCGACTCGTAACTTAGACCTCTTTGAACGTCTAAATATCTCCCGTAATTCATCTCCCGACGGTATTTCTTTAGCTTCTAATTCCGTCGCATCCACTTTCCTTTTTTCCGCCATTTTCTGTTTAAAATTTTTAATGAATTTAACTCAATACCAACTATTTATTATAAATATACCTATATATATTTATAATTTATTTTTTTTTTTTTTTTTATTTTTTTTTTTTTATTTATTTATTTATTTATTTTTTTTTTTTTGGAACCTGTCCCCCTATAAAACACAATATTTTTAATTATTTATATTTGTTTGCATGATGATTGTAACCCAAATTAGATCAACTCTACCATCACTCTTCATTTCAAATGAATGTAGGTAATTGCAAAAAAAACGGAATGAATATTGTTACTCCAATGTTAATGAATATCCCGTGATTTTCGTTCAACCAATAATTACTCATTGTTTAGAATGCCAACCATTCCTTCAAGTTCCGCAATACCTACGATATTTTCGCAAAATCTATTTAGAGTTCGCAATACCTATCTTGATGTTATTTCGTCAAATCCCCTCCTTTTTTGGTCCGAATGATCAAATGTTCCCTTAAATAGGTATATACCTATAAAACATTCGCCTGTGATATTAAAGTTCTCAACTCGACACTATCCCCAATCAAATATTTTATGTTATTTTTATTTTATGTTCCTTATCTTTTATGTTATGACCTTTTATGTGATAATCCTCACATACAAACCCACAACATTAACTATAAACAAAGGGTCACTTTATGTAGGTAAGTTCCCCCGTTTTTATCTGTAAAGTCTGTTTATTTTTTCCGTAACCGAGTGTTGATATCATTTTCGAGTTTGTTTATTCTACAATCTCTTAAAGCGATGCGCGTTACCCCCGATGTCGCCTACTTCAAAATTTTTCGATGCTTTGTTATCACTTTCGATGCTTAGGTTATCAATCTTTCGATGCTTACAAACACCGCGGTATCTCGTATCAGATTGTTTACATTACGATCATTAACATTCTGGATTCAGGAATGTCAATACCATTATTCTGTCAATTTATGGCCCGCCTTGAATAAACTGTTTACGCTTGTATCTGACCTACATTCTTTGTTATGATATTTATAATCTCATAAGCAATCAACAAATTCATGGTCACTTGATTTAACTTTATATCGACACTTTTATAAATTATTTTAAAACATGTAGAGTTTATTCGTTAACACTTTTTTTTATATTTAAATGTATTGTTTATATATTTATTTTCGTATATTTATTTATTTATTTATATATTTTTTTCGTGTTTATTTAACGGCGCACTGTTCTGATTTTTATTTTATTTTTATTATCACTTCATTTAACATAACGTCCTACTTATTATTATTATTATTTTTTTTTTCTTCACTTTTTTTTTTTTTTTGCAATAGATTGACCAATAAAAGTTTTTTTTTTTTTTTTTTTTTTTTTCTAAAACAACTTGTAAAACTCTGATCTCCTGTCACGGCTGTGCAGTTGTGATGTTTCTCTTTTCTACTCTCTTATATTTGTCTGTATTTTATTTACTCCTGGGCACTTGGCACCAGTCGTAATATTCTTCTTTTCTCTTGGCTCTGATCGATATTTAAATTCTTAAGGCTTTGCATATGTGTGGTGGGGATGGAAAATTCCTCCCCTACGTCACACAAGCCCTTATAAATTTGGACCCTTATTTCATCTGATAACTACAGAAAGCTACTTAAAGCTCCCTTGTACTACATACCTCTAGCGATATATGTACTTAACTAATAAATACGTTATTTACGACTTTGAACGTAGATATTCTCGTATTTAGGTTGTAATTAAACTCCATCAAACGTTGTGTAATTTTTTTGATTTATGATATAGGACTTTAATTACTTTAAATTTTGTGGTAACCCTCTTGATTCTAAACAGAGTGTTGAATTTCAAACTGTATTGGTCTCTCTCTTGCAAATTTAACCTTAAGTAATTTCTCTAAATGAACTAACTTCCCTTTGACGTTTATTATGATTCCCTACATCCTAATGAATTCATGAATAAGCAATACTAATCGAAACTACACATGACTAATTGAACAGATAATTAAATATAACTCAAATGGTTAAATGTTAGTAAATTTGATTATGATTGTATCTCGTATCTGCTGGGCGCCCCTCCGTTTAGATTCAGCTGCTATAAGGTACATATAAAGATGGATTTAGTAGGTTAGTGTAATTAGTTAATTGCATATTTGACGAACTCAGAATAACCCTTTTTCTGGCAAAATTTGGCTCCTGCCTCCATCAAGTAAGCAGGGTGATCAGGAGTCCTCCCAAAATTCGCACAGTCTTTTGGCACGGTTCAATTGATTGATACCTAAGTTATCGCGTCCCAATGAACCTTCCTTCGCCATCATGCACTGCCTTCAGGTCTTCCCCCGAGCCCAGATACCTCCAAATTCCTACTCCTCCAAAGTTTACTATTTACTTAGGGCGAACCGGTTTCGTCCTATATGCAATCATATACTCACGGGTTTGTGTGGAGTTACGGGTCGTGAATCCTCCCTCCACGTTCAAGAAATGAGACGAGAGTGACCCGACAGGCCTAAAGCACTAATTGTAAGTGAGTTCGTTTCATTCAATGAACAGTACATAAAAAGATATATATGTAAACATACGTTTTGGGAAGGTTTATAACTCGCAATACGAAACTACTTGCAACGCATCCCGAGCTCGGATCTCGCCCATCGGATTCTGCACAATCCTCAGATTGATACCGAATATATACGTAAGAATAGTGTGAAATATAAATATATACTAGTACAATAAGATCTTATCTGGCGATGTGTTCTGGAGATTCGCCATAACTCCAAGCTTTTGTTTGGTTTTGTTGACGGTTTTGTTTGAGAGATCCGCCATCTCTATGGTTTGATTAATGGTCCTTGTTACAGAAGCGAACACTGCCTTCTGTTGGTTGAACTGTATTTTTTTTTTCTTTTCTTTCCCTCCCCTCCAATGTTCAACTTTTGATAAATTCTTGCTATCCCGTGATTCTCAATTGAATCATGTAAATCCTCATTACCCCTTATTAAGCTATCCCGTGATTTTTCAACTGCTTCATCTAAGCCTTCATTACCCCTTATTAAGCTATCCCGTGATTTATCAAATGTTTCATCTAAGCCTTCAATACACCTTTTTGAACTATCCCGTGATTTATCAAATGTTTCATGTAAATCTTCAATACACCCTTTTTTGAACTATCCCGTGATTTATCAAATGTTTCATGTAAATCTTCAATACACCCCTTTTTGATCTGCTATAATAAATCTGTTAATTTTCAATTGCTTAGGTCTGTAGATACCTCTTTACGTTCAAATTAAAAATAGTGTTTAATTTTTTTTTTTCTTTTGTTCCTAATAATTGCGCAATATAATAATTTTATCCCGTTCCTAGAAGCTAATACCTAAGTACGATATCCACTAATCAAGGTCATTTTTTTTTTCTTTTTTCTGTATTCGAACTAGTGTCCCAGTGACCGATTTATTTTGTAAACAATTTGAGCTTTGTAAACATTCTCGACGGCATCGTGACCTAGATTCAAGCGTATGAGGTATGTTTACTTTAGACATTCCGGAGACGTGTGAGATGACTCTAAAATTTTTCTTTGTTTGATAATGATGTACTTAGCGCAATTGTCTAGTCTGATACCCGATTACGTATACATATTTATTCATTTATATATACTTTGTCTCAGTAAATAATTTATAATATGGATATGTACATACATAAATTTTATGATTGAAATAATTTCTAATATCATAACTTATTTCAAATGCTCTGGATTTTCTGAAATTATATTATTACATACATAACATTAAATATAAAATATTGATTTGTAAATTTATCACACATAACTACTTTTAATAGTTATTGGTGAATTCAGAGGTAGGAATCGATACCCTTTTCCTCTTTTTATATAAGTGTTTTTCTTTTTTTTTTTTTTTTGATTATAATTTTTCTTGGGAACAAAATTACATATATATATGTTTATATACTTACATATATAAATATATAAAATATACTTATTATACTTATAATATTTTAATATAGTTACATATCACATATTAAGCGAGTAATATCTTGGTCAAATAATTAATCCAAATACCAATGTTTGCTCCATTCCGCTTTCTCCTTGGAATCTGTAAAATTTTATAACGGAAAAGACTTACCCCTACCAAGGTTTTTTCCGACCGGGAAATACACGGTAACCTTGCTGCAATTTTCCTAAATTAATTTTATTTTCCTAAATTGAATTAAATCTTTTTGACTTCAATTTTTTTTTTTTTCATTTAATCTAATTAATTAAAATGATGTATGAACTCTATCGTTCTAAACTGTATTTTATCTCAAAACTCGTTGGTTAGATAACACTTTAAATGATAGTTACTTCACGATTAATTTAGAGGTGGTAAATTGTTGTTAAATTAAATTTTTATCCCTCCGAAATTTTATGTATTAATAAAATATTATTTTGTTTTATTATTATTATTTAAGATAATTAATTTAAATATTTATTATTTGTTAGAACACTTTCACTTAGATTGAACACACGTATTTAATTATAACTTCGTCACGCTAAATTATCACATCACTTCAGTTATTTATTGCACTAATATTAAACGCGAAATTTCTAAGTTTAAAAATACGATATTAAGTGATTATAAAATCCGAATTTCCCACTAAAACAAATTGTATTTATCACGAGCACTTTTATTTTTCACAAGTAATTAATGCGTTGGCTTTAATTTTTATTTTTTCACTGATTCTAACTGCAAAGTATTTTTTCCTGTATATCACTGACTAGAATGTGAAATTTTTCTAAGTATCAAAATAATTATCACTTAGAATTTTTCCACTTTAAGTCACCCACCGTTTCGTCACGTTCCGCGAAGTTACAACCTTTTCGACCACGACGTAGACTGTCCTCAACTGGCATTTGTCTAGACTTTTATACCCCTCTCAGGTCCAAAAGATCGTATCTGAATCTCCTATAATAAACCAATCTAATTACTATCAACTCGTAATTTCTTGAAACCTCTCCATTATTGTCGAATGTGGTCTCTTAGTACCTTCCGCGTCTGATACTTTCAATTCTGTCTCGTACTCTCATACTTACAAGATCCGGATTTAGTAAGATCCATGTTTAATGGCCCAACTTCCTTTGTCCTGGTGTTCATACAAAATTAGCTTGAATTTAATAATTTTAAAGTTCTATTTTCATCTATTCCGTAACATGTCCGTGCGTACGGCATCTACCATATGTTCCAAATCTGTCCCCAAATTCGCCTATCAGAGATATCTTCATGTCGAAGCCTTTCTCGCAAATTGTTCATTTTTATTTTATTATTTTTCCTCGAGTTTTTCTGTATTCTATATGAACCTTTCCATTTAAAACCGAATTTTCTCTATTTACGTCGTATATTTGAATTTTCCATTTTTTCTCGAATTTTCTTTTATTCACGACACTCTTTCCATGAATTTCCTTATTTATCCTTACGTTATTGTTCATATCTCTATAGGTTTTTATATTTCAAGCCGTATTTATTTTATTCACTGTTAATCTAAGATTTCCTTTGTTTTTCTCTGTCGTATCTCCTTTCCCCTCACTTCCCCGTACTTCCCTGATATAACCATATCATTTTTTTGACGTTTGCTGCCTCTTGGAAAATTTCATTTTCTATTTGTTATTAATAAATATATCATTTTTAACATCTTTATAGGAGATACCCCCACTTCGGCCCTTAAATTCCTGTCATTTTTATTGCTTCATAGAGATCGCCTCCCAAATTTTGTCCCGTTCTTACGCAAAATCCCATAAACCATATGCCTTGACAGTTGTATACATTAGTTCCTGTACCCACCTGGCAATAAATCCTTTTTTATTTCAGTGTCGTTAACTTTTACGAGAATTCTTTAATGTAAATATTTCATAAGACCCATGATAATTTTTATAGCTCTTTTAACGACTAATTGCCCTTATATAAACAATTTTCATGTTCGAATATTCCTTGTTTATCACAACAAAATACATCTGGGATCGACAACCCTTGTAATGCCTCATTTTTTTTTCTGCAATCGCGTACTATGTTACTCTATAAACTCCATTTTAATTACGTAAAATGACTCCTTTTCCTGAGTTTTTCTATCGCAATGTTTTCAGCATTTTCCACTCCCCTCCGTACTGCACTCTATTTCTTCTCTAACACTTGTTACTGCTCTAGACATCTGAAATATACCCTCGCCTATTCTTTAAAACTCTCATTTTTTTTTTTTGACGTTTCCTCCCTAAATCTTTCATCGTAATATCCTAGCTCCGTCTAGAATTGATAACAATAATTTTCCATTGTTTTTTCAACATTTCCATTTCCTTTAGCACGTTTTCCCTCGAATCGATCATCTCCGGTCGTCACAAACAATCGTATTATAGATGAAATCTCCCTAACACCTTACAACACGTTTTCGTCACTCGCTATGCAATTTTTCACTTAAACTTTTACATCGTTGTTTACGTGTATCCTTTTTTCCGCACCTGATATGCTTTAATGCGTTCGAGAATTAGGGTTTCTGATCCCTGGAACGTACCGGTTAATCATAACATTTCTTGGGGTCATCGTTCTTTTGTCCCTGAACAGATTATTTCTTCCCATGGAGTTTATTCACCTCTCGGTTTGGTGGGAACGTCAAACTCATTAATCACATTACTAATTGCCAAGTCCAAAGGTCGTTCCTTTGTTCTAAAAATGGGCTCGGCCCTCTTCTTGTTGATAGGCTAACTCGGTTTTTAATCGTTTTTGCTGTAATTCAATTGGCTGTCAATATATCACGGCCTAAAGCATACTGGGGAGTCCCTGTCTTAGATTATTTGTTGATACCATCTGTGATTTTTTTATCAATACTCGTCTCACTTTGTCTAATTATAGATCCCTACCGTAAATATGAATTCACTTTACTCTAATCCGATAGATGTCGTAGACGTGTCCGTTTTATAAGTAATTGATATTTTCTTTTTAAATTAAAGTGGGAAGCTACGATATTTCCTAATTTTCACTGTTGATCAATGCAATTCATCACATTGCTAAGGCTTTCAAATAAACTTTCTCAATTTAACGTATCATTCAGGGAAGCATTATAAGTAATACTAATTAAATAAAAAATCATTTCATTAAATATTTTCCTTATTTTTAATTATTCCACTTCGAACCTCAGAATGGGGCACTCATGTGATTTAAACCTTAAAAGTTCAAAAAATTACTTTAAAAAATCAACATTTTTCCTAAGAAGCTAGCTATCAATAATGCCACAAGTAAAAATTTTGTTTTACAGATTATTGAGAAATGTATAATATTTAAAAGAAAATACAATAATGACACCTTTCCCTATTTATTATTATTTGCTGCCTACAATAATTATTGAGGAAGGAAAAAAAAGTTCTTTTAATTTTGTATTTTTTTTATATTTCATTGTGAAATGGTACATCAAAATGACTTTAGGATTTATTTTTGGTAAACAAAGAGCGCCAAAATAGATCACCTAAGTTTTCGGTAATAGAGTACATCGCACTAACTACCTACAGGTACTATTTTTGTTACCATTACGTAAAAGTATTAATTACAAATATTGATTCCGTTTGATGGCAAACAACATTTGAAATTATTTTTCTCGATGATGTTAAGATTAACTCAAAATGTTCGTGTGATAACCGGCATAAAGCGGATAAAGCGGCAATATTCCGAAATTCTGGACTCCGGGTGGATCCAGATTCCTCTGAAGATGACCTCAGTATAGGGTAATAAGTCATGGGTAGACTAGTTACGTTTATTCCGAGATTTGTACAATGCGGTTCTTCTAGGAAGCCTATAGATAAAGAGGACGAATGGACAACAATTACACCCTTTTATACGTTACTCATGCTGTCTCACTCATATCTCTTTCATACCTTCAGACATACGTTCACCACAGTTCGTACCAAAAGTGATATTAAAAACAATAATAATTGAAGTTATTAGTGTCCATGCTCCATAGTATTTTTATGTTTTAACATTTTTTAATGATAGCTTACGGACTGACAGCGTCAACCAATGCCGATATTGAGTTTCCATCATTAAATTCAACATCCAAATGAACAAACGAAACGCTTTATTGTATTTGTTCATTTTAGAAAACAAAACAGTATCTGTGCGTGTTGGAATTGACCTAAAAACAAGAACAATTGATGATGACACAACCATAAATAGATCTCTTTCAGGTGGTTCGAAATAAAATAAAAGCCAGTCCCCGGGAGATAAAACCCACAATTTCCGTATCGGATGCATGAAATATTTCCCTTAACTGACCGTAAGCTTTGTCCATGTGCAAACTTTTGTTCAAGGCGTACTTTAACCGTTCAATTTTCTTTGTCCTGTCATTTGGCCTTGTCCTTTTTTCCTTTCTACCCTCATGATTAGTGATCAGTGATCGTGGTACAAGTCCTTAAAGCGTTCATTAGGTATTTATTTATTTATTTACGCCCTAGTGGGCTTTTACAAAGATAAAAATAATAGTTAGGCAGGTACGTAGTACACAATCATAATGATTAAATTAATAGTAAAAAATAAAATTAATTAAAATTAAAATCATACATTTCATTAAAGTAATTATAAAGACTTCGTTTTATAACTAATACAGAATCTGCAAACATTTCTACAATATTCACAAATTTATTGCCAAAATGATGTAATCAATTTGTAGGCGTATGAGCCTCATAGTTTGTTTTAAAATTATCACAGAAGAAGGTAGCACTTTGCCTCGTATTTCTGGTCGGTAAGTAAAATTTTAGTTTGGCGAGAATTTCAGGGTCGTCAATGCAATTATTAATGATTTTATTTAATAGTACAAGGTCAGAGATGATCCGCCTATCTGACGGCGTAATTAAATTGAGTTGTTTCATCAAAAGGACATAATTAATATTTTGAATCGGAATATTCAGCTTAAGGTTAACAAATATTAGAAATTTGTACTGTACCTTTCTATATTGTCAGAATGCATTTTGTACGATTGGGACCAAATGGGCGAATTATGCTCTACCTGGCTTCTTACTAAAGAAGTGTTCAATATTTTCAAATATTCTAGTGACTTAAAATCACTTGCTGTTCTGCATATAAAACCAAGCATTTTTATAGCTCTATTTGTTATTTCATTTACGTGCAAAGTAAATGTTAACTTTTCATCAAATATAACACCTAAATCCCTGATCTGAGTGACTGGTGTCAATATAACATTATTTAAAGAGTATTTATAAGTTACATGACTTTGGATTTTATAAAAACGAATAACTTGGCACTTTTAAATATTAAGAAATAGCGAGTTGATCACACACCAATGAAACAATTTATCTAAATTAGACTGTAAAATATGACAATCCTTTATACTACGTATCATTTTATATATTTTTAAATCATCAGCGAAGTGTAAAACTTGTACATCTTTAAATATACTAATAATGTCATTTATAAATAATAAAATAATAATTGGTCCAATGTGAGATCCTTGGGGAACCCCACTTGTGGCTTCGAACATACGAGATTCTACAGAATTTATTTTAACACAAAGCTTTTTTTTTACTAAGATAACTGTTAAACCAGTTCAATAAGGTTCCTTTAATGCCCAACATATTTAGTTTGTGTACAAGAATATGTCGCCTAATTTTATCAAAAGCTTTGGAAAAATCAGTGTATATAGAATCCACCCGATGCTCATGGACAAGTTAATCAGTTATATAATTTTCATAAATGATTAAGTTTCTTAAAGTATTTCTAACAGTGATAAAACCCTGCTGATTGGGAACATTTATGTTATTGATTTGTTTTTTAAAGACATCTAGGACTAATGATTCAAAGATTTTGGGAAAAGCGGACAATATACATATTGGTATGTAGTTTGATACATCGTTTTTATCACCCTTTTTGTGAATAGGCGTTAAAAATCTTTTTTTCCACTGATCTGGAAAACACCCTGATTCTAAAGACTTGTTAAATAATATGAATAATGGGAAAGTCAAACTGTTAAAACAAGATTTTAAATATATTGGAGGAAAACCATCCGGTCCAGCAGATTTATTGTAATCTAATGCTTATATACCTTTTTCTATTGTAGCTTTTTAAATGAAAAAATGGATTAAATTGAGTGATTCTTCAAGAGATATATCTATAGGCATCTCACTATCAAGAATATCCGTGTCATAAACACTTTTAAATGAATCTGCAAAAAGATTGACTATGCCTTCGGTACTGTCAGTACATTTGTTATTAAGATACATAGTATTTGGTAAACCACAATTATTCTTTTTCTGAGCATTAGAAAAATTCCATAATCTTTTTACGTTATGACAAACCTCTTTTTCTACTAAACGAACATAATCATTGTAACATTTTCTGGATAAGTCTTTACATTGCCTTCTTAAGTTAGTAAAATAATCATTAACGTTTCTAGATTGCTTATATAATTTGTGCAATTGTTTTTTATTGGATATTAACTCTTTTAATTCATTTGAAAGCCATATGGGATAATGAGAGGCCTTCAAATTAATTTTAGGAACATAAAGTTCTTTCAAAGTGTTTAAGAATGAATAAAATTGTTGAACTTGATCAGTTATATCGTTACCAGCCTCTAAAAATGACCAATCTAAATGTTCAAAATAATCAACAATATTTGGGTAGTCAGCTTTAGTAAAATTGTATGATGAAGTTTTAAAGTTCTGCAAATTTCTAGACTCACTTGTAATAATAATGTCTAAAGCCGGGTGATGATGATCAAGAGGTGATAACAGTTCGTCCGATTGTTCCACTACTGTATTTGAGTTACTAGAAAATACTAGGTCAAGCATACGATTATTAGAGTTATGCACTTTATTAACTGTGTTAGTCCTAGGAAGAAAGACATATCCAGCATTTAATTTGATTTTGCACACTGTACTTCTTTTTAGTTAACAACCACTTCATTTTTAATATCGCAGGACCAGTTCGGTAGATTGTAATCGCCAGCAATTATAAATTTAGCTTTAGGATATACTCTCAGTATCGTCCTGGTGTTAGACCATCATTCAGAATTAAAACGTTGCTAGAAATGGCTTTTAGCCGTGTTTGGTGACCAGATCTGAATAGCCAGGTACTTCCCCACCTTCTTCTTCCCTATCTCCTTCCCTCCCAACTACCTTCAGCCTCACAACATACCCCAATTGGGGATGCCATAGTCTCACTGGCTCCAGACGGGAGCAGTAGGGACTCTTGTGCGGTATTCATGTAAAAAAAAAAAATTTAGTATCTCTACATCCTCGTTGTGGTTTTTATATATTTGTGGATCTGACATTGGTGGAATATACGTAAAACCGATAATAATTTTACTGGTTGAAATATTTAGCATTACAAAGAAGAAGAAAGAAGAAAAGAAGAAGAAGAAGAAATAAAATAAAAAAAATCCCTTAAAAATAATGAATCTATTATCAACAAACCAAAAAATATTGGCTTATAGCCCAATCATGGATAAGTTCCTCTACGGCCTCTACCCACCCATTCTTCATTTAATACCTAGCAACAGCTCCACCCCTACCGTAATAAAACATTGTTCCCATCCGTATTTCAAAATTGTCAAATCAGTATACTTTTGCCCTGAAGAAGGAACGTTCGTTCTGAAACCGGTCGGATTTACTCAAGTATAAAAGTGGTTCAAACCAAGTTAAATTGTTTCATTTATCTATAATGGATAACCACAAAGTTATAGCTACTCGTACATTCAAAAGTACTGATTATTTATCATTAGGAATTCCATAGACCCATTATTCCAGTTTCACCATGGGTTATTTGTTACACCATGGGGTGTGCATGTATGTGTAGTTACACATAAATTCGTGTTTTCAAATGAAAATGTTAGCTAAGCATGTTTGATATTCATAAATGCTGAGTTTGAAGTGGAATTTGACCTATTCAATGAGTGTTTTTTTTTGCTTTCAATACAACGTAAGGCATTTCCTAACTGTGATGGATTGATGGAAATTGTTCAGTTATCAAACAGAAAAATTCAATTCTGGAAATGAATGATCGATTCCTTTCTTATTTCCAATTGAAAAAGTAGTGTAGCTGAAAAGCACAACAAACAAAGTAATAAGGTTCAAGTGGATTTAAAATGCAAAAAAATAAGTAAACTATGTTCATGTTAATTATATATTTTTTTTATTTGATCGCCGAAGGAACGTCCTTCTATTCAATATTGTCACTGAATAAAGCCAGCTTAGAATAAATCACGGAGCAGAGATCAATTCTTGAGAATAAAGGAAGTGTTTTGGCTTAAAGGACGTATTCGCCACAGGGAAGACGATGGAGGCCAATGAAGTAAACTTGTTCAATCAACGAACTTTTTCACATCGCGTCTACTGCCGCACAAAATACTGGCCGGGATTATGAAATAAATCAGACAACAAAGGGATATTGCATGGAAAAAGTAGTTTCCCGGGTGATTGATCGCCATTGTTTTCATTTCATTTTCCCCTAATTCTTTATTTACACAGACACCTCCATTGTTCCCGTTTTAGAGGACCCTAGAAATAAATCGGTAAAGGGTTTTCCCAAAAAGAAAATGTACGGTGGCTCAAAATATAGAACAAGGATAGAAGGGATTATTTGGGAGGCGGGTATGAACGGGAACCATTTATTAATTTTTAAATTTGGGAGGCGGGTATGGGTACCGCCGCCGCGGGAACCATTTATTGGATAACCAACACCACTGCCATAGGTCACCCCAACTGGTTCGCTACGTTGATGACTAAGCAGGGGTGCCCGGGTTCATGGGGTGAGGTTTGTCCAGGTTTTAGCTGCGAATGCGTCTGCCACCTGCTGCATGGCGGACCGGATCAAGGGAGACTGGTTGACGGAGGCCTTTTTACCTTTCCAGCTGGACTCTCGACCCATCACCGTGCACTGCAGTTGGAGGGATGGATTGATAATTCCGTCACTCCTGGATATACTGACCCCCAGATTCCTACCCACCCCTCATACCTTTTTCATTCTCAGAACTTCCTATCCTTCCCTTCCTTAAAAAGACCCTCCACGCAGCATCCCCTGAGATGACATAGGCCATGATTGGTGACTTAGCAAGGATGAACAGGCCGAGGAGGTGAGGTTTATCAAGGTCTTTTTTTTTTTACAGTGAATACCGCACAAGAATCTCAACTGCTCCCGTCTGGAGCCAGTGAGACTATGGCATCCCCAATTGGGGTATGTTGTGAGGCTGAAGGTAGTGGGGAGGGGAAGGAGGTGGGGAAGAGGAAGGTTGGGAAGTACCTGGCTATTCAGATCTGGTGACCAAACTCGGCTAAAGCCATTTTCAAGCAACGTTTCAATTCTGAATGGTGGTCTTACACCAAGGCGATACTGATAGTATCTTCCACTCTGGAACATGCCGCAAATATACTACATATTATTTTAAATGAATTAATTGTGAAATAACACAAATTAATCAAATAAAATTTATTTGCGCATGCCGGGTTCGAACCCGCGATCTCCGGATTGTGAGTCAAGAGTCTTACCCACTGGACTACGGAGGTCGTCTGTCGTTGTCCTCTTAGCAGCCAATTCCAATGTTTGCCCACCTACTGCTTGGCAGGCCGGATTGGTTAAGGGAGACCGAATCTACACCTCTGTGTACCGTAGTGAGAGGGATGGATTCATACGTCCGTCACTCCTAGACGCATTGACCCCCAGATTCCTACCCCCCCTCATACCTGTTTCTTTCCCAGAACTTCCTTCCCCCCTTTTCCTAAAAATACAGCATCCCCAAATTATAACATGCGCCCTGAGGGAATTTTTTCCTCAGGTCCTTCTGTATGGAGCTAATGTAAACAACATAACAATAACACGGAATGTGCCTAGCATGGTGGTCGAAAAATCCACAAATTATGTAAATCAAAGCATTGAATGAATTTTGAATAACCTGACAACATTTGATAACTTCTATTACCATCTTAACTCTAATCGGGAAAGTTTCTTGTGATTATTGCACGATGGTGGACTTGGCTGCTTTTTTCTATGGCTGGGAGAATATTTTTTTGTATTTCTTATATTATATGTCTTAGGCATTAACTATGTAAACATTTCTAGAAATTTTGTTTTTAAAATATTTTAAAACCTTAAGGCTAGAATCATGAAGCATAAATTCTTTTCACGGAATAATAACTAAACTGAGTACGCCAATCATTTGTTAGAAACAGGCTTTAGTATCAATAAAATAAAATTTAAAAAAAAGCATTTAAACAAACTTACCGATATAAATAAGTTTTTGAAATTATCCGCCTTAGACACTTTAGAAATTACCTAAAATAATAAAACAAATAAAATTTAAAGGGTTAATAAAATATAAGGTGATTTAACTTTGCTAATCGTGTTTCCTTATTTTGATTCCTCTCGCCTTCAAATCTCCACCCCACCTAACAATATCTACTTGCATAATCATGAGCCATTTTTTGATAACGCTGGTGAAGGACGTGTCAAATAATTGTGAATAATAACGGGCGAATTACAAAAAAATAAGTAACAAGTATACATTATAAATAAAACAAAAACAAAATCAAAAATAATTATTAAACTCGTAATTATATACATATATATATAATTATAATAATTACTAAATTAATTAACGTGCTCTTTAATCTTTTTAATTTTTTAAATGTAAATACCAAACAATAGTCCCAACAAAGTCCCTCAAACAGTCCCTCAAAAGGCCCCGCAGTGGTTCAGAGAACGGAAGCCGGAAAGTCATAAAATCGAAAGATGGAAAAATGTTGACGAATGAGGAAGAAATAAAAGAGAGATGGATGAAATATTTTGAGGAGGTTTTCGAAAGCAATCCGGGTGATAGTGAGGCCAGCAGTGAATCGGGTATGAACGATGACGGAGTGAATTCAATCAAAATCAGCGTGGATGAAATAAAAAAATCGATAAAATGCATGAAGAATGGTAAGGCTGTTGGTTTCGACAATATTGCTGCCGAATACTTTAAAGGAGATATCCATATTATTCTCACATGGTTGTGCAAACTTTTTAACCATTGTTTAGAGGAGGGTTACACGCCATTAGATTGGAGAAGGGCTGTAATCATGCCGTTATACAAAGGTAAAGGGTCACGTATGGAATGTGGAAATCATAGGGCTATTAGCCTGCTAAGTTCAGTCGGCAAGCTGTACGGAAGAATATTGATTGAAAGGGTAAGAATGGAAACAAAGGATAAAATATGGGATGTGCAAGGTGCCTTTATGAGTGGAAAGGGATGCATGGACCAGATTTTCTCCTTGCGTATGCTTACTGAGAAGTTTCTGGCGAAAAACCAGAAACTTTTCTGCGCCTTTGTAGATCTACAAAAAGCATACGACCGAGTCGACAGGAAAAAGCTATGGAAGGTTTTGTCCAAGTATGGAGTGAATACAAATCTCATACAGGCAATTGCGTCTCTGTACGAGGGAAGCGTTGCGTGTGTTAGGGTAAACGGTGGTTTTACGGGGTGGTTTGACATCACAAAAGGTGTCAAGCAAGGCTGCGTAATGTCACCATGGTTATTCAATCTATACATGGATAATTGTATGCAAGAATTGAAAGAGGTGGGATTGGGCGCGAAATTGAGTAATCTGAAAGTATGTTGCCTGTTGTATGCTGATGATGCGGTGCTGATTTCTAACACTATGGAAGATCTACAGTCTCTCGTATCTAGGATGAACGAAGTATGTATGAAGAATGAGCTAATGATGAATGTAAGTAAGTCTAAAGTCATGGTGTTTGAAAGGGAGAGTACGAAAACAGTATGCAACATAGTTGTGAATGATGAATATTTGGAGCAGGTGGATGAGTTTGTGTATCTGGGTAGTATGTTTACGAGAGATGGGAAGGCTGAAAGAGATATTGAAAGAAGGGTGAATGCCGGTAACTCCATTAATGGTGGACTGAATGCCGTTGGCGCTAATAAAAAACTGTCAAAAAAAGCGAAGCTAGCAGTCCACAATGGAGTCCTGGTACCTACCCTGATGTATGGCAGTGAGGCATGGAACTGGCAGAGGAAGGATGAAAGTAAACTGAATGCTGTTGAAATGAGATCCCTGAGACGTATGTGTGGTAAAACAATGTATGATCGTGTGAGAAATGTGGATATCCGCAAAGAATGTAAGGCCGATGTAAGCATAATGAGTAAGATTAAGAAAGGGACCCTCAGATGGTTTGGGCATGTAGAGCGAATGAACGAAGGAAGTAGTGTAAGAAGAATATACGACGCGAATGTGAATGGTAGAAGAAGTCGGGGACGCCCGAGGAAGACATGGCACGATCAAGTGAATCAGATACTTGAGTCGGGTCATGTCAAAAGTCAGAATAATAGAAGAGAATGTATGAGACGATGTATGAATGTGAGTGAGGCAAAGAGTGTGTGCCAAGACCGAGTTGTTTGGTGGTCCGTCCTCTCTGCCTACCCCTGCGGGGAAACGGCGTGATGGTTAGTTAGTTAGTTAGTTTAGTCCCAACAGCTCCCAACCGTCTGGAGCCAATGAGACTATGATATCTCCAGTTGGGGTATGTTGTGAAGCTGAAAAAAACGGAGAAGGGAAGGAGATGGGAGAGAGGAAGGTGTGTCTGAAGAGTACCTGTCAATTTAGATCTGATCACCAAACACGACAAAAGCCATTTCTAGCAAAGTTTCAACATTGAATGGTCGTCTTACTCCAGGGCGATTTGAGAGTATCTTCCACTCGAACGTGCCGCAAATATACTGAATGCATATATTGTTTTCAATTAATAAGTTGTAAAATAGCACGTATTAATCAATATTAGATTTGAATTCGCGACCTCCGTCGAGTCAAACTTAACTTTAAATTTCGGTGTTTTCTTTCGATGCTTACAGTAGAGACAGTGATTTGATTTTTTTTAAATCATGTAGGTATTCCAGTCGATAGCTTAAAAAAATTAGCTAATGACAATTATTTTTGCCTTGTTGGGATATCTTTTTTTTCCCTTACCTTCAGATGTGAATCTTTGGCAAACCTATTATTTGGAGTGTTATATTCTTTTAACAGTTTCAATGAACATATCATAATATATATTCATATCGGCCTTCTGCTCCCCGGGTGGTAATCCAGTACCAAGAGGTGGCTTACCCGGTCATTATTTAGATTATTTGGATGATAAATTGCTTATCGAGGGAAGTAATCCAAGAAAACTTTTTCATTTCATTCTGACACCTGCGGCCTTTGTTATGACCGTAGACCAAAGATACAACCGTTTCATTCAAATTCCGCTGAAACTTTTATCTAATTTAATCATTTCAGGCGTGTTTTCAAACAATGTAAGTGATTTACCGGGAAAAGTTCTGAATGAAAGAATAATATATTTTTAGAAGCATTTCTAAAAAAATTAAATCATTTTCTCAAAGAGTTATTACATTCTTACAGTTAAAGTTAGACTTTTTCGCTATTAATAATAATGGCAAATTAATTAATTAACACTAGTTAATTCTTATTTAATTTATTTAACAATGTTTTCGTGCAAAATCAATTCAAGTTAATTTCCTTTGTATGGTATTTATGATAGACGGTTTTTTCAGACCGTTAATTATTCAAACTCTAAAATTTGCGGATATTTGATGTTCTTATTTTTCGGAATATTAAAGCACTGGAAATATTTTAATACTGTTGAAAGCTTGAAATACATATGTGAATATGAAATGACAAATTTCAAATGTCCATGTCAGTAAAATTTTATGAAAAAACTCATGTATGAAAACGATGGAGTAAAGACGGCAAACTGAATATTTTTACTCCAAATGTCTGTAACCAGTGATCCATGTTTTGTTTCACATTTTTTTTCTTACAACTTCCCTAACAGGGGTATTTTGTGAGTCTTGGAGACGAAATGGGAAGGTGAAGGATTTAAGTAATAGAATGGTTGGGAAGTACCTAGCTTTTTAGATCTGGTCACTAAATACGGCTTTTGTTATTTCAATTGTGAATAGTTGTCTTTCACCATAGAAAATCTGGGACTTTGCACCATTTTGGAATGTGCCGTAAATATTGTTTTATTTATTTATTTATACTGGGTTTTTACAGATTGTTCTCATATATTTGAGGACAACCCAGTTATTAAAACTCAGTTAATTATACAAATAAGACAAATAGGTAAAAATTTATGTAAAATCAATCAGCCAAATGATACAATGGTTAAATTTAGTAACAGTTTAATAAAAATTAGAAAAAATAAAACAAAAAACAGTTAGAAATAGAAAATTATAAAAATAAAAAGTTTACTCAAATGACAATTAAAGAGAGGCAAGACAAGAGACATAATTAAAGTCACAAATTTTACATAATAAATTAGCACATATTTTTCAGCAATCGCACAGCATTTTTTTTGAATCCATATAAATTATCGGCAAAAATATCTGCTTCAGTACACTCTATCTTATTATATAGTCGACGCATTTGGGTCAGAGGGCTAAAATCAGTCTTAATCAGTATTAATTTTTAAGTATTCAAGTCGCATGTCGTATGATCTAAGATATTCTTGTAATTCATATTTAAAAGATAATAATCTTAGCTTACCTTTTAATAAGATAACCTTCTTGAACATCTGGTTTCATAGTCGGGGGCCTTAACTTCTTTACCAAGGAAGCCGTCAAAATACCACTTGCAAATTATTCCAAGAAATTTTGGTTATAATGTAATTAAGTGGCAACATCTGATTCCAACTTGTCCCCGATCAAAAGCCACCTAATTTAAGGGACTCCCACGTTTGATTTCTCAAATATCCGATATATAGGTAGATGGTGGAGTTGGTATTTGGGGCGTTCATTAGGTATAGTATAATGGAACCGCAGAGCACGTGTTTCAATTCGGCGCCCTTCCCAAAGGGTCGTGTATTTTCAATCAGTTCGGCACAGTTTTAGAGAAGGGTCGGAGACGTAGATTGAAAAAAAAAACTGTATCCACATAACCGCTCTCTGAAGGCACATTATCAATTAAACAAAACGAATTCTTGTGGGATTATATCATAGACACAAGCACGTACGAACACATATGAAATCGTATTGCTTAATTTTTATCACTTGGAGAGATTTAGATTTTCGTTTATCTAAGATAAATAGGTACTGTATCTGTTTGTAAATAAAAAAATTAGTAAGATTAGAGTCTAAGAAAATTGTACATTTTACAGCGCCCTTGAAATGATTTTTTAACAAAAACGACGCTCTACAAATTATCCAATTATATTATTATTATTACTGTGTACAATTATACAGAGCCCGCACATACTTTATTAGTACCCAACTGCTGACCATGTACAAAGGCCCCACTGTTGAATTTGGCAGCTCTCGTCTGGAGTCCTAAAATACCCATGACTCCGCATGGAAAGATCCGCTCAGATAGATCCCGCAATATTTAGGGCACAGGCGTCGGATGGGAATGCTGTCCTTAATAAACCAGAATTTCGATGGAAGATTTTCTGAGAAAACAGATTGTTTCTAACTTGTTGTTCAGACGCTTGCCTGCGAAATGATTTGCCTGCCTATATGATGTGTCCTTCTTACAAAACGGGTATCTTCAAGGCACAAACGAGGTCCACTCCTCAAAATATCCTCCATACCAGAGATCACCAAAGATGTTATAGACCATGAGAGATATTATTTTCCCCAAGATATCCCAGATGGATTGAACCTTAAGAAATATTTTTCACCATCTTTTTAAATTTCTTTTTACATTAGCTCCACTTAGGAGGCCCTGAGAAAAATAATTCCCCTCAGGGCCTGTGTCATATTTAGGGATGCTGTATGTTGGTATTTTTAGGAAAGGAAGGAGAGAAAGTTCTGGGATGGAAAAAGGACTGAATCCATCTCTCCCACTGCGGTGCAAGGCGATGTTCCGAGAGTCCTGCTGGAGAAGTCTAAATTGTCGTTTTTTTTTAAATTCCATTCAGTGAATAAATATATTACTTTCGATGTGATTTAAGATTCTCGTGGCCAAAAGTATAACTAGTTTTGGTGTGGGTACTAAGACACGTTTCCATGATGGAAAACGCAATGCTGTCAGAATGCGGGTTAAAGGACGAAGAAACGAAACACAGCTTATTACGTGAGGTATATTACTTTCGTTCGATTGAGTAAAATAGAGGAGGGATGCATTTTAAAATTTAATTCCATTTTCATATTCAAAAATATTTATTTTACGAATAAAAATGCCTTCGTATTACGTATTTATGTAGGGGCTCAACAAAGGTTTACCAAAGGCTTAAAAAAGTAGCATTACAACACTCCTTTGAAAAGTCATTAAAAATTATGAAAAAAATGAGGAGGTGTTGAAGTTGCATGATTCTGAGTTGTCCGGTCACCGTATGTAGGTAGGTAGGTACTCGTAAAATGATTTTTTTATTTTTTTTATGAATAAACCAGTTTAAGTAAAATAGCTTTCAATTTTTGTTGGAATAACTTTTGAATATATTATTGAAGAAGAAGATAATACTGATAAATCTCAACGAAACCTGAAACAGAACAAGACTCAGAAAAAATAAAAATAATGGTCGCAACTGGGACTCGAACATCTATTGGATAGTTCTTAACCTTTTTTTTCACAGACAACAATAAGCGAATTGCAAGCTCGCAACCATAGATTTTATACGCTTAATTTGCATGAATATGGAATACTGGTGTAATGAAGTAACGTATTTTAATCCATGCATCAACATAGTTTGAATTTTTTATGTGTTATCTCCAAAGTGATTTTTTTAATAGAAAAAAAAAATTCTTGGTTACTTTATAGCTTTTCAGCTTGATTTCTTAAATAATTTATTTTCATTATTTATATGATGTTCCCACACACAGGCAACGCCTGAGTTGATTCTCATTTCATACTTATACTATGTAAAGTATTATACATGTATTAGAGTTAGTAAAAACCATGGAAAAAAAACAATAAAAAATAAACATTATAACGATTATTACAGAATATTGAATATAACTTAGAAGTTTCAAACAGCTTTATAATTTTATAATGAATATCAGAACACACTTGTACCTTGCTTCGAGTGCCTCCTTCCAAACTAAGCCGAGTTTGAAATTCAATTATGAATAATTATTGTTGTTCGGTATAAGTTGTAGAACATTCGTGTAGCAGATAAGTAAGCGGTGCCATGCGTCGAGAAAACCACTTCTAACTTTCCTTTATTTAATATTTTTTAATCACATTTCAAATTAAAAGCTTCCTGAAAATTTGGAAACCTACGCAAAGTTCCCGGTGTTAAATGCAACAAAACACGAGCTTTTTTTAAGCTTCTCTCATAAAAATGTATGAACAAAGTATTAGTACAGGACAAAGTTTGAACAGTTTCGTCAAAACAATTTTGGGGAAACAAAATCCCATTTTGACAAGTTAAAACCTTCAGCCAGCATGCGTTCTGAATTAATCCGCAGCTTTTACCTGTCTGAGGGTCAGCAAGCTTTTTAGTCCGGTTGTTTAGAGATACAAAGTTTTAACAAATTTTTGCTTTTGCGATGAATTCACCACAACTTTGCGTCGGAGAGATTTCCTGTATCATTGTTTAAAATTAAACTTGTTATCAGTAGAAAACAATATCACATTAACTTGAGATAACATAAACAATTAAAGAAGGAACACGAGTTGGTTACCCATACTATCTAATAAAGTGCGCTTTGAGCAAACTGTTTTTGAAAACTCATTTTTGTTATTTGGGTCAGGCTCCATACAGAACCGAACTTCGTTCTACGCTAGTTTAGAAAGATTAGAGGTCGAAGTTGTAAATTAAAAGTCGTATGCTTGGAACAGCTTTTCGATACATATCCATTGCTGGACCTGCGGCATTTGCGTATATTGCGAAAAATATAAAGTTTTTTTGGCTGTAGCATTACATTCTCTATATATAAAATCTTTTTTTGTTAAAAAGAAAGTTGAACATTCCCAGGTAACCAATAACTTCATAACGAGTATATTCGAATTCCACCTAATTGAAAACGTTAATTATGAAATGATGAAGGACTTAGCTAGCTCACTTAGGTGAAGATACCCGCTGAAGACACTCCATGTACCATTCAATTAATTCTAGAACCGCTGTAAACAGTATTATTTTATTTTGTTATTAGTTTTTGGGGTATTATGCCGTGTTGCGCTACCTCCTTCTTTAGCCAACGTTTCGGACAGCGTTGCAGTGTCAATCATCAGGGCAGATGTGTGAACTGCAACGCTGTCCGAAACGTTGGCTAAAGAAGGAGGTAGCGCAACACGGCATAATACCCCAAAAACTAATAACAAAATAATTTTTGGCCGTGAAAATCTAAAAACAGTATTATTTTAGTTCTTCAAACAGAGCAGACATATAGTGTGGAACCACTTTAATAAAACTTAATAATCACTTATTTTTAGCCATTTTCATTATTTAAATAGGTACAGCCGACATGTTTCGTGAGCAATGTTCACCTCATCAGGGTATACTTAAAAATAAATTACAAATATAGGCTAAAAATATGTAGACGTAGAAGGAATGCGTAAGGTTGTTAAATGAATTAAACAAAGTGATTATTTTTTTAAATATTTACTTTTATTTTATCCACTTTCCTAAAATTAACAATAGAATATATGACGCAAATGTGAATAGTAGAAGAAGACGGGGACGCCCGAGGAAGACATGGCACGATCAAGTGAATCAGATACTTGAGTCGGGCCATGTGAAAAGTCGGAATAATAGAAGAGCATGTATGAGACGATGTATGAATACGAACGAGGCAAGGAGTGTGTGCCAAGATCGAGTTGTTCGGCGGTCTGTCCTCTCTGCCTACCCCTGCGGGGAAACGGCGTGATGGTTGGTTAGTTAGTTAGTAACAATAAGTTAAAAAATCAAAATAAGTGTCGAATAAAGTAGACTAAAAATTTGTTGAAATTACAATTACACGCATTTTTTTGCTATTTTCATGAAGTTTATTTGCATGGTTAAAAAGGCGTACATTGACATTTGACACATTATCATTATTTTTTTTATTTATTGAAACATTTAACAGGGTTACAATTTTAAACATAATATAACATCAATATTTCAAACGCTTTTTTTTTTTTTTTTACATTAACTCCACACAGGAGTCCCTGAGGAAAATAATTTCCCTCAGGGCCTATGTCATCTGGGATGCTGTGTGGAGGGTCTTTTTGAGGAGAGGAAGGAATGAACATTGGTCTTGAAGAGACCCATGTTGTAGGAAGGAGGAAACACAGAGGCCGGCAAATCATTCCACAGCCGAGCTGTTGAACACAAGAACGAGTCGAAGAAACGACCCGTTCTCATACTCGCTCTACTAATAAAGCAGCTGCTTGTGTTTATTACTCTGATTGCCAATATTGTCTCAACGAACACATGTATTAGATCAGATTACATTCTTCATGTAATATTTCTATAGTCCAGAGATGTCCGGTTCAATTAATTGATTGTTAAATGAAATTGTCAAATGCGTGGCAAAATTATTAGCATTTGATGTTGAAACGGGTAAACAACCCGTTTACCACTTTGCACCAAATATTTGTTTCTCGTCTCATCCGTACATACGAGTATTTTACATCCGATACTGCGCGTGCAGTTGACCTGGTTCAAAACTTTGCCAACATTCAACGATGTGAATGATTCCCCTTTATCCCGTATACTTTCCCAGGATCAACATATATGTATATCCCGTACTAAGACTTTGTTAGATACATGCCTTATCTTTGGAAACCAGGTATCCCATCCATTTAGGGTAGACCGTGCATAGCAGGGCATGACTAAATTTAAATAAGAAATAATTTTATATTTTTGAACGACGGATTGGTATTGTTTTAATTAAATTATTAAAACTACATTTACATTTTGTAATTCGGGTTTGTCGCGACGGTACCCAAACTGCGGCCGTCCCGGAAATCATTTATTTTATAACCAATACCTCTGTTATAGATCACCCCAAATGATGACTCTAACGTTAACTATGACGTTAAGTGACTTAATACAGGTCCCCGGGTTCATGAGGTGAGTTTGGGTAGGTCTTGCTGCTTGCTGCTTAGCGGGCCGGATCGTGAGAGACGGATTAAGGAAGGTCTTTTGATCTCTCTAGCCGGATTTTCTTGACCCATCGCCTTGCACCGCGGTTGGAGCGATGGATTCGTACGTCCGTCACTCCTGGATATAATATATATTTTTTTAATTTTCAGTATTCATTGCTTTGTTAATTATTTATATAATTTGAGGATTTTTCGACCACTATGCTACCCGTGATGTTTTGATTGCCCCCCAGTTTCCTACCCACCCTAAACCATTTTTTCTTCCCAGAACTCCGCCTCCTTCCTTTCCTTAAAAATGCCTTCCACATAAGATGACATAGATCCTGAGGGAAAACATTTTCCTCTGGACCTCCCATATGGAGCTAATGTAAGAAAAGTACAATATTTACGTAAGTTGAAACAGAGTGAAATAATGAATCCGCCACTTGAAGTAGTGCTTCCGCTACGTTTAATAAAAATAGTATTAGACGTGGTTTTAAATTTAGATGTGCATGATGAGCTAATGTTGTATCTACTGTATTGCTTTTTCGTTCGTGGACCAGCAAGTCCCGCATCTCGATTCTTCAGCTGCGTTGCGAATGGATTATTCCTTTGTCTGACCGATCTCATCAAGTTTTCAATGTTACCACGTATTTATTGGTAAGAATCCCTTGGCTTCCCGTACTTGCAAACATAACCCCGCCAAATATCAGGCAAGAGATTGCAACATTGAGGGAATACAAGAAGGCGCTGCAAAATAACACAATACCTTTGCACGATGATGTCGTTTCTCACACGGCATGCCGCTTGAAGTCTCGAAAATCCTTCTGGACAGAATGAGAAAGACTCCTTCGATCACCTCTCACCCCAGAAGATATGTGGAAGCTTGAGTGGCAATCGGCCAACGTCAAAAACGCCCATCTCGTTCAAGACCCCACTGAGAGACAGCCTGTGTTCTCATTGCCTCGCAAACTCTGAACCGCCATCCTTATGACAAGGTGCTCCCATTACCTTTGTGCTCATATGATGCATGGGGCCTTAAAGAGTCGGCGATGTGTGAATGCGGTGCGGTGCAGACCACCGAACATGTGGTCAACGAATGCCCGCTCCACTCATTCCCCGGCGGGATTGATGAGGTTCTCAGGACAACGCCTGAGGCGCTAAACTGGCTCGCAGACCTAGATGTTCTGTTACCCCACCATACGAAAGAAGAAGAATTGGTAAGAATTAACATGAAAATTAAACTTACACCACTATTTTAAAAATTTTCAGAACCAAAGGTTCCGCCATCAGGATACAAAGAATACTAAAAATCAATACTAATAGAAACAGAGAAATAAGCATAGTACAGACAAAAACATAACAATAAACGGTGGGAATAGATAATGAATAAGGAATATCTTTTCTGATTTTTCTATCTCCACATTTTCGATTGAGTTTTGCTAATATTGTCTTCATTTAATTAAATATTTTTTAATTACTTCGCAAATTTTTCAAAATATTTATTGTATTTATACACTTATAAATACTTTTAGCAATTCTAAAAAAATAATAAAGGAGCAACCAAGATGAAAAAGACTTTTACTTGGATTCATTTTATATTGTGTGATGTTCAGTGTTCAATCATTCAGTCCGCTGTACATTTAAAAATAATACATATATAAAAGTAATGTTTGACTAGAACAATTGAACTCCAGCAGTACTAATTCTTATTGATGGATGGTTCAGCTGTTGCCATGTATCACGCAGTTAAGCTTTTACAAAATAATGCCCCAATATCTCACGAGCTACGTACAACCTACATTACTACTATCGCGAACACATGCCTCTCCTGAAATTAGGAGAGCAAAAGTTAATTTATGAGAAGCGAAAGCCCTTATACACTGCGCCACTTGCGGTGAGCTTTAGTGCCCTTCAATAAATAATATAAGCTGCGCAAAGCGCGATTTTTATTCACTTACCAATTAAACAAACATTTGGGCAATATGCTTATGAACGATAATTTATGGTTTTTTTATTTACTATGGTACTAAGCAGATGATACGTTATTATTCTGAATAATTATATTAAAGATTTTTGTTTGAATGAATTTAATAAGAATAATTTTGATTAATTTAGTTGCATGCTTTTTTTTTAAATTTGGTGCATTAACAAGATGAACCCTGGATAATTTAGTTAATTTAATAGTTAATTTTTCTTCTCCTGCATACAACTTCAACACCTCCTTTGAAAAGTCATTTTTTTTAATTTAGCTCCACACCACCAGGGCCTATGTCATCTAAGGGGATGCTGCGTGGAGGGCTTTTTTTAAGGAAAGGAAGGAGAGGAATTTCTGGGAAGGAAATAGGTATGAGGGGTGGGTAGGAATCTGAGGTAACAGACGTATGAATCCATCCTTCCTCATCGCGGTGCAAGGCGATGGGTCGAGAGATTCCGGCCAGTGAGGATAAAAAACCTTCCTCAACCAGTCTTTCTCGATCCTGCCCACCACGCGGACGCATCGGCAGCCAGTACCTGGACAAACCTCACCCCATGAACCCGGACACCCTTGCTAATTCACCAAACGTAGCGAACCACTTGTGGTGACCTATGGCAGAGGTGCTGGTTATATGGTTATATGGTTATGGTTATTGGCGGTACCCTTACCCAAATTGGATGATGAAAAGCGATGTAAAATAAATGGTTAAATTGTTTACGTCAGGGATTTTTTTTCTTCTTTTTTAATGTCTTTTCAAAGGGGTATTGAAATGCCCTTTATTGAGTTGTTGTGGAACCGTCAAAATCGTCAATGTTTTATTGCTTATATTAAAAAACTATACAGAAGTTGTAACGTGCATTTATTTCTTTATTTTGAAATTCTCGCCCAGCTGGGCTTTCACTTGTTTATTTTTTTCAACACAAATAACGTCTAAATGATTCTAACATCACAACAACAAAGTACTCCATCACGCAAGATGGAAAAGTAGTAGATTGGGAATAGCTCAATAAATAAATAAAATACATAAGAAGAACTTGGTAGTTTGTTTAATTAGATTTGTTGTTCAGTTCTCCGATGTAAATTCTATGAAGACCTGTTTATATTTAGTAATTGATGTTTTAAACATGTTAAAATCATCCTATCAGCATCTTATACACCGTTTTCTGTACACGGTGAACGAGAGTATACAATTATTATTGCTTCGACCAAATTGTGATTCCGTGTTGAAGTTGTCACAATAAAACGATGTTTATTTCCTCGATGTTGGTTTGCGTGGTATATGGAAAGAAATAAAGTATATTGGTTCAGGGATGTCAATCACTGAATTTATGATTTACGAGTATATTAACAAGTTAGCTATTCAATTTTCAGAAATTTTTAATAAATTTAATTGACACAGTAGATATTCAAAATTGATAAATTTCCTTGTAATAATACCCTTTCCAAATTTAATAAACCTTAAGAATTTTTTATTGCTTTCTATCATGACTGAATAAATAGCATAACTTGGTGCCCACACTGGTGAGTTATACTTGATTTGATTTCTTACTATTGACGTGTAAAATTTTTTATTGTTTGAATGTTTTAAAATTGGCGATTTTAACATTTTCAAAGCTTTATTTAATGTAATTTCAACAAGCTTAACAAAGTTTAGTTTTCATAGAAGTAACACCCAAATCATTTTACCTCAGTTACAGTTGTTAGCCCTATATCATTGATGGATTAATCATAAATTAATGGATTTTTTATTCTATGAAATGTAGTAATTAGAGATTTCCTTAAATTTAGTTGTATATTATTATCTTGGCACGAAACAAAAAGTTTACACTAGTTATTTGACAATATTTGAGAGTCATAAATATTTCTTTTTGTTTTATTTTTTCTTCATATCGTTGAAAATAGTAAGACATTCACATACCGCGTAAAATAAAATTGATCCCAAATAAGACTTTGCGGAACGCCGCTGATAGAGATGAATTTATTTGAAATAAAGTCATCAATTTTAACAGCCAGCCTTTTACTTAAATATCTGCTGAACCATACATAAAACACCCTTTCTTTGTATTTCTTCGACATTAACTATGTAACAATTTCCAGACATTTTGTTTTGAAGAGTTTTAATTTTCAATGTACATAAATTTGTTACATTATATTTTAAATTTTCTGCTACCGGTTTCGACACATCTGTGTCATTCATTCACTTGCCTGTTTTATGTTTGCTAGTGAATGACACAGATGTGTCCGGTCGTAGAAAATTTAAAATATAAAGTAACAAAATGTACATTGAAAATTAAAACTCTTCAAAACAAAAATATAGATATCCTTCTATTCAAATTTTATGAAGCTTTTTAAATAACAGATCATGATTAACTCTGTGGAATGTTTTGTAGAAATAGGTACAGACAAAATCTTGTAACTTCTTGTAATGTTAAATTCGGATGTTTAGTTTTGGTAAATTAAAATATTAACCAAAATATTTTTTTCCTGAAGTAAACCATCTTGGTTAGGTGAAATAACTGGCCTGATACAGTGCATTTATTTAGAACAATTGGAATAGTTTATGATGGGCACCCCGGTTTCTTATTGTTATCCTCTTTTTTTAAATATCGTGGTGAGAAAACTATATTTTTCTTTAATATTCGTAATGACTGATTAAAAAGAAAATGTAGTGGATATGTAAGAGTGGTGGCGCAATTCTTTAAGAAAGCAGTTGGAATATTATACCGATCTTAATTTGATCCAGTTGTTTCACTGAGTCATACATCGTTGTATATTGTTTCACAAGCATTAGAATGTTTAAACTTTGTCATCACATTTTAATGATTATTCGAAGTGACCATTCGAAAGGTAAAAGTTAGGGTTGCACCAATCAATATTTTTTTCACGTGTAAATAATTTTTATCTTCATTGTCCCCAGATATAACTTACAGCGATTCCTTTGTTCTGCACTGATTTTTGCTTTGAGATATATTATCTTTGATCACTTTCATAGAATATCATAAGAGCTTAATAATTTTTATCTTGTATGTACGTATATAATAGTCCATCTGGGCGTAAACATGTAAATGGTGACGCTTTAAGTTTGGAATATATTATATTAAACAATTTCATTCCAATAACTGCTTTATCGCAATTTATTAGTCTCACAACTTCAAGCTGGTATTAAAATAAAGCAGATTCCAACTTTGCTGCTAACGTGACGTAACTACCTCTGTCGGCAATTTTGAGAAGACGTGGCTGATGCATTTACACTGGAGCGAAGAGTAAATATCCTTTGAAATGCGACATAAATTGATATTACGTAACCCTTAGATTCTGAGAAAGTCTATAGACTTTCTTCGCCGGAGAGGTTTATTATAAAAATGTAATATGAAACGCCTTGCAAAGTGAGATATTAACATGCCTTTGACAGTTAATCGTCGCCACACGGTCGGGCATAAATCTGACAAAGAATCAGCTTTTACTTCACGTTATTCTGCGAAATTGTCATTTTAAGAAGATTTATGGAAAAAAGGAAAATATTTTTTAAAAAGTCAAACATTTGAAATAATAATGGTTCCCTTTCGTTCAAACGTATTCACGAAAATGACTTAAAAAAATACTTTTTATAAAAGTAATTTTCTTTTGAAGAAACCCTTAAATCCTCTAAATGGGATTTTTTTTCATTTTTATGAGTTTATATCACGTTAACATTCAATATTTGGACTAAGGTTCCGTACAAATAGTAGAATGAACTAGTTTGAAATGATAAAACAAAGAATAAATATACCAGTTTGAAAAAATACCCTTTTTAATTATTTTAAAGAGAAACATTACCGGTTTTCAAGAATCCGCCAGAAACAGAGTGGCCTATTTACAAAACAATAAAAATAGACCACTGCGTTTATAAATAATTGTGCAAAAAGTTTTTTTTTTATGTTCTGTCATCTATTTATTGCAGAAGGAAATGTTTTTTGAGGTCACTGTCATCAATGGTTATAACCACAAGGAACCATTTTAGGCCAAGAAGTCAACTTAGGCAAAATTTTAGTTAGACCACACTGTTTCTGGCGGCCTCTAAATAACCTTGAAATATTTTAATTCCTCTTACTACCATCCCTATGAGCAGAAAATGCTGCCTGTGGAATTATTTTAAGGAGCAGGAAGTAGAAGATTGAACCACGACGCATGGGTGGGAAATCGACAAATTTGTCCAATCGGCAAAAAACACCTCAAAGAGAATATGCAGTTTAAAAAAAAATTAAATATCTGATCCTCAATTCCTATTGAACAAACTTGGCAATTCAAGCACAAGCATGAACATTTTTCTAATTTGATGAGACACCATTATCATTTGCATCGAATTTCTGGCGTCCGTCCAACAACGCCGCAAGTCACCGCCTCTGTCCTTTGTCTTCCACTTGCATCGCGAAATCCGGTCCCGGACTTCCTGTCACGTGGTGAGGTGAAGCTGGGCACGGACGCCTTTCCGCACATTAAATTTAACGAACTAGAAAGCCGGATGTTTACAAGAGGCTCGCCGCGAGGGTGGGATGTCATTACGGGTAAGAACCGTTCTAGAGGGCGGTTTCGGTGGTAAGTTTACTGGAACTACTGGTGAGATAAACTGAAAGAAGTGGTTTATGAGCGTGTTCCTGTGCCCGAATTAGGAAAAAAATTTCCTTACTTTAAAAAAATTTTCGAACAACTTCAGAAATCGAATTTCCATTTTTTATGATTATTCATACATTATACTTTAATTGTACGTGTCCACAATTGTTAGTAATATAGCGCAGACGTGAAAAATCACGGGATGTTATGTAAAAAAATCCAGTATCTAGTACCTACTTTGCTAGCTTTCTTGAAAATGAAAAAAAGCGCGGATCTTGAAAAATCACAAAATTCCACTCTACTTGCCAAAATTAACCCTAAGAAATTTATACCAAATAAGTACATATTTCAAATATGGAATTAAAATAATATTCTGGTTAACAAAATATTTTATTTTGGGCACGTAGTTACTATATTGCTTTTCTGAATTCTTTACAAATCAGTTTTGAAAATGACATTTAAACCGAAAGCATTGTTCGATGATGTTGTGAGGCTCACAGAAGTGGGAAGGGTAAGGAAATAGCGAAGAGTTCACCTAAAATGTGCCATATGATTTGTTAATGAATCTGAATGGTTGTCGTTAAGCCAGTGCGATCATGAAAGTTTCTACCACTCTCCAACGTACCACAAATATACATCTTGAAAATATAATTAATTTTATTAGGCTCGTTCTCATTTCTAGGCTTGGGCGACCTAGTACGAAAAGGTGTCATGTACCTAATTAATTAACTAACATTAATGGAAAGGCTTGATATATTCAAACCGTCACAATTGACTACGTTTCCCTTTTGACAGATTTTTTTTTGGTGTTTTGAATTGAATTGCCTAGAACCCCCGCGAGTGTGGTGTGTGGACATTGTAGATACTATTGGTCAGTACAGAGCTTCAAACGGTCTTTATATAAATTTGAACAATTCTTGGAATTATCTGTTCAGAGACTGTGACGGACCTTGGGGAAGGGGTCAAGTTACGACAAGGTTCGATGGGCTAAGAGATGGTGTGTAGTTTCAGCTTATTGGAATTCTTTAAAGTTTCCTCTGCCATACATGCCCCAAAGGGTTCTTAAGCACAGGATAAATGTGTCTTTTTTCGTGTTTTCGTAATTTCACAGAAGAAAGGACCTGAACGTATACCACATTATCTGAAGTTTATTTACAATTACGTTACGCAAACATATGATAACACACAATAATATAATATAATAAACGTACGTATTATTTATCTTTATTAATTTTCGACTATAATAATAATATGCTTGCTCTGCCGGTATCACCAGGAAATTCTGTGCTGAGAGCAGGTGCAGTTTAAAACATATCAGTTTATGATAAAAATTCAAATCTTCTTCTTCTTTGTGTGCCGCATCAGGTCCCCCCGACGTTGGCGATCACTCTTGAGAATGTCTCTCTGTCTTGCGCTGCGCTGCCCGGAATAGCTCCTCCACACTTCTAATGCCGGTCCAATCTCGTATATTACGCAGCCAAGACATTTGTCTCGTACCAGGCCCTCGGCGACCCTCTATCTTGCCTTTCAATATCAAATGGAGCAAGTGATACTTCTCCCCTCGAAATATATGACCCAGATATAAAATTTTCCTGATTTTTATTAATGTAAGCAGTTCTCTATCTGCTCTAGCCCGCCTGAGAATTTCTGTGTTGGTGATCATGTCGGTCCATGGGACCTTGAGCATTCTCCGGTGAAGCCACATTTCAAAAGCCTCTAACCTGCTCATGGTATTTACTTTCAAGGTCCATGTTTCACATCCATAGAGCAAGACCGACCACACATAACATTTTAGCATTCTCTGCCTTAGTTTTAAGCTGATATTGTCATTGCAGAAGAGGGATTTCATTTCAATAGACGCAGCTCTTGCTGCTTCAATTCTGCATCTAACCTCCATATCTGGGTCAAGAGTCTCCGTGAGAATACTGCCGAGGTATCTAAATCTTTCCACCTTTTCGACATTGCAACCATTTAACTGTATCACTGATTCAGAGTGATCTAGTCGTCCAAATGTCATCCATTAGGTTTTATTGACGTTGATTGTTAGGGCCAGTTGCTCACCAGTATTATTAACGAGATTTAATAGGTCTTGGAGGTCATCGATATAGTCAGCTAGTAATACAGTATCATCTGCGTATCTTATGTTATTAATGACAACTCCGTTGATCTTAAGACCCTTCTCAGCATTACTTAGGGCTCTTTTAAAGACATAGTTGGAATAGAGATTAAACAATAGTGGCGACAGGATACAGCCTTGTCGTACTCCACGCTGAATGGCAATTGCATTAGATCCCTCATTCCCATGTCTTATTTCTGCTGTTTGGAACCAATACAGGTTTTTAATGAAATTCTGGTCTTTGGTGTCAACGTTACAATCCGCAAGCATTTTCATTCAAAAATTCAAATAAGAACACAATATTACATTATGGTTAACAGACGGTCATCATCGTAGTATTGGAAATGCATACTTTCGTAGAGGTGCAGTTCATAATGTAATCAGTTTATAAGAGAAATACAAATAACAACACAATGTCACGTTTAAAGTAAAACACAACCTGCATCGTGCCATTGGAAATGCATCCTTATGCATTGGTTTTGAAAAAATCTTTGATATTAGATCTGGCTTTTAATTGGCTGATGGTCCAAGACTTGATGTCTGATTTATATTTAAAGTAAGTGGTGTTTTGTCAAATGGTCAGTGATGGTTTATAACTTGTTGAAATTAATTATCTATTATTTGTCAGTACTCAATTCTTAACTGTTGTTTGTGTTATGCGATTCATCTAAGGTTTTAGGGCACGTTAAAAAAAATTGTTTTGGTATTTTATTGTTACTTCGGGTATAGACTTTGGTGACCGGACAGCTCAGAATCTCCTTTGAAAAGTGATAAAATGTATTATAAAATCGCTTGAAAAGATTAGGTTAGGTTATGAGCTTTTTTTCATAGCTTTTAACGGATTCAAAGTGGTGTTGAGTTTAGTTGATGCTGATTTGGCATAGAACCACGGATCTTGTAACTTAAAATTAAGCTAATTTCAATTTGCGTGTCAGTATTTAGCAATAAAAATTGTGGACAAGATCGCTCTGTTCTCGTTTTGGTAAATTTCTTGAATTACTGGACAAGGTCAACATGCAGAAATTATTTTTAAAACATTTAAGAATAAACAATTATTAAAGTTTTTTTTTAACTTTATGAGTAAAACCTCAAATTGTAATATTTAATTAAATGAAGACAATACTAGCGAAGCTCAATCAAAAATCTAGGAACAGAAAAATCAGAAAAAGATATTGACACTGGGACTCGAACCCTGGACCTTTCGCTTTCCGGGCAAATGAGCTAACGAGGTGCAAATATCTTTTCCTGATTTTTGTGATTCCAGATTTTTGATTGAGCTTCGCTAATACTGTCTTCATTTAATTAAATTATTTCAGTCATCGGAAATGGAAAATATTTATTTATTAAAAGAAAATATTTCGTTTTAATTGTTGTTCCATTTCGTTGAATACAGGAGGCGGTTATCGGTTATGGTTACCATCGCCCCGGGATCCATTTATTGGATAACCAACATTCCTACTACAGAAAACCGTAATTCGTTCACTACGTAGTTCGGTGACCTGTCAGGGGTGACCTGGTTTAAGGGTTTTATTTTGATGTACTAGGTTAACGTAATTAATTTGGCCTCGCAATATAATATCCATAATGACCTAAAGAGCATTAAAATACAGATTTAGACAAAATATGTTATTTTTTCGCTGTTTTTGAGTAAAAAAAAATATTTTGAGAGTGAAATTCTACTGAAAAACTAACTTTTAGTTTCCATTTTTATAAGTGGATCAGTAAAATTAAGTTATATAATTATCATTTTACAATGACTCACTCGCCTTTAAAGTCAAATTTCAGGCTAAGCTGGGTAGCGTAGCTCGTAACATTATTCAATAAATTTTTGTTTTCAAACATTATTCATCATAAAAATATATATTCTGAGTTTGACAATTCATATTGTGTGTCGGTAATTTATAGAAATAAAGTTAGTTAATAATATGTTTTCAAAGTAAAAGTTACACTTTTTAAAAACATATTTCACGAGAGTAGGCGCTTTACAAAATAGTACGATATAAGCTGTCACGCTTCTTAGAAGCAATTTTACTTTAATAATGTGGGGAAAGTTTTAATTAAAAATACATTCACCAGCGGAGGAGCCCCCGTGGAGACTGTAGACTGTAGAGACTGTGATGGCCATTGTTAAGAACCTCTGTGCAAGGCAAACTTTTAAATGGTTTGTAATTTTATTTATCGAAACTTGTTGATTTTGTATAGAGAACGTTTTCGCATTATGTCTATCCTCGACATTTCAACTTAAATTGAAATAATTTTGCTAACTTTTTTTCCGATAAGCAAAGCGTTTTTTTCACAAGTTATATTGTGATATTCTTCAATATTAGATCATTGGTGATGTTTTGCATGACATGTTTTCATCTGCTAGCGTACTACCGTCCTTTAACGTTTCCTTTTTACGCTATGAGGGAGCAATCAAAAACATAAATTTGGCTCAAAAACCCTAATTAACCATCGTACAATAAAAATATATATGTCCTGAAAAAAATTCCTTACAACGACACGCTCTTCGGAATAAATGAAAACCTTAACTCTTCACTGAAAGTTGTTTTTTTTTACAAAAAAAAGCATTTTTTTGGCAGTATATTTTATATATTAAAATTAGGGAAAAATAATTTTAAAACACGTTTTTCTGTAATTTCCTCTTATTTTGAAAAAAACTTTAACTAATAAGTTAAACTTTTTCCAATAAGTCCATAAAATCCACTATTACTAGTTTCTTATTTTATATGAATACCGCACAAGAGTTCCCAACTACTCCCGTTTGGAGCTAGTGAGACTATGGCATTCCCAATTGGGGTATGTTGTGAGGTTGAAGGTAGTGGGGAGGGAAGGAGATGGGGAAGAGGAAGGTGGTGAAGTAATTGACTATTCAGATCTGATCACCAAACACCGCTAAAGCCATTTCAAGCTCAAAAGCCTTTGATACTCTCAGCTACATATAATTAATTAAGGTACTTGAAAACATTGGAATCCGTGGTAAACTCCTCTCATTTTTTAAAAACTACTTAACAAATAGAAAAATGAATGTGAAGATTTTAAACGAAATGAGCTAAGCAAGGTATATGAAATTAAGAGTACCGTAAGGATCAATTTTAGGTCCCAAATTGTACAATATATATGTTATTGCTATATGAAAACTCTTTAAAAAGCCTTTGGATTAATTTTTGCTGACGAAACTGCACTTGTAGTATTCAATGAAAACCCTATCATAGATATTCAACAATTACAAAGTGTCTTTAACAAGCTACTTAAATGGGCTCATACTTATCTGGGACTAATAGTAGACAGTAAATTTAAATGGGATAAACAAGTGGCTTAAATTTGTAACCAGCTCCGATCTTTAGCAAGTAATTTTTATAAATTGAAATTTGTTTTGCCCAATTGTACTCTTAAAATTATTTATTTTTCTATGGTCGAATCCATCCTTAGATATGGAATACGAACTTGGGGGCACACAAACAATATTTCATTCAATCAATAACATAATATTATATATAAAATAATTTATCTCAATGTACCTACCTATATAGAAATTATTTAGGCAGGTACGTTGAGATGTTCAGAGATACATTGATTCGTCACTAAGGTTTAAAAACGAGTAATGAGGTTTAAAAAAATTATTGAATTTATTAAAAATCTCTGATATTAAGTATTTAAGCGTTGGGCTTCCATACTTATTTGTTACTCTTGGAGTAATGAGGCCGGTGAATCTTGTGGTGTGATTGTAATCCGGATTGTTAGGATCATGTAAAAACAATTATTTATTAAAAGGATACTTACATTTTTTACATGATCCTAACGATCCGGATTACAATCAGAGGATTGTAAGTAGTTTTAGATTGTAAATGCTTTTATACTTGCTTTCTCCCTCATTATCCATTATAATAATGTACCAAAGAAGACCCTTTATTGGAAGTAGCCCCTCAGAACCAAACAGTAGTTTTAGATTACTTCTTTGTTTGTAAATATTTGGTGGTACAATTTTTTTTATTATAGCAAAATGTAAAATTTGTGTATATATAATATAAATATTGCTTGTGTGCCCCAAGTTCGTATTCTATATCTGAGGATGGATTCGACCATAGAAAAATAAATCATTTTAAGAGTACAATGGAGCAAAACAAATTTCAAATTTTGGATATATTCCATATTCCCAAGCTCGGTGATCTTATATACATACATTTGTTTTTTTTTAACATTTATAAAATCATCCAACATCATGAGCCCATTGATTGGATTAATTATACATATATAAAACTTATTAACGCATTAACTTTAACTCATGAATTGCATATGTGCTAAACAAGAATATTTTTGGATTCAACATTATTCCAGGCATGGGCTCAATTAAAATATCACATGAGATAAAAACGTCACAAAGGGTTAAATATAATTTTCGTGTTTTAAAATGGCAGCATGTATTAAATTAAAGCTAATATAGCTTTGCTAGTTTTATCCGGAATAGATAAGTATTCAAACAAAAAGAAAAATTTGAGAAGATTTCTTTAAAATTCATTTAAATCTGTTCTGTTTTAAAACAACATTTACCAGCGACTTCTGTTTGCAGAACGTTCATTGTTGTGGCTCGGGGGATTGAAAATATTTAGAATTGTGGTATTTTTCCACAAAGCGAAGGATGGCATCAAACGATAATATTAATATTAAGAAAAAGTCTGCAAAGTTTCCTGGAAATAAGGTACGAATGGTTTTTAAGCTTACTTTTCTTAAGTCAGAACTTTATTTAACTTACAAAAAACAATATTTATTTTTTTACCTCACTGCGGTGTCTTTAGATAAATAAATGATAGTATACACCACTGAAACATTGAAGAAAATTCACTTTCTATCAAAAGAAAGTGGTATTGCTAAATTAAGTAAGACCTTGTGACTCCAAGGACTCAAGACAGGTCAATGAAATTGTTCAAATACTCAAGGAGGATTTCTGATATTTTTAGATTTTTGATATTTTTATTAGGTACATTAGCTCCACACAGGACGCCCTGAGAACAATAATTTCCATCAGGGCCAATGTCATCTTTAGTGATGCTGTGTGGAGGGTCTTCTTAGGAAAGGAAGGGAGGAAGTTCTGGGATGGAAAAGGTATGAGGAGTGGGTAGGAATCTGGGGGTCAATGTGTCCAGGAGTAACGGGCGTACTCCCACTGCGGAGCAAGGCGATATTCCGAGAGAGCACGGCTGGAGAAGTCAAAGGGATTCACTCAACCGTTCTCTCTCGATCCGGCCTGTATTGTAGCTGGTGGGCGGACGCTTCCGCCGCCAAGACCCGGACAGACCTCACCCCACGAACCCGGGCACCCCTGCTAAGTCACCAAACGTAGCGAACCATTTGGGGGTGACCTATGGCAGAGGTGTTGGTTGTCCTTTAAATGGTTCCCGGGGCGGCGGTACCCATACCCATCTCCCGAATTATGAATGTGGGAAATTATAATTCTGCTAAGATTTTTTGGGTAAGTTCTGTTCAGATACCATTGACAATCAGGCACACTAATCTTTTCGTTCTGAAAGAGAACTCAAATAGTCTGTTAGTTTCACCATTACCAGATCCTTTACAATACTTTTAAAAAGGCCGTGTCTTAAACCCATGCATAAGCGTTTTAGTGTTCTTTCGAGGCCTGTCATTGGCTGGACGATAGTGCAGGTGTCAAAACTATAGGAAATTCGCAAAGTTATATTTTTTCGTTAATAGACCACTTGCATGGACTTCACAACGACTTGGAAAAACTCATGCGGATAGATCATTTTACTAAGATTACGAAAATGTTAGTATTTTTTTTTAGAAATGTATAGTTTTATTTTTATTTTTAAATAAATAAATCCTTTATTTGGGCTCGTGACGTCACTACATGAAAATGTCCCGTCTCCGAAAATGTTCCTATTAATTTTGTAAAATTCCACACTCATTTATTTTTTTAATACGGGATCACTTTGATTTCATGTGAATTTTTTAATTCGTTCACTAGATTTATTGTTTGTTCTCTACGAACTTATTGTTTGGTTTGATTTTTTGACAGATGTTGTGAAGAGAATCCCGTACATTTTAGATGTCGGTACGTGTTTTAGAGGTATAATGGTTATGGTGCTGATTTTAACAAAATCAAATTTTATAATATTCTTATTATTATTATAATTTACAAGTATATCACATTGGATTAATAGGAGTAATATAGACGCTGTACATTATAATGATTTATGATCAATAAGATGGATCAAGGAAAAAAATATTCATGAGATGTAATACTTTTGGTATGTTCGTTATTCTCCTGTGCCATTCGTGTGGAAAACTTAAAAAAAAAAGATTTTGGGCTATGTTATATCGTTTTTTCACACCTATAAAATTATATCCCGTCTACAGATTGAAATTTTCAAAAAATCCCCAGGGTTTCAAAAATACGATTAAAAAAAAAAAACAGAATGTATTAGAATATTTGCGTAAACCGGAAATTTTTTTTTTTAAATGTGATGCAAGTGGGATATTGTTTTCATGGAACATCGTTATCATCGTTATGATGGAACCCTGGTAAGTAAACTCTTCAACCACTTCGAAGTTGTAGGTGTCTTAAAATTTCACTTTAACTTTTATTCTGCGGTGCAGGGTTCTGATTTGCATCATGATTTTAGTTTTATTCGCATTGATTTGCAAACCCACTTCTCTTGCCGCGGTCTCCAAAGTCTCCACCTCTCTTACAGCCTGTATGGCTATACTCATGGTTCCAAATTAGTACTCTTAAAAAAATAAATGAGTGAGGTCAATGTGGACCATCCCATAATGGTGAAAATACTAGCACTCGAACCTGGAGAAGCCTAAGATTACTGGTAAAGTGGAGGGTTGAAGAAGCAGAGGGACACTGCGTCCATACTAAATACTTTCGAGGGAGATTTTTGTTCCTTTTTCAATGTCAACCGCCAGAAGGTTAAGCGTGGAAGTAAAATAAAATAAGTAGAGGTAATAGCCCGTCTTTGTGTCTTAAATTTAAATAACTTAATTTTTCTCGGTATATTCGAAAAAAGTGGGTAACATTTTATAATTTGGGCTGAATTTAAAATTAGCTTTAACCTTTGAGGTAAGCAAAAAATATTCTTTCATCTTAGCCGCAACTGTCAAACTGTTTTTTTTAAACAAAGACCACCGAAGAAGCTAAAAAATCCATTTAGCAGAGTTCCATTTTTCTTCGTGAAATGGACCCTCTCGATAACCAAAATTAGACGGTAGATACTCGGTACGTGATTATTGAAGTACCCACCACTGTCCCACCCCGGTATAGGCAACTTATGGTCGCCCCTTCGGAGTTCTCGCAAGAATCTATGAATAAACGACTCTACATTTAATGTAACGAATCTAGACCTTCAATGTCCCCTCATACTGTGTTAGGTACGTGATTAGAATTAAATTAAAATTATTTATATTCTTTTGGTTGCCTAAATGATTTTTAAACCGATTTTTTCGAAGTGAAACTTCTATAGCACGGCTGTGATTTGGATTTTGGATGAAACGAAAATGACGATTAGTGCACCTGCGACGCATCAACTGCGCTCATCGGCCGCTTTGATAATGATCTCAATTTTAAAGGCTCCTATTGGTTGAGATATGAAACGGAAATTATGCGAGGTCTGCGCTCATTGGTCGCTTTGATTATGACCTCGCTTTTCAAGTATTGGTTGAGATTGTTTTGGTACAGTTTCGCTTCTACCGCGTGTAAACTACACTCGATTTTTTTTTACATTAGCCCCATCATGGAGACCTTGAAAAAAAATCCCAGAAGGCCTATGTCATCTTTGGGGATGCTGTGTGGAGGGTCTTTTAAGGGAAAGGAAGGAGAGGACGTTACGGGAAGGAAAATGCATGAGGGGTGGGAAGAAGCTGGGGTTAATATAACCAGGATTGTCGGACGTATGAATCCACCCCTCCCAATGCGGTGCAAGGTGATGGGTCGAAAGAGTCTTACGAGTCTTAGAGAGAGATTGGGTTTCCTTGAACCAGTATCTCCCGATCCGGCCCACCTGATCCGGGCAAGCACATTCGCCACCAAGGCCTAGTCAAACGTCACCTCCGTGAAGCCAGGCACGCATGATAAGTCACCAAACGTAGCAAACCACTTGTGGTGACCTATAGACGTGTTAGTTATCTAATAAAATATTATCGGGGTGGCGGTAGGTACCCAAACGAAAATGTAGAAATGGTTGATCTTTCTTAGGACCGGATGACCAAATGCTCATGTGCGTTATTATAAATAAATAGTATTTATATGAGTATAAGCATTCGATTTATTTTAATCCTTGTCACAAAGCACTCTTTTAAGTGTGAATTGCCTACCCAAAAAAAAATCTATATTAATCTGATCTTTTTAAATGAGCCATAAAGAAGATGCTCATTAAAATTCATTAATTGGTAGCAGCACGCATTGGCGCGAAAATTTGTTTAAAAAACCCTTTTTTCAATGTGAAATCTGGCCGATAGCTCAACGAGGTAAAAGCTGAGTTTTTACACACAAATGTGATAAAAATGCCCCTTTGTAATATCTCTCGTATCTAACACAATGACGTGTTCCTGGCCGCATTGAAGCGGGAGTGTGCACGTGGCTACACAGGTGTGAATTTAATTTTCATTTCTGAATTTTCTTTCGTGCGGACGTATAAGCGAGAGATGAGTATTTTTCACAAATTTCTGTGTGTGTTTTTTTTTTAATAATTTGATTTATTTTTGTCAATCGGAAACTTTTTAATCAACGCTCGGGAACCCCTTTTATTGAAGCCACGCTGTGGGGGAGGGTGGTAAGGTTTTATAAGTGAATTATAAATATATTTAAGCCATGTTTGCCGTGGGTCGGTTTAGTTGGTTAAGCAAAATAATAAAGACGTTTTTATGAATAAATATTTCTACTTATTTATTTTTATAAGTTTGTGTGCATTTGTAGAGATCTGTTGAAATGGAAATATTGGAGATTTGTTTAATAAATTTGCAATAATATTTTGCCACAAAGAGCCCATAATTCGGTTAATGTATAATTTTATTAAATAAATCACAAAATGTGCCTGTCGCTTTTATTAATGTGAAGATGCTACACCTACCATGTATAAAATACCACACCTTACACCCCTTTCATCGTACATCCGCTCTATAATGATGTAGTCTTCTTTATATACAAAAATTAATGTTTCTTCATTTGTCCCGCATGGGTTCCTATACCATTCATCTGATTGCAATGAAACTTTGTGATTTGTAGCCCGCAAAGCTTTCTATATATGATGGGGTGGGTAACGAAGGGAACGGGTGGGGTTTGTGGGAGGACGAGGTGGAGGGAAGGCTGCGTTCACTTTAATGGAATTACAACTCTCACCGTAATTAAATAAACTAAATAAAAATAGTCAAAAGGAAAAAAATCAGAAGATCAGAATTATTATATGTAATTAATAATGTTTCAAATTACATTTATTATTGTAATTTACATAAAAGCAAATAAAAATTGATTAATAAAACCGAGTGATCCACCGTTTTCATATTAAAGTAGAACCGGTCGTGTTTGTGCTGTTGGTTTTAGGACGATCGTCGATGACTTGCCTACGATCTTTCCCTGGGACTAGTGTAGGGTAACTGGGCGTACTGTACAGGGCCCGCAGATACTTTAATAGTACACAACTGCTAACCTTGTACAAATCACAAGTTCACCCCACGGTTGAATTTGGCAGCCACCTCTGGTCTGGAGATCCAAAATACCTGAAAAATACCCCCGACTCTGTGCAGAAACGGGCGGTCGGTTTAATAGATTCTCCCTTCTTAACAGACGGATTGCAATCTTTAGAGCACAGGCGTCGGGTGGGAATGCTATCCTTGTTCTATCTGTATTACAATGAAAGATGCTCCGAGGAACTAGCATCATTGATCCCTTCAGCACCGGTGCATAGTCGGGAAACACGCCAAACGCATGCCTAACATTTGTACACGGTTGACATTTGTCACATGAGAACGGGTCGTTTCTTCGACTCGTTCTTGTGTTCAACAGCTCGGCTGTGGAATGATTTGCCGGCCTCTGTGTTTCCTCTTTCCTACAACATGGGTCTCTTCAAGACTAATGTTCATTCCTTCCTCTCCTCAAAAATACCCTCCACACAGCATCCCAGATGACATAGACCCTGAGGGAAATCATTTTCCTCAGGGCCTCCTGTGTGGAGTCAATGAAAAAAAGGGTCCGTGCCAAAAGGCTCCGATATTAGAGGTACCCTCTTCGCGCTCTAACAAGGCAACTTGTGAGACGGTACAAATATAGGACCATCCATGTCCTTGAAACAAAGGTTTTAGAATTGTAAGAATATTCGTTTATTTTTTTTTAAAACATTAATTCCACATCTGAGATGCTGCGTAGAGGATCTTTTTGAGGAGATGAAAGAATGAACATTGGTCTTGAAGAGATCCATGTTGCAGGATGGAGGAAACACAGATGCCGGCAAATCGTTCCACAGCCGAGCTGTTGAACACAAGAACGGGTCGAAGAAGCGACCCGTTTTCATGTGACAAATTTCAACCGTGTACATATGTTGGGCACGCGTTTGGCGTGTTTCCCGACTATGCACCGGTGCCGAAGGGATCAATGACGCTAGTTTATTTTTATTTATTTATTTATTTATTTACCGACGAATAGTCCAATTAACAATATAACAATAACACAAATAGAAAAAAAACAGAGATCACAATGAAAGCAGATTACATATAGATGAAGAGCATTGACAAAATACATATAATATAAAAGTACATAGATAAGATAACTACAAGTAGCTTGAAGATGGATTTAAAAAGAAAAAACTACATTGCGTAACGATTGCCGAAAGTCATTTAGGCTTACACCAAAAAATTCAATGCTTTGATTTGCGTTGACAAGTCTCGACATTCTGGATAAAGGAGAATGATATCTATAATTAGTAGAATGTTGATTGAGGAACAGCAATTCATTATTTCGGAGTCTACCGGAAGGAATGTTGAACTGGATGAGTTGTAACAAAGCAGGTGTGTCAGTAATACTGTTGATAATTTTGAAAACGCATATTAGATAAGAATCGTTTCTACGTTTTTCTAAAGAGGAAATGTTTAAAGTTTGTTCAATTTCATCATACGAGTATTCTCCTCTTTCAAGTCCTAACTTCCAAGCAATTCCTCGTAGGAAGCGATGTTGTACAGATTTGATGTAACAAATGTGGACAGCATAAAAAGAGACCAAATGATACTAGCATATTCAAGGTGAGGGCGGACCAGCGAACAGTAAAGAGTTTTAAGTTTATTTATATGTTTAAAGTCAGAGGTAATTCTATGAATGAAGCCGAGTACTTTAAGTAATTTGTTTACGATATTATTAATGTGATCCCGGAAAGAAATTTTACAATCCAGAGTGACCCCAAGGTCCTTGATAGATGTGACAGTATAGAGACAAACATTATTTAGTTTATAATCAAACTGAATAGGTTTTTTGGTTCTATAAAAGGACAAAATTTTGCATTAATCAACATTAAGTTCCATGCAGTTAATTTTGCATCAATCATTAAATGGATCAATATGAAGTTGAAAAAGTAAACAATCAAGATGGGATTTAATTATCTTAAGAATCTTATTGTCATCGGCAAAAAGCCAAAAACGTGTGTGAGAAAAAAACTTTAATGATATCGTTAATAAAAAAGGTTAAAAAGAAGCGGGGGCAAATGGGCTCCTTGCGGAACGCCGGAAGTTACATCAATGTTAAAGGATTCAAAGCTATTTATTTTAACCCTTTGTTTTGTATTACTCAAGTGAGAATGAAAAAATGATAACAATGGGTCTCTAATGCCTATAGCATAAAGTTTGGAGAAGTCAATGTAGAGGACATCAACCTGAGTGTTGTCTTCTAAGGCTTTAAGAATGGTATTTATAAAGGACAGTAAATTAGTTGTTGTAGATTTCGCCGATCTAAATCCATGCTGTTCCTCGATCAGAACATTTTTGAAAATATGAGTGATTTTCTTTGTAATTATCGACTCAAATATTTTTGGAATATAAAATATAATTATTGATATTGGTCTGTAATTTCCAATATTTTACTTGTTTTCCAGACTTAAAAATGGGTCGAATTTTCCATGAGTCAGCAAATGTTCCGGTTGAGGTGATAAATTGTACAACATACAAATTGGGTTAGATAATGAACATTAATATTCTTTTAGCAAGATTTCTGGAATTCCATCAGGTCCGGTACTTTTTTTGTTAGTTCCTCGGAGCATCTTCCATTGAAATACCGGTAGCATTCCCGACCGACTCCTGTGCTTTAAAGATTGCAATACGTCTGTGAATCTATCAAACGGACCGCCTCGAGGGTATTTTGCAGCTACTTTGGAGGTCCAGACTAGAGGTGGCTACCAAATTCAACCGTGGGGCGCACTTGTGATCGGTACAGGGTTAGCAGTCGTGTACTATTAAAGTATCTGCGGGTCATATACGGTACGCCTTTAGACACCCTTCTTTCAAATAACGCGGTGAAATTCAGCGGTCTGAACTAATTCCTTCCAAAGTATGCGTGCGTATTCTGTCCTAAGCATCAACACTTGCGTTTTTTTAACACCACTTTACAGAACAGAGCGTCATGAAACGAGGATGCAATTGTTTTTATATGTTTTGGGTATATATATATATTGAATATTACCCAAAAAATCATTGAAATAAATTTTTTATCATTTATTAATTAGCACCGTTTAAATACCGTTTTAATGCACAATACATATACATATATTTTTTTGAACTGAATCAATGGACTTTATATAAAATGTATATAAAGTCCATTGATTAACGTAGTGTTAAAAAATAATATAACATCGTTATTAAGATATTTTTTAAAACATTATCAAATGTTTTCTTCGACAATATATTTTTCTATGTATTTTTTTCTTTTCGTGTATGACCACAGATAAAAAAAACATATGGTGGTAGATTGACAATTTCTTGAAAACTAAATATATGTTTTTTTATATTCCATTTTAATATTTAAATAAATTGAAAACAAAATTAGCGAAACTCAATCAAAAATTCGAAAACACACTAGTTTCACACGAGTTTCGCTTAAATTGTCTTCATTTAATTAAAATATGACAATTTGAGGTTTTACTCAAAAAGTTAAAAATAAAAATTAGTTTAGTTTTAAATCGTGGGGTAAAATATTCATATTGCATGTTTTTCGAGGTGCTGTTACGGTTATAAGTGATTTCTTGCAGGGTGGATTTCGACAAATTTACCGTTTGTTTCCTGTCAAACCAGAATATCGAGTAAGGTGTCAAAACATTTCTATATACCTTTGTCAGTTGATATTTTCCACAGCATCGTTCATCCTCGGTACATTTCTCCAAAATATGTCCAAAGTGCTCGGTAAAGTAAAAGAACTAGTTCAAATAACAAACACTAAACTGATATGAGGCCGAGGAAAGTTTAACGGGCGAGGAAGGAAACTACTTGTCACATGAATAATAAATTTCGTGGAGTACTTACTTCCATAAAGTCGTTTTTTTCGCTGTCCTCAACGTTGTCATCTTGCACCATGCTGGGAACTCTGCTGACTTTCGTCGTTACGTTTCCATCTGTGAAAAAGAAATAACATTGATTTCTGATGCAAAATCTTTACTTTTTCGAATAGAATTGGGTAAATAATGACAAAAAACTAACACTTTTTGAGTAAAAAAATAGCTTTAAAATAAGAAGACATTATAAATAGAAATAAAAAGTTTGATTTTATCAGTTTAGTTTGAACAAGTGCCTTGTGATCATACGATATCGTAAGTATGAGCTTCCAATGTATTCCAATGACGACGATTGTAAAATACGTGTGTATATGTGTACAGATAAACTCATAGACATTCTTAGTACCTATTGCTAGCGGTCTTCCAGTGTAAAAAATGTATCCATTGCTTGAGGGAAATGTGAAATCATTTTATAAAAAGCAGATATACTGTTCTTAGAATCGCGTAAAAATATATCGTGTTTTACTCAGAAAATCCGTATGTAACGTCACGCATGTACTCGTAACATTAAAAAGTTACCGAACACAACAAACAAAATTAGTTATTTCAACAACGTAATTTGCACATTATTTTGTCGCTAGATTTCAAAATCCACATGATTCCCATTAGTATCAATGTACATTAGTCACGCATGTACTCGTAACATTAAAAAGTTACCGAACACAACAAACAAAATTAGTTATTTCAATAACGTAATTTGCACATTATTTTGTCGCTAGATTTCAAAATCCACATGATTCCCATTAGTATCAAAGTAGTTTATTATATTAATATTAGTATTAGTATCAAGTTAACATTCCCCAATTATTAACGTCCTTTTTGGAGCCTTTACACATGTACAGTAAAAATAATACAGTATCATAAATAACTAAACTGCCTCAGTAACAATCTTTTTAAATTTGTTTAGTGATAAATTGCAGATGTCCACTGACTCGGCATAATTATTTTCTTCCATTTGTATTCTGGGCTATGAGGAATACATATGGTAATTAGTTCTAGAATTTCTGCACTATAATTGTGGTATAGTTACTCTGACTCTGGCAAGCGTAACTGTTTGGTATTTACTGGGAAAATTGCAATAAATCTTTGTGAACATCACAATTTCGCGTCCAGCTTATCCTGTTCTGTAAATGTTTTATTACAACACTAAGCCAAAGCGGATTTTGTAGAGCACACACATTGAACACATTGTTCATGAATATATTTATTCAACTGGCCAGTATGCGCATCCGTTATCGAACACTATCTTAACTCTTTGAATGCAGAAATTTTTGACTTACACTCTTTACATTTCTGGCGCAAAAATATCGTAGGTGAATTGTCCTTTTTTTAATGATTTTTTTTATTTTATTGCCGGCTAAAAGCATTAAACATATTATGTTATTATCGGTATTTTTACATTTCTTAGTAATTTTTTTTTTTTTTTTTTACAGTGAATGCCGCACAAGAATCTCAACTGCTCCCGTCTGGAGCCAGTGAGACTATGGCATCCCCAATTGGGGTATGTTGTGAGGCTGAAGGTAGTGGGGAGGGGAAGGAGGTGGGGTAGAGGAAGGTTGGGAAGTACCTGGCTATTCAGATCTGGTCACCAAACACGGCTAAAGCCATTTTCAAGCAACGTTTCAATTCTGAATGGTGGTCTTACACCAGGGCGATACTGATAGTATCTTCCACTCTGGAACATGCCGCAAATATGCTATATATTATTTTAAATGAATTAATTGTGAAATAACACAAATTAATCAAATAAAATTTATTTGCGCATGCCGGGTTCGAACCCGCGACCTCCGGATTGTGAGTCAAGAGTCTTACCCTCTGGACTACGGAGGTCGTCAATTAAATCGTAGATAACACAAAATCACTGAATTAATCATATAAAAATGAATCCCTGTTTCCCGGGGTTACGCCATAACTTCAGAACGACTTTACCTATTTCATTAATCTTTTTTATGAGTTTTCTAATACTTTGTAGAAAATTCTTACGGAAAGAAAAATTAAGAAAATTGCGCAGAAAATTGGATAATTTCAGAAAATTTAACGATTATTTTAACTTCGCACGTTTAACAGCTCGCGCGTTTGATGAATGTGAATTTATCGGACAGCTGTTTTTTTTGTAACAAATGAATTGTTTATGGATTTTATAAATTATAGATATTCTAAGAAGGTGCCTATGTTAGGTACCAAATTAGATTGACTGTTCTTATAATATACAAAAAATGAATATTTGTAATACACAAAAAACGAAAATTTGAATTAAATAATTGTGATAGGTGGCACGCGAGCTGTTGAAAACTTAATGTACTGGGACTGAATATATGGAATGCGGGAGGTGGGTTGGCGGAACTGTGGTGCGGAAGAGGGGAGAGGGTAGGCGGGGAAGATGGATTTATTTGAATATGGCATTGCAACGCATGCCGGGAACCAGTTAGTAAAATATATAATTCAGTGATTGTGTTGTGTTTTTCCTCCAAAAAAAAAAAAATATATATATATATATATATATTTTTTTTTAACAAGATTGTTTTTCCTTCAACAGATTTTTAAACAAGCCTATGTCAAAAAGTTTCACGATTCCTCCAGAAGATAATAATGGAACCAAGTAGGTACATCATGTTAAGCACACATTTACTTTCATGTTTTTCAATTTCGCTCAAACAACGATCGTCGTTGTCGGCAACAACGAATAATCGTTTACTGATATTCTAACGATTAAGTACCCGTAAAGTGTGAAGTGATGTAATCGCTTATTCCCCGAGGTACTGTTTGTAAGGTTACTAATTATTATTCAGTAGTGGTGAAGCAGTGGGAGCTATTGAAGTGTCGATCTGGGATCACGGTCCCTGACAGGTGGTCAGCCGATAATTTTCGATCAATATTAAATACAAAATAGTAACAGGTATTCAAACTAATCTATGCTGGAAACCGCTGATCAAATAACCTCTAGACGTGCGATCTACACGGATTTGAAAGAAACTAATTACCGCCAGTGTATGTTTTACAAAAGTTTTATAGTATTAAATAATAAAAAATAAACACAATACAATATACAAAAATAACATTATAAAACACCCTCGCTTTCATGAGCTTTATTAAAATGTATTATTTCATATCTTTTGTATTGTAAAATGGGGGCCTCAGCACTAGTAAGGCATCCGTTGAGGCCAACATTATCAAAAAATGTTTTAAAATATAAGTTTTTTTTTACCAAACCTACTAATAAAAAATAAATATATATGTAGGTATAATTTTTGGACTTCAGATGGACCAATGAATAAATTAATTTGTAGAAGAAATAATGAAGTGTTCATACCACCCCTACCATATCTCATTAATTTATTTACATAGTAAAATTTACAAAGATGAAATGAAACAATTTGAGAATCTTGTAGAAATGATGACTGAGAGAAATGAAATCCCTGAAATCTATGTGAAGGAATATGGGGTTTTCAAAACCGTACAAGACATAAATATATTTTTTCATGCCCAAAATTAAACACTTCCTTCGCACAAAATTTTTATACTTATCAAGGAAGACTTATTTTCAACCGACTACCGGATGAAATTAGAAAAATTAATGATAAAATCAAATTAATAAACACTGTTAAAAAATATTTTAAAGATAATCTCAAAAAAATAAAAATAAAAGTTTCCAACTAATCTAATCTCAAAAATAACTTATAACTCAGTTTCCTAGTGATATTCCATTCGTCAAATAAGTTAAATTTTGTTTTGTTTTTGACAACTAATTACAATAATTCTAGATACATTATCCAAATAATAGAATTGTTTGATAGTTGATAAATACTTATAATTACAATTACATTAAACCGAACTTACAACTTATTGTTTTTTTTTTTTACATTCACATTGTAATTTAAGAACTTAAGATATAATAAAGCATTTAAAAAATGTACACTACTCTTCCAGACACAAGCTAATGCTTCCATGGAAGAGTGGTATTAATTAAGATATTTGAACATGAATGTACACAAATTATTATATAATGTACATTTAACATTATATTTTATATGCTAAAAAAAAAAAAAAAAAAAAAAAAAAAAAAAAAAAAAAAAAAAAAAAAAAAAAAAAAAAAAAAAAAAAAAAAAAAAAAAAAGTGTATTGCCTAGGTCTTACGCCTGCAAGACCTAGGCAAACCTCAAGCCATAAACCCGGGCACCCCTAAATCACCAAACGTAGCGAACCACTAGGGGTGAGCTATGGTAGAGGTGTTGGTTATCCAAGGGACGAGTGATAAAATATTTGAACAATCAAATATTTTGAGTTAATTTTCACAATTAAGTGCAAGTTCTATTCAAGTTCTGTTATGACATCATTATAGACTTGTTGTTTTATAAAACTGAAATAATCACAGAACTTGAATAAAACTTTAACGGAACGTGAAAATTAACTTCAAATATTTTATGAATTGTTAAATTGTTTTGAAATCAAAACAACCCGTCCTTAGAATATTTGGAAGGATGAATAGAAAAATATTGTGAAGAGAATATGCTTATTATATAACACGAAAGTGAATGTCGGTATACAACGCCGAGGATGTTCGTTATTTAAGAATTTCGCTGTTCGAAAAAGTTTTATCACTTTCACAAGATAGTAAATGTAAAAAAAAAAAGAAAGTAAAAATAAAAATTGCAAAAATTTAACTAACTTTAGGCACACGAACACACCCATGGTACACTTTTATCGGTTTATCTCTCCAGTGTCTGAGCAAAACTTTCTATAGAATTAAATGGGTTATACTTGTAAGGGTAGTTAATAACCGAAAATCTTCGACCAAGTATATCTAGACAGGGCGTGTAGGTCTTAAAAATGACACCGGAACCAAAAATATTGGTTTACGAAAACATTTATCAAAAAGAAAGTCCTTTGTCTCGCAGTCAAAAGATCGCAAGAAGCATTAATTTATACCTTTAGTTGGTCTGCGTAGACCTAATTTGTTTTCCAGCAAGTTCGTGGTAACGGAATTACTAGCTTTGCGAAGATCATTTTTAAAACAGAAATTTCAGGCAGTTAGAAATATTTTAGGTATGAGCTATAATGGACTTTATTATTAACAATTTAATCAGTTACATGAATATCTAAAAAAATATGTACATAATAATTGAATTCGACGCAGCGTATCGAGAAAAGTAACATTTGATAAGTAAATGATTCATTTCTTCCTATAAAACAACTACGTCACGCAAGAGATGCAACGGAATTCGATGGGTAGTTGTATTATGAAATTCCTCGTAGGTCGTGTCACTTCGGGATTAGAATTGGGTATGGGAGGGCTAATCTATAGTTAATATATCGATGTCGAAAATACTTCATATTAAAAATGAGCTGGGTCTCGGTTATTGGTTCCTTTGATGTGCCCTTTTTTTCTGAATTTAGATTTTTAGGAGGCTATAAGAGAAATTATTATAGGGATGCTGTATGGAGGATCTTGAGGAAAAGGAGGAGAAATTATTATAGGGATGCTGTATGGAGGATCTTGAGGAAAAGGAGGAATGCACATAAGCTTGAAGAAGCCCATGTTGTAGGACAGAGGAAACACAGTGACCGGCAAATCATTTCACAGCTGAGCTGTTGAACTTACCCCTTTCTCAATCAGAGTCATTTTAAAATGACGTGAAATTTGATTTTTTTTTACTAAGTAACTACTGAACCAATTTATTTGTGGTTTTTAACAAATAACTTAGCAACATAGATTTTTTTCTTTGCGTTGGCTGCATTGCGTACACACTTCATATCGTAAACAAAAATCGTTGATCACACCTTTCGAAAAGCTATGATCCGAGGGAATTGCATTATTAAAAACGACGGTAAGAAGAAGGTATTTATGTTTTTTCGTATATTTTCCGTTTTTATTTAAAGTAAAACGTACATTCTTTCATATTATAATGAAAAAACAACAAAAACATTGATATAATATTTATTTTTAGGAGCATCCTAAAGTATCGTGTCATTTCAAAACGACACCAGTCGTTTGAGGGTATACTATTTGACTATTTTGTATGATTATTTAATTTGATATATATATATATTTTTTATTTTTATTTTTTTTATTTAAAAAAATACATACGTATACAGATTCATAGTAAAACATTTGGTTCTTAAGGCTAATAACAATATGTAAATTTATTTTTAATGAAACTTCCCAATTCAAAAGAGAAAACATTTCTCGTGCTTGAATTTTGGAGTGCCATTGTAAAATGCATAGTTACACAGAGTATGTTATTACAAGTACTTATATTAATAAAATATATATTCATGAAGACAAGTGGACATAATAACTGACAGTATTGTCAGAGTAGGTACATATAATAAAGTTGTAACAATTTGGTGCCTGCAAATAATGCGTATGTACTTGCTTTCAATTTGATATGGTGATGAAATATTTTTAGAGATTATGTTCTAGTTTATTTTTTTTTTGTTGTTATTATTGTGATGATGAATTTAAAACTTATAATTAGTGTCGGGTTGGTCTATTAGTGTTTTTATTTGGGATTTAAAAACTTTATAATTTTTTTCAGACTTGATTTTATATGGGAGAGCATTGAAAAATTTTATACCTTGATAAGCATAATGGTGTTGGGAAGCACTCGTTTTAAATTTTGGAATTTCTAAATTGCCCTGTGATCGTGGTCGGTTGTTTATGTTTGTGAATGTTGTTGTTGATGGATTGAAATGATCTTTATGAGTTTGCAATAATGAGTTCTTTTTGAAAATTTTATTAAGACTGAGAACCCTAAAAGAGTCAAATAGCTGTGTTGTTGGAAATACAGATGGTTTTCGTAGGATGACTTTCAAAATCAACCTCTGTACCCTTTCTACAGGTAAGAGGTTTGTTTTGAAAGTCCCACCCCACCCGATTATACCATATTGTAGTATAGATTGGGCAAGAGAGAAATAGATAGTTTTGATCATATTGGATGATAAGATGTTTCTCAGTCTAATAAATATGTATATAAGTTTTCTTATTCTGGTTACTGTATTTTGGACTTGTTCGTTCCATTTTAAGTGTCTATCTACTATGACACCCAGATACTTTATACTATTTTTGCATGTTATTGGTAGGCAATTTTCATCGTTGCATTCCTTTTTATTTTCACACTGTGATGAATGGATTTTAATAGTTATATTGTACTCGACATTTTTTTCTTTCAAAGAAAAAGGAATAAAATAAGTTTTCTCCGTATTAAGTGAGAGACAATTTAGGTCAAACCATGTTTTGAGTATGTTTATATTGATATTTGCTATACTTATTGTTTCCTCCCATGATTTCCCTTTAGTGATAACTACAGTGTCGTCTGCATAAGATATGATATCTCCAACTATGGGAAGAGTGAACATTTGATTTACATATATAATAAAAAGGATAGGACCGATGACAGTTCCTTGTGGTATACCAAATGATGGGGTTTTAGGTTCACTTAGTGTATTATTTATTTTGACGTATTGTAATCTCTCTTTTAGATAACTTTGGAACCATGACAGTACTGTTCCGTCCAATCCAATTTGCATGAGTGTGATATGCTATCAAATGCCTTGCGTAAGTCGATGAATATACCAAGACACTTTTCTCCATTATCTAATTTTTGTATTATTGTTGAAGTTAATTTAGCAATTGCATCTTGAGTGCTGAGATTGTCCCTAAACCCAAATTGGTTTGGGCTCATTATCTTTTTTTCTTTTATGTAATTGTTGAGTTGTTTTTTAACAATTTTTTCATAGATTTTTGCAATGTTTGATGTGAGTGCTATGGGACGATATTTGGAGATATTTTTTTCATCTCAACAGGGGTGACAATAGTCTTCTTATAGTTGTTCGGGAATACACCCTTCTTTAGACTTACATTTATTATATGAGCAATCGGTTTGCTGATTATCTCATGAACGGCTTTTAATGTTTTTACGGTTATATTGTCATAGCCAGGGCTTGCTGATCCTCGCAAACTTATTACAGCGTTTTCGACTTCTTTATCAGTTACTGAAGCAAATGTGTGGAAACCTTCTTCAATAGTTGAGTTGTGCTCTGGTTGTTGTGTTTGTTTGTTATCTAGGTTAATATTACCAGCAAGATTAGGGCCAACATTAGCAAAATATTCATTATAAATGTTACCACACAGTTTTGGATTTTTTTCGGCGTCAGTGTTGATTCCGTGATGAGTAATTTCTTTAGGTAACTTTTTTTTCGTGCTTTTGTTGGTTATTGTATTGATGATTTTCCAAAACTCTTTGCTGTCTTGACCAGCATTTTTTATTTTATTACGAAAATACTTTTCTTTTGTCAGTCTAATTAAAAGCGCAAGTTTGTTACGGTATTTCTTGTAGAAGGTGTTGATTTTTTCATCATTAGGGAATTTTCTAGACTGGTGGTAGTATTTTTCTTTATTTCTGATTGAAATTACTAGTCCATGGGTTATCCATGGCTTTATCAATCTGTGTTTAGATTTTGGTTTAGAAACAATTATTTGTGTGGATAGGTTTATGTGATTTTGGAAAACTGTTTCGAAATTCTCAGCACAGGTATTTGGATTTTCCGATTCAAATATTGATGCCCAGGTTTCCGTTTTAAGATTTTTTCTTAAAATTTCCATATTTAAATGTTTTTTTTCATATTTTTTCTTGTCAATTTTGTTAGAGTTGGAACTTCTTTTATCAATGTTGGTAACAAATATACAGATATAGTGGTCGGTTGTGCTGGTTTTCCTTGACATGTTTTTTTCATTGTTATTTGATTCGCACCATATGTGATCGATGCAGGAAGGAGTTTGTCCACTGACATTCCGTGTTGCATTATTTATAAATGATTTATAGTTTAGCGATGTCATTACATTTATATATAATCTTCCTTTATCTTACCTTTTGCCTCATTCAAAATTTTCACGTTAAAGTCGCCTGTGACAACGTTACAAGTACCTTTTAGTTGTAGCAATAACTGTTCCAACTCTATAATAAAACTGTTAGGGTTCGAACCGTGTGTGCGGTAGATAGCTATGATATTGTATATAACTTCATTCACTTTTAAGTTCAGTTTTAGACAGTTAGCAAGCTTCATGTTGATTTCAGTGATTGTGACGTTATTGTGTTTGTTTAAGATGAAAACAGCAATACCACAGTTCTTATTAATATGTGTTGTGGACGAATAATATGTAAAGTCAGGGGTCTCGTACAGTGCGGTAGCATTATTTATATTTAAGTGTGCTTCTGTTAAAACAATGAGGTCCGGTAAAGTTTCAAGGAGATTTAATGTTAGTACAAATTCTTCGAAATTTTTTTGCAAACTTCTGATGTTTTGGTGCAGAACAATGAATGCATTTGGAATGTTTTTTAATAGTTCATTACATTGTTTTGAGTCTTCGCAAGTGTATTGTGAAACATCTGTTAATTTATCAATTTCCTCGGTTAGAAAATCATCCATAACTTATTCATAATCGATTCTTTGCTGTGCTATGATAGACATTCTTTTCCGGTAAGTACATATTTCACTATTTGCACTATGTTAATAAATTTGTGATTTTTTGAGCAATGTATGCATCTGGGCTTATTCATTTTATTTAGGCATTTAATGGATGTGTGTCCGAAACCAACGCAATGATAGCACTGCATCAAAGGGTCGCAATCCTCTATGTGCGCCCGGACAAAGCCTATATTGATTATTTGTTTATGTAGTAGCATTTTCCTAATAGGGCCTGTTGTTTCAATTATTATATTACGGAGTTGATCACTTTTTCTATTTTTCAATATTTTCGTTACTTTAATGGATTCATTTGTAATATCACTAAGTTCACTGTTTTGTAGAATACGATCGTTTAGGAAATTATCTTCGTTATACTCCCCACCGATACCTTTAATAATCATGCACGGTCTCTTCTTTTTTAATTCCGTTGCTGATATTCCATTTTTATTTTTATTTATTTCTGCCTTCAGTTTTTCAGCATCTTCTTTTTTTGAGCAGGTCATAATTATTTTATTATTTGTTGCTTTTTTTATTCCATTTATTCCAATTCCTAGGTTAGGCGCTTTTATTGTTTTTGTGATAATACTCTTTATGTCTTCAGATGTTTCTTTGCCTTCAGCGGTGATTAAGACAGCAAATTTGGGTTCTTCGATTGGAATCATCCTTTCTTTTAGAACCATTGCATAGGATTTTTGTTCATTATTTTTTTCGAGCTTGATGATTACTTTTTTTTGAAGTTCAATAATTTGTTCTTGGAAATGGTTTTTTTCCCGTTTCCATGCTTCTTCTAGTAGTTGAATCGTTTGTTCCAGGTTATTTCTAATTTTTGTGTCCTTTACGGTCGATATATTTTTTAGTTCACTTTTAATGTTTTCTATTAATGTTAGTACATCCATTTTTTATTAAACTTGAGTTGCCGTGCGGACGCACGTCACTCTAGGTCGAACTACAATCGAGTACTTAATGTATTTATTATGTGTATATGTGTTTTGATGAGAAGAACACATCAACAATACTTTCAAGTGATAAGTAGACATGATATTGTCTTTAATTGATGTATTTTTTTAATGTTCTTTGCAGAAAATGGTCCATTTGTATAGTAATACATCATTTACCTCTCAGAACCACTGTTGTTTTAAAATGACGTTTAATATTTCCCACACTATCAGTTAAAAAAAACAAAGAAATTAAAAAAAAAATAATATTTCAAGTACGCATAATCAATCATATGTTATTTATTTTTTATATCTATAGGAATTAATTTGTATGAGAAAGGGTTAAGAACTCTTTTCAATAAATGTTTGTCATGGTTTCTCGTCATTCTTTTTGTCATAAAAATTGTACTATAAAAATTCAGCAAATATTATTATTAATCACTTTATTGTTTTCTTCCTCAATAAATAATATATTCATTACGCTAGATACTAGATACTCTTAGTACCGCCTCAGTGAGGGACCACTAATCAGAAACAAGATGTCATTTGAAATGGCTCTAACCGTTTTTAGTGACCAGACTATAACAGCAAGGTAATTTTTGACCATCCTCTCCCCCATCTCTCCCCCCCCCCCTTCCTTCGAATAATCTTCTACACAAACGTCACAACATTGGGTATGACCACGGACATATGAATATATCTGGACCTGCCCTAAGTGATAAAAACGTAATATTTCTCCCTCCCCATGGAACCGGCTATAAGCTCCGCCTTGGCGCCAGCTCGCTCCATGGGGAGGGGAGAGAATCTAAAATATGTGACGTCATCATTCTTGTAGTGACCAGCGCGAAAGTAACGTCTATACGTTTTACGAAATATCACGCCAAAAAAGGCAGCTTGCGCTAACATTATAGGTACATATTATATAGACATAGCGAATGTGGGCGGTTCTCCAGTGTTTTCGTCGCTGGTTACAGGGGTAAGTAAATTATGAAACATTTGTAATAGTGTTTTAACTAAACACGGCAACAAAATATTGCTATGTGTATTGGGGCGAGTCTTTTTGCGGCGAACATTTGGCCTTAGCAAATATGTTATTATCGTGGCAAGCAATTCGCGCTCCCATGTAAAAAGGTCTATTCATTCAAAGCAGATTTTGCTTTTAAGAACTAAATGGTGATATTGTAATGCGAGATGCCTATTTACTGTCAGATTGATTGTATAACGAATCACAGTCATCTTTCCCCTCTTCCCCCTTCATAGTTTGGTTTTACCCCCTCGTCTGTATCTTCTGGTCTATTGAATTCTGATGTCTATGGGTATGACATAAATATGCTGACTCCCCGCAGTTGAGACCCAAGTGCGGTGTTCCAAAAATATATTCCATAAATATCGTTTAATATTAAAACATAACAATTAACGCTTTATTTATTATAAAACACGTAGAAACAATGACTAAATTCAAACATGAAATAAATAATTTGATTAATAAAATAGATCGTCATATTATTGCTAACTACAGTAAAATTTTGTGTGCGTAGATGTGAATATTAGTTTACGTACAATCCCTGTAATATAGTTCAAAAAGCTATATGATTGTAAACGACTATCACCGCCCTCTGTGGGTAAAAACTCAAAAACATTTAGTTCGGTGCTTAGCTAAAACCTACTGTCAGTTGCGTTAATTAATTACTATAATGATCTAACAGATTTCTCTCTTTCAGTCGGTAATAATAATTAATCGCTTTCATTTGTTTCTAATACGCTGACAGTTGTTTTTTTTTTATTTAAAATATTAGTTTTATAAAAACCGTTCATTTTTAAATACAACCAGATTCTTTGAATCATCCTGTTTTACGATTCGCAAGCAACTACAGAAACTAAGGGGGACCGAGCCAGTATTTTAACTGGGTAGAATAAAAAAAGTTCAAAATCATCGGGTAAGCGTGACTGTAAAGATAAACTCGGAATTCTTGTTTAAACGGAGTGCGTTTTACTGATTTGACCTGATAAAATAATCTTATATAATCGTGTCAAACACCGCTACCATGATCACTATTCCATTTAAATGATCAAACTACATTTCCTTTTTTATTGGAAAATTAAATTTTGTTTTTATTGGAAAAATATTTTATCAACCATTAAAGGAAGAACGTAAAATTGTACTTAACCTTAGTATTTAAGAATTATTCTTGTTTGTAGGTATGTTTGTACGCATTGTGTAAGTATGTATGTATGCTTGTATGCATTAATGAATTTCCTACCTCTGTCTCGACACAGGTATTTCATAGCGAATTTTAAAATTGAAAAAAAAACACTTACAATCAAACCATAGCTAAATGAATAAATAAATTGTTTTAATCTTGTTTCATTTCTATGCCATTTATTTTTCTCAACAAACAAGATGAATTTTGGCTTAATCAATTTTTTGGCTTAATCAAATCAGCGATTTTCATCCCCAGGCTCAAACAAAAAAAATATCATTATTGATGTCAAATCCAGCAAGGTGACTTTGTAAGAGATATTAAAAAAAAATCTTAAAAGGATGTTAAAAGTTAATTAAAATGCTCTATTATTAGTTTTTTTTTATTTTGACGGAATAAAAAGAACTGGATGAAAAAGTCAGAGAGTTTCATAATGTTAATTTTAATATGTATTATTACTGAATATTATTATACCTACATAATATATCGATCAACGAAATTGGAAATTCTGTGAAGGACGAAATGTAAATTGTTCAGGAGAGCGAAAACAAAGCTTTTTAACAAAAATCATTCTCCTGTTTTTGTGGACCTAATTTTTATTATAAAATATCATTGAAGTGGAATACCTAACATTTTTTGTAAATTTATTAACAATAGCTTTTAATTTATTTTTAATTTTTCAGAAAAAAACCCTTATAAAATGCACGTCGTAAAGGACACATTTATTTTACTAGAAATGTTTCCACGACACAGTTCGAAATAGAAAACCACCGAAGAAAAAAAATGTATTTAACTCATTTTTGGATTTAACGCCCTTTACAGCATTTCAAATTTCTCTATCAATATATGTTAGACCTGTGCCGCACGCAACTATAAAAAGATGTGACTTGCGTTTTTCGGCATATCGCTAGCCGTACATTCCCAATGGGGGAAAATGTGAGCGGGCGATAATGGCAAGCGATATGCTGAAATAGGCCACATCTTTTAAGCTGTGTGTTGCACCCGTCTTAGTTTATTTTAAATTTGATTTAATTTAAATGAAAATAATTGGGAGAGACACCAAAGTTCAAACAATTATGCTTATGTCTCCCCGTGGAACTTACGGAGGAAATAAATTACAGAAAAAAAAATGAAGAAAGTTTGCAACAATCAGATGTAGTAAAAAGAAAAGCAGACCTTGAAAAATTTTTTTTTTTTGCTAACCACTTTTTTGTTAATCGTGAAAATAGGTTTGAGATTTTTAGAAATAAAAACAATATACATTTATCTTGTTCGTATACGTCATATATATTATACAAACCTCAAAATTAAAAAAAAAATTTGAACAGCGTGATTAGATATTTTAAAAGAAAGTTCAAATTTAAATATTTAAATAATATTAAAAGAGTGAGATTAAAATAATGCAAAAATATGCCTTTTATAAGACTTCCATTTCTATAGAAGTCAAAATCACCTTTTAACTCTTTTGCAGCCAACTGGGGCTGAAGGTAGACCCCAAAATTACTGTCCTTCTTGTATCTACTTAAATACATACAGCCTTACTAAAAAAAAAACTTTTCACGGCAGATAACCTGTGTTATTGTAATAACATAAATAAACCCCGTGTACACAAAAACACGTTTTATTACCAATAACCTTTCTTACGTGATCACGCTGTTAAAATGCATTGAAGATCTGACAACGTTGTATATGGTTTTAATTTACTAGGAAACATTTTTTTTTTCATTTTTCTCCACAAGGGGCATTATTGGCGCGCCTATGCATTAGTTCTTAACGGCCCGCGACAGCCCGCGATGACAAAACAGCTCAGTGTGTTTTATGGCGGGATATCGAAAATTTTGTTAGTACATAAATGTTGTGATTTTACTTAATAATTTCTATTGTAGCGACGAATTTACTCTTCTGTTCACATAATTGATATATTTACCATGTTATTTGTCTGGTTTACATCAATTTAATCAAGTTATTGTACAAACGCCGTACTTTCAAAGTTGAACTGTCAGAATATTGTTTTATAGGTTACTAAAAAGATAAAATTTACATTTTAAGATCTTTATTATAAGAGAATTTCTAAAAGGTGATAATTTTTTATAATATTAATATCTAATACATGTGTTCGTAAACGTATCAAAAAAATTAACGTCTTTCGAGATGCAAGAAATCTGTTGTAAATTTAGGTATTATTTCTAAGCTATTTTTTTGGCAAAACTTTGAAATTTTTTATTATTTTTTTATTGTATGCACGACGAAAAAAAGAGGTGATAGTTTCCTTCCAAATTTATTACACTGACTGTGTTTTTTAAATTTTAATTTTTTTAAATTTCTCTTCATTTTGGTCAAAAATGTTGTGGGAGGAAATTTTTTTCCATTTTTTTCCGAGTTTGAACCTTAAAATATGGCAGCTTTTGAAAACTAAAGTATATTTCAAATACACATATCTAAAAGGTAATTTTATCTAGTTTTCATAAATGGTATTTGTTTATACGACACCTTCAAAAATAAGAAATATATAGAACATTCAAAATACTTTGGAAAAATACCAAATTTCGTTCCGACATCATTAATAAAACAGAGATAAACTACCCCCTCAGACCGTGTAAACCACGTGTATTTTTTCCATGAACAATTTTTTTAATTAGTAATGTTTTCACATCGGAGGCCGTTTATCAATTGAATAAAATTTTCACTGGGTTTTTTAGTAAGGCTGTAAGTATTTTAGGTATTCTCGCTCAAAAGATTAATACAAAAAAATGTGAAAAAATCGTTGATCGCAGTAAAAATATTTTGTCAAATATAGGTAATATTCCCTGCCCAATGGACACATACAAAAAAGATTAAAAAAAAAAAATCATGGGGTCATCGGCCGACCCACTTGGTTACGGACATTATGTTTGGCATCTTGGCCTGTCGAGAGTTAAATTCAATACTGTATAGAACGGCGAAGAGATTCCAAGACATACCGTCCAATGTAAAAGAAGAGGAAAAAGTATTACATTAAAAAAAGTGATGAAATATATATTATATATTATCAGAAGCGTAATTTAAATTTTTTGTAATTTGAATTTCTAAAAACTCTACGTTATTATAACATATTATTATGTAATTTTTACATTTGCACATAATATTTTGTAACCACTAGATATTATGTACTATTTAAAGATAAATAAATGTGTTACGTTATACAAGATAAAAATTTAAAAGGAAACTACAAATTAAAATGCAGGTTAGTCACATATTATATAACATTTTCATGGTCTGACTGGATCAGGAGCAAAATATCTCCACTTACACTCTAAGCTCGACAAAATATCTACCACCCAAGTACATAATTTAAAATAAATATTATTTACCACATTATATCTCAAGCACGTACCTAATACGCCATATAATACCGATCACTATCTCAATTATATAATACTACTAGCGTGAGGTATTTTATTCGCGACCCCAAGCTCAAAGCTATCAAGTAGGTAAATAGTTTTTCTCGAAACACTCAACCAAGAACTCCAAATGTTTGACAGTAAATTCTTCCGCGGCTTACCTCTAACCTAATGAGTCTCGTGGAAAACAAATCTGCAGGTGTTAAATCAGGTGAGCATGCTCGCTGCCTACATATAATCGAGGTCCTCCACGACCAATCTAAAGACTGGAGCGTGGTGTAGGGATAATCGCTAACAATTGTCGCGTAATAACACGGTGCTCCATCCCACAGAAAGATTTCCACCCAATGAATACAATAGGCCACTTGCATGGATTTCATAACGACTAAAAATCGTGTGGATAGATTTTTTTTACTAAGATTACGAAAATGGTGGTAAAAATTTTTAGAAATGTACAGTTTTTTTCTTTTTAAATAAATAAATAACCCCGTACATTTATGTTGTCTGCATGTGTTTTAGAGAAAATGGTGTTGATTTTAAGAAAATCAAATTTTATAATATTTACGCACCAGATTTAAATGTCCGGGTTTAATTTTCCCCACAGGAAAAACTAAAGCCTTTCACACACTTCCCAAATGATCATCTGGTCAATCCACGTTATGCAATTGCACTATATACGTATTATAACCTGTAATAAGGGACCTCGGAATAACCTTCGACACTAAACTACTATTTATCAACCACATTGATATCATTACTAATAAAGCTATGAAAATGCTGGGTTTCATTCTAAGACTATGTAAAGATTTCAAAAACATTCATACATTTAAATTACTATATACAACTCTGGTTAGGAGTCATTTGGAATATAATTCCCCCATATGGAACCCTCTCTACAAAAGCCACGCAAACTCCATTGAAAAAATCCAACGCAAATTTCTCCGATCAATTAATTTCAAATTAGGAATTCCCGCGGATAACATAAAGTATGATTCTCTATTACAAAAAATGCGACTCTTATCGTTAAAAGATAGAAGAATACTCAATGATCTTATTTTTTTATTTAAAATAAACAATAACTGGTTTGACTCCCCTGAATTGGTATCGTTAATAAATTATCATGTACCTAGTAGAACAACTCGACTCAAAACACCTTATTATTGCAACAACACTCTCAGTAATGCAGAACAAAATTCAATAATACATCGTTTACACACTTAATAATGTAATGAATTTGCTCATATCGATCATGCCGAAAGTCTGTCATCATACAAAAGATGCATTAGACAAAATTTATCTGCTAGTACTACATAATAAATAATAAGTATAATCATGTAACCATAATATTATGTCCTACCAGTATGCACTCTAATACCTATGGCTTAGAAACATATCATAGGTACCTATTTTTCATATCGCTTTGTATACTCCGTAATACCTTCCTTTTATTTATTATATATATTTTTTTAAATTTTGGTTATCTTCAATATTTGGCTCCTAAGAGCATTTCTTACTGCTTACTTGTCATACTTTTTTTTATATTTATAACTTTTGTACTTTATATTATTTACAAAGGTAACTTATAGTTTATGTTATTTCCTGCCTTTCAACTTTTTATCTTAACTTTTTACTTTTACATTATACTTTATATTTTATAGTTTACACTTTTACTTTATACTTTCATTTTATACATCATAATTCTATTTACTACTCATTACCTTAACTCCTTTCTTTTACCTTTTGTTTTTATATTTAACTTTACATTTATATGTCACTTTCTTATGTTATTGTATTATAATATATATAAATATAATTATGTCAATGGCACATGTTGTGCCGTATGTTTTTGAAATAAATAAATAAATAAATAATTACAAAACAATACAAGAACAACATGTCAACCTACCAGAGACCAGATGGGAAAATAATTCACCGACTCCAGATATTTTCATATCAGAGGGTTCGGCTCTGTGGAATTCCTAATTGAACCTATAAATCCTACTGATCCCTCAATATAAATATTTAAAAAATCTTTTGTAATCCTACATGAATTTAAAATTACCGATTTTTGCATTTTTATATATAAATTCTTTGACAAATCTAATACGTATTTTGAATCAGAGACCTAGGTATAATGCCAGTAGCCGAAATAACAAATGGTAATATTTTTATAGTCCGAGAATGCCAAATTCTTTTAATCTCATTTCCTAAATCTGTATATTTTCTAATTTTTTCAGAAACAGTTTTTTGAATATAACAGGAATTTGGAATAGCTACATCAATGATATAAGTTTTTTTTTTTTAATTTGGCATGTAAAACTATATCAGGTCTATTATGACTAATTTTTCTGTCTGTTAGTATAGTTTCATCATAATATATTTTATAAAATTCATTTTCTAAAAATGAATTTGGTTCATATTCATAATACGGTACTATATTACGGCAGTCAATGAAGTTATGTTTAATTACCAAACTTTGGTGGATTATTTTTAAAACCTGATTGTGCCTAAATGTATACTCGGACGGCGCTAATATAGAACATCCCGATATAATATGTTCTATAGTTTCCGGAAAAGCCAAACATTTTCTACATAAATCATCAATTTGATTTATATCTTTGATTATATGATTCCTATAATTTTTAGTATTAATGACTCTATCTTGAATGGCAAGCATAAATCATTCTATTTCTGTACTCAACTCTCCAATACTCAACCATTTGTTTGACGAAAGTTTGTCAACATACGTTTGGTTGAGATAATTGAAGTGTTTTGCATGAATAATTTTCTTTGACCAGGAATCTAATAATTCCTGGTTAGTATTTATAAGAATGTTGGCATTCTCGTCATATAAATTTAAAGGTGTAATGTTTATATTTGCCTTGCAAATTATTTTGTGCATTTCTGAGCTGTTAGCTTTCCTATGGAAAAAAATTCTAAGCATTTCTACCTGATTGTGTTTCAAAGATGTTATTTTGATTACACCTCTACCTCCTAAATCAATTCGTTCTTTAGCTGAATTTGGATGATGGCAATTAAACTTTGTTAACGTAGTTCTAATTAATCGTTATAAACTATCTTAATCTGAATTGGACCATTTAATTATGCCAAATGAGTACGTTAATAGAGGTATTGCCCAAGTATTTATTGCTTTTACTAAATTTTTAGCAGATAGATTGCATTTTAAAATTTTTCTGATCCTAGTTTGAAATTTAATCCTAATATCATTTTTAATACTAGTGTGATCTAATCTATTCGATTGCGGGTATCCTAAATATTTATAAACCTCATCCCCTTTCATACTTTTAATTTTGAAATTTCTAAATATACCCTCGTCTCCACCTACAATTTTGCCTTTCTCTATATGGATTGTTTTACATTTATCTAAACCAAAAGTCATTTTAATATCATCTTAAAAAATTTTAACTACCTTAATCATTTTCTCTAAATTTGATTCAGAATTTGAAAATAATTTTATATCATCCATATATATAATAGATGTGAAACTATACTACTCTCTCTTGTATTACCCTTAATTTTTATTCCAAACTTGCTTTTAATTAACATTTTAGACATAGGATTCAATGCTAAGCAAAACCAAAGAGGACTCAATGAGTCTCCTTGAAAAATCCCTCTTTTTATTGAAATGCCCGGTACTACTATTTTCTTACCTTTTAAATTTACTAGTAAATCTGTATTCCGAAAGGACATAATATTTTTCAAAAAGCTAATTATAATTGTGTTAACTTTATATATTTTTAATATTTTGATTAGCCAAGAGTGCGGGACACTATCAAAAGCTTATTGATAATCTATGTAACAAGTATGTAAATTACGCTTTTAATTTTGAATTTGTTTTAAAATTACAGAATCAATAACTTATTATTATTTTAATTTACAAGTAAAAGTATATTACATTGGATTTAGTTATATAGACGTTGAACATTATAATGATTTATGATCAATTTGGATGGATCAAAGAAAAAAATATTTATGGGATGTAATATTTTTGGTATGCCTCGTTATTCTCCTGTGCCATTCGTGTGAAAAACGTTATTTTTTTTTAAATAATTTTCGGCTATGTAATTATCGTTTTTTCGCACCCATAAATAAAAAAAAATAAAAAAAAAAATTTTGTCCCGTCTTTCAGGTTTATAAAAAAAATGTCTGATTTATCGGATTGAAATTTTCAAAAAATCCTCAGGGTTTCAAAAATACGGATTGTCTTAGAATATTTGCTTTAACGCGAAGAGGAATAGGTATTATATTAGTACAAAACAATATCAGAGCACTCTGGCGGACAAAACGGTCTCTATCATTCATTTTGAGAATATTTTGTTTTCAAAAAGTTTCGTTAAAATCCGAAAGATACCACTAGAAAAATAAATATTATGTGTATTTATTTCAACATGTCGCATCTGGTCGCTGGTCGGAATTCGGCCGGCTAGGGGTACCATGCATGAACGTGTCCACTAGGCAATGTTTTCAGAAAAAAACTACCTGAAGCTCAATGCCTGAAGTCATTATTATAGTGGTATATTTTGGTATGTTGTGTGTTTGGTATTTGGGGTATGTTGTGAGGCTAAAGGTAGCGGGGAAGGGAAGGAGATGGGAAAAAGGGAGGTGGTGAAGTACCTAGTTCTGGTAACCGAATACGGCTAAAGCTATTTCAAGTAACGTTTCAATAATTGTGTTTGGTGGTCTTACACCAGGACGATAATGAGAGTAACTACCTACTACGTCCCGTTCATCACTATTTTTATTATACCAAAGCAAATAAAATTAGGAGAAAATGTAAATAAATTTATCTCTAATTTACCAACATATGTGATTGATTCAAATTTAAAAAAAAGTTTTAAACATAATGTAGGTACATACAAATAAGGATTGTATTAGGACAATGGGTACCTAACTATGGACCTATTTGAAAAAATCACAAACAAAAATATAAATACGAATGTGTACATTTATAACTTTTTATCGTAGGTAAAGCTATTTCATATCAAGAAACTTTAAAAAATCAGTCCACTTAACTTTCTTTTCTATAATTCATCTATTTTAAAATGTCTTTTAAAACCTACAAAAAAACCGTAAAAAACTAACAACGGATCATGATAACATTTTATGTTTTTTTTTTTAATTCTTTTGTTATGTGTCAAGGACAGAGATCCTCTACCTACTGATTTATTATTGTTTATGAATGGTCAAACACCATACACAATTATTCTCAAATGGTAAAACACCATGCACAAATCATACCATAAGCATCTCCCACACGCACACTTCGTAATGGTTTGTACCTTTTTATAAATTAATAAGTAAACTTAAATAAGTAAATCATGTCTGTTATTATTATTTTGGAAATAAACTGTAATGTATTGTATTGCGGATTGTCCCGTATAAACCGGCTGAGATAATCCTCTAACTAGCTCGGGTTTATAAGAATATCCTTTCATGATTCTAACTAACTAGCACTCAATTAGTATGCTTCTTCTTACTTCTTCTTATAACTAGTACTTCTGTTGCTGCTCTTACCTTTATTATCTGAAATTTTTCTATGTAGATGATAATTTAAAATTATAATGTCACATCCACAAAATAAAAAACTGCTATTTATTTAAACGAATGTAATAATTAATAATTACCCTTCCGTTATTACTGTTTGATGAGGAAATATATTAATAAGTTGTGGCTTTTTGTGAATACTTTTCATTTTAAATGTACTCGTATAATGTAACTATTGATTTCCCTTAAATAAAACAAATATGAATGACGGTTCACGTAATAATCATACCGATAATCTTACAGTGTCTAAAATTTAAAAATAAATTTACCTTAGAATAAATTGTATTTATGCTATGTAATAAATTTAATTATTAATAAAAATGTGTTTTAATTATCGTTGGTTGTATCATTTGTTATTTTTTTTTTTTACAGTGAATGCCGCACAAGAATCTCAACTGCTCTCGTCTGGAGCCAGTGAGACTATGGCATCCCCAATTGGGGTATGTTGTGAGGCTGAAGGTAGTGGGGAGGGGAAGGAGGTGGGGAAGAAGAAGGTTGAGAAGTACCTGGCTATTCAGATCTGGTCACCAAACACGGCTAAAGCCATTTTCAAGCAACGTTTCAATTCTGAATGGTGGTCTTACACCAGGGCGATACTGATAGTATCTTCCACTCTGGAACATGCCGCAAATATACTATATATTATTTTTAATGAAATAAAATTTATTTGCGCATGCCGGGTTCGAACCCGGGATCTCCGGATTGTGAGTCAAGAGTCTTACCCACTGGACTACGGAGGTCGTCAAATATGTTATGTTTATATCCACATATTTATTCGCAGCCGTTGTCAACGTTAATTCACACACACACACACATGCAAATATAGGTGAGGTAACGCATTCACCACCAACCTTTGTCATTATATATAGTGCGTGTTTATTAAATATATTTTTATTTATTAAAATAAAAGTAGAAGAAAACATAAACAAAAAGTGTAAATCACGAAAATATTCACACGTAAGGTTCGCGTAATAATATTATATTGTAATGAAATATAATATTACTATTACATATAACAAATTATTATTATCAGAGTAAAGCACTCTTTTAAGGGTGAATTGCCTAATTTAGAAAAAAATATTATTGTCAAAATTATTATAATAAAGAAAAAAATTTCAAAAGATTTTACGAACATCGTTTTAGAGAAAAACTGTTATGTTATGATGCTACTGTACAACTTACCGATGTTACATGTAAAAGCCTTCAAAGCGTAAATAAATAAATTACATTTCAAGAAACTTTATAAAATCAGTCTACAAAATAATTGTTTTTCTTTGACCTTAAAACCTAAAAAAACCGTAAAAAAGGTTTTTACCACCTACCTTCAAAAACGTTTAAAAACTTAGAAAAGAAATTGGATGGCCTTGGATACCTCTCGCTCAAATTTGAACGCCAGTCGACACTTCTACTAGCAGATAACTAAAATAAAAAACGACCATAAAAACATTTGATGTTTCCATTGAGACGTATTGCATACAAGTATACATGTCTACACGTGGCAGACTTCCGACCAAGGGTATGCAACCGTAATCACGAATAATAATAATACTAGAACATTTGAAAGCGTATCGATATTGCAGACCTCGGTGGTTGAACGGTTACGATCGTTGGCTACGAATCCGGAGGTCGCGAATTAAAATTCCGGCGTGCGCAAGTACCTACCAACATTTTATGCGATTAATTTGTGTTATTCCACAATATGTTATCCTACTAATATTATAAAAGTTTGTATGGATGTATGTTTGTTACTCTTTCACGCAAATACTACTGAATAGATTTTAAAAATTATTTCACTAATAGAAAGCTACATTATTTGCGAGATCTATAGGCTATGTATATTGGTAAAATCTGGCGTTATAAATAATCTCTGGCGTTATGAAATTATTTATCATACGTTTTCTGTCGCTAACAAAATCGATTTATTGCAAACGCCAATTGTCGCCTTGGAAACGATGTTTTTTTTTTTTAATTAGGTTACTATGGACATCCCTTTGATGTTAAAATTCAAATATGTGTAAAATACTAATTCCTACTTTACAGAATGGATTTTAATGAAACTTTACAATAATATGAACATATAGGCTATAGCTCAGAGCTCTGGCATTACGAAATTTGTATGAAAAAATTGCAATAGGTGGCACAATTAGTAAGATATCTATAATTCTTTAATCGATTCAAATTATTTTAAGGGAAGTAGGTACTTCAAATAAATTCGCTTAAATATTTTCTAAAATAGAATTTTTATTTAAGAATCTTTGTTTTGCAAAATGTCATTTTCAAATTTTGACATAATGGCACACAACAATTATTGTTTTAATTGGATAGACATGTATCGCATTTTTAAGTATAAAATTTCCGTACTGGATTTTTTGGTAAAATATAAAAAGAAGAATAATAATTCGTACTTAATAACTATCTATAAAAATGAATCACCAAAATGTATGTATGGCGCATAAACCCGAACGACTGAACCAAATTGGATAATTCTTATTTTTGTTCATTTTTTTTGTATAAAACTAAAGTTGAGTTCTGGCATTATGAATTTTGTATAAGAAAGTATAAAAGGTGGCATGCGAGCAGTTTGAAAACTGAATGTATCGGGAATGAATGAGTGCAATGCGAGAGGTGAGTGGGGGGGGAGTGGGGAGGGGAGAAGGGGTGGGGGAGGAGGGTGGGGGAAGGGGGTTAGGGCATGGAGAGGGGGGAGGGAGAGGGGGGAGGGAAGGAAGGGGAGAGGGGAAGGATGGAGGAGGTTGTGGGGAGGGGTAGGGGTGGGGGGAAGGATGTTGATGGGGGGGAGTGGAGTGGGGGGAGGGGTAGGTGGAGGGGGAGGGGGATTGATGGGAGTGGAGTGGGGAGTGGGAAGGTGGAGGAGGCTGAGTGGAAATCCCCTAATGCCATGCGAGCGAAGCCGCGGGAAAAAGCTAGTTTTTAAATAATTTCGTTTAGATTATTAGTGCTATCTTCTTTTTTAATGATATATAACATTGGTGGGAACAACCTTCAAAAGTTATAAAAAGAGTGTTACTCTTGTTGTAACCGACGTGTTACCCACCCTCATTTGTTTTTTTTCAGCAAAGTCATCGCTGGCGGCATCCTCTACATTTAGTGGTCATTTCTTTGAAATTTCTTCCGAAATTTCTGGCCACTAAGCTCGTTAGTACCGTGCCGCCAGCGACGTTCTTTCGCCGAAATATTTTAATTTTCATTTATTATCTTTTTTATTATGTACAATGCCCCGGTGCAACAAATAAATGCTTGCGTGCCCAGGTTGCCACCGGGAGACATTTTAACTTTATCATTTACAAATTGTTACTTATCTAAATACTTTGCCACTAAAAGGCTCCAGGTCGGCTTCGCCGCCAGGGAAAACAAGAGTCTGCTCCGCCTCCAAGCCAAGTAGACTGCCTTGCCTCCCTTTCCGCTAGGAAGGAAGACTGCTTTGCCTCCTTTTCCGCACTCCTATACAAAATGTATACTTATTATTCTATTATGTTAAACCCTGCGAGCCTCGCATCTAGGGAAAGCAAATCGGAGTTTACTCCTTTTCCTCATCCAGGTCGGCTTCGCCACAAGAGAAAACAAGAGTCTGCTCCGCCTCCAAGCCAAGTAAACTGCTTTTCCTCCCTTTCCGCACTCCTATACTGAATGTATATTTGTTCAATTAATATAACTTACACACCCCGCAGGACAATGGAACAAACATATTTCATTCCAGAGTCCTGCAGGGCATCCAGGGAAAGAAAGTTTGAGCCTCTGACCCTTAAAATCACAATTCTAGGGCGTTTTTTGCCCAGAAAAAACACTTAGAAAAATTCCTTGCCAGAATCCGTTTTTTTCCCATTTCAAAAATCCAGTAACCTCGTAAGACGATGAAACAAACAGGTTTCAGTAGCTAGTCTTACGAGAGACCTGGGGAAAATACTAGATTCTTAATTTAACTTCCCACAACTAGCCAAAGAGTAAATACCTATCACCAAATTGTAAACTTGCCTTAAAATCAATATAAACTCACCAAAACAAAAATCTACGGATAAAACATACCTGTATAAATATGTTAGAATTAAGACATGTACCTGTATATAACAATTTTACTATGTAGAATTATTTTTAAATTTCAATTTTAAGCGACCAGTTACAAGAAAACGGTCGGCAAAATAGGTGGCCCACGGGAAACCTGCCCTTATATACTTGCGGGCGAGGTCAAACCTCCCACCCCAAATTTGTACCACGTGATCAAATTTTGTACCAAATTTGGGTATATAAGTAGCAACATTTTTGGTAATAAATCAGTTCATCTCTACTCAACAAACTCGTCTTATTTAAATCTTCAAAGTTTTTCTACAACAAGCTGCCTCCCCCGCCGACCTCTGCCTGTCTTCAGTCCTGGTGCGAACCTCTTCAAGAAAAGCCGGCCCTACTTCAGGCAACCGCCAGGCGCCAGGATCAGGCAGAGGAATAGGCACATTCAGTGTCCTTCACACATCAGGCACTGGGTGCTGGGAGGTCAGTTTTTATTATTTTCCCATCTCATTATCCTGAACGTGCACTAAATACCCGGTACTTTTTTACAGTCTTGTGAAGACGCTGATACGTCTGTTACACTTGTAAAAAATTGAAAATAGGTAACTACATATTTTTTAAAGAAATATATTTAAAAAAAAATGCGGGCGTTGCGCGAAATGGCTTTAGCCGTGTTGGGTGACCGTATCTGAATAGCCAGATACTTACCCACCTTCCTCCTCCCCATCTCCTTCCCTTCATTTTTTGACAAACCAGTCTTTGGAGCAGTCTTTGACTCACAAACACATGCATAATACCTACCTACCTATCCACATGGCCGTTTCGTGATGACGCTGGCTCACCATGCACAAAACATGACACACGGCAGTCGTACCTATGTTTTGTGCTTCATTGTAGGTAGTGGGGAGGGGAAGGAGATGAATCCGGAGGTCGCGAGTTAAAATTCCGGCGTGCGCAAGTACCTATCAACATTTTATGCGATTAATTTGTGTTATTCCTCAATATATTATTTTTAAATAATTTAGTTTAGATTATTAGTGCTATCCACAGATAAGAGAAACAAAGGGTGCTTTCTATTTAAAAAAAATAGATAAGAAATATATTAAAAAAAATAATCGTAACGTTGCCTGAAATGGCGTCAGCCGTGTTGGCTGACCGGATCCGAATAGCCAAGTTCATACCCACCGGGCATCACGGAGTTCTTCTACCTCTAGAAAAAAATAATTAAAAATGTTATGCAAGTGGCCTATTGAGTCCACAAACCCTGAATTGTGTTTTATTATTGTCACTGAAGTAACAGAGTGGCAGAAGTGTATTGAAGGCGTGGCAGTGTAACAGAGTTAAACCCAATTTTTTACTTTGTGTTAGCCAAATTGATCGAAATTAAATATTTTTTTACATCAACTCCCCACGGACGGAGGCATTGTGAAAGGAAAACAGATTTCCCTCAGGACCTGTGTCATCTTTGGGGATGCTGTGTGGGGATCTTTTTGAGGAGAGGTAAGAGACCCATGTTCTAATCGTCTGGAACCAGTGATACTATGGTAATCCAATTTGAGGTAGTTTGCGAGGCTGAAGGTAAAGAGTTGGGGAAGGGAACGAGAGAAATAAAATAAAATAAAAAATAATGGCTGTATTGAAAAAAATAATTATTTATGCATTAAACTGCTTACTCGTTAATACGGAATACTTTTTATCCAAACAGTGAGATTTAGCTTTATTATTACGAAACGTGAGTATTTATGTCGGGGGAGACCAAAAAACATGCAAAAAATATGCATTTAACATTTTAATTTTGTTAAAATTAATTCACTAGCGCGGTAACGCCATGTTTATTCATCGTTTTTATTTTAACATTTCATCAATGCTGCCAATCATAGAAAAAATATTTTTGCGACAAACAAGTCATTGACAAGTTTGTACCTGTATTTATAACAGTAGAACATAGAAAGAAATGTATTGAAATAATTACACAAACCCGCTAGACAAACCCTGCTTTGTCAACAAACCATTCAAAACCTGGGATGTTTTTTAAAAGTATGATGAAATGCGAGTTTATTTAAGAGAATTTATTTTACAAGATTGGTACTTCCGACAAATGTCATATTTGATTGTCTATTAGTTAAAAAAGGAACATTCCGTATTATCCGTGCATCAAACTTCGACAACACGAACGTTCCGTATTATCCGTGAGGTGGACTAACTGCATATTTACCAAAAATAATTGAAAATTGTAGGAGTAAATTGCAATTGTATCGCGTTTTATTCTATAACTGGAGTTGAATCGATCCTTACTCAATCGATTCGCCATGTTATTTGGGGATGTCACGGGTGTTAGTAATAAGTAGAATTTGAGTTTACTGACTTTTATGTATTTTAATCTCACATTTGCCTGACGGCAATACACGACAATAATTTCTACCTGAAGGGTAAAACGTGAGGATAGTGAACCACGCAACACAAGCATCCTGAACCAGCGAATAACCAAGAATAATATATGATTTCCTGCCTTTCTATCAGCATCTGGTAGAAGGCACTAGAGTACCAGTGTTGCCATACTAAAAATAATGTTTTTTGGCTGTTGTGTGTTGTTCGTAGATACTGTCCACAATTCTCTCTACTGTCACAACTCTTATGTTTAATTTTTTTTTTGGAATATTACCTTGTTTTTTCTTAAATCGATTTTTTAATTTTGTATCTGAAATGTCTTTCGCTTCCCGCATTTTTTGTATAGAGTTCATTTGATGGATTTGTAAATGCTTTTACTGCCTGGTATTTGCGGTGTTTTTGACCAAAACTTGAGTTCGTTTATGTAAATAGTGAATAAAACTGACCCTGGTATGCTTCCTTGTGGAACTCCGTATGTAATCGGCAGTGGCTTGCTGGTGTAGTGATTAATTTTGTCTTGAAGTATACTACGTACACATTACTTTAATCAATTGTATTACTTAATTGTTTGTTGCGGAACAACAGAAATTACTTTATTCTCACATCCTCGGAAGGGGGAGGGGGTGATTGGGGAGGGAGGAAGGGGAAAGGGGGTGGGGCGAGGGGGGGGGGGGTCGGGGTAGTGGTGGGAGGGGAGGGGAGAAGGGGGAGGGGAGAAGGGGGAGGGGTTCACAGGATGGCTGGCTGAAGGGGGGGAGGGGAACCCGGGAGAGGGGTTCGCGGAAGGGAGGATGGGGAGGTTTGGAGTGGGGAGAGGGGAGGTGGAGGAATCGGAGTGGGAATGCAAGAAGGGAAGGGAACGCGGGAAAGGAAAGAGAGGCGGAAGGCGAACGAGACGAATGGGAAAGGACATGCATGTAGAAACAAATTATTTTTTAAATGGCATTGCAATAAATTGCCAAGCTAGCAGTATACAATGGATGATATTAAAACCAACTAACTAACCATCACGCCGTTTCCCACAAGGGGTATGCAGAGACGACGGGCCTCCAAACAATTCGGTCTTAGCACACCCTTCTTCACTCATTCACTTGCATTACTCATCGTCCCGCGCATACTCTTCTGTTATTCTGGCTCTTGACATGGCCTGATTCAAGTATTTGATTCACTTGATCGTTCTATGTCTTCCTCGGGCAACTTCTTTTGCTGTACCATTTGCATCATTTATATTATATTCTCCTTCTTTTTTCGTTCATCCGCTTTCATGCAATCCCAAACCGTCTAAGCGTCCCTTTCTCAATCTTACTCATGATTGGTACTAAACTGAAAAATTGTGCTTCCACAGAATCAAAAAAAAATTCCACATTTCAAATAGGTAAAGAAAAAAAATAATCATCTAGCAAAATATATCATAGGTCTGCACTTTATCGTTATAGGAGCCTGGATTGAAAATTTGAACATATTGATAAAGCCTGACAGAACAAAATATTAATGTAGCCCGACGTAATCTGAACCCTTACTCGAAAAAGCACGTATATTTTGCAATTATCAGCACGGTATTAGTTTCGCGACCTCACAAGGCCTTAATATCGGAGCATACCCCACAAAGGGATATCGTAATACGCCATTAGAAACCAGATTAGCAGCGTATGATTGGATGTTGCCCGGCTATTGTCCCATATTGGGTTATTGGCCTAACTCCTAACTCTATCTTGAGAGGCCTAGGTCTTGAGCCGCCTCAACTTCATTATGTGTAATAATTGAATTTGTCCCCTATATCCTGCTGCTGAATATCCGCATTGAATGTGGCCATATTGTGTAAATACTGGGGCACGCGTGAAATAATTACACCCTTTATCTAGGGATTCCGGGGAAACATCTCTTTATTATTTTTTTAATTGGTACATTATCAGTATTTTTTTACATATAATTTTAAAATATAAAAAATATAATTTTGTAATATGAGCCTCACTAGATGCTTACCCGTACTAAGGCCCCCATTTTAAAATTTTATAATATACAGTAGTTATAAAATTATATATATTACTTCTTCAAATTTAGCAAATTCACTTTGTGGCACCATTTTATTAATGAAATAATTAAAAACACTTTGTTTTTACCACAATAAACTTTATTTAAAAGTCAACATGTTTCAAGAACGATGTTCTCTTCATCAGGACATAAAATGTACTAAATACTAAATGATCAAACAAAGAACGGCGTGGGTAGAAATGGAAGTAGTGGGGGAGGAGAAAGGTGGAAAGGGGAGGTGCTTAGAAGATCAACAAGGGGGAGGGGCGGGGGGGGGGGGGGGGGGGGGTGGAAAGGGGGTGCTTAGAAGAACAAAGACAAAAAATTACAATGGAAATATGTTTAAGATAGGGTTACTCACAAAATTAATTTGATTGTTAATAATATTTAAATTTCTATTGACATTTTTCCTAATTTCTAATATTTCTAAAAGATCTAAGTGAAAACCACTAACGTTAGTATGTAAAATTTTAAAACCAGTATTTATATCAAATGAATGGTTAAATTCAATTAAATGGTTAGCAAATTCCGAATAATGAGATGTCTAAATAGCAATAATTATTTGGAATTTGAAGAAATATATCCGACCAAAAATTTTTATTCAAAATCATTAACAACGTTGTTGACAACAACTATCTTCTAGAACACATTAATTTCCACTGTCCAATAAGAAACACAAGGTCAAACCAACTATTCCACATCCCACACTCAAAAACAAATTACACACAACATTCATTTCTCCGAAAGACATGCACAAAATACAATGATATCTTTTACGACGCTGATATTTTCCATTGGTCCTCAGGCCAATTTATTAAATCCATAATAGAAAAAATTAAAACAAATTGTTAATTACGAACTCTCCACCCCTGCTGCATGTTATTTTTTCCATTCTCATTATGTTGGTTTTCCTTCTTTTTATTATAATAATAATATTTGGATGATTTATATATCCCATATGCTTTAATTTGTGTGTGTGTTTTTTTCTTTCATTTCTGTTGTATATATATATATATATATATTTCTTTTTTTTCTACCACTTTATGTTTTCTTTAATGTTTTAATCCATGTTTATATATTATAAATTGTAGCGGAAACTTCGCTGGTTAATGCAATCATGTAATATGTTACTTTCTTATAAAATATGTATAACTGTTTGTTTCCTAAATAAACTAAAAATAAAAATAAAATAAAAACTCTGCCATAGGTCACCCCCAAGTGGTTCGCTACGTTTGGTGATTTAGCAGGGGTGTCCGGGTACATGGGGTAAGGTTTGTCTAGGTCCTGGAGGCGGAAGACCAGGACACACTGAACCCCAGATTCCTACCCACCCCTTAAGCCCCTTTCCTTCCCAGAACTTTCCTCTCCTTCCTTTCTTTAAAAAAAACACTCCACACAGCATCCCCAAAGATGACAAAGGGAAATTATTTTCCTCAGGGCCTTCTGTGTGGAGCTCATGTAAAAAAAAGACACTGCGTATGTTTTATTATTTTAAGACAAGCGTCGCGTGTTCGATTCCTCGACTGGCTAAGTCCTCCATCATGACACAAGCAACAAAAAGTACTTTAATAGTGTTTTTATGAACACGTAGGTATCTGGTGCATATCTAGTACGTCAAACATGTTGAATATTTGGTCATGATTTTTTATGTATGAAATTATTCATTTTATATATATATCCAACTAAACAGATAGAATAGACTGCTTCAAAACTCTGTATTGACACACAATCTTGCGTTATTCGAATAATTGCTATATGCATGGTACAAACTTTAACTTTTCTCAATATCGTTGTAGATATTTTTAAATCTTCATATGTTCTATTTGCTTAATGCAGGGCATATGCATATGCCATTGAAAGGTACCTAATGTACTGTATTGTAAGGTACCTGCTTTTCAAAAACTTTACGCTGAATCATTTAAATTTGGATTATTACGCTGTCCGAAACACTGGCTGAAGAAGGAGGAAGCTCAACATGGCACAAAAACGAAAAAGTTAATGACGATCATAAGATATTATAAATATTAATCATTGAGTCACCGACCAATCGACATGCCAGATTTACAACTTTACGAAGTAACTCATGTGGCATTCAGTATTGCCGAAACTGAAAGTTCAACAAAATTTTGATTCGTTTGATCGTGCCCTGTCGTTCTCGTGCCTTCGGGATTTCTACCAACCTTTTGAACCAAGGTACAACTTCTACTTCGAGATATAAATTCTCCATATACTCTTTTATTTTTTCAACCAGTCTACATGTCCAAACCATCTAAACTTCAAAACATCCATTGCTTAGGTCACTTCAGCATCGCTTTCTTTCTGGAGAAGAACATTTGAAATGTAGTCAGTGTATATTTTACACATCCTCAAGGATCTCTACTCTAAAACAACCTCACTAATTGCCTTAGATAAATATGAAGTTATGGGATGATAATATCTTAAATTCCATTTATGGGCGTAATAAGATAATATTATCTTCTCTAAATACCATAAATAACCCTTTCTCATGAAAGTTTTGATACCATATGATATTGTGTTATGTGTGATGGCTTGGCTAGGAGCCAAATCCGAGCATAATATTATTATCAATACAGGTAGATACACAAACTCGTATGTTATTGGAAAACTCTATACTAGAGTGTGAGAAATGACATGTAGGCGAACTATTCCGTAGATATCAAAACATGTGAGTAAGCGCTAGAAAAATCCTTTGTTCGAAAATCTTTCAAAAATTTGCATTAAAATAATCATACACTTTTCGAAAGCAATTATGTATGTGCTTGTTTTAAATGTAAATTCTCATTAGAGAAAATCTCGTGCGAAAATTTCGTATTTCACCCTACGGTTAAAGTGGGCACAAATTGGGAAGAAATATAAGAGGACTGACTTGAGAAATACGAAACAAATTTTCGAACTCAACTCCCCCCTAACTCCCGACGGCAAGAAATAGACTCGTAAAAGCGTCCGGTTATAAATCAAGATTGGAGCGAAGATACAAATTGATGTCAATTAACCATGTAAAAATGATTAATGTTTATGTCGAAATATCTTCAAATATGAAAAAACGTAATTGGATAAGTTATAAAGCCGACTAACACAGAATTCCCAAAATAGACCAGTCTATAGTTTACATGAAGTAAATAGTGAGATTAACACCCTTTCATGGCACATATCTGTTTGCTTCGCCCACTTTCATGTGTCGTCTCACACGTACTTTTCTGTTATGCTGACTCCTGAGTCTTGACAAGACCTGATTCAAATATTGCAGCACACTTCCAATAGTGCACAGTAACGAACATTACTAAATTCTAATACTGTTGCCAAGTCGAATATTAAGAGAGCTCGGAATATCGATGTTGGTCAAATCGATGAATCAGATAATAAATACACTTTTATATGCTCCGAAAGCGAAAACTTCAGCGTTTCAAAATGCCATTAAATAGAGCAACTCAACTGGTTAACGATTTTGCATTGAACATCGACATCTTCAATATCACCTACAGTGAGTTCAGTAAATATCTTTTGACATACTTCACAACACAGTAAAACTGCCACCCATGCACTTTTTTTTCTCTTAAATTTTGTAATCTTCTCTCTGTACAACTGTTTTATGGAGAACCTGTAAAAATAAATTAATAATAATATGAGGTCTTTCATTAAAAATAAATAAAAATACTCATTCACTTGGTCCAGACGTTCTCACAGTATTTTTCTTTAATGGTCGTGCAAAGTTTTAAAAGCTGTCACACTAAGTTTCTTGTTAAACCTTTCCATGGAAACTGGCGTAAAACTTCAGACCAGTTGCAATCAGTTAAATAATTTGTTCAAAACGATTCTTCGTAAATACCTAATATCACAAGTAGATACCGTCATAATTTCAAAAAAGTCGACCCACTGATACCTAACCAATTTACTTGTTACGCATCAAAATATTTGAATAAAGGCCACCAAGTAGATTGTTCATTGAGCGACATTTCATGGGTCTTTGATACTGTTAATCAGTGCGTCCTACTCAATAAACTGGCTAAAATAGGATCCTCCAAATGACTGCTCAACTTTTTTGCTAGCTATCTTGCAGACAGGAAATAATTTGCGCCACATGGAGTATTCACATCCATTCTATTTTTGTTAGATCGGGCTGATCAGAAGTACCTCAAGGATGCAATTTAGGCCCAGGCTTCTTTTTCATGTTTATGAAATTACAAAAGTCATAATGGATTCTAGGTCTCTTCTCTCCGTTGATGAACTAAAACTACTCTTAGAAATATAAATTTTAGAACACAATTAAATCCCGTCAGACAGAATTATTGACTGGGGCAAAAGGAATCGGATTGAGTTAAGTATTTGATTTTGTCATTCTCTAGGACGTGCCATACCTGGTATTACTAGAGTAGACAATGGACGCCTAAAGTTTAAATCGTGTCGCCATTGTGAAGGATCTTTAAATCATATTTGATAGTAGGCTGACATTTCATGCACACATTGGGATGGTTTGTAGCAATTCATTGATAATTTATATTTTTGATACTTAGATACAATTGGTGGTGGAATTACATTATAATAATATAATGTGACACATATAAAACTTATTCCACGTAATTTATTTTTGACCATAACCGGTTTCAGCCTATTAAAGCCATCTTCAGACCGGTACAAGTGTTTCTTAATCTACAGTTCATTTACATAACATATGGTGGAGTGGGAGGGGGGTAATCTGCAAGGATATTATTACATTTATATATTTTTTTTCCATATTTGATACCATGTCGTCTTTGACGATTGGATATCTAGTTATTTGTTATTTGGCTATTAGCAGTAGACACAATTATGTCGGGTTTGTTGATTACTTTAATATTCCCCGGACAACATTTAAGTAATTTATAAACCCAAGACAATTCGATCGTCTTCTTGATAAAATCTCCAAATAGTTTTTAGATAATGAGGAAAATTTTATTCGAATGCTCACCATAAACCATATTAGTGTCCGACTGAAACAAAACTTTCTACCGAAACCGAATCTTCGGTATCTGTCTCAGTTTCGGCCGAAACCGAAACCGAAACTTTTTTAGACATGTTAAAAATCTATTGTTTACTGAAATTTGGTTTATTTTTTACACTTCTACAGACAGTTAACACGTGTTGAATGAAATAAAAAACAATAATCGAAGTAGGTATGTGAAAAAATGATAAATTATTATTTTTTTCTATTACTGCTATAAAACAAACAAAAAATATTAAATACAACAAAACATGGTAACTACTTCTTGGTACAAAAATTTGTCAATAATCAACACTTAACATTAAAAAGGAATTTTAAATGCTTTTACAATCACAACATTCTTACAACATGTGTTAAATGAAATAAAACACCATAATTGAAGTATGTAAATAACTCATAAACTCACAACGCAATCACGTCGGACTGGCCAGTGAACTCAGCTGATGATGGCGGGTGACACACGAGCCACAAACTCACCCGAAGTCAGACGAACGACGCGCGATAATTCACGAACGCAGAGTTTTGGTGCGGCCGAAACCGAAACTGATGCTGAAACTAGATTTTTTTGCCGAAACTTACCAAAACCGAACCTTCGGTCGGTCACTAAACCACATATCATTTATAACTGTCTGTTTTACAATTTTAAATATGCTCTAAAATAACACCGGTAGACATAACTGTCAATAACTTCATTTCATGATCGGGGCAGTGGACTTTTTTATATTGTAAAACACTTTTTAATATGGAGTCGTTTTTGTTTACAATCACTTTTTACAACAATGAAATCAACACTTTTATAATAATTTGGCCCGGACCCGGCCTGGGGAATTAAGGGAACTGTACCCTAGGTATCGTTTAATGCGAGAGAGATAGTATTTTGAACAACACAACACATTTAATAACTTTTACATATAACTACATACTCAACTTAAATTTCGATCTTTCAGAGATATCTGACCAATCAACTGGACGATCGAAATATGTGTACTGTTAATAGCTACATAACTAGAAATCCAATCGTCAAAGACGAAGTAGCAACAAATATGAAAAAAATAAATAAATTGAATAAAATCCTCGTAATTCCCCACATAATATGTACATGAACTGATGATTAACGACTACAGCCGGCGTGGTTCAGCGGTAAGGCTCTTGACTCGCACACCGAAGGTCGCGGGATCGAATCCCGGCGTGGCAAATAAATTTTATGTGATTAATTTTTGTTATTTCACAAATTATTCATTTAAAATAATATTTAGTATATTTGCGGGACGTTCCAGAGTGGAAGATACTCTCAGTATCGCCCTGGTGTAAGACCACCATTCGGAATTGAAACGTTGCTTGAAATGGTATTAGCTGTGTTTGGTGACCAGATCTGAATAGCCAGGTACTTCCCCACCTTCCTCTTCCCTATCTCCTTCCCGTCTCCACTACCTTCAGCCTCACAATATACCCCGATTGGGGATGCCATAGTCTCACTGGCTTCAAACGGAAGCAGTTGGAACTCTTGGAAAAAAATAAGCATTTGTATCAGTCTGAAGATGACTTTAACAGGCTGAAGCCGGCCACAAATAAATTAAGTTTTATACGTATTTTATTATGTTATCATTGAGAATTTTGAACTTTGTTCTACGCACCGCGAGTAGTGGTAACACGGGATTCCACAATTTCGTTACATTCTTTAGTAAGGAGTAGACTTGAGAGACAGGTAGAAAATTTCGAAGAAGTTTCTGAAATTTCTCTGCATGAGAGAGTATGACCCGTGGCTTTATCCCACTTTCTCTTTGGTAAGCTACATATTGCTTCAAATGTCTTCAGACTTATACGTGGTCTGAAAACATTATGGTGAGCATTCATCTACGCGCTCGTTATGGCTATCTCCTGCCAATATTGTTTAATTTCCCGACCTGCAGGATTATCCTGCCAATGGTCATTCCGGTGGTGAGGGCATTCTTGCATCAACGAAGCTACATATTATAATGTTCAAAGAGCATTGTTGCCCGTTGTTGCAGCGTGTTCAATGCCATTGTTCAATTTTTTAATAAATTGTACATGGTACTACCTTTCATCCGCGGCTTTCTCTCTATCAGGTATTAGGGTGAAATTATTGCACAAAGTATTTTTACACATTCAAATTAATAATATTGTAATGTTCAAATTAATAATTTTAATTGAATTGATTTCTTTAGAAAATTCTTTCTCCATCGATCTGCTGTAAACGAATCACTACCATCCAAGCGGTCTTGCATATTTTCAGGACTCGTCGTTTGTAATTAATTGTATCTTTTTTTTACTTTAGCTCCTTACGGAGGCGTTAACGAAAAAAAGCAATTTCTCAGGGCCTACGCCATCTTTGGGGATGATGTATGGAGGGTCTTTTTAGGGAAGGAAGGAGTGAAAATTCCGGAAAAGAAAAATGTATGTTGGGTGGGTAGAAATCTAGGGGTCAGTAAGTCGACTTATGAATCCATCCCTCCCACTGCGATGCAAGGCGATGGGTCGAGAAAATCCGGCTGGAGAGGTCTAGGTTAGGTCTCCCTTTACCAGAACCTCCCGATCCGGTCCACCATGCAATAGGGAGGCAAACGCATTCGCCGCGCGATTCCTAGACAAATCTCACCCCCATGAACCCGGGCATCCCAATGTCACCAAACGTAGCCAACCACTTGGGGTGAGCTATGACAAAGGTGACGGTTATCCAATAAATGGTTACCGGGGCGGCGGTACCCATACCCGCCACCCAAATTACAGTATGGTTTTAGCACATAAATACAAACTTTCATTTAATCCGGTTTCATTATTTCTAAGGCCAGTTCCATGACTCACTGCCAAACATCAGGGTTGTTGTCAAAGCTCCAAAGTAAACTGCTAACAATTTTGATTTGGTGGACTGCAAAAAAGGTTTCCAATTTAAATGTTATTAATTCAAATACGTATTTAACTACAGCGAAAAATACACGTCTTCAAAACAAATGAAAGTTTTCAAAAAATTTCTTTGATGATAATAACGAAACCTTGAATCTTCTTCTTTTATCAGATTTAACAAAGTATTCCATAAGCGTATTAATTTTATGAAACGAGCCGCTTAAGTTCCGCTTAAGCTTTTACAGCTGTGTTCAATATGATTAAAGCATTAAGCTGAACGACCTTTTTAACAAGGTTATAAGTAATAAAAGTTTAAGCGACTAATATTTCAGTTTAATTCCGTTAAGTATCTGATCCCATCCTAAGTTGGAATAGCAGAAAACCGCCCTCGGTAAATTATTCTTTAACTACTATTAAAAAACTAAAGCGGAGAATTATTGTACTTGCGATACTTAAGGCAACGTGGGATATTAAAGGCTCATTTAGGTTATACTCGTATATTCGGGGGCTAATTTGACATCGCTGAAGGCAGGTTGTGTTGAAAAAGAGGTCGTCTTCAACGTAATGATTTTTCGCCCCTCTTCGGTACGATGAACATTGTTCATGTAGTAGCGGAAACGGCTGAGAAAAAAATTCAACTCAAATGTTGCCAGGTGACAAAAATTCACTCCTCCACTGAAAAAGTAACTTGATGAAAAAAGCTGCCGTAATGAAAGTCTAATTAACAATTTTCGGTTTTTATTCAAAAAGTTTTGGTGTCATTTTAAGTGCCTTACTAGTAAAGTAGGTACTCGTAACTGGTTTTTTTGGTAAAAGTGCGGGATGTCAAAGGGACATTTTGCTACCTCTGAGTTAACTGTTTGGTAGCTCTACTCGTCAAGCAACTGTTATCATAGTATTAACATAACGGTATTACGCATATAATTTTTGATGGGCAGTTTTACCAACTTTAAATGAAAAATATACGTTGTTCGACAGTTTACGGTGTTGAAATATTCCCTAAATGTGACGAATAGTTACTGCCCTTGTTTCGAGACCATATTAATATTTGAACAGTATTATGGAACAAACAATACAATGCCTCGTCTCGTTAATGGGTCGAAAAAATATCTGTAAGCTAGGTACATCGTGACAGATTTGCGTAGATTACGAAGTGTGAAAGCTTTGTAGACATTGACAACTAGGTATGTATATAGAAAATCTATGCAAATTTCATGATAACAGATATTTTTTATTCATGTTTAAGATGAACGGGATTTGGTAATAGCTATGCACCATCTGGCTCTAAATTTGACGGAATGGTAGATTAAGGATAAATTCCAAATTTATCCTTAATAAGTTAATGACGTCTAGACTAATCTGAATTAAAACAGAATCATTCACAGCTCGGAGACGTTTTTCTTGGTTCTTCGTCTATGATTCATTAAAATCTGAAACACGAAAAGTTTTTAAAACCATTACCATGGGGAGTGACCAGATATTTCATTTGCAATGAGCATTAAACTTGGTTTTGAATTCTTAATCAAGCCTTAACTTGTACGAAATTTTTTTCATTCAATTGTGCAAAAAATTAAATATTTCGTTTCCCACCCCATTTTGAAGATAAAAAACTTCTTTATGACTCCAGTGTACCTGAGGGGAAAGCTTACGGGGCCGGTTCTTACAAATCTTTATTTTGGATTTGGGGTCAAAATTCCCAAGCGCTATAAAATTGAAAAATTATAACCAAACTAAAATCTTTTTTTAGTTTTTTTTATAAGAACAACTCTCTTTTATAACTTTTGAAGGTTATTCCTATCATTGTAATATATCATTGAAGAAGAAGATAACACTAATAATCTAAAATGTTTTTTTAATTTTTTTTTTTAATTTTTATTTTAATGACAATATAAGAAAAGTAAAAGTACAAAATAAGTAAAAATACAAAGTAAAGTGGTTTGTTTACAGTCCTCCTCACTCCTCACTAGGTATTCCTGTTCCGAGGCGGACTGTATGTTGCTAAATGGGTGCAGATTTTTATTTCCTCGTCTTCTAGTTTCTTGATTTTCACAAAATAACAATAAATAAAATAAAAGTATTTACGTTTGTTGTCTGCAGGCTGTATTTTTTTTTTTTTACATAAGCTCCACACAGGAGGCCCTGAGGATAATAATTTCCCTCAGGGCCTACGTCATCTTTGGGGATGCTGTGTAGAGGGTTTTTTTAAGGAAAGGAAGGAGAGGAGAGTTCTGTTAAGGAAAAGGGTTTAAGGGGGTGGGTTGGAATCTGGGGTTCAGTGTGTCCTGGTCGTCCGCCTCCAATACCTAGACAAACCTCACCCCATGAACCCGGGCACCCCTGCTAAATCACCAAACGTAGCGAACCACTTGGGGTGACCTATGGCAGAGGTGTTGGTTATCCAATAAAGGTTCCCGGGGCGGCGGTACCCATTCCCGCCTCTCAAATTGGGGTTACTTCATAATTTTAATGATTTCCTCATCTTCCCGTTTACTTATCCATAACTTGATATCTTTTTTAAACATTTGTATCTCCATGGTGTTCTTAATTTCAATTGGAAGGGCATTATATTATTTTGTAGCATGTAAATTACGGTTTTTCTGGCCAAAAGATGTATTTAATTGCGGGATGTTCAGTAGTTTTGAGGATTTTGACCTTGTAGTGTTGGTGTGTTGGTCAGAAAGGTATTCATATTTTTCTTTAAATTTAAGAAGTGCATTTTTCAAGTATAATTTAATAATGCTGAACACATTAAAGTTTTTAAAAATTTCTTTCGATGGAGTTTTTATGGGTACTTTTAGGATTATTTTTATTATTGCCTTTTGCGTTTTAGCTAGCTGCTTGATGTGAATGTTTGAGGCAGTTCCCCATCCTATAATCCCATATTCTATGCGTGATTTTACACTAATAGATTATAAACCAGTTCTTAGAATGATTGTTTCCAATGAAAAAGGTAGTTGCCCATGATATGGAAAAATTAGTCGAAGATAATATTGTTAATTCGAAAATTTTAAAATATGAGATTAACAATTACGAGTATAACGGTTTAAAGGAAGGTGACAATTGCTGAATTGGTAAAAGCGCACCTCCCGGTTAGACGAGAGGTTCTGGGTTCGAGTCCCAGTTGCTACCATTATCTTTTTCTCTTTCATATTTTCGTTTACATAAGTGTTATCTTCTTCTTCAATAATTATTTTTGTAATCAAATGGAATATCTAGTACGGATAGGCGCTAATTTATTTATTGCATTTTAAATTATAAAATATAAACCATTAAAGATTTCAATTTTTCATTATTTTAAAGGTAACTTGGGCAATTACTTACTTGAGTAATGATCAAAAAAATAAAATTTTATCTTATTTAATATTATAAAAAAATGATGAAATAAAAGCGGAAACCTTTAAACGGTACAATTGTATCACCATCACCAATACCATCCCATCCGCATAAGCTAATGTAATTATTATTTTTCCTTGTATTCACTAAATAATTAATTCACTTCAGTGAAAACCTATTTTTGTTTGAATAAATTACACATATTTTATCATACGCTATAAATTATTATTACTGTTGGTTTTCCAAATACAATAAATAATAAAAATGATTGAATAGTGCATTTTGATGGACGTAAATTTACATTATAACTGACCTGTTCACGTCGAAACACTAATTGTGGTAGATTAATTAAAATTACTTAAAAAAAAAGTATTTTTAACAATGGATAAGGCAAGATTTATTTTTTAATAATTATAATTAAAGAAACTGAACTTTTAAAATGAAACAAAATTGAATTTTTTTAATTACCTGTACATTCATCATCATTTAAAACCGCATTTTCTAACCTTTTTCAGCCCCTAACCCCAAGGAAATCAAACACAATTTTCAAGGACCCCCTTGATAAAAAAAAAACCAGCAATAACTTTCGGACCATTTATTTTAGTAATACACATACAAAAAAACACTTTTTTATAAAAAAAGTTTAATAATTAACGTACAACAGCATCACCAACATTCTCATTTATTAATGGTTAATTAATTTGAAGGTTGATATTGCTTTTTTGCAACTAAATTCGTGATACATATTCGGGTTGACAAACTGCTATAAGAGTCCCAAATATGTTTACTTTGTATCTTAAAGTCTGCTATTTTATAAATCATTCATTCCTTCTTTTTCTTTCATTTCATAGTTTCTATATCTATGAGTCTACTTTTGTATAAATATTGCGTTCTTTCTTACGTATCCTTTACTTACTTATTAAGATAATTTTTGTTACTAACTTACATGATTCTTTCATTTATAATGATTTTTTAATTTATATTATGATTTTTTAAACTCTTCAGGATTTTTATTTTTCAATTTATGCATGGTTTTTTAACCTTTCTACTTATTATTTACAATAGCCGTTATTACTAACTTACACGATCTTTTAATTTACTAATTGAGCGAGAACTGCCTCACCAAACACAAGAGCATTGTCTCTTTATGGTGAGGAAAGGCAAATTTTTATTTTTTTGTTAACCTTATGTAACTATGTAACTGATGTAACTTTATATGTATTTTTAATAAACATTGCCAATTAAAAACAAAAAAAAAAATTTAAGTTGTAATCTCAAATCGGATTCCACTTGTAATTTGTTTCTGTATTTGTTTTTAGTACCTTTATTACACAAGAGCAGAGAATTTCATTTCACAGTGGTATGTGGTTGAGAAAAACAGTAAATGTTTCAGTGCTTCTTCTTATATTTCTTTATCTTTCTTTACTTTCACCAAAAAACTTGATAAAGAAGGCTCTTTGAAATTATTTTCAAAGCTGAAAAACAAGATATTTCTATTAATAGGTTTTCCTGTGCCGTTATCGAGTCAGTAACAAAAGTAAGATTTGTGTTGAAAGGGTTTAACATTCTTTTTTTTTTTAGTTATTGGGGTACTGGAAAATAATCCCGAAACGAAGAAGCGTAGCGATAACGAGACTTTCTGGTGGCATTTAATTATTATTGTTAAATGGTCCAGAGATGAGACTGCTGACCCCCATACATATATTCGCGGACCACCAGGGGTCCGCGGACCACAGGTTAAGATGACAATATAACCTTAAATATATTCAGAACCTTAACAATGTAAGTAAAGAATCCATGTATACAAATAATGACTCGCGACCCGTGTATTGGACGGACCTACTGTCGAATTTGCCCTATCAAATCAAAGAAGATAAATAATGTGGGGATCTTAACGACGTACGTGAAGAAAGCGTGTAAACAAATATACGCCCGCGGCACGGCGTATTGGACGGACGTACGGTCGAATTCACCCTAGCAGGCCTGGAGATTTGATCTTTCCGCCGCGTTCATTTTAATTAATTCTGAGGAACGTGTTACAAACATTTAAAATGTGTTTCCATGTCGCACTCCCGAAGTTATTAATTCATCGTATAGAAAAATAAAATCTGGTGCTTACCCCTAACTTTATAGTTGAAAAACGGGTTATAAAGTTTTAAAATCGCTGTACGTAAAATACATTAACGGTAAGGTATTGTTTTTATTAATTGGTTACGCCCATACACATACCTACACATACGCATACCTACATAGCATGCATACATACTGTCACTGCTTGGGATTGGTATTGAATATTGTTGCAAATTCCTTTTCCTACCCATCCCTATTGCCTACCCGTCAAGCTTACCCACAGTCAGTCTGTAATAAACTCCCGCCGCAACATATAGCCATTGTGCTCCGCTCTCAGTTGATCGCCATTAAAAATAACTGCGCCGTGTACTATAAAATAAACCAACTCACGCCTATTGCTGTTTGTGCCTGTTGGATGGGAGAGAAAGCAGAGAAGTGCATTTGCCAGCTTACAAGTTCTTTGTCCTTTCGGCGAGTCCTTTCCTTTTTATGCCACATGTATTTTTATCATTTCAAGCAGTGATAGTGTGATGAATTGCATTGATCAACAGTGAAAATTAGGAAATATCGTAGCTTCCCACTTTAATTTAAAAAGAAAATATCAATTACTTATAAAACGGACACGTCTACGACATCTATCGGATTAGAGTAAAGTGAATTCATATTTACGGTAGGGATCTATAATTAGACAAAGTGAGACGAGTATTGATAAAAAAATCACAGATGGTATCAACTAATAATCAAAGACAGGGACTCCCCAGTATGCTTTAGGCCGTGATATATTGACAGCCAATTGAATTGCAGCAAAAGCGATTAAAAACCAATTCAGCCTATCAACGGGAAGAGGGCCGAGCCCATTTTTAGAACAAAGGAACGACCTTTGGACTTGGCAATTAGTAATGTGATTAATGAGTTTGACGTTCCCACCAAACCGAGAGGTGAATAAACTCCATGGGAAGAAATAATCTGTTCAGGGACAAAAGAACGATGACCCCAAGAAATGTTATGATTAACCGGTACGTTCCAGGGATCAGAAACCCTAGTTCCCGAACGCATTAAAGCATATCAGGTGCGGAAAAAAAGGATACACGTAAACACGATGGAAAAAGTTTAAGTGGAAAATTGCATAGCAAGTGACGAAAACGTGTTGTAAGGTGTTAGGGAGATTTCATCTATAATACGATTGTTTGTGACGACCGGAGATGATCGATTCGAGGGAAAACGTGCTAAAGGAAATGGAAATGTTGAAAAAACAATGGAAAATTATTGTTATCAATTCTAGACGGAGCTAGGATATTACGATGAAAGATTTAGGGAGGAAACGTCAAAAAAAAATGAGAGTTTTAAAGAATAGGCGAGCGTATATTTCAGATGTCTAGAGCAGTAACAAGTGTTAGAGAAGAAATAGAGTGCAGTACGGAGGGGAGTAGAAAATGCTGAAAACATTGCGATAGAAAAACTCAGGAAAAGGAGTCATTTTACGTAATTAAAATGGAGTTTATAGAGTAACATAGTACGCGATTGCAGAAAAAAAATGAGGCATTACAATGGTTGTCGATCCCAGATGTATTTTGTTGTGATAAACAAGGAATATTCGAACATGAAAATTGTTTATATAAGGGCAATTAGTCGTTAAAAGAGCTATAAAAATTATCATGGGTCTTATGAAATATTTACATTAAAGAATTCTCGTAAAAGTTAACGACACTGAAATAAAAAAGGATTTATTGCCAGGTGGGTACAGGAACTAATGTATACAACTGTCAAGGCATATGGTTTATGGGATTTTGCGTAAGAACGGGACAAAATTTGGGAGGCGATCTCTATGAAGCAATAAAAATGACAGGAATTTAAGGGCCGAAGTGGGGGTATCTCCTATAAAGATGTTAAAAATGATATATTTATTAATAACAAATAGAAAATGAAATTTTCCAAGAGGCAGCAAACATCAAAAAACGATATGGTTATATCAGGGAAGTACGGGGAAGTGAGGGGAAAGGAGATACGACAGAGAAAAACAAAGGAAATCTTAGATTAACAGTGAATAAAATAAATACGGCTTGAAATATAAAAACCTATAGAGATATGAACAATAACGTAAGGATAAATAAGGAAATTCATGGAAAGAGTGTCGTGAATAAAAGAAAATTCGAGAAAAAAATGGAAAATTCAAATATACGACGTAAATAGAGAAAATTCGGTTTTAAATGGAAAGGTTCATATAGAATACAGAAAAACTCGAGGAAAAATAATAAAATAAAAATGAACAATTTGCGAGAAAGACTTCGACATGAAGATATCTCTGATAGGCGAATTTGGGGACAGATTTGGAACATATGGTAGATGCCGTACGCACGGACATGTTACGGAATAGATGAAAATAGAACTTTAAAATTATTAAATTCAAGCTAATTTTGTATGAACACCAGGACAAAGGAAGTTGGGCCATTAAACATGGATCTTACTAAATCCGGATCTTGTAAGTATGGGAGTACGAGACAGAATTTAATGTATCCAACACGGAAGGTACTAAGAGACCGCATTCGACAATAATGGAGAGGTTTCAAGAAATTACGAGTTGATAGTAATTAGATTGGTTTATTATAGGAGATTCAGATACGATCTTTTGGACCTGAGAGGGGTATAAAAGTCTAGACAAATGCCAGTTGAGGACAGTCTACGTCGTGGTCGAAAAGGTTGTAACTTCGCGGAACGTGACGAAACGGTGGGTGACTTAAAGTGGAAAAATTCTAAGTGATAATTATTTTGATACTTAGAAAAATTTCACATTCTAGTCAGTGATATACAAAAAAAATACTTTGCAGTTAGAGTCAGTGAAAATAAAAATTAAAGACAACGCATTAATTACTTGTGAAAAATAAAAGTGCTCGTGATAAATACAATTTGTTTTAGTGGAAAATTCGGATTTTATAATCACTTAATATCGTATTTTTAAACTTAGAAATTTCGCGTTTAATGTTAGTGCAATAAATAACTGAAGTGATGTGATAATTTAGCGTGATGAAGTTATAATTAAATACGTGTGTTCAATCTAAGTGAAAGTGTTCTAACAAATAATAAATATTTAAATTAATTATCTTAAATAATAATAATAAAACAAAATAATATTTTATTAATACATAAAAGTTCGGAGGGATAAAAATTTAATTTAACAACAATTTACCATCTCTAAATTAATCGTGAAGTAACTATCATTTAAAGTGTTATCTAACCAACGAGTTTTGAGATAAAATACAGTTTAGAACGATAGAGTTCATACATCATTTTAATTAATTAGATTAAAAAAAAAAAAAAAAAAAAATTGAAGTCAAAAAGATTTAATTAAATTTAGGAAAATAAAAAATTAATTTAGGAAAATCGCAGCAAGGTTACCGTGTATTTCCCGGTCGGAAAAAACCTTGGTAGGGGTAAGTCTTTTCCGTTATAAAATTTTACAGATTCCAAGGAGAAAGCGGAATGGAGCAAACATTGGTATTTGGATTAATTATTTGACCAAGATATTACTCGCTTAATATGTGATATGTAACTATATTAAAATATTATAAGTATAATAAGTATATTTTTTATATTTATATATGTAAGTATATAAACATATATATATGTAATTTTGTTCCCAAGAAAAATTATAATCAAAATCAAAAAGAAAAACACTTATATAAAAAGAGGAAAAGGGTATCGATTCCTACCTCTGAATTCATCAATAACTATTAAAAGTAGTTATGTGTGATAAATTTACAAATCAATATTTTATATTTAATGTTATGTATGTATTAATATAATTTCAGAAAATCCAGAGCATTTGAAATAAGTTATGATATTAGAAATTATTTCAATCATAAAATTTATGTATGTACATATCCATATTATAAATTATTTATTGAGACAAAGTATATATAAATGAATAAATATGTATACGTAATCGGGTATCAGACTAGACAATTGCGCTAAGTACATCATTATCAAACAAAGAAAATTTTAGAGTCATCTCACACGTCTCCGGAATGTCTAAAGTAAACATACCTCATACGCTTGAATCTAGGTCACGAGGCCGTCGAGAATGTTTACAAAGCTCAAATTGTTTACAAAATAAATCGGTCACTGGGACACTAGTTCGAATACAGTAAAAAGGAAAAAAAAAAAAAATGACCTTGATTAGTGGATATCGTACTTAGGTATTAACTTCTAGGAACGGGATAAAATTATTATATTGCGCAATTATTAGGAACAAAAAGAAAAAAAAAAAAAATTTAAACACTATTTTTAATTTGAACGTAAAGAGGTATCTACAGACCTAAGCAATTGAAAATTAACAGATTTATTATAGCAGTTCAAAAAGGTGTATTGAAGGCTTAGGTGAAACATTTGATAAATCACGGGATAGCTTAATAAGGGGTAATGAAGGCTTAGATGAAGCAGTTGAAAAATCACGGGATAGCTTAATAAGGGGTAATGAAGACTTACATGAAACAGTTGAAAAATCACGGGATAGCTTAATAAGGGGTAATGAGGATTTACAAGATTCAATTGAGAATCACGGGATAGCAAGAATTTATCAAAAGTTGAACATTGGAGGGGAGGGAAAGAAAAAAAAAAAATACAGTTCAACCAATAGAAGGCAGTGGTCGCTTCTATAACAAAATCAAACCATAGAGATGGCGGATCTCTCAAACAAAACCGTCAACAAAACCAAACAAAAGCTTGGAGTTATGGCGAATCTCCAGAACACATCGCCAGATAAGATCTTATTGTACTAGTATATATTTATATTTCACACTATTCTTACGTATATATTCGGTATCAATCTGAGGATTGTGCAGAATCCGATGGGCGAGATCCGAGCTCGGGATGCGTTGCAAGTAGTTTCGTATTGCGAGTTATAAACCTTCCCAAAACGTATGTTTACATATATATCTTTTTATGTACTGTTCATTGAATGAAACGAACTCACTTACAATTAGTGCTTTAGGCCTGTCGGGTCACTCTCGTCTCATTTCTTGAACGTGGAGGGAGGATTCACGACCCGTAACTCCACACAAACCCGTGAGTATATGATTGCATATAGGACGAAACCGGTTCGCCCTAAGTAAATAGTAAACTTTGGAGGAGTAGGAATTTGGAGGTATCTGGGCTTGGGGGAAGACCTGAAGGCAGTGCATGATGGCGAAGGAAGGTCAATTGGGACGCGATAACTTAGGTATCAATCAATTGAACCGTGCCAAAAGACTGTGCGAATTTTGGGTTGACTTCTGATCACCCTGCTTACTTGATGGAGGCAGGAGCCAAATTTTGCCAGAAAAAGGGTTATTCTGAGTTCGTCAAATATGCAATTAACTAATTACATTAACCTACTAAATCCATCTTTATATGTACCTTATAGCAGCTGAATCTAAACGGAGGGGCGCCCAGCAGATACGAGATACAATCATAATCAAATTTACTAACATTTAACCATTTGAGTTATATTTAATTATCTGTTCAATTAGTCATGTGTAGTTTCGATTAGTATTGCTTATTCATGAATTCATTAGGATGTAGGGAATCATAATGAACGTCAAAGGGAAGTTAGTTCATTTAGAGAAATTACTTAAGGTTAAATTTGCAAGAGAGAGACCAATACAGTTTGAAATTCAACACTCTGTTTAGAATCAAGAGGGTTACCACAAAATTTAAAGTAATTAAAGTCCTATATCATAAATCAAAAAAATTACACAACGTTTGATGGAGTTTAATTACAACCTAAATACGAAAATATTTACGTTCAAAGTCGTAAATAACGTATTTATTAGTTAAGTACATATATCGCTAAAGGTATGTAGTACAAGGGAGCTTTAAGTAGCTTTCTGTAGTTATCAGAGGAAATAAGGGTCCAATTTTATAAAGGCTTGTGTGACGTAGGGGAGGAATTTTCCATCCCTACCACACATATGCAAAGCCTTAAGAATTTAAATATCGATCAGAGCCAAGAGAAAAGGCGAGAATATTACAACTGTCTTGCCGATGAAAGGAGAGTTAAATAAGTATGAAAAGACGAAACATTACGACTGGTGCCAAGTGCCCAGGAGTAAATAAAATACAGACAAATATAAGAGAGAAAAGACATACATCACAATAGTAACAGAAAATCAAGGTCCTTCGCCAGTCTTCTTAACACAAACATATCAATCCACTCTACACAATCATAATATCATCCATTAATCTTAAATACAAAGCACTTACATCCCCAGGAGAAGATGTGAATAAAAAAATTATTATATTTACGAATTCGCTGGAAATGATTAAAATGTGAGTTTTGAGCAAAGAAAAAAGAAGGTTGTGTACTCCCTTAAGAAAAAGATTTAAAACAAAATAGCACACATACGTACTAAATATTAAATTTAAATTTTGGATTAAAAAAAAATTGAGTTTGGTTGGGTATTGTGGCCTCAAATACAAAATGAATAAGGCTGCGCAGCCGTTCACCACGAGGTATCTCTTCTTAAAACGCGATTTCATTGTACACTGTCGTACTCTGACGACATACCTAACCGAGTAACAATTTGGTAGGCGGGTATGGGTACCGCCGCCCTGGGAACCATTTATTGGATGACCAACACCTCTGCCACAGGTCACCCCAAGTGGTTCACTACGTTTGGTGACTTAGCAGGGGTGCCCGGGTTCTTGGGGTAATGTTTGTTCAAGTCTTGATGGCAGGTGCGTCGGCCCACCTTCATAAAAATATTTAATAAAAATCATGACAACACAAACAACAAAAATTAACAGCATTACAGCGGCGAGTAGTAGGCGACCCCGGCGCAGGCCAAAAATGTTGGTGAATTACACCAACATTCGCGGCCTGCAAACCAATTTAAACTCCGTCCACCACCACCTTTTTTCTCAACGCCCCAACCTACTATTCCTGTCTGAAACGCAGATAGCCGAGCCTGTAGACGCCTCCTATCTGGACTGCCCGGGCTTCACCCTCGCAAGCAAGTTCAGACCTAAAGGAGGTGTCTGTCTCTATAGTCGAGCTGACGTCAACTGTGTGCGACTGTTGAATCTGGAAAACTCCTGATTCGACGTAATGTGGGTACGCGTCAATCTTGCCAGTACGGTAAGATTCTACGCGTGTTTATACCGCTCACCGAACCTTAGCGAATCAGACACGTCCGAGCTCTTCAAACATTTAAGCGACACTATTGATGACCTCTTGCCCCGCTACTCTATGGCAGAGTTTGTGGTCCTGGGGGACTTCAATGTCCATAACGAACCTTGGTTGAAGTTCTCAGGATCAACAGACTCGGCTGGACGCCAAGTGGAATCCTTTGCCCTTTGCTACGGATTGGAGCAAATGGTTCAGGAGCCTACAAGGGTTCCTGATGTCCAGACTCACCGTTCCAATCTGTTAGACCTATTTTTAACTACTGTGCCACACGGTTACAGTATTGAAGTCACAGCGCCTTTAGGATCGTCCGACCACTGCCTGGTGACGACATCAATCCCTGTAAACTTCAGACCACCAAACGAGAGGCTGAAGAGAAAAGTGTGGCACTATAGGTCAGCAGATTGGTTCGGTCTGCGGGCACATTTTAATGCTTTCCCGTGGTCAGCTGTCTGTTTTCGGACTTCGGATCCCTCAAGATGTGCCCAGGAAATTGGTGAGGTCATCACATCCGCGATGGATGGCTTCATCCAATCTACTGTTAAGGAAACTGGTGTAGGCTCAAAGCCGTGGTTCAGTCGACAATGCGCTGAAGCAGTGCGACGAAAAAATGCGGTTTACCGAGCCTACAACACATCTAGAATATCCGAAGACAGAACAGCTTACAACAAAATGGCAAAGGAAACCAAGAGAATCATAAATAGGTCAAAATTCGAGCACGACCAGCAGATCAGCAGAAAGCTGACTGCATGCCCGCATGGCAGCAGGCAATTCTGGTCGCTAGCGGGCTCAATAGGTCGCAATTTCTGCAAATCCAGTCTGCCACCTCTTACCAGACCTGACGGCTCACTAGCAAACACCGCCACCGAAAAGGCTAACTTGCTAGGTAAAATGTTTGCGGATAACTCAACCCTCGATGACCAAGGTGCTGTCCCGACGTTGGTTCCTCACTGCGGTTTTCGTATGAAAAAGCTGAGGATCCGGCATCGGGAAGTACTCCATGTTTTACGAGGGCTTGATGTTAATAAAGCTAGTGGGCCTGACGGAATACCTGCCCTGGTACTGCAAAGGTGCGCTGCAGAAATAGCTCCAATTTTGACGAAGCTTTTTAAACTGTCCCTGAAGACTGGCTCTGTGCCCTCTGGTTGGAAAAAAGCGGTTATCCATCCTATTCCAAAGAAGGGTGACCGCTCCAACCCGACCAACTACCGCCCCATAGCGATCACATCAGTTCTGTCTAAGGTGATGGAACGTGTGATCAACGACAAACTGCTCACATACCTCGAGAAGAACAAAATTATTAACGACCGTCAATACGGATTCCAGCGGAACCGCTCGTGCGGTGATCTTCTCGCGTATGTGACGCATGTTTGGGGGCGATTCCTGGAACGTTTCGGTGAGACCCAAACGGTTGCACTGGACATATCCAAGGCCTTTGACCGGGTTTGGCACCGAGGACTTGTCAACAAACTGCATTCTTACGGACTTCCCGCATCCTTGTGTACGTGGATTGCCGACTTCTTGAGGGAGAGGTCGATTCAGACGGTAGTCGATGGTTTCACCTCTTCCTCTCACTCGATAAATGCTGGCGTCCCGCAGGGATTGGTTCTGTCTCCAACTCTGTTTTTGTTGCACATCAACGACCTTTTGTCATGTGCACAAATTCACCGTTACGCGGATGACAGTACAGTTCATGATAGCTTTTTGTTTGACAAGCCCCCAAAGGGCTCACAAACTCCAACAGCTCGTAAGGCTTTGAAGCAAAGAATGGACGGTTACCTCGAGAGTGTTTTCTCTTGGGGTAAAAATAATCTCGTTGAATTTAATGTTTCAAAGACCCAATCTTGTCTGATTACGTCTAAAAGGGATCGCAATGAAAATCTAGTCTCTTTGAACGGAAGCAATCTTCCGAACAGGCCCTCCATTGATATGCTTGGTGTAACCCTAAGTGACCAGCTCAGGTATGGGGGCTCCATCGAAGCCACAGTAAAGTTAGCCTCCCAAAAACTGGGCGTACTGTACAGGGCCCGCAGATACTTTAATAGTACACAACTGCTAACCCTGTACAAATCGCAAGTGCGCCCCACGGTTGAATTTGGCAGCCACCTCTGGTCTGGAGCTCCAAAATACCTGAAAAATACCCTCGACTCTGTGCAGAAACGGGCGGTCTGTTTGATAGATTCTCCCATCTTAACAGACGGATTGCAATCTTTAGAGCACAGGCGTCGGGTGGGAATGCTATCCTTGTTCTACCGGTATTACAATGGAAGATGCTCCGAGGAACTAGCATCATTGATTCCTTCGGCACCGGTGCATAGTCGGGAAACACGCCAAACGCGTGCCCAACATTTGTACACGGTTGACATTTGTCACATGAGAACGGGTCGTTTCTTCGACTCGTTCTTGTGTTCAACAGCTCGGCTGTGGAATGATTTGCCGGCCTCTGTGTTTCCTCCTTCCTACAACATGGGTCTCTTCAAGACCAATGTTCATTCCTTCCTCTCCTCAAAAAGACTCTCCACACAGCATCCCAGATGACATAGGCCCTGAGGGAAATTATTTTCCTCAGGGCCTCCTGTGTGGAGTTAATGTAAAAAAAAAATATATATATATATTTAACACAAAGTATAACGCTAGGTAAGCAAGTGATTTATGTCTAAAAAATTACAATAAGTATGTAGTGGTTAATAATGATCTTACATTCATGATATCACACTGATACAGGAAAGGATAATTGCTTTTATGCTTGGACATTTGATTTAAAAAATTAAATATATCGACAGGGCCAGTTTCATTCCCTACACGATTTATTAATTTTTATTGCGTAATATTTATTACAGATTTTTGTTTTTTTTTACTACCACACAAATGTATGACTGCCATAACCCATGTTATGGTAGTCATACATTTAATATTTTAAATAGTAATTAAAAAATACTATTCTATTGAAACAGATAATAAACATGCTAAATAAAAATTAAGAAATACATAAAAGTAAGTGAAAAATAAAGAGAAAAAAATCATATTTTAAAGAAAAATAGAAATAAAAATGAAAATTTAAATTTTGAAATACAGAAACTAATAATAAAGATTTAGTATTAAGAACTCATGTTTTCTGTACAAATGTATAAATTAAAACGTATATAAAAATTAAAACATAAATAAAATTAGGTGAAAAATCTGGTCTGCACAGTGTTAAAGGTAGGGAACTATATCACCACCCGATTGGGCAGCATTGTGAAGTGGGTTAGTTTGGTGGGTAGGGGCTGTAGGAAGGGATTTATGAAAGCGGTTCTCGAAGACGATCCGATTCCACGCGTGATCCGATTTGCACAAAAACGAGTCGAGGAAATGACCCGTTATCATGAAGTTTATTACCAACAACACCACTTTCCCAACCAAGACCACCAACATGATTACATCTCTTATATCACCAACATCACAAAACCGCAAACACTGTTAACTTCATTTACGGTGATTATTGATAACACCTCAACATAGCTAATTTAACGAACAAACTACCATCAATCACACCACTTAAACCACCTCAACCTCACTAGCACCACAGATATCACAAATGACGCTAACTACACAAATTATTGGATAGGTGCTACCTTGAGATCGAATTATGTAAATTAATTAAAAAAATTATTTTTATTTCCATATCGCTCGTTATAATATTTACCCCTACACATTTGAAATCAACAACACACGTTTTCAATGTTTTCGGATTCGTTGCACGTTTCTCACGTCCTGATTCTCAAAACAAATACAATTTTGTTCGAAACCGGAAAAAGAAACAAAAGCTATCGTTTCGGCTGTTTGGATATTTATTTATTTGGTTCTATATGTATATTATAAATAACTGATACACCGACACTCATACAAAAACCCTAAACTTTTCACAGCTGGCCACATTGTGAATAACTAAAAAACGTGTTAAGGTAAATGAGAAAAATTATGAAATAAAACTTTGAATTTTAATTTTCAAACGAACCATAAAATATATTTATTTTATTACGACCGACCGGTTTCGCTTAACACAAGCATCATCAGGGTACAAAATTAAACTAATTGCTTTAATTTTTGTACCCTGATGATGATTGTGTTAAGAGAAACCAGTCGGTTGTTAAATTTAAAAAAAATTCGACCCTGCAATGAAATCCAAATAAATGGAATACTTCTGAACGCATCCGATAGCTAAAACTGCTTATGAAAGGTGATGAATTGCTCGTACGCTATGAAATTTGTTTAATTCGAAATAAACTTATAATTTTTATAATTTAAAATGAAACGAAAAAAATAAAAACACACACATATTTTATTATAAATATATTACAAACGTTATTTTAATCTCACTTTTCGTCATTTCACGTAAAAATAATTAATAAAAATTCACAAAGTTTCATAATTTTTTTCCGAATTGCGGTCGTAACTTGGGATTCACAAATGTTTATATTTTAATTGTAGGTCAACTTTTAGATTTAAATATAAAGCGTGGTGTTTTTTTCCAAGTTTAGATCACATTTGTAACCACGATAGTAAGGGAGACAATTATTTTCTATGAGACCTGTTTGAGTTGTTACGAAAACCGAATAAATCAGCCCAAGGGGTTAATATGTCAAGCCACAAAGTGACAGTTTTCTACGAAAAGATAATTATTATCTTAAGTCAGTATGTTTCTGTAACTGTTTTATAATATAGTACCTAATATAAATCCTAGCATGTAATATTAATTTATGCAGCGCCCTCGGGGTGATTTTTCACAAAAACGGTGCCAAACGAATTGATGAATTGTCATATATCATCTAATTCGGTACAAAAGTACCGTTGCCACAGTGCGAAGATATGTTATACTAAAAACTTTGTTGGGTTTTACCTAAGTATGATTTTAACCGTAACCGGATAGGTCTAAGATAAATAATTAAAATAAATATATTTTGTGAGGCTGTGGTATGAGTACCGTAGAATGGGAAACCATAAATTAGATAACCGACACATCTGCCATAGGTCACCTCGTATGGATCGTTTAGCGTATTAGCAGAAGTGTTAGGTTTCATAGTGTGAGGTCATCGATATATCAACTCTAGATATTGCGTGTCTTACAAATTCGGATTAAAGGTGAATGTCCATCTGTCCGCGCCGGCCGCAACGCACTCATGATACGCAACGGATTTTTCTATATCTTTATACGAATGAGTACAGCACTGCCACCACTATCGGCAAATACCGGCGGTCGGTGCGGGCAACGGATTTTTCTATATAAAGATATAGAAAAATCCATTGCGTTCCGTGCGTGCGTTGCGGCCGGCGCGGACAGATGGACGTTCACCTTAATAATTCGTCCTACCTATGGGTAATTTTATAACCAAACTCGCCATTTAATTCCGTCGACTCACTTCGAAAGTATAATATCTTGGGAGACAAATTTGGTCCTTGCTGACTAATAAAAGATAAAAAACAATGCTTCGTGCGATATTTCTACAACGATATAATGTACTTTCTTTTTCAAACATGTGTTCGTAACCATTTTTGGAACCAATAATTTTGTTTACTGTGTCATTTTTAACATCTGGATATCGTTGGTCGATGAGTGAGGATTATCTAAGTATTGGCGGTGCGGTGGATGCATTTGCCTTAGACTCATCGCCTTGCACCGCAGTGGGAGGGTTGGAATCCATATTCATACGTTTGTTACTCCTGGACACACTGACTCCCAGATTTCTATCCACCCCTCAAACCTTTATTATTCCCGGAACCTCGTCTCCTTTATTTCCTTAAAAGACCCCCCGCACAGCATCCCCACAGATGACATATTCACTTAGGGAAAATATTTTCCTCAGAGCCTCTTAATGTAGCTAATGTAAAATGTATTTTTGATTATATATTAAAACGATGATAATAATTTTGACAGGTTGATTCTCATTTCCCGTAAATATGTAACGTCTGAATAAATAAGTGCCTTCCATACAAATTTGAATGGAAACAATAATAAACAATTTGGATGGAAACGAACAAATTTCATTTAGCCCAACTCCCTAGCATTTAGTCTCACTTAAAATCGCCCAAAATCGTAAATCTCCAAACCACTTGAATTTCGAAAATACAGTTTTTTTTATTGAAAGAGAGGATTGAATTTGTTCACATTGAGAGCACTCAGTCAGTTGGAAAACTCAGGTATTTGTAAAATTTCCACATCAAGCTTACATTTTTTGGTGAGAATAAATTTTTTTGGCACTTCATCAAATACCAATAAAGTCAGCATTATATAAATTATTATCGAACGCCTTATTGGCTATTGAGAATGGATATAAAATGTTTTTTTTTTAATATCTCACAAGAGTCTCAGCTACTTCCGTCTGGAGCCAGTGAGACTATGGCATCCCCAATTGGGGTATGTTGTGAGGCTGAAGGTTTTGGGGAGGGAAAGGAGATGGGGGAGAGGAAGGTGGGGAAGTACCTGGATATTCAAATCTGTTCATCAAACACGACTAAAGCCATTTCAAGCTAAGTTTAAATTCTGAATGGGGGTCTTTCACCAGGGCGATACTGAGGGTAACTTCCACTATATATTATTTACTAAATATACTGTATATTATTTTTGATAAATTAATTGTTAAACAACAAGTGAATCAAATAAAATTTATTTACCCACGCTGGGATTCGATCCCGCTGCCTTTGGATTGCGTGTCAAGAGCCTTACCCCCAGACCACGCCGGTCTTCAACGTCGTTGTTTGCACATAGATTGGACATAATGGATAATTTCACATTTAATTGTCGTTATAAGTTTTTTTCCATAATTCTGATGATGGATAAAATAAATTAAAATACCAAAATTGTTTCCTGAACAGATAATTATTTTCAAGGTCTGTGAGAAAAGATGTCTTACATAAATTGGCGACATTCATTTTCTTTCAGATCGGTTTATATCTCTATGTTTAGTGGTCCTAGCATACACCCTTTGTTCCATTCATAATCAATACCTACATACTATTAATTTAGTAATTTGACTCGACTGACTCGAGTAATTGATTCATTTGATCTTCGTTTTATCTAAGAGTCCCTTACTTATTTTTCCTCACTATGATTACATTGACTTTGGTTTTTCTCAGAATAAGTATTTTTCTTAAAAATAAAATCATTATTAGCGCGACTTTTTATACAGTATCTATGTTATTGTCAACAAATGATTTTTTACCACGTATCGAAATAAACACTTAGTTCATGAGAAAAACTGTAGTAGGAGTACATATCATGAAGATGTATGTTGCCTTCACAGTTAATTATGGCCACTTCCCAAAAATTATCTACTTTTAAAAAATTTTATTATTTAATGTGTATACTTTTTCTTCACCTATTTACTTACTTTATTTACCATAAATTAAAAGTATAAAAATATAGTCTCAACTGCTTACAAAACAGGCAATTTTTTTAGGTCCCTTGACATTTTCAAAATTTGCCTTGAAGATTTCAAGAGTCATTTGAGGCTAAACTCTAAAATTTAAATTATTGTAAAAAAAATCATTTAAAATTATGTACACGTCATGTTTATTGTAATAGGATTAGATACATCAATCTGTAATGCACAAAAAAACATTGTTTTTATGGCAGCCACTTTGTTTTAGGTCAGTTCATATTTTATCATCGATTATTTTAAGTTTCGTAAAGAAAGTAGATTTTTTTTGTAATAGCGCCTTAAGAAAAAAAAATGTCGAGAGTGCCCAGCTGGAAAGGTCTAGGTCTCAATCAGTCTCTCCTGATCCGGCCAGCCACGCAATAAGTGGGAAAAGCATTAGCTTGCAAGACCTTGACAAATCTCACTCCATGGACCCGGGCATCCCTGCTAAGTCACCAAATTTAGCGAACCACTTGGCGTGACGTATGGCAGGTGTGTTGGTTATCCAATAAATGATTCCCGGGATGACGGTACCCATGCCTGCCTACCAAAGTAGATAACTTTATTGCAGAATACGTGATCACACTCAATATAATTTCGGTTTTCTTAGGTTTTTGTAACGATTAGTGAGTAGTGAGTGAATAGTTAGCGAAAAAACAACTTTTAATTATATACTTTTGAATGTAGCTATAACTTTGTGGTTATCCATTATAGATAAATGAAACAATGTTACTTTGTTTGAACCATTTGGGATTAAGGATTGTGGTAGGGGTGGAGCCGTTGCTAGGTATTAAGGAAGAATTATTATTTTAATTTATTTAAGTATTAATTTTCCCCTACCCACCCACTCTTCATTAATACCTAGTAACGGCTCCACCCCTACCACAATCCTTAGTAATAATACATTGTTCCCACCCACTAATTTGTAACTGTTAAATCAGTAAACGTTTGCAATGAAGAAGGAACGGTCGTTCTTAAACCGGTCGGCTCTCCACAATTATACAGGTGGTTCAAACAAAGTAACATTGTTTCATTTAACTTTTAATTAATTTATTTTTCTTTTTGTGTCCACATTTACTATTATTATTCTGTAATTTAGCCTGTATACGAAAGCCATGATACCCGACCCTGTATGGTGGTCGTGATATACAACTGAATATTGTAATGTGAAATTTATAAGACATAATAAATTTTTAAAAACCATCTATTTGAATTTCACTTTCGTCTGATCGAATGAAGTGGAATCTTGGAAGAGGAAATTGGTAGTGCGGTTGCTTTCGATCACTGGGTAGGAAGGTTCAAACCTCAGTCAAACTAAAAAAAGTTTTAACCATGGGAAAGATTAAAGATCTATATCGAAGAAAAGTATCCAGCATATGTAAGCTGATGAGGGAAAAATCGTTGTTGTTTTAAAACCCGTCTGCTTGGTTCAATATATTCGCACGTCACAATCCGCAAGCCTCAGTTTCACGGGTAAATTCTGAAACCGTCACTTTGGATCGAGATTGTAAAATATCTATGCAAGATAGCTTTCATATTTCAAAGACAATAAGAAGCATTATTTTGTTCTCTTTCTGGTTAAAAGAAAAAAATACATATCTTTGCATGAGAGGAAGAGAAATATATAGCTTTTAAAATGTAAGGTCGCTCGGGACGTTTTTGGTTTTATGAAAGTATAACGCGATTACGTATTTTGGGATGTATTTATTCCTAAATAAGCTGGCGGGTTAAAATAGATTTTGGAGGAAAATTGAAGGTGGTCATAATAATCTGTCAGGGGACTATAACTATTTTAGGGGTTGATTATTAACTTATAGAAATTTAAAGAAAATCTTTTTTATACTTTTTACTGGAAACTGTTCATCAGTTAAATTAAGACAAATTATAAAATTGTGCCTCGTTTCTGGAAAATATCATAAAACCGTGAAAACGAATTCTGTTGAATTAATCTTCTTTTCCGGGAAAATCTGTTTTTACTCTCCATTTACTTGTTGTTTTCTGGTAATAACGCCGCTCTTCTGGTACTTGTTTGCGAAGATTCCTTGCTGTGCATAATTGAGAATTATAATAATAAGGGACGTAGCGACCGCCCGGACAGCCCCAGGGCAGCAAAGATGCAAACATCATTTTCCTGCAGGGGGTCGCACACGACAACAAGAACACCGCCTATCGCCGTACGATATTAAATACATTATTTAAATGACGATGACCGACGTAATTTAGTTAGATACCTATATTGTGAAGTTTTCGTATACCTTTAAACAAAAAATATAGCAACAAAAATTGTATAAGAATGTCGGTGTCTACTCCACGTATTTCCCTCAGAATCGTTTTGGAAACCTGTAATATTACTCTTTACAAATTTGCGGTAACATTTTAGAATATTGAAAAATATAGATGATGGACACTGCAACGATGTCCGAAACGTTGGCTAAAGAAGGAGGTAGCGCAACACGGAATAACGAAAATCTTCGTCTATGTTTGTTTATACACCGTGTACTTATTTTTAACTCGTTTAACATGTTTTTAATTAATTTATTTTTCCTTACTTTTGTAAAAAATATTTTTAAACGTTTACTTATAGACATTGTATACTTTTCATAATTTTTCTGTAAAAAGGGTTCCGTATGGAAAGAAATATTTGTAAAAGTTATTATTTTTCTGCGACTAATGTTAATCCGTGAGAAATATTTATGTAGGTGGCATGCGAATTCTCCAGATGTTTATAATATTGTCTAGTTAATTACTGTCACGGACTGTGTTTTCTCGTTTAAAAATTATTAAAAAACATTTTTTTGAAATCTTGGAAATGCTTTCAATGCCGATCTTGTATTGCCTCCCTGTATTCCATCAAAATATAGATTTTTAGCTTCACTCAACGCAACTACTCTTTTGATCATCTTTCATTCTGTAGACTTATCATGAAGATGCCTCATTAGTGGTCAGCTATATTCCATCCTTGCCACATGTTCTGCTCATCGAAATGACCCAGTTTTTGTAGTCTCATAATAAAAGCTCCTATTCATTAATATTTGACTAACTTGAGATTGTACGTAAACCGCAAGAAATAATTTCTTTTTAAAGAAAACCTCGAATTAGGGATCTTCCTATCGCTATTCTTGTCCTGAAATATATTGATAAAGTACATCATTAGTTTGCATAACATTTTAAGTGGAGGGGTGCCGGCTTATAAGCTCTTCTGGACTCCAGAAACTCGCTACGCCACTAATCTCCCAATTTAAACGTTGGCGAAATACAAGAGAAAATAATATGATTTATTGTAACGTTCCTTTGTTTCCGGAATGAATTAAGTAGATAATGAAATTAATTAAAATTAATGTTCTATTTAGGAGCGATTGATTTTACTTTCCGTCCATAATAATTAGCGGGAAGGACATTAGGGGTAATTATCGAAAAGTGATGACGGGGAATTTTAAAAGCACCGGAATTTATTTCAATCATCGGGAAAAGTTGGTGCAAGTGATAATTCACAATGATTAAGCTCCCGAGTATGACAGCCTTGAATTTTCCGGGAACTTTTTGCCGCCAAAGGAGCGGATGAATTACAATAAACAAGATTAACTTACTTGGAACGGAATCGGAAATACAGCCTCCATTGCGCGACGAAAGGAACAACAGGAAAAGATAAATGAATGACGACGCTAATTAGACTTATTTTCTGCTTTTCTTTATGCTGTTGCCTACGCGTTCGGGTCCCTACATATTTATCATGGAGATTCACGTTTCAATTTAACGGACTAAAGTACTTGCCCGACTTTCACCACTCTTTAGTCAACACGTCGCAGGTATGAAATATTTGAAAAATGTGCAATATTTATTTTATTTATTCCGGTATTTTCAAGGTTGCGAGAAATTTTTTATACGCCCCAGATTTAAATGTCCGGGTTAAATTTTCCCCTCAGGAAAAACTAAACCCTTTCACATACTTCCCCAAATGATCATCTAGTCAAACCACGCTATGCAATTGCACTATATAAGTATTATAAATACAAAACAATACAAGAACAACATGTCAACCTACCAGAGACCAAATGGGAAAATAATTCACCGACTCCAGATATTTTCATATCAGAGGGTTCGGCTCTGTGGAATTCCTAATTTGACCTTTAAATCCTACTGATCCCTCAATATAAATATTTATTATTATTATTGTAAATATTATTAAGAAATATAACATTACGGAGGTAGGTCACTAATAGAAATAAAAAAACGGACATGCTTTTCAACTAATTTGTCAAACATTGACTCTATCTATGTCCGACACATAGAATATGAAGTCATCTTCCAATTTTAATTTGTTTCTATATTTCGTTTTTATCGCAACGTAGGAAGAAAAGTACGCTACCTAAAATATAATTTTTGAGAAGCGCACACAACACAGTAATAAGTGATGAGCAACCGGGCTTTGACTAAATAAAATATCAAAAAATTGCGGTAAAAAATATTCAACGGCTTCTGTTTAGTTTTGCAAAAGGGTTTAGCAGCTCAAAATATATATATTTTTTTAATATATTATTCTAAAAAATTCAGAATTTTTTGGTTATCTACATAATAGTTTCATAGATATAGGTGGGTACATGAAGTATTACGTAATTATAAGTCGTTAGGTACTTGAATTCCAATTAGCAAGCAATCCAAGAATTTCAATAGGACGTCAGTATAAATCATATAGATTCATTTTACGCTGTTATCTTATGTTGATTTAATTTATTCCCATCTTATATTTTGTATATTCTATTGTTCGCAATCTGTGCCAATATGGATAAACTTAATAAATTTTATATCGCATTCATGTAGCTGGGAATAAAAAATATTATTTCTAATATTATTATGTCGAATCAGATGACGATTATTGCAAACTGCAGGCAGACCTCGATTCAATCATGAAATGGTCGTTAGAAAAAAAAAATGCGTCGTTCACAAAATCCGTTATTATACCCGTATAGAATGAATGGAGAAGTACTAACACGCGTAAGTATCATCAACGATCTTGGGGTGACTTTTGATCCCAGGCTGACATTTTCAAATCATATAGTGCAGCTTACTTCGGCTTGCTCCAAAATGCTTGGTTTTGTAATTAGAACTTGCAAACAATTCAGTAACATAGAAGCAATGACCGCCATGTTCAACGGAGTGGCCAGAAGCAAGCTGGAGTACGCTAGTACTGTCTGGATACCTTATCAACTTAAATACATAAATATGATTGAACAAATTAAAAAAAAAATCCTAAGGTATGTTTACATGCGATCATACGGAATATATCCGAAATTCATGCATCACGTGGAACTGCTAAAGGAGACAAATTATCAAAGCCTGGAGACCAGGCGTCATGCCGGACTCATGGTATTCGAATTAAATTTAATAAAAAACATTATCGATTGTCCATATCTCCTGTCATGCTGTGGCTTATTCGCTCCTGACAAATACTGTCGAACTCGTAGCCACGCCCTATTCTACATACCGCAGGGTCGGACAGATGTCATGGCTCAACACAGCATGACAAGAGGTTTGACATTGCTTAATGCCCTACCAGCGGATATAGATGTGTTTGATATTACCATACCACGTTTTAAAAAAAACAATATTCATGTATTGTTAGTTGTAAGAAAATTGTACGATAATTGGACTTACATGTCTGTCGTACAATAATAAAAATAAAAAATAAAAATAAATAAAAAATAAATGTTAATTTTAATGCACTAATGAAATATATTAAGACTTATTTTATGTAAAAGTCTTGAGGGCAAAAATAAACAAATAAAAATACTGTATAACAATACCTACGTCGATTTACGTATTTTCGGACAATAATCATTTCCCGAATAAAACAGTATGGTAATCTGAAAGCGATGTCGTTGATCTTAAAAACCATTACGTTGCTGTCATTTTTCGACTAACTTAACAATAATCCGTTATTAATTATTGCTTATTATATTTTTTCCACCTGAAAAAATATAATATAGCAGCTGACCGGCAATCAGAAGGGCACGGGTTCAAGTCCCGTTGGCGTCATGTATCTTTTCTCGGAAGATTTTTTCAATGTGGATGAGTGTTTCAGGCTGATAATTATTGCTTATAATAATTGTTACCCTTTGTGCTATGCATAAAAATCTTGTCTTAAACGTTAGTTTAAAAATTAAAAAATAATAATTAATATTTGGCAAGTTTAAGTATTTCCCCATTAAATGAAGACATAATTTGTCTCGACGCCACCTAGCGAGGGATTTAACACTAACAGTGTCTCTTTCGCAAAAACTAAAGTTGGTTGTTTTCAGGTGGAAAAAATATAATAAGCAATAATTGTTGAATGAAACACTAGTATATATTGAAGCCGCCATAGCTCAATTGGGAGAGCAGCTGACCGGCAATCAGAAGGGCACGGGTTCAAGTCCCGTTGGCTTCATGTATCTTTTCTCGGAAGATTTTTTCAATGTGGATGAGTGTTTCAGGCTGATAATTATTGCTTATAATAATTGTTACCCTTTGTGCTACGCATAAAAATCTTGTCTTAAACGTTAGTTTAAAAATTAAAAATAATTATTATTATATTTCCATAAAAAATATCGTTTACCCAGTTTTTCCATATAATATGTCGAAAATGACGCAATATAAAATAAAAATCGGGTATTTTAATTACTTATCATAAGCTACATTAATATTTGAACAGCTGTCAACAAATCCGCTTCAGAAAAGTAGATACCTACATATGTAATTTGTGTAATTACTCATTTTATTTTTTTTAATGATGATATAATAATATATTATACGCATTTCTATTATTCCTATCATTTAAATATTTAACTTTCGCATTGAATCATCAATATAATGAAATAAACTCTAACTACTGGTCTGAATGACCGCAAAAAATATACTAGTTTCTTTGAACCCCAGAGATTCCAAATTCAATAGCATATAAATACACTAGTATATAAACCAAACGTCAAAGAAAGCTTTCAAATAAATTAATACAGTCATACCGCTCCCGTAGCGGGTAGAATGTAGTTCGTTCATCCATAATAATTCTCTTCGTAGAGGGGTGACCTCACAAGATTGTTATTTGATGCCACCGCTGTAAAGTTAATTGGAAAAGCTTTAAGCGTTCTACAGTTCGTACCGTCTGTCCGGGTCCTTCCTTAATCCTTCCTCCCACCCCTCCACCCCAACACTAGACACTAGACTTGTCCTTTTATCGCATTGTCAGCGCATTACGGGGAGATTGAGAAGTCAAAATATGTTAATATCAATCTGCTGGTAAATTTCACCCCTAGTTTTAATGAGGCGACGGAACTTGGCGGAAACTTTAAGCATATTAGATCTGTTGGTAATGGGTTCCACAGAAATGTACTGAAAGAAGTGTTCTGTTGGCGTCTGTGTGCCCTACATGTATTGTTTCAATTTGGGAGGCGGGAATGGGTACCGCCGTCCCGGGAACCTTTATTGGATAACCAACACCTCTGCCATAGGTCACCCCCAGTGGTTCGCTACGTTTCGTGATTTAGCAGGGGTGCCCGGGTTCATGGGGTGAGGTTTGTCTAGGTATTGGAGGCGGATGACCGGGACATACTGAACCCCAGATTCCTACCCACCACTTAAACCCTTTTCCTTCCCAGAACTCTCCTATCCTTCCCTTTTCCTTAAAAAAAACCCTCCACACAGCATCCTCAAAGATGACATAGGCACTGAGGGAAATTATTTTCCTCAGGGCCTCCTGTGTGGAGCTCATGTAAAAAAAAAAATTGTACCAGTTTAAAATGATAATATTAAAAAAGTACCGATAAATAAGTATGGTTACTACTCGTTACTTCGAATTGATTGAAAAATTGCTCCCAGTGAAAAGTTAGAAATTTGAAATGAAATGAAGCTGCGTTCTTGTTGACTTGAATACTGCAAACGAATTTTCGGGCGAGTAACAAGGGATTATTTATCATGGAGAATGGAGGTGTGTTTGGATGGGGAACAGTTACCATGGCGGGGTGTGTCTCCAGGCTATGTGCAATTCACTTCGTATCATATTATATTAAATGAAGACAATATTAGCGAAACTCAATCGAAATCTGAAGACAGAAAAATCAGAAAAGATATTGGCTCCGCTGGTTATATGTGCGTAAGTATGATACAGTTAAAAGTGACCAAATTAATATGGGTTCCGTAGCTCAATCGGTAGAGCTGTTGCCATGTAAGCAAAGGGTCCTGGGTTCGAGTCCCAGCGGAGCCAATATCTTTTCTGATTTTTCTGTCTCCAGATTTCGATTGAGTTTCGCTAATATTGTCTTCATTTAATTAAATATTATAATTTGAGATTTTACTCATAAGGTTTAAAAAATTAATAATCATTTAGTATCATTTCCATTTACTTTCATATTAGTTTGATTTATTAGATAGTTAGTTATTTTGTTCATTTACGAGTATTGAAAATACGAACTGGCGCCCGGGCATTGGATTTTCAATACAGGACCTTTATTTCAAACATTCGGGGCCGTCTGTTTCAACGCTCGCTAAAGTAAAAGTAAAACAAAACGCCATTACTATAGTTAAATTTCAGCAAAATGCGTTTTTCAATCAATTTGACCGATTGTTTTACGTTACTTTTAACTTTTGTACTTACTTTCCCAAAACCGATAGTTACTCCGCCATTTTGGCATATTTGACAGTTCTGGTCGAAGTAATGTACAGATATGGGTGTTTCAACAATGATTACTAATATGATAATCAGTAATCATGATAAATATTATAGAAGAGGATGATAATGACGATGAATTCCTCATCCAATATGTCTTGCAGCGAAAACCAAAACATTTCATCCCCGCGTCAATAATATGGTTATTTGGGATCATATCAAATTTTTGACGTGGCACCGCATGTCGAAAAAATCTTGCTGTTGAACAGAATCAATTCTGATATCGACGTATTTAGCGTTACCCTTTAAAGACAAGCTCTATTAATGGATGTATCTCAAATTATTTTACAAGTTCTTTAAATCAACCTATTGTATCATAAACATTACAAAAATACAACATGAGTAAGTAGTAGGTAGTAGGTTAGACTCGTTTCGTATATCGACATTAGCGAGTGAAGCTGCCTTTAAAAGACAAGCTCTATTAATATCGCTAGTATAGTTTGTACACTACTTACGTTTAACGTAATACTCTTTCAAACAGATTTTAAAAACGCTACAATGTATGTTTTTCTAATATTTTCGATACTATAAATAAAGTAAAATGAAGATCTCGTAAAATATGCGACACTTCAAATTCACGAAGATATCACAACTACTGGAAAGCAAATTACATTCATATTGTATATTACATGTATTATAATTTGTCGTAATTTTTTTGTAAATATTCATACAAATACTTTTATCAGAACAAAGCCGTCAGATCCTACGACGCGAAACAAAATACAACCGGATATTTTGACAGTTGTTCTGGTTTAGTTCACGGTGTTGCCGCATCAAAAAATATTTCGATGCATTTTATCACGTAATTCCGAGGAATATTCTGCTTTTTAGACTGGCCACACTGGCAACTATTACTTAAGCGAAAATATACTTGAAACAGCGCGCGGTCCTATTTAACGTCCTCGTTACTTTAACTGATAGTTAAAATTTAACTTTAGGACATGATTTAGCTTTCTGTTGAAACAGACGGCCCTCGATTAGTTAATCAATTTTTATTTGAAAAACTCGATGTTATCTGATATATTTTAATGGTGGTATATCTACCGGCAGATGTTCGAGCGGCTATAACGACGTGGACGTAACGACGAGCATGAGGACACAACTATGAGCATTGAGCATGTGGACACAATGACGAGCATGACTACATGAACAACATTTTCGATCTAGCCAAAACCGTCGAGGATGAATATTATATTCGTAGTACTTACTACTAATGTAGTTTTTTAAACAAAACATTTCTGATTACCAAAGAAATTAATGGTAATGAAAATTGTTTAGCATAATCATAGTTTTACTTTTGCGAGTTGTAAAGCTCTTGATTGGATAACATTTGGTAGCAAAAAGTAACTAAGAGCAAAAAAATAACTATAAGTAAGCTCAAACTTTACAAAATATACACAATTAATTAAATTCCGCAACTTCAACTCCCTTCAAACACGAAGATTATTTGTCTAATTAAATCTTATTTTTTAAAATTGGACTCGCCCGAGTTCACCAATTTACAAAAAATCACATACCGCCAAGATTAACCCGACAGATCTATCTTTTAATTCATCGTTCCCGCGAATTATTCGCAGTATAAAACAAAATTTCACTATCCAGACATTCTTAGAAATAAATAAGTAAATAGTAACGCTTACGATCATAATTTAATGTACGAGTATAGAATGTATGGGGATAATTTATTATCCTTATTCTATATTCCGATTCCTCTCCCGTATACCTACTAACTAATTTTAAGATATGGTAAAATTCGTATCTCTTACCAAGTTTCACGTGAGAAACCTTTTCGGCTTAACCTTCTAACCTGATATGTAGGTATCATGCAAAATTATGAGGAAAAATTGTTCCTTTTATGATTTTGAATGATGATCATATTATTTCCTGATAATTCCATCGTTATTGATAAACACAAATTTAAAGAAATAAACAATGACCCAGGTAAAGGTATTATGCCACTGAAATCTCTTCATATAAAAGGGTGAGCTTTCCCTTTTATGTTCTCATAACAGTCTTCGATATCATTATAATAAATTACCTCCATCCGGTGCGATGTTCTTGGAATTATCTCTCGGAATGAAAACACCACGAGTAATTTAAAAACAAGCTCTAGAAGCACGCTAACGAGGTACATAAAAATCCCAAGGAGAAAAATGGAAAAAAAAAATAACAGCAGTTCCACAAAATTATGGCTGGATTCCAGAATCCAGGTAGACTGTCTCGACTCTTGTCGTCCATAGATAAGGAACTCTCGTCTTTCCACTTCTCTAGGTAGGAGGGTAATAATAACATGAAACTTGCCCCAAAGAGAAAGGGGTCAGTAGTAGTTGCTCGAGAAAATTCTTCTGAAGGCGACGGGAAGCGTTTCTATAGAATAATGATAACGAGGAGTCCTCTTTGATCTTTCAAGTTGTTAGGTGGTGATTTCTCTCTTTTATCATTTAGCTAGGAGGTTGGTTAAGTGAGTAATAGTGGTATTTATGTAGGGTATTGCTTTAATTAAGGCTACGGTGCTATCACAGCTCATTTATAAAGAGTAGTGATGTAACTAATTGTATAATGGCTTCTTTTCTGCAATTTTGCGAATGTTTCAACGATTTTATTATTTTATTTTTTTTATAACTTTAGGAGTAAAACCTTAAGTTGAGATATTTAATTAAATGGAGACAATATTAGCGAAACTCAATCGAAAATCTTTAACATATTGGTAAAAAGCACTAACTTTGTGGCTCGCCATAATTTACAATAAAAAACACATAAATTTGTTTAATACCACTTTTATTTTAAAACACTCTACCGGTTTCAGAAGCACCCTTCCTTTCTCAGGAGAATATTATAACTAAACTATGATACAGAATGTTAGGTGTTTGAGTGGGAGGTGAGCAAAGGGGTTGGGGTATTTGCGGGATTTCCGGAAAGAACAGAGCGGTTAATTGGAAAAATATTTAGAATGGGACTGAAAGATAAATTAATTTGGTTATTCAAAATACTAGCATTATTATTTAGGGATTTTCTGATTTCTAGTGCTTCTAAATTATCTAATTTTTTGCTTTTATTGTTACAGTGAAGAATTTTAACCCCTGTGTCCTTATTAAAAGTGTGATCTGTAGAAATTAGGATCTGTAGAAAATCTTTAATATTTGCACCTCTGGGACTCGAACCCAGGACCTTTCGCTTTCCAGGAAGCGATTCTGATTTTTCTGTTTCCAGATTTTCGATCGAGTTTCGCTAATATTGTTTTTATTTAATAAAAGATTTAATTTATTTTGGCAATGACCTCAAGGCATTCATATTGTATATTATATTTGTGACACGCTTCACGGTAGTAGATAGTCGTACTATGGGCGTCGCCCTGGTGAAACGTCACAATTTAGAATCGAAATATTACTTGAAATATGGGATATATTACTGGGATGGGCCGATGCTTTGTAGGATACCTGCTTGCGCGGCACGGGTGTAAAGTGTGCACCTAGTTAATGTTTAGACTTACGGATTTCAACACTTCGCTTGTATGGATGCACTAACTAACTAATCATCACGCCATTTCTCCGTAGGGGTAGGCAGAGAGAACGGACCGCCAAACAACTCGGTCTTGGCACACACTCTTTGCCTCACTCACATTCAATCATCATCTCATGCTCATGCCAGAGATGAAATGAATTTCGGCTTTCAGAACCTTCTTCTTTAAAACTTCATTTTCATCTAGCTCCTTTCAGCCTTATAACATAATTAAAATTGGGGATTTAATAGTCTCATTGGCTTTGGACAGTTGGATCTCTTATGCGGTATTCATATTTTAATATCTCCTATTTTACATTCAGTACATCGAACACTAAAATGGCGATGGACTGGACATATTTTGAGAGAAAGCAAGAGAAATGGACCAGAATAGTAACAGAGTGGTATCCAAGTGATGGTAAAAGAAACAAAGGTGGACAAACGAAAAGATCGGAAGATGATCTAAAAAAGGTGGCTGGTCCAGAATGGGTCAGAGTTACAAAGGATAGAGAAAAATGGAAATATTTAGAGGAGGCCTACGTCGAAAGACAAGCTGTTTCTAAAAAGAATGACCCGAACGCTGATAATTTAGAAAACAAATTAATTAAATAGATTAGAAAAAAAGTTTTATAAGCTTAACAGCAATACAGGCTAATTTCATTTATTTATATCTCCTATTTCCTTTCCAGACACATTCGTTATTTATTAGTAGTGGGAAGAGTATTTCCTAGTTAACTAAAGCAATGTGAGAACTTATGATAAACTAATTATGATACATTACACATAAAAAACATACATATATATACATCGTGCGGAAAGCGTTAAATAGGAACAGAAAAAACTACTTTGGTTATTGAGTAAAAATGACATCTTGTAATTTCCATTTTGCTACCTCGAGAAAAGTGTTAAAAATTAATTAATTAATTATTAATATTAATTGTTTTAGTTTCCAAGAAACGATTTAAAAAACTAATTACTTTAAATTATCTCCCTAACACAATATACGAACAATAAAATTAAATTTTCTTCAGAAGTGTTTTCTCCGCTTGTAAATTTATTTGTAGCAATAAAATCTCGGTGATCGACCCTTTCGCATGTAGCAGATAAATAAGATTGCGTCTCATTAGCTGACAGAAGAAAGGACCGGGTAATAAGTGACTCCCCTGGGAGGGAATGGAGGTCAGACCCACGCTAAGTGGAAGTCTATTGGCAGGTAATGGCAAAGTTCCGTGCCCCAAGTAATGTGCCTGTACAATAATCATATATAATCTGACTATATAAAGCGAGTTAGATTAATCCCCGGACTGTGTTGTTTTTTCAGTGAAACAGATGTGAGGTGATGACCAGTGCATGTCAATTGTATTTTGAAATAAAAAAAAACGTAGTTTAGTACTGACTTGTATTTATTGAATATGAAATATCTCTACATATTCTCTACATTCTCTACATATTATAAATTAAAGTCCTCCGCGTCGTCTGTCTGTCTGTCTGCTCGCGGTAAACTCAAAATCTACGAACGGATTTTCATTAATAGATAGAGTGATTCGTGAGGAAGGTTTGGGTTCATAATTGTTTGAGGATTTGTGTAAATTGGTTGATAGAGAACGATAATTGTTAAAAGTGTCGGAAAAAGTCAAGCCGCCTGGGAGCTTTCATCAAAAACACTGCCTTATCCCTTTTTAGATATAGGTATACAGTATTAATTAAACCTTATCAACTTAAATACGTTAGTTACCTTAAGCATTTCATGCACATTATTATAATCTTTCACACTATCTCTACGTATTATAAATTAAAGTCCTCCGCGGTGTCTGTCTGTCTCTTCGCGATAAACTCAAAGATGACGGTGGTTATAAAGGTTGGATAACCATCCAGTAGATGGCATTGTGTTTAGTTAGCCACAGCAACGCGTGGCCGAGTCAGCGAGTATGAAATAAAATTATGTTGATCGATTTTTTAACCTCTGTCATCTTAGGGGACGCTATGTGTAAGGTATTTTTAAGGAAAGGAATGAAAGGAAGTTCTGGGAAGGAAAAATATAAGAGAAGTGGGTAGGAAGCAGGGGGTTGGTGTGTCTAGGAGTGGTGGAAGAATGAAGCAATTCATCCCACTGCGGCGCAAAAGGCGAGAGAAATCAAAAGGTCTCCCTCAACCAGTCTCACCCGATTCAAAAGCATCTGCTGCCAAAACCTAGACAAACCTTACCCCATGAACCCTGCTAAGTCACCAAACATAGCGAACCACTTTGAGTTTCCTAGTGCAAAAAAACACAGTTTGGCAGTGTTTATTATAATATATTAATGGACATTGAACATCGACATTTACAATATAAGGGACATTGCAAACATTTATAATGTAAGGGAAATTCGGCAAAATAAGACTGAAGTAGTGCTAATTATTCAAAAGATAGATTAGCATAATAATTTTGAATCTCCATTGAAAGGAATCATTTTTTGATTGGACATTATTATAAAATTGAATAAAAATATAGGTATTTGTTAAAACACCAATTTATTGAATATGTAAACCATCCGGTTTCGGTTAAGCCTAAACCTATTTCAGAGTTATATAAATGTAATACATGATATATATGTACTTTTATTCAAATAATGACATTATTTTTGTCCGAAAGAATTAAAAAAATGTGGATTTTTCACCAAAAAGTGGAGACTAAATGCCTTGGCTTAAATTCATCAATTCCGATGTGAAATCAAAAACAGTTTTTTTTTACTTTTACCTTTGCAAGGTTCTGAATCTGCAATCTTTAGATGCGGGAGTTAAGCCGCTTTGCAAAAATTGTGATTGATCAAAATATGCTCTTATTGTGTTCTGTAAAAATCACAGTTTTGAACTCCACTGGTTTGCTGTTCATAATATGATTAAATTAAACTGGAGCGAAATGTCATTAGGGTGGATGTGTGCTTGGGTGTGCTTGTGAGTGTTTGCGTATTACGGGCAGCCACTGTGAACCCTTTGGGATATTTAAAACTTCCATGCTCCGTGAGTGCTCCATTGTGATAACCCCTGAAAGAGAACTGTTAATTACATGCAGTGGCGGCGGGTTCGTATTCACACGAAATTTTAAGTGGTAAAGTATGCACACTTCATAAAGAAATACAAGCGGAACGTAAAAGCGCAAACTAATTTTGCTACATGGTTATTACCGTGAATAAAAATTTGTCTGTTTATTTTATACCGTCAGAATTTACTTTGCTAGGGCCTCCTTTAGACCGGAATCACCAGTATTAGGTAGAGGAAATTAATATTTGCGTATGCAGAATTAGGAAATATTTTTAAATATTAATAATATTTTAAAATATTCTTTAATATTTAAAATATTCTTTGTCCAGAAAACCTAAATAGAGTGTTCTTTATTTTAATATATGGTATTATTGGCTGGGGGGAATATTTATGATAATATTTTAAATCCATTAAAAATAATATATCATTGAGGAAGAAGATCACACTAGTAATCTAAACGGAAGTATGAAAAAGAACAAGACACAGAAAAATTAAAAGATGATGATCTTATGAGTCATAAGTCGTCAAAAGTCATGACCTCTTGTCTTACCGGGATGAACGCCTCTAAATATTCGGCTACTGATACATGTTCTTTAAATCTCATTTTTTCTTTTTTTCTCTCTTATAATTGTTATCTTTTTATTTTTCAGTGTCTTGTTCTTTTTCATACTTTAATTTAGATCAGCGTTTCCCGACCTTTTTTGACCAGGGACTACTATGGCATTTATTTTTTCTCACAGGGACCACCAAGGTACAATAATGATAAACTGTTTATCGCGCAATTAAACTTGCAATTACTATCATTTTGCAATTTAATGTACTCATCTTGGACTTCTTCCCTACCTCTCCATCATTAAAACCAAAAGAGTTACGATTCACCATTTGGATACCTTTCGATTCGGTTTCGTAGTAAATGAATAAATGTTTTGTGGACCACGTTTTAAATCTCGCGGACCACCTTTGATCCACGGACCATCGGTTGGGAACCACTGATTTAGATTACTAATGTTGTTTTCTTGTTCAATGGTATTTTACATTCATGGGAAAAACCTTCAAAATTTATAAAAAGAGAGTTGTTCTAATAAAAATAGAAAATTCATTTACACTTTCACAAAAAACGTCCACTGGTGGTCCATATAAATAAAATCGGATGAGACATCTAGCTTACAAAACTATCTAGATTACGAACTAAACTATCTAGATTTACAAACCAGTTCTTCGAATACTTGTTTCAAAAGAGAAAGGTAGCTGTTAAAATAGTTAATTTGAAAAATGTGATTGAAAAAAATGACATTTAAGAGGTCTCACTAGCCGAATTGGTAGAGGTAATTGTCCAGGTAAGACGACAGGTTTTGGATTCGAGTACAAGTTGCGACCGTTATCTCTTTATTTTTCCGTATCTGGTTATTTTTTATTCTTTTTGTTTAGATTATTAATGTTACCTTCTTCTTCAATGATGAACTACATCGATGGGAATAACCTTCAAAAGTTAAAAAAGAGAAGACCGTCCGCTCATGGAGAAAATGGGCTGATTCACAGTGTTTTAAGGCAGAACTAAATGTAATTTCAGATACAATTTAGCTACTGTAAGCAAATATATCACGTGCACAAAGTTTAGACATAAAACATGTTAAAATAAATCAATGTTTAAAACATAAAAAACAACCCGATAAAAAAAAGTTTTCTAACTAATACACCTATTTTCAATTTTCGAGCCATCTCTCGAGGCTCTGGCTAGTAGCCAATTTCAGAGAAATGCGTGCCTGTGTGTGTTTGAGAGCCACAAAGATGAAAGAATGTATTGTCGTCGACAACGAGTCTATCTGGTGAGTTTCAGCTTGATCTGATGTTGGGAAGTGGGTTAATTTCCACTTCAAAATTTGCATTAATTCAAGAAAACAAAATCGAAATTCATATAGATTATTTGAAAAGAACCGGAATATATTATTATTCACACTAATTTATTATAATATTCTTTTAGGTTAAGATTATTCAATATTTTTTAGGTAATTAACAATAATAAATTCATCACACTAAAGATTTCTTTAGATTATGTACCGATGAAAAGAGTAATAAAGTGAACAGAATATTATTTACAATTGGTTATAACCTTAAAAAATAAATAAATTGTAAAACCGGTTTGGTATAAATAAACCCGAGTAAATAAATAACAAAAAAATACCATAGAATTTGTCTACGACTGATTAAAATATCAGAGTGTGCAATTCACACGCGGTAGAAGTGAAACCTTCAGAAAACTAAAGTATACAAGAGTGGGGAGACTACGAAGCACTTTTTTAACCAATACGATTAAGGATGATCGTCGAATTTCGGTGCACCTTTTCCTGTAGGAGTATTTAGTTTTCTTTGCCTATTAATTTTGGAGTAGTTTGAAGATTGAATATTGATTTAAAAAAAAAAAAAAAAAAAAAATATATATATATATATATATTCTTTTTGGATTTCGTAAGATTCGATCCTTGGTCCACTGAACTTCTGTCGGCTAAGGTTCGTCAGGCGTTTTATACTACTGGACTAAAGAAGCCTCACGTGGGATCGTGGATTTATCGTATTTATCGTTTATCGATTTATCGTTTCATCGAGTTTTAAATCACAAGGTACTTAAGAAGTTTTCACTTCAAAAATGACTTCTAAAAATGTATTCATGGTAATCATAAATACAAAAAGACAATGAAATAATATTTGAAATCCAGTAAGATAAGATCGCAATTTTGAATGAATTTATTTATAATTTCGCAATTAATGTTGCTAATCCAATAAACGTTTCCAGCATCATACAGCTTATCCTGTTTTGTAAGCAATACATTTATTTTAAATCTGTTAATCCTCGAGGCTTAAAATTTCCCTTTGCAAAAGGTTACGAACAACAACATTGTTTCGCTGAATGTAAGCTGCGTATAATTTTCTTTACGTTCTTTATATTTAAAATTGCAAAAGACCTATAGTTATATAGATATAACTTATAACTTAATATATAAAACAAAGTCGGGTTAGTTACACCATTTATAATTCAAGAACGGCGGGACAATTTTTTTTTTTGCCTTTGATGTGTTCGATTTGTCTCTGCCCCAAATAGCAAAATAACAACTATTAAAACATCGGAAAAATTCACGAAAAACGTAATTACGAAGAAAATTATTTTCCTCATACATTTTGTATGGAACGAATTCCCATCTCTTGAAAAAGCTGCAGCAATATTGTGATAAATATAATGTTGAATTATGAGTGAATTCCAAATATTCAAAAACGTCAATTGTCGATGTGCTGATTGTTTTGCCTTTGTTCTTAAACATATATAGTCCAGTCAAAGAAGGAGGTGTAGAGTGCGTGAGCAGGGGCCTAAGCGATTCCTTCAGAAACTTGTTTAGGGTGCTTGGGGTGTGAACATACTAAAAGTCCTGACGTCTAGGTGGTGAGCTAGGGGGAGAGGGGGGGGGGGTGAGGTCCCAATTTTTGGGTTTCCGCTTGTATCTCAAAAACGGTGCGTCGCACAGGAAAATTTTCTATGAATAAATAAAAGCTTATAAAATTCTCTACTTTTATACTATATATAACTTTATAAATCCCATCCGTTTTTGAGTAACACGCTCCACAAACGTGGATATTTTCGAAAAAAAAAACATTTTACTTTACATTTTTCACAAATCAGCATTCCTAGTGCACCGATTGAGCTGCCCCCTAAAGAATGGGGATGGAAACATGAAAAAGAGACCATGGTGCCAATTAAAGCAGAAGATCCACCAGCACCGGAGGTCCTTCCGAATATGATATTTTGCCGCTGTACCAAGGATTGTGCAATTGGCAAATATGGATGCCGAAAAGCAATACTGACCTGTTCTACAGCGTGCCTCCACTGCCAAGAGATATGCCTCAATAGAATAATAAAAAGACGAAGAGCCCATTCAACAAGAACCAGAAATTACTGAGGATGAATATGCCATGGATGAACAACGCTTACCAGGCTTACAACGCTTTCCTCACGTCCAAAGAGGATGAAAGTGTAACATGATGTTATTGAGAACAGTGATAACAATGAGGTTTATAATTTTATGTGCTTAATGAACTGAAATATTTTAAAATTATCATGACATAAAAATAATAATATAATAAAGTAGACGAAAATCATGTTACACGAAAAATTTAAAATTGGGTTTTATAATGAAAACAATACAAGAACAACATGTCAACCTACCAGAGACCAGATGGGAAAATAGTTCACCGGCTCCAGATATTTTAATATCAGTGGGTTCGGCTCTGTGGAATTCCTAATTGAACCTATAAATCCTACTGATCCCTCAATATAAATATTTAAAAAATCTTTTGTAATCCTACATGTATTGTATTTAAAATGACCGATTTTTGCATTTTTATATATAAATTATTTGACAAATCTAATACGCCTAAATTTTGAATCAGAGACCTAGGTATAATAACATTATAATATGAGAACATTATCATTATAAAACAATTTAAAAATTTTCAAGTAACATGATTTTCGTCTACTTTATTTAATAACTGACTTTAAAGTGTGATCACACATATTATTAGGTGAACGAAGAAAAGCTGTGTGTCAGTTATAAGATAAAAACAGTTTTTTCTTAAAATGGCGACATTTTACGAAAAACCTTTAAATTGCTGTAAATATTTACTTGTTGGGTAGAGATTTATGTACATATTTATACATATTTTGAAAGAGAATTAAATTTTGTTCAACTTCTTTCAAATGAATTTCTACGTGTGATGAATATTTTAGACGATATGAAGTAGTGTGTTTTATGAAAAATGTGAGATAAAATAATTTTTTTCGAAAATATCCACATTTGTGGAGCGTATAACTCAAAAACGGCTTGGATTTAAAAAATTACATGTAGAATAAAAGTTGTAGAGAATTTTATAAGCTTTTATTTATTTACAAAAAATTTCCTCTGCAACGCGCCGTTTTTGAGATACAAGCGGAAACCCGAAAATTGGAACCTTCCCCCCACTCCCCCCCTAGCTCACCACCTAGACGTAAGGACTTTTAGTATGTTCACACCCTAAGCACCCTTACCAAGTTTCTGGAGAGATCGCTTAGGTTCCTGCTCACGCACTCTACACCTCCTTTTGGAGTATTCGTTGACTGGACTAATATATAATGCTGCCCTTTTTTCTTACACACCAATTTATTGTCAATAGTCGAAAATGAGACAAACTGCAAATGTCTCATTGAACCGGAGTTACTGACAGAGGCGGAAATTAAAATAGTGTTTTATTTCTATCGTACAAAGAGTTTCAGATTTTGATAAACGAATCAACAGTTTTCAAATCACGGAGAAAATAATTATTCCAAGCGATTAAATCGGCTGGGGATTGAAATGTTTTCCATTACATTTTGCTCGGTTCCTTAATAAGAGAAGGAATTCTTGACTGGATAAATTAGGGGTAGGTATATGATGGTGGAGGCTAGGGATGGTGGGAGTGGAAGCGAACGGGCGCCGCGGCCTATTAGAGGATATTGCCAGGGAGAGGTCAATGAAAGGGGTTGAAAGAACAACCCCGCCATTAGACGTGTTAACCCAATGCCGCATCCTTGATTTATAATCCCATTTGTTTTCAAACCGTATTTTAATTGAAAGATATTTTACCCGGCGAGGAAAAAAATAATAAATAATTTTTCGGGCGTGAAAATTTAATCAAAAAGATATGGATTGAAATATGAGACGTGTTGGTATTTCATTATAATAGCGAGACGCTTTTTACGCAACAAAACTCGTAATATTTAAATGCGACGTGAAACCGATAGATAAATCGATTTGGGTAAGTTTTTTTGGTGTTCGAGTATTAGCGTAACGCATATTTCAAGGACACAATAATCTTTTTTTCGAATGTGTTTTATTAAGTTCAAGCAATCTTACATTATTATTTTTTACGTGAATTTTGCACTAGGGTCCTAACTATTTCCAACCTTCAGTAGCTGGTGAGACTATAGTATCTCCAATTTGGGGTATGTTGTGAGGCTGAAGGTAGGGGAAAGAGATGGGGAAAAGGAGGTGGGAGTGTACCTGGCTATTCAGATCTGGACTCCAAACACGGCTAAGGCCATTTCAAGCAACGTTTCAGTTCCACCAGGGCGATTCTGATAGTAGGTATTTTCCACTCTAAAACCTGCAGCAAACATACAATAAATTATTTTAAATGAATACATTGTGAAATAGTTGATCAAATAAAATTTACTTTTGTACAACGGGATTTGAATCCTCCGAAACAACGGATTTCTAGTTAAGAGCCTTACCTCTCGACCACGGAGGTGTGGATAATACAGGGTGTTAAGGGACGTACTGGACTTACTTTAACCAGTGATTCCTGACATTATTTGGAGTAAAAAATGTAAATGAAATTTTGGTCTCCGGTGACTTTTTTTGACCACTTTTTTTTTTTCAAAAATTTTTTTTTCAAAATCAAACAAAAAAAAAATTCTTCCGCATGTCGTCACTGGTCACTCAGCCGGGTGACGGACGAACCCCTTACCCCGCCTCCAACTGTTCAACAACTACCATTTTTTATGTTTTTGTAGAAAAAAAAAAAAAAAACATCAAAAATGTCACATATATATGCATTTCTTGTCTCCCCGTATTTTCTATCCAAATTTAATTTTTTTTATGTTGGGGTGGTTTCTGAGTGAGAAGCTTCAAAATTCTGCCTTAGTTAAGTGTGCAAAATTTCATCAATTTCAGTATAAAACTGAATGAAAAACAAAGTCATTCCTCCCCCTAAAGACACTCTTCTTTATGTAAACATAATAGATAGATCGACGAACAACTTACGAAAGAGTGCATTGCTTTTGGTTTCATGAATAACAAATTGAACTAGTATCTCCGAAACACATCTACCCTGATGAGTGATAATGGATGCTGCAAGACTGCAAAATTAAGTGTCAGGACGAGACAAAAAGCATTTTAAGGTTGAACAATTATTACTTACCTCAAAAAGCAGCCAACATAATTAACATTGAACGTTAAAACCTAAAATATAAAGTTTAAAATTCTGCTTTTATAATAACTGTGAAAAGGCAATTAATATTCCACCATTTCAATGCAAACTTTGAAGAAGATTAATTAAAATCCTTTGTGTTTTAAGTCTAGACTTTGAAATTTTTAGTTGACAATAAAATATGTTAGTGAAACAATTTGAAATCTTCACTTTTGAATACATTTTAATCCAACTAGGATTAATCAATGATCGCTTGTAAAAACTTTCACAAGGCGGTTATCGTAAGAAATAATTAATATTTTATTCGGAATTGTGATGAAGAGCACCGAAGACCATCAAAGAAAGACTTAAATTTAAAAAAATACATATTGGTAGAAAGCAGTCACTTTGTGGTTTGACGTATTTAATGAAATAAAAACCATTACTTTGTTTATAACCTCGATTTTTTTTAAACACAAGTATCATCAAGTGATACATTAAACTAGCCAAAAAATGAATTGTGTGAGATTATATTGTATACACAAAGAAAGAGACAAACATTAAAATAAAGGAACAGTGAGAAAGCATGAAATTAACATCTAGCATAGTAAAGACATTTTTTTAATCAGTTTGATTTATACCTTGATAATGCTTGTTTTCACAGCAACCAGTCAGTAATAGAAGAATTTTTTTTAATTGTGTATTACAGACTGTGTGTCCATTTACAATACACATGTGACAACTATACCTTTATGGGTAAATAATAAAATTTAAATACATACATAATATTATAGTGGGTAATGTAGCACTTAAATGCGTCTTGAATTCTTCAAGGTTAAAGATGTCCACAGTTTTGGAAGCGTCAAATAAATAAATGAATATGCTCTGTCAAATGATTTTTACAAACAAACGTCAGTTATTACCGTGAATGAACTGAAATATATGTATAGGCTTTGTAAAACCCATATAATGAATTCAAGAAAGACTTTTGACATCTAAAATGTGAGACCAATTTTACCAGAAGTCACAAAAGAAGCCTATTTTGGCCACTTGATCACGCCCACAATTCACTTTTATCAATGATTCTCTTCATTGAGGTACAACTTTATATAACATCACAAAATATGTGAAATTTGTTTGAAATGGAGAAAATTCAATATCATGTTTTGGGATGTGAAGTCAATTATTTATTAGGGATATAATACAAATATTACCAGAATGTACGTTAAAAACAGGAAGCAGCTTTTAATTCCGTCGCATGGAATTGACGGCCTGTTACGGGGGTGTTAACTGAAGCCTCCCTCTCATGATGGAAGTTGTCATATCACGAGGGTGGGGAATGGGGGGCATTAATACTGCGATTATTCTACCCTTCACTTTGTATAATGAAAATAATGATTTTATTTTAATGCTACCAGATATTTTTCATTTTCATAAAAGGGAAACATTACCAAATTGAACAAAGCTTACCTACGTCTACAATTTTCCCATTTTCATTATGCGGTAGATATAACGTGCTAAAAATTCTGATTTCTGATTTCAGATAAATATCAACGCAATGAAATACTTTGCTCAGCAAAAATGCTTCATATTATGACGGTACAGGCAATAAAAAATAAAAGCAAAATGTTTGTCTAAAAATTCAAATTGCGATCGTTCAAAAGAAGCATAAAACATTAAAAAAAATTGAATGTACAATAAAAGGACTATTTATCTATGTAGGTACTGTATCCTATCCAAAAGTAGAATAATTTTTATTTTAAACTAGCGAGTTCACGGCATTCGTTGCTATTCCACCTAATCCTCCCCTTCCTTACACGTATTCCCACTCCACCTTCCCTCTCCCCACTCCTCTCCCCCGTTTTCTCCGTCCCGCGAACCCTCCTCCCAAGTTCCCCTTCTCCCTCCGCATTCCATACATTCAGTCCCGGTACATTCAGTTTTCAAATAGCTGGCATACTACCTATTGCAATTTTTTATACAAATTTCATAAAGCCAGGGTTCATTATTATATACAGAAACCATCGCGGACATGCACATATCAAATCCCCAAAGTTATATCGCAATCGGATGAATGGTTAGCAACGCATAATTTCTTGATATCAGAACTTACTATTGTATATAGAAACCATAGCGGGCATGCGCACATCAAATCCCCAAAGTTTCATCGCAATCGGATGAATGGTTTAGCAAAGCATAGACAACTCATATTTATACAGCAAAGCAATCATATTTTGATTTTTATATACATATATTAGTTGAATAGTAGGTTCCTACTTTAGTAGTTGACGCGTTGATACGTACGATACATATGCTCAATATTCCGGAAAGGCGAGAGGAATTTATGATTCATTATTAATATGATTTTATATTAGGTTTTTAAAAAATATTACAATTTCATAAAATGCATTATAATAGAACGTAGATTCTAGATATTATTGAATTCACTGGAATTGGGAGAATGAAATTTGTATTCATATCAGATTTTGAAACACAAATAGTACAAATGTATTGAGTTCAATTGTTATTTCCGGGAAAATTATTATCTAAAATGAAATGCCATTCACATAATAAAATAATATTGAGAATGTTTTATTTGAGATAATACATTTGTACTTCATAGCGTGGAGTAAAAATAACGAGAGAAAACGTGATTTGTCAACTGTCAGTTTAGCCCTATTTTTTTATTATTTATTTTTATATGGCTGCCATCATATTCACATAAATAAATAATATAATCTCTTGAATAGGGAACTTTCACTGTTTTTCTTGTCGAAAAACGGTAATACTGGAATTTTTTGTTGAGATTAAATTTATATAGGAGAATATTTGAGAATATATTTTTTTATAACGATTACAAAATACGCCACATTAAATTAAAGATAGTCCCGGTTGCCTGTTGCTGCTGTAGCCGGTAGCAGTCAGCAGCGTTCCCTACGTCATATTCATAGCCAAATTGGAATTGTTTATCGTAGTACCAGAGAGATATCGTACAAGATATCATCGTTTTGGTATCTTCTATTTTTTTTTGTTTGTTTACAAAAAAAAGAAAAGACATATAAGAAGTAAGACCTCTATTTGGGACTGCTATAAATGATTTGCAGCTATTAATTAAAAAAAAATCGATAAACCAAACAATCTTGAAAATGCTAACAGAGAATTGTAGTCCAATTTTTTTAATGTTTTTTAGTGAACTTCTGCCTTAATAAACTGCATGTTTAATTTTATTTTTAGGGTTAGTTTTAATAGTTAAAATAATTGTCAAAGTTCCAATTTTTCAAGATCCCCGAAAACCACCGTATGTATGGTGAATCGTGTGACGTCATCACTCCTGAACAATTACTATAGGATCGGGCAATCAGCTGATCAACTGCCGCTATTTTGAATTCCGTTTGTCGAAGTATTCTCCATAGAAGTAGCATTACTATTTTTTTTGTGTAGTAGTTTTTGAATATTTTAAATAATAGAGATAAACCAATAAGAGATACCTTTATTTTTGAAACATTATTTAGGCCTAAATTTTAAGAAAAAATTTACGACCCGCTTAAAAATGGACTTTTAATATTTTTGTAAAAACTCTGCGTTTAATATTAATAAATAAAACTTATATATTCAGAATCAGCGTTTGTTCGTTTATATCTCTATATGAACAAAATTTTTTAAAGCCAAAATATTTTTCACTGGAGTTCCTTATTTCGGGTGTGCTCTATCTGTAAAATGGTATAGTTCAATAAACTCTACAATCTTTGAATTGAATTTAAAATTCGTTATAAAATAATTTAATTTAAGTGTTTGTTCTCAGAATTCAATAAAGTATCTACCTATCTGTAACATAATATTTTTAACAGAAAAAATATTTTGATTGCTATTTTAAAAATTCGCTTTTTCACCTCCAACGCTCTAAGGTCAAACGAACAGAAACTATCAAATACGGTCCGCGCACTGTTACTCGCGTGATATTAGTGGAACATTACAATGGGATATATATGTACCCAATAGCGCCTCTATGGCCTATGGCAAACCCGTGATTTTTCACGTGTTTGCGTAAGTACCTATTTAATTGACAAATTTACGATGATCAAAACCAGAAAAAACACTTTAAATGTTTTAAATATTTTAACGGTACCTCAAGTTTATAAATTACCCCTTTCAGAGGTATGATGCTACAAGGGCATCAAAATTTTTACTCAAAGCGTGGTCATAATATTATTTACTATCTACATATGTATATATAAAAATCCAAATGTGTTTGGGGATTCGTGAGACGTCTATGTATTGCTACTAGTATATCAAGCATAGGAAATGTTTGAAACTTTCAAAATACCTTCTTTAAACTCCTGCGAAGGTTTCTGGATTATTACAACCACATGACAATACATCTGAAAAGTTTATTAATCATCACAAAAATTCTTGCGAAACTGTCAAAAATTTCAGAATGATGTTTTACAAAACAATCATTGTTAAATCAAAATTCAATTTTCAGATCACTTAAAATTGAATGAATTAATTGAAGTACTTCATAATAAATGAATCGAATCAAGAATAATTATAAATATTTAAATAGGTACCATGTTGAAGACACCAAATTTGATAGATTGTTCTTGCAATACTTGATTGTTCTCATAATACACAAAGATGAATATTTGTAATATATCAAAAATGAACATTTGAATTTTAAAAAATCGTAATAGGTGGCACGCGTGCTGTTTTAAAACTGAATATACTGGGACTAAATATATGGAACGCGGGAGGCGGGTGGGCGGAAAGGTAGCGGGGGAGGGGAGAGGGAAGGCGGGGAAGGTGGAAAGGAAACGCGGGAGGGGATCGGGGACGCACGGGAAAGGACATGCAGGGAGAAACAATTTATTTTTTTGAATATGGCGTTGCATCGCATGCCGAAAACCAACTAGTGTAAATATTTGAAGGCCTTCTGGAAAAATACCATTGTTTCACGTGAGAATTGGATTAAATTAATCTGCTCACATGAATCTTCATCTTTCTTTGTCCATGCCTTCCATCCATCTTTTATCTCGGATGCTTTTTCAAACACGTGTCGTTCTTTGCCGTCAAATCCTTTCACCCCCGGAGCCTTGCCTCAATCACTCAGGATTAGTACTGTGATAGTTCCCATTGCCTAAATGAAGATTCATTACATACTTCACGTCAATCCCACGAGATTGAACCGTCGAACTATTATACTATATTTATAAACAAATATACATTTTAAAGTGGCTGATTGATTGTTCGAAGAATATTTTGAATATTTCAAACAATACTGTCTTTATCGTGGGAAGATATGGATTTGGCGAAGTACGTAAAGTCAGCCAAGGGAAAATGAACAACAAATCTTAAAATTACATACGTAATTAACTAAAAGAGTCCTTGAGGTGATTTTCTCATGAAAATGGTGCTATAAATATCAACCTATTAACTCTATCTGTAACACCGGTACAATGAAAACCAGTTTTAGAACTTTTGCTTTGAATTTAAGTGGCAATTTCATAATTGGAAGTGTTTGTTTGGAGAATTCAGACATGTATTAAAGTAGGTACCCTAAATTATGTAACACAATATTTTTGAGCAAAACATAACTGTAATTGCCATTTTGAAAATTGGAACTGATTTGTCAAGAATTGATATTATCCATGATTTGTCACGTGTCTGGGCTGATTACAAATAATTTTATCAGTTGTGGACTGTAACTCCGTTTCAATGAATTCTAGAACTTTTGTTTTAAATGACAACAAATCTTTAATTACATACATAATTGAAAATACATATTTCGGTTGTCACTCTATCTGTAACATCGGTTCAATGAAATCCGGTTTTAGAACTTTTGATTTGAATTTAGGTGTCATTTTCAAAATTGGAAGTTTTTGTTTGGAGAATTCAGACAAGCGATACCTACCTACCTAGTACCTACTTGATTTTTGTAACAGAATATTAAGACGACAATATACTCTAAATATATTGAGAATCTTAACGACGTACGTTAAGAAGCCGTGTATACAAATTGCGACTCGCGAACCGTGTATTGGACGGACCTACTGTCGAATTTGCACTATCAAAGACAAGAAAAAGAAGACAAATAATGTGGGAATCTTAACGACGTAAGTGAAAAAAACGTGTAAAAAAATATACGCCGTGGCACGGCGTATTGGACCAACGTACGGTCGAATTCACCCTAGCAGGCCTGGATATACGGCCTTTCCGCCGCGCTCATTTTAATTAATTCTGAAGAACGTGTTACAAATATTTAAAATGTGTCTCCATGTTGTCCTCCCGAAGTTATTAATTCATGGTCTATAAAAACAAAATCTGGTGCTAACCGCTAACTTTGTAGTTGAAAAAACGGGTTATAAAGTTTTAATATCGTTGTACGTAAAATATATTAATGGTAAGGTACTGTTTTTATTAATCTAAAATATAAATAACTCGCATCCCTTGTGCGGCATGGAAATAAAAAAGTTATTATTATAATTACGAATTCGCCGGAAATGATAAAAATGTAAGTTTTGACCAAACAAAAATTATTAGGATTGTGTACCATCTTAATATAAATTTGAACTGATTTGTCGAGAATGGGGTCGTCTCGTACAGCACAATTTTATTTTTATTTTTTTCTTTTTAAATATGTATACATTACAAAACATTACAAAATGATACTTTGTCTGTCCAACTGGAAAGGATTCCCGTTTCAGGACAGTCACATTGTATATTTAGTTCATAATATTCAACAAGGACTGGTTTTGCTCAAGAGATCACAGGAATGAGCTTCTGTCAAGACAACTTTTGAGAATATTAATAATTGTTTTCTGAACAAAGGATGGTTTCTTTATATCCTTGAAAGAATCGCAACGATGTGATTTTTTCATGGTCATTTTGGAGAACATTAATAATTGCATTCAGAGTGAACGAATGGTTTCTTTAGGGAGATCAAAAGTATGGGACTCTTTCCAGGTCATTTTAGAGAACATTTACAATTGTATTACACATTGTACTGAGTCATACGTCACTTCACGAGATACCATCGCATTCGTTTTACTCAAGTTGACTTTGAAAGCTCATAACTTCGCAATTTTTTTGAGACATCGCAAAACCAATTTCATTGTCATTATAAACTTTGTAATATTATACATTTTAGGCAAATAGCAGACAATGTTATTCAGGTTGTCCCGTGATTTTTAACGGGTCTGCATTTTTTTTTTTTTTTTACAGTGAATACCGCACAAGAATCTCAACTGCTCCCGTCTGGAGCCAGTGAGACTATGGCATCCCCAATTTGGGTATATTGTGAGGCTGAAGTTAGTGGGGAGGGGAAGGAGGTGGGGAAGAGGAAGGTTGGGAAGTACCTGGCTATTCAGATCTGGTCACTAAACACGGCTAAAGCCATTTTCAAGCAACTTTTCAATTCTGAATGGTGGTCTTACACCAGTGCGATACTGATAGTATCTTCCACTCTGGAACATGCCGCAAATATACTATATATTATTTTAAATGAATTAATTGTGAAATAACACAAATTAATCAAATAAAATTTATTTGCGCATGCCGGGTTCGAACCCGCGACCTCCGGATTGTGAGTCAAGAGTCTTACCCACTGGACTACGGAGGCCGTCAAAGTGCATGTTAGTATGTAATAATAAAACTGATAAATTATACTCGTATATGCCAAATGTAAATTTTCCTTTGCTGCTGATTTTTTTTTTTTTTTTATTTAGTTTATTTAGGAAACATACAGTTTTACAAAAAAAAAATTGAATATAAAATATAGAACATGATTTAAACCAGTTAAGTTCCATTTATAATATTTATAAAAGCTAGAAATTAATTAAAAGTAATAAAGTACATAGTGTGTGAAAAATGATTAAAAAGAGAATACTAAACAAAAGAGAAGTAATATTTGTAACTTAGGTACATAGTAAGGTTAATTTGATTTTAAACGATTTAAGGGTACAGTGGAAAATGCCAATATCGCTTAAGGCTTTATAAGATTTGCAGATACGCCCGAGCAAGGAATTTTGTGCGTATTGCGATTTGAAATGTTGTATATAAAATAAGGTATTTGATCTGGTATTGCGTTCAGGGCAATGAAATGCAATCCTTTCTAACAGGGCTGGGGAGTCAATAAGGCAGTTCACAATTTTGTACAGAAACAGTACGTCAAAAATTTTTCTTCGTTTGTAAAGAGTGGTAGGATTACATTGATGATTTTCAAAATGATACGACAGGTGTTTCAGGAATTTTGTTTGAATATTTTCAATTCGGTTAATATAAGTTTGGTATTGTGGATTCCAAATGACAGATGCGAATTCGAGATAAGATCTTACGTATGCCATATAAAGTAGTTCAAGTGTAAAAGGTTTATTGAATGGTTTTGTGATTCGTAGAATGAAGCCCATTTGTTTGTAGACTTTTTCGACAATGTTTTCAATATGATCTTTAAAAATTAATTTAGAGTCAAGTAATACTCCAAGGTCTCTGATTTTTTCTACTCGTTGGAGAGGGACATGGTTTAGATTGTAAGTATGGATGATTGGGTGACATTTACGTGAAAATGTTATTGAATTACATTTATCTATGTTTAGGAATAATTGGTTTTCTTTGCAATATTCATTAATTCCATTAACATCTTCTTGCAATTTATTGCAATCATCTGTTGAGCTTATGCATTTGTATATTTTCATATCGTCAGCGTAAAGAATGAAATCAGAATATCTGATGACATGTTTGATGTCATTAATATACAAAGTAAAGAGTAAGGGCCCTAAATGAGAACCTTAAGGCACTCCTGAGGGAATAATTATTATTTGTGACATGTATCCTTTTAGGGTAACAGCTTGACTTATGTTTTTAATGTAAGATGAGAACCATCTGAGAAGATTCCCGCTTATACCAATTTTTTCGAGTTTATTTAAGAGTATGTCATGATTCACCTTGTCAAAAGCCTTGGAAAAATCAGTATAGATAGAATCAACCTGCCTTTTTTTGTCCATTGAATTAAGAACGAAATCAGTGAACTGTCCCAAGTTTGACTCAACAGATCTGCCTTTGAAAAAACCGTGTTGTTGGGGGTTGATAATAGAGTTTTTACATAGATGAAATAGTTGATCATAAACGATTTTTTCTACGATTTTACTTAAAATGCATAACTTTGATATAGGTCTATAATTTTCAATATTGTGTTTATCCCCCTTTTTAAAAACAGGTGTCACAAAAGCTTTTTTTCAAATAGTGGGGAATACGCCTTTTTTGATAGAAAGTGTGAACAGTAATGTCACAGGAGTAACAAGTTGTTCAGCACAATTAAAAATGAAAATTGGGTATAATTTATCGCATCCAGCGCTTTTTTTGTATTGATATTTTTTTGATATCTTAATACTAAAGTTGTATTAATATTAATCGAATTCAAATGTATTGAATTTGCATTATTATTATTGGTTCTATCTACCTTATTCGTGGAAATGTTTTTTGATTGAGAGGGGACAAAAACAGATTGAAAATAATTGTTAAAAGATTGCAAATTTGTTGCCCGTCACTTGAAGAAAGGTTTCCGTGGAACACGTTATTAGGTATATCAGAGGAGGTTTGTTTGGTTTTAACGAAAATCCAGAAATATTTCACATTATTCTTTATGTTGAACTCAGCATTATTTATATAGTTTATATAACATTCTTTTTCAAGTTTCAAGAATGAAAACAAAAAGAATGTGTGGTAATCAGATGGTTGTAAGTATTTTTTAAATTTACGGTGAAACTTTAATTTTTCTTTAATGATTTTTATTAAGCAAGAGGTATACCAAATGGGATATTTTGGAGACAGTTTAAGGTTTCGTGACGGAACGTAACGGACGATAGCTTCGTAAATAATTTCATAGAATTTGTTAGTAGCTTCTTCCATGCACATATTACTGAGTATATGTGACCAGTTAAATTCTTCTAGAAATTTATTAATCTTAGTATAATCAGCCGAGTTAAACAATAAAACTTGCCGTGATAAAGGTTTTAAACTGGGGTCCTTTTGAAGTTTTATTTCGAATTGTAATGATTTGTGATGTGAATCTTTGGTAAGAAAAGGACGAAAGCAGGGCAGTAATGCACAGTTCAAATTACTTATTACTAGATCAAGAATACGTTTGTTTATGTTTAATACGTTGTTATATTGATGGAAATCACATAGTGAGAGAAAATCTATCGCGTAAGTACTCGCTTCGTCGGTGGCTGGTTGTGGAGTCATTTGATTTAAATTAACATTTGGAATCCAGACAAGTTTTGAAATATTATTGTCTCCTATAAGTATGAAGTCATCATTGGGATTATTTAGCCGGAGATGGCTAGTGGTTTCAAAATGGTTTATGAGACTGCTAGAATGCGTGGTGCCATGGGGGTGGTAAGAACAACAAATATTTAGTCTTTTGTTAGGGGTAGTTGAGATAATGCTTACCCATATCTCTTCAGTTTCTTGGGTTGACCAAGTTGTCCGGTGAATGACATTATATTTTGATTGAACGGCAATAATAACCCCCCCTCCAAGTGTTTGGCCTGTGAGACTATAATTTATTGATTACTGATACTATCGAGGAGCCATGTTTCTGTAATACATATAATATCAAAGTCATTATTTATAACGGATCTTAAAAAATCATGTATTTTTGTTCGCAAACCTCTCACATTCTGGTAGTATATATTTAGGGACGCCATTAATGAGTAAGTAATTAAATAATATATAATAATATCAATATAAGGTGAACGCAATACCAGATCGACCCTTAATAACCATTTCAAATAGCAAACACAATACATTTCAGAACAAAGAAATAACATATCTTGGTAGGTGGTGGGATGTATTATGAAAATATTAATTTTGTAAAGCATAAAATATAGTACCTTTAAATTTTGATAAATGTAATAGAATAAAATCTGAGATGGATGTATTGTGAACATCGTAATTGTATATAATATGTATAGTACCCTTAAGTTTTGATAAATATAATAGTATATTAGTTTAGAGAAAATAATGTAAAAAAATAGTAAAAGGTGATAAGGAAAGTAGTAATGATAATAAAATAGTAAGAAGTATGGAGAAAATGTTTTAAAAAGAATACGTCAAGAGATTTTCTTGAGATCTGCCTCGGAAGAAATCCGCATCACGGGGGAACCATCATTTTTTATTAAAAATAAGTTGCAATTTTTTGTCCATAGATATTGGAAGTGGTTTGTAGTCTTCAGATCCCTTGCTTTCTTTAGTAGAAGTTTATTAGAAGGCGTGAGGTGATCATTGAGGAATATGCGGCTTGCTACTCCTGGAAGGCCGATGTCTGCTGTGGTCAGGGTCCGGTGGTGACGGGCAGCTGTCAACAAAGCATCTTTGCAATCCCGCCGAAGAAGACGTACGATAATATTGGTAGTAGTTATGGATGTTGATACAACTTTTGGAGTTGTGGTTGGCCACGGTCGCACCCTTTGGATAAAATCAATGTCATCTTTTTGTATTTGGAATCCAACCTTCTGGGATATATTTTCCACGACATTAAGAAGGTTTTCACTTTTAGAAGTTGGCACTCCATGAATCTCAATATTATTCAGTCTGTCAAATTGTTATCGTTGATTATTTGGTAAATATGCAGTTAGTCCACCTCACGGATAATACGGAACGTTTGTGTTGTCGAAGTTTGATGCACGGATAATACGGAATATTCCTTTTTTAGCTAATAGATAATCAAATATGACATTTGTCGGAAGTACCAATCTTATAAAATAAATTCTCTAACATAAACTCGCTTTTCATCATACTTTTAAAAAACATCCCAGGTTTTTAATGGTTTGTTTGGCTACGCAAGGTTTGTCTAGCGGGTTTGTGTAATTATTTTAATACATTTCTTTCCATGTTCTACTGTTACAAATACTTGTCAATGATGCATTCACTTTGTTTTACGCAAAAATATTTTTATATGATTGGCAGCATTGATGAAATGTTAAAATAAAAACGATGAATGAACATGGCGTTACCGTGCGAGTGAATTATTTTTAACAAAATTAAAATGTTAAATGCATATTTTTTGCATGTTTTTTGGTCTCCCCCGACATAAATACTCACTTTTCGTAAAAAAAAAGCTAAATATAACTGTTTGGATAAAAAGTTTACCGTATTAACGAGTAAGCGGTTTAATGAATAAATAATGATTATTTTTGTCATTTACTTCCTTAATAATCTCCTTTAAATGAATAATTTCACATTCGAGATGGTCAATTTTAGCGGTTTTACTGGTTAAAGTTAATACTTTGCCGTTTAATGTTTCAAATTGCCTAGATAAGAATTCTACTGATTTTATAATGGGTTCTAATTGTTCCGTAAATTCCTTTAATTTTGTGTCAAGTCTACACATAATGTTTTTTTGTAACTCCTTAAATTTTTCATCGATGGTTTTTGTAAGTTGGTTTAAGATTTCATTTAATTGTGAAGGCTCTTCAGCGCCTTTATTTGCTCTCGTATTCTTCATTTTGGAATGTCAAGTTTATATTGTTGTGATCACTTAACCTCACAAAATGTCGCAATGTTACGGTGTGATTTAATAATTGTTATGGTTTATTGTTAATTTATTATGGTTTAGTTTAAGTTTAAATTGTTTTAATAACAGTAAACTTTCGTTGGTGCTGTTGTTATTAATGGATTGACAACTAACATAACCTCGAAAAATATAACAGAGTGTGACGATTAGCACAAAATTATGTTTATTTTAGTTTTATCACTTTTGGGCACTGTATTGGGATAATGTATATTGTTGAGTTTAATATTTTAATTCGGGTTTCACTTTTCACACTTTTAGGTATAGTTTTTATAGATTTTTGTAGGAGCGAAATTTTGGCTTGTTCACTGTCGTGGTATTGCCAGTGGTAGGTGATGGTAAATGGTAAATGATATAAGATATAAGTACCTATCTAAAGTGTGACAAAGTAACTGAAGTTTTCAGTAACAAAATATGTTTAGAGGGGATGGGGAGCGTGGAGGGGAATATAGGATCAGGATTAAGAGACGAAGGACGAGAGTAGAGGGGAAGGTGGATTGAGAGATCTAGTTTGAGCGCGATTGCGTAATGGATTTTCGTTGTACGCCCCGTTTAGGCGAGTTAACAATGTTACCGTGGTAATAATTTTAGTTAAAGATAAAGGAGTTCAGTTTTAGAGTTGTTCTTGCAAAGAGGGATATGAGCATTAAGTGATTATCTGCTATTGCAATTTGGAATACCTACGAATGATAGGCATTTATGAAGATTAGAACTATCAACTAAGATGTAAGCGATTTTAAATAACATTACTGAAATCCGTTACATTTCTTCGGCAAGTTTTTTTATTGTTTTTATTTCTTGTTAGAGCGATCTTGGTGAGTTACACAATTCATTTTAGGACGGGAGGGATAATAGGTACTATTTTACAATTTAATTTTTTTTCTGTATTAGGTATTGTGATATTTCGTTTTTTCATACTTTCGTACTTATTTATTTACTCCTTTAACTCTCCTGGTCATCGGCAAGACAGTTGTGATGTTTGTCTTTTCTACTCTCTTATATTTGTCTGTATTTTATTTACTCCTGGGCACTTGGCACCAGTCGTAATATTCTTCTTTTCTCTTGGCTCTGATCGATATTTAAATTCTTAAGGCTTTGCATATGTGTGGTAGGGGTGGAAAATTCCTCCCCTACGTCACACAAGCCTTTATAAAATTGGACCCTTATTTCCTCTGATAACTACAGAAAGCTACTTAAAGCTCCCTTGTACTACATACCTTTAGTGATATATGTACTTAACTAATAAATACGTTATTTACGACTTTGAACGTAAATATTTTCGTATTTAGGTTGTAATTAAACTCCATCAAACGTTGTGTAATTTTTTTGATTTATGATATAGGACTTTAATTACTTTAAATTTTGTGGTAACCCTCTTGATTCTAAACAGAGTGTTGAATTTCAAACTGTATTGGTCTCTCTCTTGCAAATTTAACCTTAAGTAATTTCTCTAAATGAACTAACTTCCCCTTGACGTTTATTATGATTCCCTACATCCTAATGAATTCATGAATAAGCAATACTAACCGAAACTACACATGACTAATTGAACAGATAATTAAATATAACTCAAATGGTTAAATGTTAGTAAATTTGATTATGATTGTATCTCGTATCTGCTGGGCGCCCCTCCGTTTAGATTCAGCTGCTATAAGGTACATATAAAGATGGATTTAGTAGGTTAATGTAATTAGTTAATTGCATATTTGACGAACTCAGAATAACCCTTTTTCTGGCAAAATTTGGCTCCAGCCTCCATCAAGTAAGCAGGGTGATCAGGAGTCCTCCCAAAATTCGCACAGTCTTTTGGCACGGTTCAATTGATTGATACCTAAGTTATCGCGTCCCAATTGACCTTCCTTCGCCATCATGCACTGCCTTCAGGTCTTCCCCCAAGCCCAGATACCTCCAAATTCCTACTCCTCCAAAGTTTACTATTTAATTAGGGCGAACCGGTTTCGTCCTATATGCAATCATATACTCACGGGTTTGTGTGGAGTTACGGGTCGTGAATCCTCCCTCCACGTTCAAGAAATGAGACGAGAGTGACCCGACAGGCCTAAAGCACTAATTGTAAGTGAGTTCGTTTCATTCAATGAACAGTACATAAAAAGATATATATGTAAACATACGTTTTGGGAAGGTTTATAACTCGCAATACGAAACTACTTGCAACGCATCCCGAGCTCGGATCTCGCCCATCAAATTCTGCGAAATTTTCAGATTGATACCGAATAGATACATAAGAATAGTGGGTGACATAAATACATATTCGTACATTAAGATCTTATCTGGCGATGTGTTCTGGAGATTCGCCATAACTCCAAGCTTTTGTTTGGTTTTGTTGACGGTTTTGTTTGAGAGATCCGCCATCTCTATGGTTTGATTAATGGTCCTTGTTACAGAAGCGAACACTGCCTTCTGTTGGTTGAACTGTATTTTTTTTTCTTTTCTTTCCCTCCCCTCCAATGTTCAACTTTTGATAAATTCTTGCTATCCCGTGATTCTCAATTGAATCATGTAAATCCTCATTACCCCTTATTAAGCTATCCCGTGATTTTTCGACTGTTTCATGTAAGCCTTCAATACACCCTACTTTTTACTATCCCGTGATTTATCAACTGTTTCATGTAAATCTTCAATACACCCTTTTGAACTGCTATAATAAATCTGTTAATTTTCAATTGCTTAGGTCTGTAGATATCTCTTCACGTTCAAATTAAAAATAGTGTTTAATTCCCTTTTTTTTTTCTTTAATAATTGCGCAATATAACAATTTTATCCCGTTCCTAGAAGTTAATACCTAAGTACGATATCCATTAACCAAGGTCATTTTTTTTTTTTTTTTTACTGTATTCGAACTAGTGCCCCAGTGACCGAATTATTTTGTAAACAATTTGAGCTTTGTAAACATTCTCGACGTCCTCGTGACCTAGATTCAAGCGTATGAGGTATGTTTACTTTAGACATTCCGGAGACGTGTGAGATGACTCTAAAATTTTCTTTGTTTGATAATGATGTACTTAGCGCAATTGTCTAGTCTGATACCCGATTACGTATACATATTTATTCATTTATATATACTTTGTCTCAATAAATAATTTATAATATTGATCTGTATAATTTTCTGATTGAAATAATTTCTAATATCATAACTTATTTCAAATGCTCTGGATTTTCTGAAATTATATTAATACATACATAAGATTAAATATAAAATATTGATTTGTAAATTTATCACACATAACTACTTTCAATAGTTATTGATGAATTCAGAGGTAGGAATCGATACCCTCTTCCTCTTTTTATATAAGTGTTTTCTTTTTGATTAAAAATTTTCTTGGGAACAATAACATTACAAATATATGTGTTTATATACATACATATATAAATATAAAAAATATACTTATTATACTTATAATATTTTAATATAGTTACATATCACATATTAAGCGAGTAATATCTTGGTCAAATAATTAATCCAAATACCAATGTTTGCTCCATTCCGCTTTCTCCTTGGAATCTGTAAAATTTTATAACGGAAAAGACTTACCCCTACCAAGGTTTTTTCCGACCGGGAAATACACGGTAACCTTGCTGCGATTTTCCTAAATTAATTTTTTATTTTCCTAAATTTAATTAAATCTTTTTGACTTCAATTTTTTTTTTTTTTCATTTAATCTAAGTAATTAAAATGATGCATGAACTCTATCGTTCTAAACTGTATTTTATCTCAAAACTCGTTGGTTAGATAACACTTTAAATGATAGTTACTTCACGATTAATTTAGAGATGGTAAATTGTCGTTAAATTAAATTTTTATCCCTCCGAACTTTTATGTATTAATAAAATATTATTTTGTTTTATTATTATTATTTAAGATAATTAATTTAATTATTTATTATTTGTTAGAACACTTTCACTTAGATTGAACACACGTATTTAATTATAACTTTTTCACGCTAAATTATCACATCACTTCAGTTATTTATTGCACTAACATTAAACGCGAAATTTCTAAGTTTAAAAATACGATATTAAGTGATTATAAAATCCGAATTTCCCACTAAAACAAATTGTATTTATCACGAGCACTTTTATTTTTCACAAGTAATTAATGCGTTGTCTTTAATTTTTATTTTCACTGACTCTAACTGCAAAGTATTTTTTTTGTATATCACTGACTAGAATGTGAAATTTTTCTAAGTATCAAAATAATTATCACTTAGAATTTTTTCCACTTTAAGTCACCCACCGTTTCGTCACGTTCCGCGAAGTTACAACCTTTTCGACCACGACGTAGACTGTCCTCAACTGGCATTTGTCTAGACTTTTATACCCCTCTCAGGTCCAAAAGATCGTATCTGAATCTCCTATAATAAACCAATCTAATTACTACCAACTCGTAATTTCTTGAAACCTCTCCATTATTGTCGAATGCGGTCTCTTAGTACTTTCCGTGTTGGATACATTAAATTCTGTCTCGTACTCCCATACTTACAAGATCCGGATTTAGTAAGATCCATGTTTAATGGCCCAACTTCCTTTGTCCTGTTGTTCATACAAAACTAGCTTGAATTTAATAATTTTAAAGTTCTATTTTCATATATTTCGTAACATGTCCGTGCGTACGGCATCTACCATATGTTCCAAATCTGTCCCCAAATTCGCCTATCAGAGATATCTTCATGTCGAAGTCTTTCTCGCAAATTGTTCATTTTTATTTTATTATTTTTCCTCGAGTTTTTCTGTATTCTATATGAACCTTTCCATTTAAAACCGAATTTTCTCTATTTACGTCGTATATTTGAATTTTCCATTTTTTTCTCGAATTTTCTTTTATTCACGACACTCTTTCCATGAATTTCCTTATTTATCCTTACGTTATTGTTCATATCTCTATAGATTTTTATATTTCAAGCCGTATTTATTTTATTCACTGTTAATCTAAGATTTCCTTTGTTTTTCTCTGTCGTATCTCCTTTCCCCTCACTTCCCCGTACTTCCCTGATATAACCATATCGTTTTTTGATGTTTGCTGCCTCTTGGAAAATTTCATTTTCTATTTGTTATTAATAAATATATCATTTTTTAACATCTTTATAGGGGATACCCCCACTTCGGCCCTTAAATTCCTGTCATTTTTATTGCTTCATAGAGAACGCCTTACAAATTTCGTCCCGTTCTTACGAAAAATCCCATAAACCATATGTCTTGACAGTTGTATACATTAATCCCTGTACCCACCTGGCAATAAATCCTTTTTTATTTCAGTGTCGTTAACTTTTACGAGAATTCTTTAATGTAAATATTTCATAAGACCCATGATAATTTTTATTACCTTTTTAACGGCTAATCGTCCTTATATAAACAATTTTCATGTTCGAATATTCCTTGTTTATCACAACAAAATACATCTGGGATCGACAACCATTGTAATGCCTCATTTTTTATCTGCAATCGCGTACTATGTTACTCTATAACCTCCATTTTAATTACGTAAAATGACTCCTTTTCCTGAGTTTTTCTATCGCAATGTTTTCAGCATTTTCCACTCCCCTCCGTACTGCACTCTATTTCTTCTCTAACACTTGTTACTGCTCTAGACATCTGAAATATACCCTCGCCTATTCTTTAAAACTCTCATTTTTTTTTGACGTTTCCTCCCTAAATCTTTCATCGTAATATCCTAGCTCCGTCTAGAATTGATAACAATAATTTTCCATTGTTTTTTCAACATTTCCATTTCCTTTAGCACGTTTTCCCTCGAATCGATCATCTCCGGTCGTCACAAACAATCGTATTATAGATGGAAATCTCCCTAACGCCTTACAATACGTTTTCGTCACTTGCTTTGCAATTTTTCACTTAAACTTTTGCATCGTGTTTACGTGTATCCTTTTTTTCCGCACCTGATATGTTTTAATGCGTTCGAGAACTAGGGTTTCTGATCCCTGGAATGTACCGGTTAATGATAACATTTCTTGGGGTCATCGTTCTTTTGTCCCTGAACAGATTATTTCTTCCCATGGAGTTTATTCACCTCTCGGTTTGGTGGGAACGTCAAACTCATTAATCACATTACTAATTGCTAAGTCCAAAGGTCGTTCCTTTGTTCTAAAAATGGGTTCGGCCCTCTTCCCGTTGATAGGCTGAATTGGTTTTTAATCGCTTTTGCTGCAGTTCAATTGGCTGTCAATATATCTCGGTCTAAAGTATATTGGGGAGTCCCTGTCCCTGATTATTTGTTGATACCATCTGTGATTTTTTTATCAATACTCGTCTCACTTTGTCTAATTATAGATCCCTACCGTAAATATGAATTCACTTTACTCTAATCCGATAGATGTCGTAGACGTGTCCGTTTTATAAGTAATTGATATTTTCTTTTTAAATTAAAGTGGGAAGCTACGATATTTTCTTATTTTTCACTGTTGATCAATGCAATTCATCACAGTTCCCTCCTCTGAACTCAATTTGCTGTGGCTAACGTTGTATCTTATTTTAATGTCCTCTTCTTTTTTTTTTTTTTTTTTTTTTTTTTTTTTTTTTTTTTTTTTTTTTTTTTTTTTCGTTAGACACCGAAATTGTGTTCAAATTTAGACTAGCTATCTTCCCCTCCTCATTTGGTTATCCCCTATCTCTACTCCGTGTCATATTACTTCCTATCTCCCCCTCCTCATTTTGTTATCCCCTATCTTTTTTCCGTATCCTATTACTTCCTATTCCCCCCCTCCTCATTCTGTTATCCCCTATCTCTTTTCCGTATCCTATTACTTCCTATCTCCCCCTCCTCATTCTGTTCGGATTGTTAACAATCTTGAATTTGAATCTCATTGTATTCTTTATTTTCTTTTCGCGTAGATTTTACTTTATGAAATTTTCTTTAATTTTGATAGATTCAAAATTAATTTCTTTTTGCTGGAACACGCCCCTCGACTCGCGTGTTTTGGTGGTCCCCAACCAAATTGGACTAAGACCTCCCTTACAATGATTTAAGTAAAGATTGTTTACAATCTCGCGGCCTTTCGAACAACTGAAAGGCGGGTGGTCTCTTGGTGTGCAATTAATTGTTTTTTGTTTTGTAAGTATGAATATTTTTTGTGAAATGTGGGTTTTCGCACGACCTCACCCAATCCGACAATCAGTGGTATACATGTTTCATATAAATTTTCCAGCATTTTTTTTTTCTTTATTTATTTAAACTTTATTTTATAATTCTTAATTTCTAATTGTAATTTCTTAATTCATCCAAAGTTGTTCTAGCCTAAGTGTTGTCCACTCTAATATTTAAATTTTTATAAATGTTCTTTATTATCCTCAAATTGGTTCAGCGTTCCTTTTTTCCTTTTTTTTTTTTTTTTTTCGAAATCTAAAATATTTATACCTTAATTCAAATGTTACCTTTTTATCTCTATACTTAATGTCTACCCTATATCTATAGATAAACTTTCTTATTTCAATATTTCAAAAAAAAAATTCCTAGGCATTGTTTATTTTTCAAAATGTCCCTTTTGTGTGCCATATAATATCTCTAATTCTCTCCTTCGAGTGTTCTTACTTATCTAACCTTTTTTTTTTTTTTTTTTCTCATTAACACATAAAAAAAGTCAATTTTTTTTTTTTTCAACTAGAAAATCAAAATTAACGAATTTATTTGCCTTACTCTATTTCAATAATTGAATATGATTGTCGCTTATTAAGAACTTGTCCACTCACCCTCAAAGACTTGACGACGATCCGCCCCTCGCAAGCAATCTGATAATCTAATATTTTAGTAATTTTCTTTCTTCCCCCTCCCCAATTATAATGTATCCTAACATATTTTTATTTGTATTTCTCAATCGTTTATTTATTTATTAACATTTACAAATATTTGTAAACTTCGCACTCTATCCGTTGATTTCCACTAACTGTAAACCTGATTTTTGTTTCTTATTACTTGTGTAATATCTAGCTAAATGTAAAGCGCTATAATCTCCTTTTATCTCCCGAGTTGGCTGCGACCATTAGCTCCTTCCCGGCTGTAGTTATTGTAGAATTTTCTTTTGGTGAACTGTTAACTTCGGTGCACTTGCTGCAACTAGCGTTTTCGCCCACACTTTCAATTGCGTGTATCCTCCTTTTTATGGCGCGGTAACGGTCACGGTATTTGTCCTTCTTGCTGGATTCCTCCCCACTCCTCTTCTTCATGTTCCGTTCTTCTGGTGTACATACCATTGTATCTAGTTTTCGTAGAAACTCAGCGGCGACAATCTCATCTCCTGATTGCCCCGAAAACCATAGCGATTGAATTTCCTTCGGATAATGTCTCATAATTTCGTCAACTATGCCCAACGGTGTGTCAATAATCTTTAAAGCCTTCGCTAGCTCCCAATAGTTCGCGAAATGAGTGAGCATGGATATATTTTTCTTGGCATCATATACCCCTTCTGCAAGACGACGGCGAACTTCATTTTTCTTTATGTCTCCCCAATAGGTAGCTAAAAAATCTCGTTCGAAATCTAACATAGTCTCCCATCGTTTATTGTACAATTTTGCCCACGATTTAGCTTCCCCTTTCAAATTTTCCCGTACGACGACTAATGGATCCGTTCGTTTCACTTTTCTAGTGTATTCTTTTAAATCTTCCAGGAAACTAATGGGATTTTGATTTCCACCGGAGAATGATGGTCGTTCCTGCTGTGGTAACATTTCCACTACTTGGAGAACGCTTTTCGGCGCATTATCCTCTCCTATCACCGCCACTGTTGCTGGGATTTCCAATTGTTTCTCGAGTTCTTGCATCTTATTGACGAGCGGTGCCAAAGCTGCCTGAATTATTGTAGTTATATCTCCTATGTTTATTGTTGAAGTCTCGGTTGTGACATTTTCCCCGATTGCTGTCACTAAAGCCTGGGCTCGCCTACTTGTTCCACGTTTCCCAACCATTTTCTTTATTTTCCGAGTGTCGCCTGGTTAATGTTTATATTTTTATCTTATTAAGCGACAACCTTATAATCTCTATTTTAATTTCCTAAATTACCTTATGTAAATTATGTTGCCTTCCTTATTCTATTTATTTACTTATTTTTTTTTTTTTCAATTTTCTCGTTTTTCTATATTTTTTATTTTTCCTTTTACTTCGTTAACTTTTCTTGTTCCTTTTCCTCGGGTTTTTCCTGTAACATATCATGTGTGAGTCTCTCTTCACACTCTCGCTTATTTTCGCCCTGTTCCTCCGATTTTGTGTCGGTCTCCCCCTCTGGCTGAACGACTTCTATCATATCCTCGACTCGTAACTTAGACCTCTTTGAACGTCTAAATATCTCCCGTAATTCATCTCCCGACGGTATTTCTTTAGCTTCTAATTCCGTCGCATCCACTTTCCTTTTTTCCGCCATTTTTTGTTTAAAAAATTTTTAATGAATTTAACTCAATACCAACTATTTATTATAAATATACCTATATATATTTATAATTTATTTAATTTTTTTTTTTTTTTTTTTTGGAACCTGTCCCCCTATAAAACACAATATTTTCAATTATTTATATTTGTTTGCATGATGATTGTAACCCAAATTAGATCAACTCTACCATCACTCTTCATTTCAATTAAATGTAGGTAATTGCAAAAAAAAACGGAATGAATATTGTTACTCCAATGTTAATGAATATCCCGTGATTTTCGTTCAACCAATAATTACTCATTGTTTAGAATGCCAACCATTCCTTCAAGTTCCGCAATACCTACGATATTTTCGCAAAATCTGTTTAGAGTTCGCAATACCTATCTTGATGTTATTTCGTCAAATCCCCTCCTTTTTTTGGTCCGAATGATCAAATGTTCCCTTAAATAGGTATATACCTATAAAACATTCGTCTGTGATATTAAAGCTCTCAACTCGACACTATCCCCAATCAAATATTTTATGTTATTTTTATTTTATGTTCCTTATCTTTTATGTTATGACTTTTTATGTGATAATCCTCACATACAAACCCACAACATTAACTATAAACAAAGGGTCACTTTATGTAGGTAAGTTCCCCCGTTTTTATCTGTAAAGTCTGTTTATTTTTTCCGTAACCGAGTGTTGATATTATTTTCGAGTTTGTTTATTCTACAATCTCTTATAGAGATACGCGTTACCCCCGATGTCACCTACTTCAAAATTTTTCGATGTTTTGTTATCACTTTCGATGCTTACAAACACTGCGGTATCTCGTATCAGATTGTTTACATTACGGTCATTAACATTCTGGATTCAGGAATGTCAATACCATTATTCTATCAATTTATGGCCTGCCTTGAATAAACTGTTTACGCTTGTATCTGACCTACATTCTTTGTTACGATATTTATAATCTCATAAGCAATCAACAAATTCATGGTCACTTGATTTAAACTTTATCGACACTTTTATAAATTATTTTAAAACATGTAGAGTTTATTCGTTAACACTTTTTTTTTTTTTATATTTAAATGTATTGTTTATATATTTATTTTCGTATATTTATTTATTAATTTATATATTTTTTTCGTGTTTATTTAACGGCGCACTGTTCTGATTTTTATTTTATTTTTATTATCACTTCATTTAACATAACGTCCTACTTATTATTATTATTATTTTTTTTTTTTTTTTGCAATAGATTGACCAATAAAAGTTTTTTTTTTTTTTTTCTAAAACAACTTGTAAAACTCTGATCTCCTGTCACGGCTGTGCAGTTGTGATATTTCGTTTTTTCATACTTTCGTACTTATTTATTTACTCCTTTAACTCTCCTGGTCATCGGCAAGACAGTTGTGATGTTTGTCTTTTCTACTCTCTTATATTTGTCTGTATTTTATTTACTCCTGGGCACTTGGCACCAGTCGTAATATTCTTCTTTTCTCTTGGCTCTGATCGATATTTAAATTCTTAAGGCTTTGCATATGTGTGGTAGGGGTGGAAAATTCCTCCCCTACGTCACACAAGCCTTTATAAAATTGGACCCTTATTTCCTCTGATAACTACAGAAAGCTACTTAAAGCTCCCTAGTACTACATACCTTTAGTGATATATGTACTTAACTAATAAATACGTTATTTACGACTTTGAACGTAAATATTTTCGTATTTAGGTTGTAATTAAACTCCATCAAACGTTGTGTAATTTTTTTGATTTATGATATAGGACTTTAATTACTTTAAATTTTGTGGTAACCCTCTTGATTCTAAACAGAGTGTTGAATTTCAAACTGTATTGGTCTCTCTCTTGCAAATTTAACCTTAAGTAATTTCTCTAAATGAACTAACTTCCCCTTGACGTTTATTATGATTCCCTACATCCTAATGAATTCATGAATAAGCAATACTAACCGAAACTACACATGACTAATTGAACAGATAATTAAATATAACTCAAATGGTTAAATGTTAGTAAATTTGATTATGATTGTATCTCGTATCTGCTGGGCGCCCCTCCGTTTAGATTCAGCTGCTATAAGGTACATATAAAGATGGATTTAGTAGGTTAATGTAATTAGTTAATTGCATATTTGACGAACTCAGAATAACCCTTTTTCTGGCAAAATTTGGCTCCAGCCTCCATCAAGTAAGCAGGGTGATCAGGAGTCCTCCCAAAATTCGCACAGTCTTTTGGCACGGTTCAATTGATTGATACCTAAGTTATCGCGTCCCAATTGACCTTCCTTCGCCATCATGCACTGCCTTCAGGTCTTCCCCCAAGCCCAGATACCTCCAAATTCCTACTCCTCCAAAGTTTACTATTTAATTAGGGCGAACCGGTTTCGTCCTATATGCAATCATATACTCACGGGTTTGTGTGGAGTTACGGGTCGTGAATCCTCCCTCCACGTTCAAGAAATGAGACGAGAGTGACCCGACAGGCCTAAAGCACTAATTGTAAGTGAGTTCGTTTCATTCAATGAACAGTACATAAAAAGATATATATGTAAACATACGTTTTGGGAAGGTTTATAACTCGCAATACGAAACTACTTGCAACGCATCCCGAGCTCGGATCTCGCCCATCAAATTCTGCGAAATTTTCAGATTGATACCGAATAGATACATAAGAATAGTGGGTGACATAAATACATATTCGTACATTAAGATCTTATCTGGCGATGTGTTCTGGAGATTCGCCATAACTCCAAGCTTTTGTTTGGTTTTGTTGACGGTTTTGTTTGAGAGATCCGCCATCTCTATGGTTTGATTAATGGTCCTTGTTACAGAAGCGAACACTGCCTTCTGTTGGTTGAACTGTATTTTTTTTTCTTTTCTTTCCCTCCCCTCCAATGTTCAACTTTTGATAAATTCTTGCTATCCCGTGATTCTCAATTGAATCATGTAAATCCTCATTACCCCTTATTAAGCTATCCCGTGATTTTTCGACTGTTTCATGTAAGCCTTCAATACACCCTACTTTTTACTATCCCGTGATTTATCAACTGTTTCATGTAAATCTTCAATACACCCTTTTGAACTGCTATAATAAATCTGTTAATTTTCAATTGCTTAGGTCTGTAGATATCTCTTCACGTTCAAATTAAAAATAGTGTTTAATTCCCTTTTTTTTTTTCTTTAATAATTGCGCAATATAACAATTTTATCCCGTTCCTAGAAGTTAATACCTAAGTACGATATCCATTAACCAAGGTCATTTTTTTTTTTTTTTTACTGTATTCGAACTAGTGCCCCAGTGACCGAATTATTTTGTAAACAATTTGAGCTTTGTAAACATTCTCGACGTCCTCGTGACCTAGATTCAAGCGTATGAGGTATGTTTACTTTAGACATTCCGGAGACGTGTGAGATGACTCTAAAATTTTCTTTGTTTGATAATGATGTACTTAGCGCAATTGTCTAGTCTGATACCCGATTACGTATACATATTTATTCATTTATATATACTTTGTCTCAATAAATAATTTATAATATTGATCTGTATAATTTTCTGATTGAAATAATTTCTAATATCATAACTTATTTCAAATGCTCTGGATTTTCTGAAATTATATTAATACATACATAAGATTAAATATAAAATATTGATTTGTAAATTTATCACACATAACTACTTTCAATAGTTATTGATGAATTCAGAGGTAGGAATCGATACCCTCTTCCTCTTTTTATATAAGTGTTTTCTTTTTGATTAAAAATTTTCTTGGGAACAATAACATTACAAATATATGTGTTTATATACATACATATATAAATATAAAAAATATACTTATTATACTTATAATATTTTAATATAGTTACATATCACATATTAAGCGAGTAATATCTTGGTCAAATAATTAATCCAAATACCAATGTTTGCTCCATTCCGCTTTCTCCTTGGAATCTGTAAAATTTTATAACGGAAAAGACTTACCCCTACCAAGGTTTTTTCCGACCGGGAAATACACGGTAACCTTGCTGCGATTTTCCTAAATTAATTTTTTATTTTCCTAAATTTAATTAAATCTTTTTGACTTCAATTTTTTTTTTTTTTCATTTAATCTAAGTAATTAAAATGATGCATGAACTCTATCGTTCTAAACTGTATTTTATCTCAAAACTCGTTGGTTAGATAACACTTTAAATGATAGTTACTTCACGATTAATTTAGAGATGGTAAATTGTCGTTAAATTAAATTTTTATCCCTCCGAACTTTTATGTATTAATAAAATATTATTTTGTTTTATTATTATTATTTAAGATAATTAATTTAATTATTTATTATTTGTTAGAACACTTTCACTTAGATTGAACACACGTATTTAATTATAACTTTTTCACGCTAAATTATCACATCACTTCAGTTATTTATTGCACTAACATTAAACGCGAAATTTCTAAGTTTAAAAATACGATATTAAGTGATTATAAAATCCGAATTTCCCACTAAAACAAATTGTATTTATCACGAGCACTTTTATTTTTCACAAGTAATTAATGCGTTGTCTTTAATTTTTATTTTCACTGACTCTAACTGCAAAGTATTTTTTTTGTATATCACTGACTAGAATGTGAAATTTTTCTAAGTATCAAAATAATTATCACTTAGAATTTTTTCCACTTTAAGTCACCCACCGTTTCGTCACGTTCCGCGAAGTTACAACCTTTTCGACCACGACGTAGACTGTCCTCAACTGGCATTTGTCTAGACTTTTATACCCCTCTCAGGTCCAAAAGATCGTATCTGAATCTCCTATAATAAACCAATCTAATTACTACCAACTCGTAATTTCTTGAAACCTCTCCATTATTGTCGAATGCGGTCTCTTAGTACTTTCCGTGTTGGATACATTAAATTCTGTCTCGTACTCCCATACTTACAAGATCCGGATTTAGTAAGATCCATGTTTAATGGCCCAACTTCCTTTGTCCTGTTGTTCATACAAAACTAGCTTGAATTTAATAATTTTAAAGTTCTATTTTCATATATTTCGTAACATGTCCGTGCGTACGGCATCTACCATATGTTCCAAATCTGTCCCCAAATTCGCCTATCAGAGATATCTTCATGTCGAAGTCTTTCTCGCAAATTGTTCATTTTTATTTTATTATTTTTCCTCGAGTTTTTCTGTATTCTATATGAACCTTTCCATTTAAAACCGAATTTTCTCTATTTACGTCGTATATTTGAATTTTCCATTTTTTTCTCGAATTTTCTTTTATTCACGACACTCTTTCCATGAATTTCCTTATTTATCCTTACGTTATTGTTCATATCTCTATAGATTTTTATATTTCAAGCCGTATTTATTTTATTCACTGTTAATCTAAGATTTCCTTTGTTTTTCTCTGTCGTATCTCCTTTCCCCTCACTTCCCCGTACTTCCCTGATATAACCATATCGTTTTTTGATGTTTGCTGCCTCTTGGAAAATTTCATTTTCTATTTGTTATTAATAAATATATCATTTTTTAACATCTTTATAGGGGATACCCCCACTTCGGCCCTTAAATTCCTGTCATTTTTATTGCTTCATAGAGAACGCCTTACAAATTTCGTCCCGTTCTTACGAAAAATCCCATAAACCATATGTCTTGACAGTTGTATACATTAATCCCTGTACCCACCTGGCAATAAATCCTTTTTTATTTCAGTGTCGTTAACTTTTACGAGAATTCTTTAATGTAAATATTTCATAAGACCCATGATAATTTTTATTACCTTTTTAACGGCTAATCGTCCTTATATAAACAATTTTCATGTTCGAATATTCCTTGTTTATCACAACAAAATACATCTGGGATCGACAACCATTGTAATGCCTCATTTTTTATCTGCAATCGCGTACTATGTTACTCTATAACCTCCATTTTAATTACGTAAAATGACTCCTTTTCCTGAGTTTTTCTATCGCAATGTTTTCAGCATTTTCCACTCCCCTCCGTACTGCACTCTATTTCTTCTCTAACACTTGTTACTGCTCTAGACATCTGAAATATACCCTCGCCTATTCTTTAAAACTCTCATTTTTTTTTGACGTTTCCTCCCTAAATCTTTCATCGTAATATCCTAGCTCCGTCTAGAATTGATAACAATAATTTTCCATTGTTTTTTCAACATTTCCATTTCCTTTAGCACGTTTTCCCTCGAATCGATCATCTCCGGTCGTCACAAACAATCGTATTATAGATGGAAATCTCCCTAACGCCTTACAATACGTTTTCGTCACTTGCTTTGCAATTTTTCACTTAAACTTTTGCATCGTGTTTACGTGTATCCTTTTTTTCCGCACCTGATATGTTTTAATGCGTTCGAGAACTAGGGTTTCTGATCCCTGGAATGTACCGGTTAATGATAACATTTCTTGGGGTCATCGTTCTTTTGTCCCTGAACAGATTATTTCTTCCCATGGAGTTTATTCACCTCTCGGTTTGGTGGGAACGTCAAACTCATTAATCACATTACTAATTGCTAAGTCCAAAGGTCGTTCCTTTGTTCTAAAAATGGGTTCGGCCCTCTTCCCGTTGATAGGCTGAATTGGTTTTTAATCGCTTTTGCTGCAGTTCAATTGGCTGTCAATATATCTCGGTCTAAAGTATATTGGGGAGTCCCTGTCCCTGATTATTTGTTGATACCATCTGTGATTTTTTTATCAATACTCGTCTCACTTTGTCTAATTATAGATCCCTACCGTAAATATGAATTCACTTTACTCTAATCCGATAGATGTCGTAGACGTGTCCGTTTTATAAGTAATTGATATTTTCTTTTTAAATTAAAGTGGGAAGCTACGATATTTTCTTATTTTTCACTGTTGATCAATGCAATTCATCACAGTATTTCGATATCAAAAATATAAGTTTCACATACAATAAGTCATATTTGTTGCAAAAACTTATTACTGTTATGCAATGAATGGTATGTGTGTGTGTGTTTGAATGTAATGTAACCATGTTCAGTATAAATGAATTTGTAAGCGCTTTGATGTGAATCACTGTTAACAAACCTAATAAAAATAAAAATAAATAGTAATAATGAAGAGAGGTTAAGTAGAACAACCTACAAGAAAATACAAACACCGAAAAATAAACAACGATATAAAAACATGCATTATTACAAATACATGGAAAAGATCTAAACGGTTTTCCGCGATACCCACACATTTCCCAAAAATTCCAGAGCGGGTTTTGCAACTCCACCACTCCATTCCAACGTGCAAAATTTCATAAGATTTGATTATTTGGATAATTCTTTGTTCAATCGAATAATTCGACAGTGCAAAATATGGTAAAATTTGTTCATCAGAGTAATACTACTATCAGACAGATAGCAGGTGACAGATGGTACCACTTCAGTTTGTAACTTTGGAGCGTGACTAAAACAGACCTAAGCACTTTTCATATGGTGGTTACGGCAGATTATTAGGTCAATAGAAATTATTAAATAGTGTGTACTATTACAATCTTCCAATACACCAATAGTTTACGTCTTCGTTTAGTAGTTTACGTGTATGGATTATATACTCGTAGAGTCCTATTAAGTTTTAATAAATCTCATGCTGGCTTCATTTAAGTAGTTACAAATTTTTTTCCATTTAGAGTTTTGATAGTTTGCCCCTTGTTAAAGATACTGCTGCCCTCTGTTGATGTAATCTTTAAGCAAACGGTTTAAAACTTGATAATTTGAGTCCTTTGATGATAAGGTAGAGTTCTACAATTCTACATCAGGCTCACACGATAAATCATTTTTCTTTATTGTAAAAATTGAAAATTATCTTTTTAACAAAACAGACACGTCAGCTAGAATCTTCTTTCTTCAATTAACTATAACCGAGCATGCCGGTTCTTTCCGAACAATCAGAGAGATCGGGCCCTTTTCAGTATAATTAATTTAAATTTAAATTCATCTTGTGATTGTTCCCTAAAAAGATTGTAAAATAAAACTCGGTGAGTTCAACGGATTGTTTTATTGAAGATACCTGAAAACTCAACACTCCCATTATGACCAACCAACTTGCATGAGGAAGATCACCGTTTTTATATGTTACGTCGGTCGCTTCAAATGCCTTACTAAGTGTAAAGAGAGGGCTGTGGTGGTAATATACTCGTGGTCTCCCTTAGCGTATACAGTATGAACAGGGTACTTTTGTTAAGTGTCTCATAAAAAATAGGTACTTTCCTACCTTTATCTTCTCTATTTCTACGACACTGTTTTATTATACGATGCCACAGTCTCGTTGTCTCCAGAAAATTTATTTCTTGGGTAGTTGTAAATACTCTCAGTTTTACATACGCCCCGACAATTCATTATTTCTGCATTGGTACCATTGTAACAATTCAGGTACCAATGCAGAAATAAACTCAGCAACGAACCGAATGCACAGTGCAGGGAATAAATATTACATGAACACAAACGGTACTGAATGTCTATCAGCCCATAAAAACATTATTATTTCTGTATGTCTATCTTGATAGTTTTGAAATATTTATAAATTTTCAATATGTATCGAAATTTAAATGAATGTGCATCCAATATTTAACTCTGTTTGTTGTTTTTAAGTTAAAATAGTTTTACTTGGTTTTTATTTTAATTGTTATATCTCTTAATTCTTTGATTATATCAAATGCATTTTTAATTATATCAAATGTAAAAGGCCTAATTGGGCGTGTAAAAATAAATAAATAATCGGAACGTTGTTGCTTGAAATGGCTCAAGCAGTATTTATTCCCCAGATCTCAATCGCTATGCTAGTACATCCAAATTTTACAGTTCTCCTCCCACCATCCATCAGCCTTCAACATAGAGTCCCGGGCAGATTCTAATACAGACACGGAGAACTATGACAAGGATACTAAGAAATAAGTTGTTATCCAATAAAACAAAGTTTGTCCATTTAATAACGACGAAATTTCGCCGTTAAAAACTACCTCTTGTTATAATGGGGCTCAGTAATAAATTCAAGAAATGTAGATTTAAATGGAAATAGGTCTAAATTTAAATGGAAATGCGAGTAACTTTCCGGGTGAATTTTCATAATAATCTCCTGCTAGCGATAAACCCGCAGCTTTTATGAAAAGGGGCTAATCGCCATCGGGGAATTTTTAAATAAACTTTTGCGGTAATGTTTATTTGATACGACCCCTAAGTGATCCCAAACTCGGGAGGTTGTGTTCCACCCCAAACACCCTTCCCCGGGGAGAAAATAATGCGGTATACTTGTTCTATACTCGTTCTCTTACATCTACAGGATACGTGCACATGAAGTCAGTCAGGCTGCCAAATTTGGCGGTGTTTTGAGGAGGTTATATTATTATACTTTGAGATTACTTGGAGCTTCTGAAATTTCACAAGAAACTAAGGCGTGGATGAACTGCAAAGCTAAGACACGCTGTTATTTCTGATTAACTAAGTTTACTGCTTTTACAAGCTAGAAAGTAGTTAAGTCACTATTGAATTCTTGGACGGTGACTTCATGGGGATATCACCAGGTAGTCAGTGTAACAAATGCATTTTATATTGGGTTAATTAATGCACGGGGTGACTAGTACCAGAGCCTCGAACTCAGATAAATTAGTTAATGAATTGACCAGTTGCTTTTATTTGATTCCCGTGCGCGACGTTTAAGATTGTTAATGAGTTTATGGCGTATTGTTTCGGGTTAAAAAAATAGAGGCTACTTTGGAAGGTATGTGGTATGGTTTTTTTTTAACTGTAATGCAAATCATTTCGGGAAAAATGATATACTCACCAGAGGGCGATGGATTTTGGACTAGTTTTTATGAGGTTCAACTGAGAAGAAACTCCTCAGCGGTGGTAGTGTGATGAGGGATTTAAGGCATTATTTTAGTTCACATAATTCACAGTATTCAGTCAATAAAAATACACTCTACAAATTTGACGAGTTCTCATTTTGTTACGCGAACCAGAAAAGCTGATGCAGTAGCCAGACGGCTACTAACTGACGTTAGCATAATTTTTCAGCAAAACACGGATCCATGATTATAGACCGACTTCTACATTCGTGCTCTTTACTCTTCGGCTAATAAGATTACATCAAAAATTTACGTTGTGTAGGTACTTAGCCCCTGGAGCAATTATGGGAGATATTTCTCTTAGACAATCAAAGACTTCAATTCGTTAGAAGTTATAAAAAACGTATAATTGTCACTCGTACGCAGCTTGCTGGAATACAATTCCATAGTTTGGTCCCCATATTATCAAATTCAAAAAAGAAATATCGAAAGAGTACAGCACAAATTTTGAAGATTTATTAACTTCAAATTACACATACCTTTTTAACACATTAACTACACAAACTTACACAATACACTTAAATCGCATTCCCTAGAAAACAGAAGAAAAATAAACGACCAAACTTTCTTGTATAAAATTATTCTCTCCGAATTAGATTGTTGCGAACTCCTGCATCTCATCGATTTCAAAGTACCTAATCGAGAAACAAGGCAACACATATTATTCTGCAACAATAATTCTGGAACCAACTACCACATACATGCACCTATTTCTCGACTTCATCTCTAGGGAACAAACTCACCTCAAATATCGATGTATTTAATACAAGTTTACCGTAATTCACTAAATATTTGAACAATATTTTTATATATAATATTTTGATATTTATTAAGGAGCATCACAGGGTCTATTCCATATATTTTTGTATATCTATATTAATCTACAATGTAAAATCTTGTTACCGTTATCTTTTTATGTATCTTGCATTTTGTCAGGTATTATTGATCATAATTAATCAGTCACCTATACATTTTGTAATTACTAACAAACCTACTAATTTATTTCTATGCCATTTACAACTTAGAAACTTTCTCTTTTATTGTAATGCACTATCTTTCCTTAAATTTATCTGTATACCTACCTTTCATATGATGTTTACTAGTTATCTTTTATGTTATCTTTTTATCTAAAAACTGTTTATCTTTTTTTATTTCAAAACTGTCTCTGTATTATAAACTTGTCTTGTAAAATAATAAATAGACCTTAAATACATGAAGAGTTTTTTTGGGAGATATTTCTTTAAGCCTTACAATGACACATTAAAGTCATGTTAACTGATTTTGTATTTCGGTGAGATACATGATTTAAAAAAATGCCAGAAAGAGAGGACACCATTCTTTGTATTTGCATTTAAAAATTTATTATGGAAACTTCACAAAAACTTGAAAGAATTCCACGAATCAGAACGTTTGTAAAATATTTGCTGAGGTTTGTAATATTTTTAATAAATATTTTACAAAGGAACAAAAAAGTGAAGTGACTATAACTTTTATAAAACTTTCGTCTAACTATAGTGTTTTTTATGTTTCATATAAAGTGGTAATTACAGTTTACATGATAAAAACTATCGGTAAGCGATTTTTAAAACTTAATGTGCGTTTACGATCAAAAATTTCAAAATTTTAATTGCGATTTGCGATATTAAAATCTGAAAGATTCTTTTATCTGGTTTCATACGTTCAAATGCAGCAAATTTAATTGGAATCGAAAGCAATGCGAAAATATATTTCCCGCGTAATCCGCATTTTACCATATCGCTTAAAAAATGGGGAATATAATACTAGAGACACTCTTGTTAATACTCATTTTTGTATTTAGTCAACATCTATCACAGACTTCTCCGAAAATTACATACCAAAAAAAGCAAACCTTGCCTTGGAAATCAAAATTGCTAAGAAAAAATAGCTAACAATACAAAATATATTCGAATCATTCTTACAAAAAAATGTCTTCAGTTGTGTTGAAATGATTTTACCTTGAATAATAATTGAATGTGATGGGTTAATATCAGTACTGTATGACGTCTACATCAGTTGCATAAAGCTGTGGACAGTTTGATGGATAGCCGCTGGTTGAAATGTCATTAATACATTGTTGCTTGCTTGGCTCAGAATCCATCATTCCTCATCACTTTGGTGGGTGTTGTGGTATTCACCCACCCACTCAAATACCGCGCTATCCAGGGTTTCCCCAAACGGATAATCATACAATTTGTGATCTGTATCGGAAAATGAGTTCAACACACAAATTAATAATGATTAATAATTAATAAATGGATTTTGGCGCCGACGTTATAACAATGAGCTCTATACTTTGTTTAAGGAGCTAAACGTCGCGAAATTAATAAAACTGGGAAGACTTCGGTGGCTGGGTCATGTGGAGAGAATGACCGAGCATCAAGCACCAAAGTCCCTGCCGAACTCAAGACCAATAGGGCGAAGGAGCCTGGGAAGACCAAGACTAAGATGGAGCGACAACGTCCTCAAAGACATATCTATCTTGGAGCTTCTAAACTGGAGAGAGCTGGCACAAAACCGAGATGACTGGAGGAAGATTCTTGAGGAGGCCAAGACCCACCAGGGGTTGTAGAGCCAATAGTGATGATGATGATGATGAGACCATAGAAACTAATAAATGATATTCACATGTCAGCCTTCTGCCACTCATAAATTAATTATGAACAATTGTTTGTGTTAATGTATGCAACCCCTTAGAAAAGGTGGAAAACATCAAATGCGTAGGTGTAAAACTAGATACATTTTTAAGATGGAACGATTACGTCGAAATATTGGTAATTAATATTAGAAGGTAAATCTATTTCTTTAATGATTTCAAAAATATATTATACCAGAGAAGGAAAAATTAAAAGCGTTATTCTACATGACAGTACAAGTAAAAACGATGAATAACTTTTTTCGAAATTCCAACTTTTAGGGGTATTTTTGAGGTAAAAAGATAAAATTAGTCCAGCGTGTGCGGCCAGATTTATTATTTTCCGCTGTTACGATAAGGGCCAATCACAATCGAGTCGGGCGCCCGGCAGGCTTTCAGCAAGTAAGATCGTACCTCACACTAAGGATTTTTAGTAGGTACGTCTTTTTGTATGGGAAAAAAAAGTTGGAATTTCGGAAAAAGTTTTTAATCTTTTTTACTCCTACCATCTTGTAGAATCGCCTCCCGAAGTCAATGCACTTTACCCCCGGACACCCTGTATAGCGTGCTGGGGATCCTGCATAAAATTAACATGGAACCACTTTATTGACCTATTACTAATTCTTAAAGATTACTAATAACTATTCAAGAAAAAAATAAATATCCAACTCGTTGACTTTATAAGATACCATCAGACCCGGCCACACGTTGCTGTGGCTAACGAAACACAACGCCATTACCCAACCTTTATAAAATCCACACCACCCGCTTGCTAGCTGCTCGCTGCCAGCTGCCCGCTACCCGCTGCCTGAATTGGATATTTGAATTTCTCGGCTTTTCTCTACTATAATAAGCATGTATTATACATATAAACCTTCCTCTTGAATCACTCTATCTATTGGTGAAAACTGCATGAAAATCCGTTGCGTAGTTTAAAAGGTCTATGCGGACGTACATTTTGAGCGACTTCATTTTATACTATGTAATGATGTAATGCATTGTATGTAAAACAGTTGTATATTTTACGTAAACGCTTTGTTGATTTTTTAATAATATTATTATTGCAGAAAGAACAGCAAAATCTCATAATGCTGAAATTGTCTCTGGTTTGAAGGCGATTCCAGACTCACGGCGAGAAGTCTCGGCGAGAAGTTCTCGAGAAGTTCTCGCCGAGACTTCTCGCGAGAACAAGCACTTATCCACACTCTCATTTTTCTCACTCGTGATCTGTTTCCCATCCGGTATGGACGACATTACAGACGATATTCAAAATACCGCAGGTTTGGCTCTGTGCGATAAATTGCAACTCTTGTTGATTGTTCCACATTTTCAACATAAGGAAACAAAATTTTCGAAACAAAAACAAAAATATGACGCACGTCTTCTCTCAACCGCTCACTAAACAACACTGAGACAAAACGTGAGTGTAGTAGTCTTTTCGCTTCTCGCCCGAGAAATCCTTTGAAGCGGCCAAATTTACCGACAGCTATCCGAGAACAAGCGAGCCCGAGAAAGAGAATGCGAGAAACTCATCACATTCACGCGTCTCGGGTGTTTTCGGGGCTTTTCGCCGTGAGTCTGGAGGGGCTATGAACTTTACGGCAATTCAAAGTTAATCTTCCTTTAGTCAAATAAATTATTTGTATCAGGCTCCACTTGTATCTAACAGTCTTCCAGAACGTGTTAGGTTATCTAATTCCTAGTGCACTTTTAAAAAGATTTTAAATTGTTTGTGCTAGCCGACGTGACGATTGAAAATATTTGTTTTCATCTTTGACTATTCTTAATTAATGGCATAATAAATTGTATATTTTTATTTTCATCTTTATTCCATTAAATTAATGGCATAATAAACACATTTAATTTACTTTCATATATGTATAATATTTAATATTAGTGGTAAACCCTACACGTTTACATTATAATGTATTAACTTTCTTCCGCTCAGTAGGTTCGTTAGTTCGTTATATTGTATTCGTTTATACATTTATTGTTTGTTTATAATACTTTATAAAATTATTCAAAATAGTTTCTTCTTAGATAATAGTACCTATTTTGTAAAGATTGTAAAGACCCAGACAGCAGACCCTAATAGTACCTATTTTGTAAAGATTGTAAAGAAACAATAAATAAAATTTAAAAAAAAAAACATTGAAAATGGATCCAATCTGTTTAAAAGAGACGAACGTGGGCATTATCCCATAGAAGATTGTAAAGACCCAGACAGCAGACCCTAATAGTACCTATTTTGTAAAGGTTGTAAAGAAACAATAAATAAAATTTAAAAAAAAACATTGAAAATGGATCCAATCTGTTTAAAAGAGACGAACGTGGGCATTATCCCATAGAACCGGATTTTCCACACTACACACAATACTTTTAATTTTTTTTTTTTTCAATTATCCATTTATAAAAATTACATTACATTGGTGAGTAATGATGTGCACTAGAAACTCCCGTGTTGAAGAGAGCAGCTGCAGTTTATAACCTAAGCTGTTGAGATGTGGTGTCTTATAGTTTTATAGATCTCGCGATCTGAGACTGACATTTACAATCAAAAACAAAAAGTTCTGAGTCAATGCAGACTTTCTCTGAAATTCTATAAAACTCATGACAAAATAATCTCGGAGGCTTTCAAAAATCTTTGTAATTATAGCGTCCTAACTCCTGTAAGAAGTAACTTATCAAAAAAAAGCAAAACATTCCCATACAGGTAACTTTGAAATGTCGTAGTATTTGTTAAAGATGAGACATTTGCAATAGTGATAATTTCCCATTTTTTTCAAATTAAATCACTGGCGAAACCGGGAATTAAAGCTAGTCTCGAATTTTCTAGACAATTTGTATTGTAGTCCGAAACGTTTTCTTAATTTAATTGCAAAGAGCTACTCGCGGCAAGGCGGCGTTTGTTTTCACGCTTAGAACTTAATCTTAAATGTGTTTTTAAATAACATCGGAGACAATGATAAGCGGCACGTCCTTGTTCTGGCTTGGCTCCAGAACTTTTGTTTTCTGCCAGTCCTGGCACCGAACCAAAGCCTTAACCCTTCGCATACCTGGTGAAATTTTACCACTAGTTATGTCTGGTTGGGTCTGTGGGACCCAGCAATTTTTAATAGTTTTTATTTATTATTTGTATGCATTACATGGAAACCTGGTCACCGAGAACAGTTCAGCTGAGGAACTATTTGCCGGCCTCTGTGTTTCCTCCTTCCTACAACATGGTTCTCTTCAAGATCAAAGTTCATTACTTCTTCTTCTCAAATTGACCCTCCAGACAGCATCAATACATAGGCCCTGAGGGAAATTATTTTTCTCAGAGCCTTCTGTGTAATGTTAATGAAAAAAAAATAATCGAACATCGGTTTATTCGAGATCATGGTTTTATCCAATTAATAGTGCTTCAATATCTTTTGTGGTTAGTCCCGAAGACAACGTGGATAATGCAAATGTAAAAAAAATATAACTTCAAAAAACATAATGAACAGAAAACCGAATGAAAAGATGAAACTACTAACAAAACAAAAAATTAAAACAAAACAAAACATCATATAATATTATGCCTGGTAGTGTATGTGAGACCCGCGCGGTCTGTGACAACGCATGCTTCAGAGAACTAACTTCTCTTCATCAATGCAATGTGACTCATTAGCGGCAGTTTCTGGAACGCAAAAAATTCAAGCGCAATATTTTCAATAGTATACGGCTGTTTTAAAAATGCCTTGGGTCTGTCAGACCCTACCAGGCAAGCGAACGGTTAAAGCACTAAACTAACATTTAGGGCGTATTTTCTAATACGCTGATGATAAATGGCAGCATCCTCCCCCGAATAAATTTATCTGCACATGAAACTTGTTGTGGTTTATCAACCATTTAAAAATTGTGTAATAAAAATGCGGTCAGGCCTCGCCGAGGCGCCAAATTCTCAAAAAAAGATGATACTTTTATCACGAAAGACTTTGATAGCTATGGAACTTGAAATGGGACACGAGAGACCGGTTGGAACAAAAGGTTCTCATAAATTATAAATTAAACGTAGCAGGTGCTGCAAAAAATTAAAACAAAAAACTTTGCGAAATACTACTGCGCACTGCTTCTAATACGGCTACAAGAGTTGAGACAAATGAATTATATTCTACAGAACTACAGACTAACACATACATTTTTTTTGGAAAATCGTTTAGACGCATACTATTATGAAATAAAATATATGGTTTCCGACCAAAACAGGACTTTCTACCGAAACCGAAACCGAATATTCGGTATCTGTCTCAGTTTCAGCGGAAACCGGAACCTAAACCGAAACTTTTTTAGACATGTTAAAAATCTATTGTGTACTGAAATTTGGCTTATTTTTTACACTTATACGAGTATATACAGTTAACAAGTGTTAAATGAAATAAATAAAAAAAAACAATAATTTAAGTATGTATATATATTTTTATATTACTGTTATAAAACAAACAAAAATTAACAAACATATTAACTACTTTTTGAAACAAAAATTTGCCAATTATCAATACTTACATTTAAAAGGAAGGACCTCATTAATTGAGTATTTTAATATTAATTGCGTTTACAATCTCGAGAAATAACACAAACTCACGACACAATCACGCCGGACCGGCCGGCGAACTCAGCTGATTATGGCGGATGACACACGAACCACCGAACGTTAGCTGAACGACGAGCGATAATTCACGAACGCAGAGTTTTGGTGCGGCCGAAGGTTTGGCAGATTTTATGCCGAAACCAAAACTGATGCCGAAACTAGATTTTTTTACCGATTGCCGAAACCGAAACCGAACCTTCGGTCGGTCACTAATAATATATAGAAAATGAACATGATACCCCGTTGTACCGACCTAACTCAACGCGAAGTTCAAGACCTTGATCATCTGGGAATATATATGTACCTAGATGCAACACGACAGCTGCACAGAATACCTAGTCCCTAAGCTCTTGAAAGATTTTCCTGATTTAATTTTAAAAATATTCAGAAAAGGTAGGTCACTTCTAAGAATTGAAGTCAGGACCTTTGCATTGCCGAGGCGGAGCTCTACCGTTGAGCTAATGTGACCCTATCTGATTCAGTCATATTTAACTATATCGTACTTCGACTAGGAACTTCCAACATTATCTTCATTTTCTTAACGCATATTTTTATGTATGATTGCAAGATTCAACTCGAACTTAATGCTACCTAGATATTGCCTTGGATTGATTTATCCATTTAAAAAAAAAATAACATGCCTTTTCTGCAAGTCAAGGATGAATATTAATAAAAAGTGAGTAGGTAATATTATATGCTCGATTTTACCCATGATTTTCAGATAAATTCTGTTCTTATTATTTCATGTTCTTTTACTTATTGTCCAATATTTTAATGTCTTAGAAACTATTATTTTGTTGGTCAACTATTTATAAGCAGTATATTGCTCCTTTATTATTTCTAAAATCGTATTATTAAATAGAATAGCTCCCCAGTTAGACCCGAGATAATTTCTTTACTAACCAGGAAATAAAATGTTAATGAATGTTGTGTAACATATTATTATTACGTATATTTTCTTTATAACTTCCAATAAAAAAAAATAAAAAAAAACGAAATTAATATTTTTCACTTTTGAATTCTAAAAGCAACACAAACCTTTCCCAGAAATTTCATAAACTGTTCCATACTTGCTCTAATTGTACCTAACTTCTATGATATTACACTTTGTTTCAGAAAGTTTTGAAGCTATACTAAAGATTCTCAGAATTATGTAAAGTTAGTGGACCGATCTAACTTCTGCAACATTATATTTTCTCTTTGCACAGTTGAGCTATACACGATCTACTATTTTGTTTATTTTCAAACCTTTCATCTTATCATGAAAACGAAACATATATAATTAATTAAATTTATATATTTACATATTATAATTTTTTAAAATGCAACGTTTGGAAACGCTGAACGTTTTTAAAACATTTTTAGTGTGTTTCCAACTTTGTAAAGCGATCTAGAGATGATATTTAATCAAAATGGCTCAAGCCCCGTTCAAATTGGGCAAGTAATTTAATTGGTAGCGAGTAACATGCCACTTGACTGACCGAAATGCTCCTACTTACTACTAAATGTATGGTGTTCGGACCCGTTTAGTTACTAAAATACTACTACTACTCGACTAAAATACTTGCCCAATCAGAACGGGGTATTAGTAACAACTATTCCCAAATATTACGTTGTTAATGTGGCCAGTAAAATTTGACAGTTGTCAACGGGAAAATTATCAAAGTTGGAAAGTTAAAACATTATTTTCGAAAATCAAATAGCAAACTGGCTGAATCTACCTAAAATGTAACACACCAATAAAATTAACACTGTTACACACATAAATGGTAAGAAATATAATAAAAAAAATAATATGGTAAGTACCAAAAAAATTGATCAGTATCAAGAGTTTAACTCAAACCATGTGTATTTACGTCCATAATGAAGATTCACTACGTGATGCTGGAACTCCTTCCTTGTAAATGTATTGGCCTATATCACAATATGCTACAGCCTTCACTCACACTTATAAACCACCAACTATCTTCCTCTATTTTCTATTCTATTTCTCTGTGCCTACAAAGCAAAATGTTGGGAGTCACGAGTTAACAACTTCACGGGAGGGTAAATTGAGGAATCTGATTTTGTTCTTAAATGCCCTAAACGATGTGTAATTTATTTAAAGCTGTGGTTTAAATCTATAAATTTTTTAAAGACGCATGGTAAGGGGAACATATTGAAGGATTGAGTATTTTTCTATTGGTGCGATCAACAATGTAATATAAAACAATATTATATTGCGCAAGTGAAAAGAAAAAAAGTCAAGGGTGACTGAACAACTTAAGGGTTTATTAAAATTTAAATATTAAAATAAAGCGGTTATTTAAACAAAAAATATATTTTACAGTCCTATATCTTAGAAATGTCCCCCCCCACTATTCCCTAATAAGTAGTCATACCCTCACCTCTATACCACTTAATAATATTTTATGTTTTATCACTTATAATTGTTTATATTTTTCTATTGGTGCGATCAACAATGTAGTATAAAACAATATTATATTGCGCAAGTGAAAATAAAAAAAGTCAAGGGTGACGGAACAACTTAAGGGTTTATTAAAATTTAATTATTAAAATAAAGCGGTTATTTAAACAAAAAATATATTTTACAGTCCTATATCTTAGAAATGTTCCCCCCCCACTATTCCCTAATAAGTAGTCATACCCTCACCTCTATACCACTTAATAATATTTTATGTTCATATATTGCTTTTTAATGTCATGTTAGTAATATTGCTTTATTTATTTATAATGGATAACCACAAAGTTATAGTTACAATCAAAAGTATAAATAAATTTAAAAATCACGACCTCGTGTCTGAAGGCTGCTGAATTACTGAGTGATTAAAACAGTAACCTGGTTCGTTTGGGATACTAATTTACATTTCCTGCGATTTTCCGTTGCCTCTGAAGCTTTTAATACAAAACTAGCTTTTGTAACAGACAGTAGATAGCAGACAGACAACCTTTGTGCGTAGATAATGGGATATCTGATTGAATCAAAACGAATAAGAAGTTAACTGATAGCGGAACGGAAAATAAATTAAATAAACCTCTCCAAGTTGGCGCGACAAGTTAAACGGCTTTGAAGGAGGACATAGTCGAAAGGTGATACAAGCTGCCTAATAAAATAAAGAACTACATTTCCGTTACATCACTTCACTCCGATTCCATCTGTTTCCTCGAATCCTAATTGAATCTGCGCTCATCTTGTAAATGTAGATGCAAAAAAGAAGATCTAACCCCTATAAATATCGCGTGTAAGATCTCGGGAAATGGGTGGAAAAGAGGGGAGGGTTGAAAGGGTTATATTTGAATTGTGCTTGTCACGCCAGGGGTAAACTGTTCCTTGGGACCCATTAAAAAGGGGACGAACCATTGTCAAAATCGCATTATTCCGCAGTATAGCAGGCTTCTAACTACGCCTTCCGTAATATGTATTATGTATTTTTGAGTGTGGGATCCATCTGCTGCTTAAATTAGTAGCAAGGGAATATTCTTGATTGCACAGTTAATGTTGGGAAATTTGCATTTTATTTCTAGTGTATGTATTTAATATTTATCTTTAACTCAAGTTATCCACTTTTCTGCCAAAATAGAACACACCCAAGGTCTATTTGGTTTTGAAGAATCTACCCAAATATTGACGAAGTTTCGTCTACACAAATGTACGTGTGAAAGTTGAATGTCCTATCCGAGTTCAGTGTGCTAATATTTGTGTTTTCTAGATATAACTTTTCACATTGTTTATTTTTATTGCATATTGGGGAAAACTACGTTGTTCTTTGTCTTGTTACGTAAAATCATCGATAACTGTAAGTAGTTAGGAACATATGTAAGACAATATTACATTAACACGACACCGGGGAGGGTGGAGTTAGGGTAAAGAGGAGGGTTTTTGCAAGGATAAGGTATTGTTACACAGCCCTTAGAGACAGTAATGCTTTGGGCACCTTTCACTGGAATAACGTTGATTTTTTTTCAATTCTTGTATACATGATATAGTTCGCAGATAAATAAATGTTTAGTAGCACAAAAATGTTCCTAACATAAAACATGGCATTAGAATGTAAAATATAACTGTTTGTAAATGGTTGAATAATGATGTTTTGTGAACACCTTTCAACGAGAACCTGTGCTGAGGTATTTGCATTGTTTAGATAAAGTATAAGTATGGTATAGATATGATGTTAGTAGCACGTCATAATGTATATAGACATAGTAACAACAATAATAATGTGGGGAAAAGAAAATAAAATTTAAAGGAATCACTTTATTGATAACGTTTTCCAAAAATGTGCCCACCAGGTTTCGTATTATGAAAGTAATCCAGAAATTCACGGAAAAAAGTCTTTTCAAAACTACGTAAAATTTAAAAAATTTAATCACGAAATTAAATATGAATCTCAGTATAATGAAGTTACTGGTTCAACAAGTCTTATTCTAGGAATTTTGATCAAAATGAAGGATAGCATATTTTTCAAAACATTTATTTCGTGGTATTTTCATGGTAAACGAAAATATTGTCAGTTTTCGTCGAGATTTGATCCTTAAGCTAGCCTTAGTACATAAAAAAGCTGTACAATAGAATAATTTTTATTCTAGAAAATATTTGAATAAAACTACTACATTTTCTTTTGATTTTTTTCTATTCCCAAGTAATTTCGCAGTTCTCGAATATTATTTTAAGACTTTATGATTGGTCATTTAAAGTTTCAAGGTAAAGAATAAATAAGTATGTTCCTCTCGGTGATAACTTGTATGAGCGCGAAAACGGTAAGTACGAAACGAATGTTATTATATTTTAAGGTATGCCTTACGTAGCTAGCCGTAAGGTAGAAACTTATTTTACGGTTAGACGTGATGCAGTCGTTATAAGTCAGGTATGCCTCATACGCCGTACAAATGTCTGATAATATTATAATATCGTGAAAACAAGCGTATGGGTTCCAGTGGTTAAATTGTCGAGAAAATAATTTTACCCGCGCGGCCCGCATTATTTAAGCACATGGGAGTAGGTACTATTATTTGTTTACTCAAATCCGCAAAACACTAACAAAATATCTTTGTATTTTTTTCAGGCTCTCCATAAAAGAGTTCTTCTTCTTTCGTATGGTGGGGGGTCAGAGGGGGGCATCTAGGTCTGCGAGCCAGTCTAGCGCCTCAGGCGTTGCAGTGGACCTCATCAATCCCGACGGGGAATGAATTGAGCGGGCATTCGTTGACCACATGTTCGGTGATCTGCACCGCATCGCATTCACACATCGCCGACTCTTTAAGGTCCCATCTATGCATCGTGTGAGCACAACGGCTATGGGAGCACCTTATCCTATTGATGGCAGTCCAGAGTTTGCGAGGCAATGAGAACCCAGGCTGTCGCTCAGTGGGGTCTTGAACGAGATATACAAAAGAGTTATACACTTAGTGGTCCATAATGAAACCAAGATTTTTTTTAAATTTTACCGCTGATTAAATGCCCACATACGAATAGTACCGATTAATGACAACTTGCTCATGTCCGTACATTCTTCGCGGTAGAAGATCTGCAGAGCCCGTTCGAAAAAAGTTCACTTTCATCAAAAGCTGTCTTATCTTTCCAAATATTAATACTTCGTGCTTGCGAGAATTCTTATCTGATTCAATGTGATTTTTTTGCATGTGAATAACGCACAAGAGTTGCAACTGCTCCTGTTTAAGTAGAAACACCGCTTGATATTGCCAAGAAGGGCACTGTGGGTCGACCCATGGAGGCAGTATCGAATACATAAGATTACTTGCAGTTTGGATCTACATAAACCTACAGTTATTCAAAGCATCTAGATTATGATTAAGATAAATAATAGCTTTTTTTTAACTTTATGAGTAAAACCTCAAATTAATAGTTAATTAAATTAATAGTTTTTTTTTCAAAAGAAGCAAACACATTGTGACTTGACATTTTATATATATTAAAAAAAATACTTTGTTTTAATTCACTTTATTGATATTTTTTAGTCTACCGGTTTTGGTACTTCCGTACCATCATCAGAACTGTTATAAAAATACTAACAGATACAGGATAATACACACATATAAAATATAATTGTTAAGAAAGAAAGAGACAGTAAATTAGAGTGGGACAGTACGGCAATATTTAAGAAAGAAAAAGACAGTAAATTAGAGTGGGATGGTGCCCGGGTTCATGGGGTGAGGTTTGTCTAGGTCTTGGAGGCGGATGACCAAGACACACTGAACCCCAGATTTCTACCCACCCCTTAAACCCTTTTCCTTCCCAGAACTCTCCTCTCCTTCCCTTTCCTAAAAAAACCCTCCACACAGCATCCCCAAAGATGACATAGGCCCTGAGGAAAATAATTTTCCTCAGCGCCTCCTGTGTGGAGCTCATGTAAAAAAAAAAAAAAAAATTAACAGTCCTGATGATGGTACGGAGGTACCGAAACCGGTAGACTAAAAATAACAATAAAGTGACTTAAAACAAAGTATTTTCTTTTTATTATTTATTATAAACTAGCTGGTCCCGGCATGCGTTGCTATTGCCATTTAATAAAGAAATTGTTTCTCCTTGAGTGTTCCTCCCTGAGTGTTCCCGTTCTTACCGTTCCCCTTCCCCTCTCGCGTTCCCACTCCGTCACCTCCACCTTCCCTCTCCCCGCTCCACTTCCCCCCCCCCCTTCCCCCCGTCCCACGAACCCCCCTCCCGAGTTCCCCTCCCCCCTCACACGTCCCCTTCCCCTCCCGCGTTCCCCTTCCACCTTCCCCGCCTTCCCTCTTCCCTTTCCCACTCCCTCGCCCCGTCAACCATCCTCCCGCGTTCCATATATTCAATCCCAGTACATTCAGTTCTTAAACAGCCCGCGTGCCACCTTTTACAATTTTTATTCAAATTTCCATTTTTCATGTATAATAAATTTGGTACCTAACATAGGTACCTATTCAAAATATCTAAAATTCTTGATTCGATTCAAACTATTAGGGGAGTACTTACTTTAAATAAATTTATTAAAGATTTTCAAAAATAGAATCCTGATTGAACAATCAATGTTTTGCAAAATGTCATTCTCAAATACGCGAACTGTCAAACGTGCTCATGTTTTCTGAAATTATCCAATTTTCTGCGCAATTTTCTTAATTTTTCACTCCGTAAGAACCATCCTCGTACTTCAAGGAATATTCCAAATAAAGAATTAGTGAAATCGGTTCAGCTGCTCTCGAGATTTGCGCTTACCAACACATTTAGCGATTCATTTTTATATTATAGATAATAGTTTTGATAAATAGTTAGGTATATTTTTCTATCGATCACACGCCATTGTGTGACCAAAGTTTCACGAATGCGTGAAATTTGTCAATTATCAAACGCTATTTTCCCTGTGCTATCGGCTGTTTCGCTTGTGTATATTAGAAGACATTGCAATTTGGTGCACTGAAGCTCAGACAATTCGTCGGGTTCGTACAACATTAATGATATTGTCTCAATCATTACTTATTATTTGTATTTATTATTTAGTGATAGAAAAACTCTATTGCTTAATAAAGCTTCGTATTCTCGCGTCCAACGGCATAACACGTGTACTTGCGCACGGTGTCTCAGACCGAGATTTCATCTCGTCTGTATTATTTCAATTACATACTTTTTAAGCATTATTTGTATTTATTATATAAAAAGAAGGTATAATTGAATTAAAAAAAAAGAAAAATATTACAACTTTTACTTTATTTGGTAGAAACATGTTTTTAACTGAGCCTCTTCAAAAGAACTTATTTTTTTGTGCTCTAACTTTAATAACAAAAATTATCTTTTTGATGTCTTAATTAAAAAAAAATCTGAAATCTAATAAATGAAAGTATCAAAAATAATAAAATATTATAAAAATAAGAATTAATCATTATTAGGATTTTTGGGTAGTAATTGTTACTTAATAGTAAATAAGTGTTACTTAAAAGACCAATAAAATCTTTATCTTTACTATGTATAAAATGAAGTTGCTCCCACTGTATGTGCGCTTAGATCTTTTAAACTACCCAACGGATTTTCATGCGGTTTTCACAATTAATAATCAATAATTTTTCAAGGTTTTATGTGAATTGCTTGAAATACATAATATTTCTAGCCAAGCGGCAGCGGGCAGCGTGGTGTGAAGTTTATTTAACAGTTGGCGTTGGTTAAAAGGGTTTCGTTAGCCACAGCAACGGGTGGCCGAGTCTGGTAGTAGTAAATAAGTGTCACACACGTCCACTCAGCACCAATGCGCGCGCCACATTAAACAATGCCTAACAACAAATTAAGAAGTTTCTAAAAACCTCAAACTTCCATTGTTGTTAATTTTTGAAAAAACAACGAATTATTGATTTTTCGGTCTGAAAGACCAAAGCGTGAGTATGGGAAGGTTAAAAACCTTATCGTCTGCATTTTGATAAAGGCTCCATTGTAACCTAGGTAAAAACAGACTGTCTAAAGGGGTCATACGCAGTCAGAAGGCCGAAAAAAAACGAGTTTTAAAAAAAAAAATCCTGGAAAGACGTTTCAATTTATTAACGTAAAAATTTATATTTATATATTTGTCACTTTGAACTCTATTTCCATATATTTTTGTTATAGAATAATGATTTTTAAAGCTGTTGTAGCGTTTTTCATAAAGCAGTGTTTTTAACCCTCCGTCAGGCTCAACTAATCTGTGAGATGAAGTAATCTGTTATTTTTGTGCCAAAAGGTAAACATAGCCGATCTAGGGGCGTGGCGCCCTTCCCTTTTTACCTTCCCCATCTAATAAAACATCCACATTTAAAAACAAATTGGCACATTTAAAGGAATTTTTTTTAAATGTTTTTCTATGGTATAATCTCACAGATGAATTACGCCCGATCGTTTAGGATTTGCATTGCGCCTGACGGAGGGTTAAAGTTAGTCAGTAAGATTTCTAGGAAACTGCTAAGGGCCAGTTTATAACCATCCGTTCGTTACGCTTATGTTATCAAACATAAGGAACGGATGGTTAAACGGATCGTAAAACTGGCCCTAAACCAATTAATCTCAATTTTTTACAAAAGCTTAGTATTTTTTTTTTGTTATTAAAAAAACGTTTTTTTTTACCTATAAATATTTTCCATTTTTTAAACAATTTATGCCAAAATTTTCTCCAAAAATCGTTTTTTTTAAAGCCGCCATTTTCTTAAAAAATAATATTTTACTAATTTCTTTTATTATACTAGATTGTACCTCATATTAACGAAATCTTTTTTATTTTTGGTTTTTGAAGATCTAATCTAGAGAAATCGTGCTTACCGTAAAATTATTTTTTTTGTAACTACTCGAGATCGGCTACAGCCGCTTTAAAAATCATTATTTTAAAACTGAAAAAAATATTCGAATAAACTTAAAAGTTTCAACAAAATGTATGTTAATGTTGACGTAAATAAATAAAAATGTCTTTCCTGAAAAAAAAAGATTTTTTTGGCATACGGAATGCGTATAACCCCCTAAAGGTTGTTCATCCTGTTAGCCCATGGTATTTTAGTACTTAATAAAATTACTCGGAAACAAGTCGAATCAACTTGTCTGATGTGTGATTTTTGTGTCTGCGGATATTGAAGGACCTTGTATGTGTTTTGAAATGTATGACTACTGCGCAAGTAAAAAGAATGCACATAAGGAATGTGAAAAAATGACTTACTGCGGAACCTTGTGGCATTCTCTGCTTTCTTGGCTGGGTACAGTTCATGCATTTATATGACTATTATTCGCGGTATTTTACTTGCAGTATGCGGAATTAAGTTTGCGGATGCGGTATGCGAAGTATTAGAGATGTTCACGCGGCGAGCTTTGATTAAAGACTGATTGTGGGTAAGGTTAAATGACAGATATATAGGGATGGGTAGAAAAGGAACATGTGACAATACAAGCTACAAGCACAGGGCCTATGATGTATGTAGGTAAGTGTAGCCGTGTATTGTGTAAACGCTCAACCACAACTGATAAATATACTGAGACGTATTAGACCTACGAAAATAAAATGTGTTCTAATCTATAAATAGACAATATAATAAATAAACGGTAAACTAAACTACCTCAAAGGCTTCTTCTCGAGATTAAGACTCGTAAGATCGCTTTTATTTGCCGTCTTTATTCTCCGCACTGAAACAAATTGTTTGCCAGAAAACAGAAAAAATAATCATATTGAAAGAAAGCCTTCTTTTCCCTGTAAGGCTGTGGAAATGTTTTCAGTGTTCATGACATTTATTCGGAAATAAACTCTTTTCTGAAACAGCCTCGTCGTGAACACAACGGCAGGAAAAATGATGAGTCAAGCCGTAAAGGGACGGAGTACTTACCTGGCTTTCCATTTAGCCAGGGTTGCCGGAATAAAACACACCATATATTTTTTTATCTATGTGAATACCACACAATAGTTCCAACTGCTCCCAACAGCCTGGAGCCAGTGAGACTAAGGCATTCTCAAATGGGGTATATTGTGAGTCTGAAAATAGAGGGGAAGGAAAGGAGATTGGGAAGAGAAAGGTGAGAAGTAAATCAGATATGATTTATGATTTTCACGGCCTAAAGTACCTACATCGTGCCTGGTGGTAAATATTGTAACGCTTGTCCGAAACGTTGATTAAAGGGGGAGAAATAGCAACACGACATAATATTTAAAAAATAAATCACTATTATAATATATTTAATTAGTTTTATTAAACATTTTTTCAACGACGTACATTCCGGGTACAAATAACATGCAATGGAGAGGACTTAGCATGCGAAGGAATGAACCCGGGTGGGAATCTATAGCTTTGAGCCACTTAGTTACTAACCGGCCATGCATAAAAAGCTTATTTGCACCACGTTTCAGGTTGAAAGATAAACTCAGTATCGCCCTGGTGCAATTATTACATCATTCATCATCGAAACTTTATTTGACATAGTTTTAGCCGTGCTTAACGATGAAATAATTTTTGTAATATTTTTTAATGGATTTTATTAAATTGTAAAATAGGGGCCTCAGCGCACGCAAAGCACCCGGAAAGGATAGCACTCAGAATAATGTTTGAACAAATATAATGTTATTGAATCAATAATAAAAATAAAGAAAATCTGATTACCACTTACATGACTTCTCATTTTTCATTTCCTTTCCAACTTCTTTCAGCCTCTCAGTTCATGGTTGTAATGCAATGCCGACTAGAGTAGACCACGAGACCGCCAAATTACAAAGACAGAAGAAGCCGAAGTCATTTGTTAAGTAAACTTCACTGTTTAAAATAGTCTAATCACTACGTTTATTTTATATGCTAGCCATAAAACAACACACAAATCAGCAGTAAGAACGAGTATTAACAAAAACAATCATCAGTTACGAGTATCAACTACAATCGCCTCCATTTTCAAATCGTCGTTGCTCGACGGCACTGACTTGATCACATGACATAGTCCACCAAAGCTTGTACTGTATACGGCCTAGGCCATAATGATAATGACGTGTATGTATTTAAAACAACGCATAATTTATTGGCTCTCTAAAAGCGTTGGAAATCCAGGTATTAAAATTTACGTGTTTTTATTCAAATGGGGTTTTCATAAATAACTTAATCGCATTACACGATTAAGTACGTGTTTCTGAAAATACGAACAGAATAAAGGAAAAGTTTGCTAAAAAAGGATGTGTTATTATTATCGCGTACGTACGAGAAATTATAAACAGAATACTAAAAATATTCTCCTGTAGAGATAAACATTTGTAACGTTATGGCGAGAAAGCAATAGAAAAAATCGAAAATTCTCAAAATAAAATGTCGAGCAAACACTTTCACGAAGCACTCTCCGAAACGAAAGAGCAAAATGGTTTTATTTCATTAATGTTATTATTATTTTTACACAGCACTCTGAGAGATGAAAGAGCTGATTTTTTAATATTATTGTTGTTCTTGGAAGAGATTTAATAGTTAAATTTTTAGTACAATATTCTACGGCAGGAAAGCATTTAAAATTTTAAACTACATAGTGTATAAAAAATATTAAAATTTTAACAGTTTAACATCCTACAATTTATAGATCAGCAAGTTATCAGATAAACAATACCGAGCGAATTCAAAATACTAAATAGAATAACTTGCTCAACCTTGCTTTAAATCTAAAATTATCGAACATATACGTGAATTTCACAAAATACTAATAATTTATCGTGTTTTTGGTTTGCTAAAAACTCACATTTTAATCATTTCCTGCGAATTCGTAATTATAATAAATTTTATTTTCAAACCGACCCCTAGAGAGGTAAGTTCTTTAATATCCACATTATTTTATTTTGGTAGGGCAAATTCGATAATAGGGCTGGTCCGGCCAATACATCGGGTCGCGATTCGCAATTTGCGTACACGGCTTCGCGTCGTTAAGATTCTGAATATATAGGTGCACTGTCGTCTTAAATTGAAAAATTACCTTTAAGTGCTACGTTTATGAGTCCATTATTGCCATTATTTTTACAAATTCTTTGTTTCCCTTTTCGATAAATCTTGCGTTTAAATTATTCTGTTTCTTGTTTTTATAAAGTGTAACATTGTACTTGAATGATTTCATCATTTAAGCTAAAATTTACACCACAAACGCAAAAACCTTGTCTCTTTATGGAAAGGAATAACTGTTATGATTTGTTTACTTTATAATACACCGATAAGATTTAACATTTTTTATTGTATATTTACTGCAAAAAATATGCACATGTCGCTTTATGCTTAGCTTGTAAGAAAATTCAGATGGTGTGTATGGAAATTTATCGTCCTGCAAAGCGTCATTTCCTCGACGCAATTGCTGAGTTTTACAGCATCTTCATTGAGTCACGATTCATAAAATAAGGTAAAATAGGTATTTCGACTCAAAAAATATTTCACCAAGAGATTTTCTGACAACACTAAAAAACAATTCTCGAGATAAAACTTGATATCTATGACATCGTTTGCTTTCTGTTATATCGCTTCTGTGTATCAATTGAACGATGGAACAATCTCTTAGGCCCAAATATGGAAATTTTGAATTAGCGTGATAATATGGAGTTGAATGATAGAAAAACATACTTTTGATTAATACTCACTATGCAATGTAACATTACTAATAGGGAAACATTTTGAATGTATATTCACAAGAGGGGTGGTCGATAGCTAAGTACGAGCTCGTGTCCAGGACGGGTGCTAGGTTTACCAGTCGGACGTGCACATGTGGTAGTGACTTACTTCTTTTTCTTATAATTACATATTAATGCAGACCCGTTAAAAATCACGGGATATTATAACGTAGGATTTGTGAAGTCTACTAAATTTATAAAATATTTTCCTTGGGATCATTTGCCTTTCTAAAACTTTTTTTAATTTTGTGTATGAATATATATTTTACATTAGCTCCGCACAGAATGTAGCTCCGCATGGAATATTATTTCTCTCAAGGCGTATGTCATTTGAGGGTATGCTGTGTGGTGGGTCTTTTTATGGAAGGAGAAGTTCTGGGTTGAAATCTGGGGTCATGAGTGACGGATGTATGAACCCATTCCTCCCACTACGGTGCAAGGCGATGAAATTAATCCATTCCCCAAACTGATTCTCGATCTGGTATGCACAAACATCACCTCATGAATCCGAGCACCAATGCTATGTCACCAAACGTAGCGAACCACTTGGTCATACTTGCGACACACAGCAAAGGTGGATAAGAGATTAAAGATGGTTATCCAATAAATGGTTGGGCGGCGGTACCCATATCCGCCTCCCAAATTGTATTGTAATGTAGTTATATTTTTTTTGTTGACAAATTAGATAGACATTCCGAAATTTACCTTTAGAAAGTACACCGTTATGACATCAGTCAAAAATTTAAACAAATGAAATATACACAAGCCTTGCTTAATTATGGGGGTACATCAAATATATCTACTATGTAATTAATTACTGTATAAAATTTATTTGTAATTTATGTACCTTCTATTACTAATAAAAAAAAAATACATTTGGTCAGCGGCTTAATTAGCATCACTTTTGTCCCACCCAGGCGTCGCATATTCGATTCCTCGTCTGGCTAAGTCCTTTATCACGACACAAACAATATTTTCAGCTTACTGTGGTGTAGTATGAGATTATCAAATATTGTCAGGTTATTTGTAACCTGGCAATGTTGCTTCTTTAAAGTGGAATAATTAACTAATAAACTTAAATAAAATTTTCTGATCGAATTAGTTATGAACCTATTTCATTGCGTGTCAGAATTATTCTTCGTACACGCATTTTTTTGAAAATAACTCTTAAATTCAAAGCCAATTTAAGAATATTGAATGCAAATAATTTAACGCAGTAATAACAAAATCACATAATAAAATCATAGACAACCGAAATAAGCAATGGTTTTTAAGATTTTAAGATTAATGACAATTGTTATAGTTGTTGTCAAGTTGTTCAAATCGTTTGGTTCCCACCCAGACGTCGCGCGTTGCGTCGAATCCTTTGTAAGCTAAGTTCTCTGCCATTGCACAAGAAGTATTTTATATACTCTAAAATTTCTAGTTTATTCGTAATTTACTTTGTCTGTTGACCGAAGATGCTAAAGAACATTATTTGTCTAATGATAGTTGACTTTGCGGTGAGACAAAGTTTCAGTTAGCCCAGAGGAGTTTCTACCCAAAACCTGTAATCTGGTTCACTTTATTATGGAGGCGATTGAAATTTACAAGTACGTGTTAACATTTAAAGGGACGTCGGGTTAACACTCAACATTTCCCAGCACTAGGCGTCGAAGTACCAGGTATCGAAGGGTTTTTCCAAGAAGGGACAGGATTGACACGTATTACTTACACAAATATGCGTGATACTTTCTGTTAAAACCACTCAACCGTGTCGAGACAAAATATTACACTGGCGTCAATTTCACGTACCTACCAGTATTAAATTTATAGACAAACACACCTACACATCGGAATTTTGCCCACTTATGTTATTTATAACTATACGAATTACTTTATTTTTCCCCATTTGAGGACCTCGTCCTTGCATCGACAGGAGTCGGACGACGACGGCACGGTGCCATTTAAAATCATTTGCGCCACCCCCAGCAACATGTGCAGGCTTGAGGTTCGGACGGGCGATCTCGGCTCTCCTTCGCCCTGCCTCCGGCTTCTCGACGCTGAATTTATTAGGGTCGTCGGGAATTTCCCCCCAATCTCCCATTTGCTTTTCTTTAAGGCATCACCGAGAAACCGGCTAAGGGGCGCGGCTAGATCTAACTTTAAGCGCATTCTTGATTCGTGAGGTCTAGATTCGTTCAAAATTAAATGTAAATTCGTTCATTAAAAAAAGTTAGAGTCCTTGCGAGAGCCTTAAAGGAGTAACCATGTGTTACTTATACCATGCAGGTAAATGATGGATATCCTCCAATATACGAATTACACGTTAATTTTCTATTCTACATTATAGACTAAAATTTTATGGTGCTTGCTAAATAAATTCCACATTGGAAAAAAAGTTAGTGTAATATTGGAATATTAGTTATGATCAGTTCTATTATTGTTTATGCTATGCTCAGGTCATATGGTGTCGGTTACTACGTGTGCCGAATATAGTCGATCAGATACAGACAAGTCATTTTAATTACGGTAGCTCGCCAGACAAAATCTAGTTACCGAGTTACAATCCTCTGACACCATATTTGTATTGTGCGTAATAACAATAAACAGTCACTGTGATTTCAAAGAACCAAAGACTTTTAATCAAAAAATATTATAGCACTGATAAAACGACCAGTGCTAATAATGAAGACAAATATCTCTAAAAAGGATTATAGAGAAAGACATTACAGTTAGTTTTCATGGAACCATTGATTTTTTTTTTTTTTAAATTACATATTATGCGATATTAAACAATCCAAGTCAACCCTCAAGTAATCATGTACTAAAAATACACTCTTGTAGTGATATATCCAGCTGTCTATTAAGGTGGGTCATTTAAAAAAAAATGATAATTTTAGATTCTGTTAGCGATAAAAGGGTGCCAAATGGGTTCAAACCGACCTGTTTAAAATTTTTTAAATTTCTGATACGATCTTCTTCCTCCGGATTCACTTCAAAGTTTTGAAAATTTTCATTTTTAGAGGTATTTTCTAGTGTGTATAAAAGTTACTACGAATCCTTAATACTATATTTTTTGTAATATTCTATGGCAAATATGGTACGTATTTACGAATTCATTTACAAAAAATCCGTGTTTTGATTATTAGTGGCTCGAGGTGAGGGCGGGGGAAGCACCGATTGCACTAAGCGCAGCGACTCTGCGCAACCGACGTCGGAGTTTGGAGTCAGAATCGCTGCGGCTCTTTAAGCGGTAGGTCGCATTGCACAAGTTTTCGCAATGGAACGTACTCGGAATGCGTTAAAAAGTCCCAATATTTGGTGAAATTTGCGACGTTAAAGACAATGTTTTACCAACTTATTGTGATGTTATGAGGTTTTTTGAGTGGACCAGGCATCAAATAAAATTAAATCAAGAGACCAAACTAGAACCCAAATTTCAGCAAATAGAGTGTACTGTGACAGCACGAATTGAAGAAATATGGAGAAAGGTTTCTATTCCCATCATTACACACTCGCGAGTAGCACGCATGTTGAGGTTATATCATTTTAAATGCAAAAACCTTCTTAAGTCACATCCTAAAATACCGGAGAAAAAAATGGAGGAATTCCGTCGCAGAAGTAAAGTGCTGTTTGATATTTCGTCTTGCAAATGCAAAGATTTCAGTAAATGTGACTGTCCTAAAGATAAAAAAAAATACCTGTAAATGAACAGAGTTTCATTAGTGACCAACGTACTACACGAAAAATGATAATAGGAAATGTGGATACCGCTACAACAAAACGAATGAAAACTGCGTTGAAAAGAAAACTTCTGAAGCAAAAATCCTTGCGTACGTCTAAAAAGGAAAGCACAGGTAAGCCAACTACCTCTCTAATCGATATTTCCACGTCTTCTTCATCAAATGAATCCGATTGCAATGATGTTTTCAAACCAAATGTTGTATCTCAAATGCCTCAGAAGCAGGCTGCGGTCACTATTGATTATTCTACTCTGTCGAAAACTTGTGATAGATATGGAGTTTCGGATAGAGCAGCGGCAGCCATTGCCTCAGCAGTTCTGTATGACGTCAAGTCTAATATTCCAGTTATTGACAAAAGTAAACTTCGCAGAGAACGAAAAAAAACAAGGGGAAATATTAAGGCACAACACATAGTTTTACAAATACCCGCATTATATTTTGATGGCCGGAAAGATAAAACATTAATTTTTAGGGAAAAAGGGGGGAGGCATTACAGAGAACTAATCATTGAAGAGCATATTTCAATGATAAAAGAGCCAGACTCAATATATTTGGGTTATATTGCACCAAACTCTGGCACGTCGAAAGTTATAGAAAGAACAATTGTGGATTATTTTTTAAAGGAAGAAATACCATTTGAACCATTAATGGCTATTGGATGTGACGGAACGAACGTGAACGTTGGAAAACATGGAGGTATAATACGTTTGCTTGAAAAACGTTTGGATAAACCATTGCAATGGATAATTTACTTGCTTCACATGAACGAGTTACCATTTCGTCATTTGTTCACACATCTTGACGGTAAGACATCTGGACCTCAAACATATTCAGGGACAATAGGACTAGCTTTAGAAAACTGTGAAAAAAAGCCAATTGTTCATTTTCAGAGAATTGACGGAGAGTTGCCTGAATTAGTAACTAAAGACCTAAGTACAGATCAGTTATATTTGTATAAAATCGTATCTGCAGTTACGGTGGGTGAATTACCTGAAGATTTAGGCCACAAATCTCCTGGAAAAATGTCTCATGCCAGATGGCTTACGCGTGCTAACCGAATTCTTCGTCTTTATGTTGCAACGGAAGCTCCTACAGAGAATCTTATTATTTTAGCAACGTACGTTGTTAAAGTTTACGCTCCAACTTGGTTCAGTATTAAAACTCATCCCACCTGTAAAGATGGAGCACGTCACCTATGGCAGCTAATTTCAGCGTCTAGATACTTATCCCCTGAACTAAAAACTATAATTGATCCAGTCATAGAAAGAAACAGTTACTTGGCACACCCCGAAAATTTACTACTTGCAATGTTAACTGACCCTCACAAGCATATCCGGGAATTAGCTGCGCGTCGTGTTCTAAAAGCACGCAGTAAGAAACTAAGTAAAACAAGGCTGTTCCAACTTCCAAACATAAACCTCGATGCATCATATTACTACGACCTTATTAATTGGCAGCAAAATGTAACCGAACCCCCAATACTGAAGAATATATCGGATGAAGATCTTCAATTATTTGTAGCACAGGGGGGAGAAGGTAAATTGCCTCTTCTGCGTCTGCCATGTCATACTCAAGCAGTTGAAAGAGCTGTAAAGACTGTTACTGAAGCCTCGACTACTTTATGTACGAAGTCTGCAAGAGAAGGTCTTATTAAGGCAAAGATTGAGTCTCGCAAAATAATGCCGAAATTTGAGAGTAAGAAGGATTTTGCTGGTATTTGAATACACTGTCTTGAGATAATGTTTATTATAATCATATATTTTTTTAATAAATAAGTCAGAATATTCTCTCTAATTTATGTTTTATTGAAAAAAAGTTCATTTTTAATTGTTTATCCAATATTTTTTAGAGATTTAACAAGGGTGGGTTTTTCTTTATTTTGTGAAATTTCAAACTCAATCCGGAGGAAGAAGATGATATCCAAATATTATTAAAAAAATTACGTGATTTTACATCTTCATTTAACACCCTTTTATCACTAACAGACAAACCAAAACAAGTTTTTTTTTCCCCCATACAAACGTGACCCGCCTTACTGTCTATGCAATCCATTGGAACGAGTGGATTCCATTAGATACTTAGGCGTAATAATTGACAATAAACTTCGATGGGAAGATCATGTAATTAATGTCACAAGCCGTATACGGAAACTGGCATACATCTTCAGATCATTGCGAAATATACTAAAAAAAATACACTGAGAACGGTATACTTTTCCCTGTGTCAATCAATTTTATCGTACGGTATAATTGTCTGGGGAGGATGCTCTATAACTGTATTAGATCCACTAATAAAAGCCCAAAAATTGATAATACGGACTATTTACAAAGTACATTATATACACCCCACGAAAGACCTATTTAAAGACTTCAAAGTTCTTAATATAAAATCCATATATTTTTTTATTCATGCAAAGATATAGGTATTATATCTGTTTCAAACACTGCAAACTTATATTGTGGCACTGTCTTAATTTTAAATTAATAAAACACTTAGTTTTAACCACTTACATTGTTTAAAAAACCAACACGTTTCGTAAGCAATGCTTATTTTGTCAGGTTTACTTAAAACTAGTAAGTATGTAAATCCTGATGGAGTGAGCATTGCTTATGAACTTTCTTGTACTGTACTTTTCTTCAATTGTAATATTTTCCATATGTAATTTCATTCAATCAGTTTATAATGCTGGCAGAGTAATATAGCTACCTACGGTAAAACCCCACTCAATCATATTCCACATAAATATTATCTTTTATGATATTGACAAGGCGATATAAATAGTGTCGCTCTGGTTAAAGTGCACCATTCAGCGTCGAAAATTAAGCTTCTTAAACTATGGATAAGTGAACAAAATTAAAGAACCTCTTCCCTCTTGAATCCGATCAGTGGGAATTCATACGCTGAATAAATGTTTAAAAAATTCACCTCTGCAAGGCATCGATGCATCAACTGTAGATATCGCATGTCTTACAAATAATTGGCCCACCTATGAGTAATTTGATTACTGAACTAACCAAAAGAGACAAATACGGTCCTTGCAAACCAACAAAAGATAATAAACATTATCTTACGCGATCTTTTTTCCTTAATGAATAAAAATGCACTTTCTTTTTGATAAACGTTTGCGCAACCCAAATTGTGGAACCAATAATTTTGCCCTGTCTAAACTTTGTTGGTCGATGAGTCAAGGCTTTAAAAAATACGACCAACTTTAAAAACGACAACAACAAAAACATTATGCCTAATAAAAGGAACATCAAAGGTATGTAATATGCCAAGAACTTTCTCGCAAGACCCAAATAAAAACATTATTTTAACCTACCAGCATGCGAATAAAAAAAATTGTAATAAAAGACACGAGATCCTAGAATTCATATATATCATTCCATGTTTCCATAAATGATCGAATAATAAAGGCGTAAGATCTGGTTTCTATTCCAGGTTGCGACCGTTACATTTTTGTTTTCTGTTTCGTATAGATCTTTTGTTTTTTGATTTCTGTTTCATATAGATTTGTTGTTATGGTGCTTTCCTTCAGTCGTTAAGCTCTTTTAATATTCACACCCTCGTTTTAAGGTTCCAAGCTTAAGTCTGTTTCTGTGGACTTACAGATCAAAAGCTTTAAAGGCAAATTCTTAATATTGTTCCTAGAATCTTATTGGACCCGAATTAATTCCAGACTATTTCAAAAGCTTATGGAAGTCGAGGATCTGTCCAAATCGTAAAGAATAACAGTTGGCTTAGGAAAGAAGGCCTTAAATCTGTGTACTTCAAAATAAAGGGATGACAAGAAATCTTCATCTTTTCGATGTGATTTAAGCTACTGCTATCCCTCCAGCGCCAAAATTCATATGAAAATGTTTTATTTAATCTAAGACTTAGGATAGATATCACCAAAAGATTTAAAATTCGGCTCTACTATATTATCATAAATATTTTTTAGATAATATCTAGACGCGTTCCTCGCCGAAACTCAAATTAAATGAAATTCCCTCGATGGAAAAAAATCGCAAAGTATGCTCCGAAAATTATTATAAACACGTTTGTTTCAGTTATTTTACAAGTTATAGTTGTGAAAAAAGTCACAATGTTTCTTTAAATGATACTTAAGACGCCTTCCACAAGATTTTTGCTCTATTATAAACGAGTCGTGTTTTATTAAATATTTTCACAATTTTCGCAACGATTTTATCGCTTTAAATATTAGTGTGCTCTTCTATCACGTAATTACATATCTCTCCATTTTGTTTTCTTTATGATCGCGGGTGCGGCGATGCGCCTAACACTAATTTCATAAGACTTCGTGAATTGCATCGACAGTGAACAGGGCCGTTAACTATCTCTACGGTTTCATAGAACTTCAGACGTAAAGTTCATAATTTTAATGCATTACCTATGTAATTCTGTTTTTTTTTTTTTTTAAATAATAATTTGATTCTCGGGTATACATTGTTTGCTTTGGAGTTGGTCCGCGCACCATTTATTCTTTTACGATTCTAATAAAAATTTTTTTTTAAAAGAATTTCATTATCTGAATATTAGACCCTTCTCCGTCCTACTAAAAATGACACAACCTTAGTATACTTGGAATAAATTGGATTGGGTGAAATTCAGTAGCTTTCTTCGAAAAGGTTTCTCAAAAGTACCTCCTAAGTAGTTGCCATACATCTACTGACCCCCTCAGGGACAGACCTGAGCCAAACGGCGCTAGTAAAACACTCAAGAAGGCTGTATTAGGTGTAAGGTAATATCAGCCAGCACCTTGGCTCCTTGACGCCTTGAGCGGACTGCACCAATTGCACCTTGGGTCCCATTTCCCTCCAAGCCGCCATAATTTAAGGCGGCTACGTTGGAAGGCCTTCCCTCCGATCCACCATAATTTAGGACTCCCGAAAGTACGATTTTTTAATGTTTACGTGAAAAATAGCATGCATTGATGATATCTTACGATTTTTTTGAGTTGGGTAAAATTAATCAATATACCAGTACAAGTTAGTACCAAAATAATTCAGTTGCCGTGGTCAGTTTCAATAAAAATAATAATAATAGGTTAAATAGAGAAAAAAAAATTATGTAGAATAAAATACAAACATAGAAAAAAATTGATTACCAACGACCTGAAGAAAATTGAAAAATGAATCAGTTACTAGCAACCAGCATGTAAGTAATAATTTTTTAAAGAAATAATCATGTCATACTACTTATAACCAATTTAAAGCGCTCTTGTGGTGATATTACTAAACATCAGTTAAATAAAGCCAAACAATTGATTAATGATACAATACAATCCTCGGCATTTTATTTATTAAAAAATATTAATTCGCTTTTGAAGGGGAGAGTAATTTTATAATCTATGTATTCAATTTTATTGATTTATCATTATTTATCGAATAAATTTTGATATAAGAAAACATTGTAAGTACACATTTTCGAGGTAAATATGCGTAATGGATATATTATTATAATAGCTAAGCATCAGTCAGCAAGTATGTGCGTAAAAGATAAGCTGCAATACGGTGTGAATACATTATGGCCCAGTCAACCTTAGCATCTTTCTAGGCAAATGCCGAGATGCCTGTTGAATTCCTCGAAAAATATTGAATTGGTTGATTTATCTAAAGAGATCCAATTTTGGAGATCTAGTATCTATGGGTACCGCCGTTCCAGAAACCATTTATTGGATAACCAACACCTCTGCCGTAGGTTACCCCAGCGATTTGCTGTGTTTGGCGACTTATCAAGGAGGCCCAGGTTCATCGGGTGAGGCATAAAAATATAACATATAAAAGACCCTGAGGGAAATAATTTAATTTGGATAACTTATTATGACGTGCAAGTAACATTAAGGATGCGATAGCGGCCAGAAATAAGACAACAGCGGCAACGAGTTTAAAATTATTTCAATATTTCATTAGGATCTGGAGTACTGCACGAAGATTGGTAGATACTCTTAACAGGGTGGACCTGGTGAATGATCTGAACGAAGCGTTGCTTTAAATGACCTTAGTCGTGTTTAAGTACCATGTCTGAATAGTCAGGTAATTCTCAACTTTCCTTTTCCCACACTTCCCCCTTACTCTCAGCAGTCCCACAACGTCCCCCAATTGGGGGTGTCATATGCACTGTTGGGACTCTGGCAGTTGGGGATCTCGCATGCTATTCACATTAACAAATCAAAAATAAGTAAGCAGCATCGTTAAAGTTAATACAGTAATATACTGAAAAGATAAGACCCAATCTTGTCTGATTACGTCTAAAAGGGACCGAAATGAAAATCTAGTATTTTTCAAAAAGCCAGAGTAAAGTTGGCCTCCCAAAAACTGGGCGTACTGTACAGGGCCCGCAAATACTTTAATAGTACACAACTGCTAACCCTGTACAAATCACAAGTGTGCCCCACGGTTGAATTTGGCAGCCAGTTCTGGTCTGGAGCTCCAAAATACCTGAAAAATACCCTCGACTCTGTGCAGTCGAGGGCGGTCCGTTTGATAGATTTTCCCATCTTAACAGACGGATTGCAATCTTTAGAACACAGGCGTAGGGTGGGAATGCTATCCTTGTTCTACCGGTATTACAATGGAAGATGCTCCGAGGAACTAGCGTCATTGATCCCTTCGGCACCGGTGCATAGTCGGGAAACACGCCAAATGCGTGCCCAACATTCGTACACGGTTGACATTTGTCACATAAGAACGGGTAGTTTCTTCGACTCGTTCTTGTGTTCAACAGCTCGGCTGTGGAATGATTTACCGGCCTCTGTGTTTCCTCCTTCCTACAACATGGGTCTCTTCAAGACCAATGTTTATTCCCTCCTCTCCACAAAAAGACCCTCCACACAGCATCCCAGATGACATAGTCCCTGAGGGAAATTAGAGAGGACCTCCTGTGTGGAGTTAATGTAAAAAAAAGATAATCTAATATAGAAGCAGTGGCGTAGCGTAGGGGGTATAATATTATTATCTTGTAAAAATTTAAACCGTTTCATTTCATATTTTTGTCTCACCTACGATTTGAACCGATTGAAATTGAGCACGGAATTTTTCATTAGTTATTCTGTGACGAAACCGGGGAATCTCATTTCTTTAAATGAGTACATAATAATGTCATCTTGATCACTGTAGGGACTGGCAACACCATATTATGTAGTGAATTGCAAGTATTCCTCGTATTTTGTTTTGCGTTTGGATTGCTGACTAATTGACTAATTCAGTGAGAATGATTGAGAGAGATCCTTGGGCGATGTGATGTGATTAACAATTCTAAGAAAGTTTCATTAATTTCTGGATAATGAGTGATTAGCGACGTGAGTAATAAATATTTTATTTACATTGTTTATTTATGTAATTGTATGTTACATATGACAATCTGATTCGTTGTTCAAGCTTTAATTTATTAATAAAGAAAAATAAATTTCAGTAAAGTAAGTTATTTATTTTTAAATAAATAATAATCCAACTCCTTCTTTTATTATTTATTATAAATGCTAATAATTATATTTTTTTAAGCTGCAAATTTCGTAATTCGTACGAAAACCGCAAGCATATTATGAGAGTAATACTAATTAAAGCTGGGAACTCGCAAACACATTCACTCTTAATTAAAACCAGAATTGTGTTCAAAATGTAACGATTGAATTTCAGTTGTATATTCATCTGCTAATACATTTTGAAGGAGAATCAAAGAGAAACCATTTTCACATTCTGAGTGTAGTTTTAATCCGCCACATACATATTTATTTTAAACCAATTTTGTGTTGAGAATGTAAATTTCCAGTTGTGTATTCATCTGAGGACATATTTCGAAGGAAAACATTATCTTATTCGAAGTGCAATTATGAAATTCCAGTTGAAGGCTATGTATGTGTTACCAGAATAATAAAAAAATGTCATGTTCTGGGTGTAATTTTCATTCGCCGCATACAGATGTAATTTAAACCAGTTTGGTGTTCAGAGTGTAAGTTTGCAGTTATGGTTTTAACTGCTGACACATTTTGAAGGAAAACATTATCTTATTCGAAGTGCACTTGAGGTAATCCAACCGCTTTCTCGCCCTGGCATAATAAAAATTTGGTTACTCCTTCAGGGCTCTCACAAGGACTCTAATATATATATATATATTTTTTTTTTTATGTAAACGAAGCTATTTTTATGTTGAACGAAGCTAAACCCTCAAATGTTAGAGTTAATCAGTGATCGGGTGATGGGTTAGTTACATATAATGAGTGATGAACATAACATGAAATAATACAGAAAATACAGTTAGTAGTACTATTGATAGAATAATAAAATAAAAACTGCAAAGCCATGGCTCCAAACAACAGAAAAATTGTAACAGAAAAAAGAAGAAAAACTAAACTTACAAAAATGTCACCTATAAAGTGCAGGGACAGAGGTAAGGTAAACAATACGAATATAAAATATAAAAGTTCAAATGAACTATTGCAACCAAAAAATTACATAAACAATGCAATGCACAGAAAAATAACGATAAGAAACAAAAAGAAAAAAAAATTGATAGTATACTAAATTTATTTATTTATTTTATTTATTTAAGTTTTTATTCCAGCAGGGCTGGGAGGGTAATGCAATCCCAGTCTGCCATATTACATAAAAAATGAAAATAAAATTCGAACATAAATAATAATAATAAAAATTAATCACAAAATTAAAAACAAAATAAAATTAAACAAAAATAAAACATAAATTAAAATTTAACAAAGAAATATTGTTTTTTTTTTTATCGTCCATCAGGGAGGTCGCCTCATCATTTGCATCCATCGCTCATTCAGTGGGGAGCTGAGCCACCCGGATGCAGCCACGACAATGATGTTGTTTGATTTCCGTGTCCTGCTCCAGAAGTTGGCTAGCCGGTGGCGAAGTAATGCTGGGAATGAGTGCACCCTCCCTTCGGTGAACATCGTGGAGGCGCTGCAGAACCTCGGTAGTTGCATAAGTTGCCTGTATGCATTGTTGTAGCACACCCTCAGTTTGTCCCATTGCGCTGCTGGGTATTGCGTCCACAGTTCAGATGTGTACAAGGCAGTGCAGTATGTCTTGAAGAGTAATTTTCTGACGTCGTCGCTACAGTGGTAGAACCGCCTTGAGAGCATTCCCACCCGTATGTTAATTGCTCTTCTTTGTCGTTCCATATCTTCTATATCCTTCATGTCTTCGGTTAGGATATGTCCCAGATACTTAACCTGTGAGGCCACAAGCAGTTCGTTTCCTTCTAGATATATTGGAGGAATATTCAATGGCTCCTTGTTGTGTTTGAAAGCGACGATGACTGACTTTTTAGAATTGTACAACAAGTTATGAGAGTTTGCGTACTCTTCGCATATTTGCACAAGTCGTCTCATCGCTTTAATCGAAGGTGCAAGCAGCACCATGTCATCCGCGTAATTAATGTTATTACTGCCTTGTCCGCAGATATGACAACCGATTCGTGTATCGTTCAACTCTTGTAAGAGGTCGTTAGTGTACACATTAAATAGAGTTGGAGACATATTTCCCCTTTGCCTGACTCCGCTTTTAAGGAATAAAGGTCTTGAAGAAGCTCCTGCCCATTGTATGTGATTTTCCTGTTATCCGTACCAAATAGCCAGCATATTGACCACTGCTGCTGGAACATCTCGTTTTATGAGTTTTTCCCATAACAATTGATGGGAAATCCGATCAAAAGCCTTGCTTAGGTCCAGAAAACACCCATAAACGGTGGTTTTTCTTTTTTTGTAGTAGGCTATTATTTGTTTTACCCCATAAATGGCCATATCGGTTGATGAGGCCCTCTTGAAGCCGAATTGGTTGTCCAGGGTAAATAGTTTTTCTTTGACTAGCGCGAATAAGATTTTTTCAAATAGTCTTGAAAGCATTGTCACCAAGGAAATCGGTCGGTAATTTCTTAATATCGAAGCATCCAGCTGATTGGATTTCAGGATTGGTACGATAATAGTTTGGCTCATGTCCATCGGCATATGTGTGTGTCTTGAGAGGCTTGAGTACAGGGCGGCTAGAATAACATGAAGTTGATTTCCTGCGTATCTTACGTGCTCAAAACTAATAGCGTCATGTCCTGGACTTTTACCGTGGGCGGTTTGCTTAATTGCGCTTTCAATCATTTCAGGAGTAACATTCATGACCAGGTCATCATTGGCCGCAGGTGGACATGTCATTATCGAAGGTTTCGTGGTATCTCCTTGATCCTCGCTTAAAGAGAAAAAGTCTCTAAATTCGTTAGCTATGTTTTCATCCCCCATGATGTTGTTGACGCATAGTGGAACTTTGCTCTTGGCTTTCAGCACAGTTGAAGTTTTTTGCCAAAACTTTCTAAAATCTTTGTTATGCATAGATGTGGCTATGCTATCCATTCGTGCTTTATTTTCTGAGTGTTGGCATTTTCGGAGAGCAATTTTAAAATATCTTTTACTTGTTTTTCTTTCACTTCAACCCAGCATAGAAATGCATGTCTTGATTTGCGGTACAAAGTGGAGATTTCATTATTCCACCTAGGAACAATGTCATACTTTTTTTGGGTCCTTTACTTCTGAATGCTTGTATGGCGGAGTTTCTTAGTATCTGCACAATATTACAGTAGAGAGAATCTAGCTCAAGTTTATGAGTCACATTATCACAGTTATATCTTTGACATTTTACGGCATCTGGGAATTTTATTTTTAACAGTAGTTTATTGGCCAGGGCGTTGTAAGTTTTAATATCATTTTCGGACTTTGCCGTCCTTTTTCCAAAATCCCTTGGTCGATCCTGTCTGTTGGAAATAATGGGGGTTAGATTTATATCTATTTCCACGGTTAGTGGGATATGATCTGACCACGTTGCATTGGCTGTGATTTTAACGCTCCTTACTGCACAATTCAACCCCTGTGTCATAATGGAGTGATCAAGCGATCTGGTGGTTCCGTGGGCATCACTTACATAAGTGAATGTATCAGAGCTTAAATGCACAATATCAGTGTATGTATAGTTATTTTCTGTACAGAACTGTGCAAGTTCACGACCAAAAATTGACCTCGGATCCGCATTAAAATCTCCTATAATCATTGAGTTGGAGCTGTTTTGTTCCTCAATAATGGCGTGTATTTTTCCCAGACAGTCTGCAAATTCCGGTAAGTTCTCAGCTGAATTGGTCAGCATATAAACCGTGACTATTAGAAGAGTTCCATTTGCTGACTCCATTTCAGCAATTGACAGTCAATCAGAATGGCTTTTATTGTATTGCGCCATAAAATTGCAACGCTTCCGTAGGACAAAAACAAAGAGAGCATAATCGGTCATCCGGACCTGGATATCTATTGCGGATATCTGTACTGGACACTTTCTGTCACCCGTAGGGTAATCATCCTTTTTTTTTAAATCGTCTGCATGTAGCACAAACAGCGACCTCTGCCTTTTGGGGCAATCCTCTAGATTTTAGATAATGACCACTATCGGCACAATGGCGACACGTAATTGAATCATGGGTACATGGGTAATTGACCATAAAGATGACACTTAAAACATCTTGTGGCTCCACAAAATCGCGAACAAAAATTATTATTATTCTAAATGCAGTTATAATATTCTAGTTGCAGACTATGTATGTGCTGTCAGAATCAAAGAGAAACCATTTTCATGTTCTGAGTGCAGTTTGATTGACCAAATACGGATTTAATTTAATCCAGTTTTGCGTTGGAAATGTATAATTCCAGTTGGATTCATCTGCTGACACATTTCGAAGGAAGCATTCTCTTATTATATGTGCAGTTATACAATTTTAGTTGCAGACTATTTATTTAATGCCAGAATCAAAGATAAACCATTTACATGTTCTAAGTGTAGTTTTAATTCACCGCATACAAACTGATTTTGTGTTTAGAATACAACTTTAAATTAAATAACGAGTTACAGATTTATCGTGTACTGAGTGAAGCTTTACATTTGAGTTGCATACATATAATTCTGGAAAATTGATTGTTCCGTGTGTAACTATTACTTGGGGACTCTAACGCAATACAGAAGAATTTATAAACATGATTTTCGTTGGAAGAATACTCGTCAAATGTGATTAATAAATAGGTCGTAATAAAAAAAATATAATTTCCACAATCACACCCCCCCCCTCCACCCTTCCCCACCGGCGCTTGAAGTACCCAAATAAGGGGGCGGCGAAATTTTCCTCCGCCCCGGGCGGCCGACACCCACGTTACGCCACTGGATAGAAGTGCCTTCCGATGTCAATTTAAAAGTAATCTACATCTTAACGGGTGTCCCCTGTATTCGAAATTTAAGAAAACAAAGGTCAGACTTTTGGATTATGAAACACCCCCGCATCACACTTCTTGTATTCTTCTTTATTTTATTGTGTATAATCATTAAGGGTCGGGTATCAAACCGCGCTGACGCTGCAGTTAGGTATTTCTTGTACTTGTAGACAAACACGGCCGCAGCTGACCGCCTGCGTCTGACTAGAGGAGATGTGGGTATACTAGACACTACGGACTTAGGAAATAAAAATACACTTGCCTTATAAAATTTAGTTCCTACTATAATAATGGATACAGCTTATCATACTAAGAATCATATTGTGGAATAGCGTGGATAGCTCATAGAGACATTTGCGCCTGGGTCAAACTGCCCATTCACTGCAGTTAGGTATTTTTGGTAGTTGCAAACAAGCTCGGCCGCCGCGATCTACTGTGTATTTCGGTTAGATTCAGGCACGGCTGCTCAGCATTTTGATAAAATACGGAATAAAAATACACTTGCTTTGTATAATTTTAATTTATTTCCAATATAATTGATACAGCTAGACAGACTATAAATCATATTATGCAAGGGCAAGGATACGTAGACTTTTTTTAGCCCCTGGACCTTTACAGACGTCTTAGTTTTTGACTCAATGTGACATAGAAACTAATGGTGTTTTGATGTGGAAAAAATTTTTGGTATATATATGATTTGTATAATGTTATTAATTTTTTTATAATTTTACCAGAAAATAATGGGTGTGAATAAGTTACGACAACCAGTTTTTACTCTGTGCCTTAGAAATTAAAAAAAAAACAGGTAGTTTTGTTTTTGAAAGTTTATTTATATGCATACAGATTTTTTTTAATACCTAGTAAGAAAGAATATATTTTACAATTTATCTTTGATATACATAAAGTAGAACGAAGCACATTTAGAAAAAAGACAGTAAAAAATATAAAGAAGTTCAGACAAATTTTTATAAAACAACTAAATGTTTTATTTTTATTTTTATGTAACTTACAAAGTCCCAACTGTTATCAATCGCCTGGGGCCAGTGATTGGGGTATGTTGTGAGGCTGAATAAGGTGGGAGGGGAATAATATAGGGGAAGTACCTGGCTATTCAGATTTGGTCACCACACACGGCTAAAGCCATTTCAAGCAGCTTTTCAATTCTGAATAGTGGTCTTACACCAGGGCGATACATAAAGTATCTTCCACTCTGTTTTTTATAGAAGGCTATTGACAAGTTTTTTTTTCTTTGTATAAAACACGCTGTAACTCGTGTTGTGCGTGTTACAGGTAAAATTGCAAATGTTATATGTAAGTTCAAAATAAATTAATTATTACCCACAATTATTATAGTTATTTCACAGCATTATCCAAAAATAACAAATTTACTATTATATACTTGTTTACTATTATATAATTTTACAATTGAAAAATGTCCTCCACAACACAGGTGAATTCCTAGCGTGGAGGACATTAGGCTATACATTTGTAATGTAAACTTATTAATAAAAAAATACAAAACAATACAGAGTGATAAGTGTTAGCCCCTCATTTGTTCACAAGACTGTCATTTTGTAATGACATCATCCTTTATCCCGGTCTATTATCGATAATTCATACAGTGCCCTTGAGCTGATTTTTCACAAAAACGGCGCTATATAAATCATCCAAATATTATTTATTAATTATAAACATTCACAAAAAGTGTGGTAGATCATTCATTATAGCAAAAAGTTTATATGGAAGGCCATTACTCAGGCCGCTTATGTTTATTTAAAAAAACTTACATGTTAACTGATAGTTTCTGTTATAACGACGTCATTTATATTGCTTCTGCTGTTTTTCTAAAAAAACATATAAAATAAATTTATTTGTAATAATACGACCCAGAATTTACCCAACATCGAAATTCATTCGATTTATCAATGGATCTGACAGTCGTTGTTTTCAATAAAACTTAGTGACAATTTGAACGGAATCGGTAGAGAACTCAAAATGGTCGTCGAAATTATGCATTTTGACATTAAATTTTGTTAAATTAAATTTTGACATTAAGTTCGTTGAACTCCAAACTCCTTAAACCTGATTTTGAACCAAATCGTCAAAGTACTTAAGATATTCAAGATGGATGCCGAAATTTTGCATTTTGACATTAGATCCGAGTTCAGTGCACGTCCAAACGCCCTAATCCTGATTTTGAACCAAATCGGTAGATAACTAAAGAAATTCAAGATGGATGCCGAAATTTTGCATTTGGACATTAGATCCGAGTTCAGTGCTCACCAATACTCCCATATACTGATTTTGAACCAGATCAGTAGAGAACACGAGAAATTCAAGATGGATGTCAAAATGTTGCATTTTGACATTAGATCCGATTTCAGTGCACTTCCAAACGCCCGAATGCTGATATTGAACCAAATCGGTAGATAACTAGAGAAATTCAAGATGGATGCCGAAATATTGCATTTTGACATTAGATCCGAGTTCAGTGCACGTCCAAACGCCCTAATCCTGATTTTGAACCAAATCGGTAGATAACTAAAGAAATTCAAGATGGATGCCGAAATTTTGCATTTGGACATTAGATCCGAGTTCAGTGCTCACCAATACTCCCATATACTGATTTTGAACCAGATCAGTAGAGAACACGAGAAATTCAAGATGGATGTCAAAATGTTGCATTTTGACATTAGATCCGATTTCAGTGCACTTCCAAACGCCCGAATGCTGATATTGAACCAAATCGGTAGATAACTAGAGAAATTCAAGATGGATGCCGAAATATTGCATTTTGACATTAGATCCGAGTTCAGTGCACGTCCAAACGCCCTAATCCTGATTTTGAATCAAATAGGTAGATAACTAGAGAAATTCAAGATGGATGCCGAAATGTTGCATTTGGACATTAGATCCGAGTTCAGTGCTCGCTAATACTCCCTAATACTGATTTTGAACCAGATCGGTAGAGAAAACGAGAAATTCAAGATGGATGCCGAAATTTTGCATTTTGACATTAGATCCGAGTTCAGTGCACTTCTAAACGCCCGAATTCTGATATTGAACCAAATCGGTAGATAACTACAGAGAAATTCAAGATGGATGCCGAAATTTTTAGATGTCAAAAAGCAAAATGACTTCAAAAAGATGTCAAATGATGTCAAAAAGCAATTGACTTTATTACCTTATTCTTCCAGTGGGAGGGTCTATTTTTTATGGCACGGTAAGCAAGAATTCCTTTATTTTTACCCATTTTGAAGGTACCTGAAGTTTAAAAAAAAATAATAATAAAATATGTAAAACTGTAAATCAAGTTAAAAATAATTTATTAGATAATAATAAATATATTTTATTTCTACTAACCCGGTTACTGTAACACCTATCTCCTCAATGATTCCTTCAAAAATCGAATAAACAGCGAACAAAATTGCTGCGAAAAAAATATGCGTGCTCTTACCTTGACCGCTATCTCACAACTGAATGAATTCTGTGAAATTCAACCGTTATATAAGACATCGCGCGGCGTAATATTTTGCCATACATTTTTGTATGGCGGAGAATAGTTGAAAAATTCAGAAAGTTTAGGCGAATTACAATAAAAATCTAGATACACTGAAGAGCTTTTAATTTAATAGCTTGATTTAACATAATGTTTACTCTGAGATTACGGAAGAATTTTTGGTAAAAATGTTTACAACAGGTTCAGGAGAGATAATCGCGAAGGCCTTTTTCAACATTTTAACTAAAGTTGCAGTATGTATAACTTATAGAATTTGTAAGATTACAGTAAAAAAAATTTAATCACTAGTAACTTTACACATTTTTCTAACTACCCGTATGTAATTTTCTAGTATTGCTGCTACAAGACGCGGATGCTACTGCTAATGCGGAGCGATGTTTTCCAAACCCGACCCTTAAATCTACTAAGTTTAGTTGTCTGAGATGACGTGCTTGATGTGAAATATTCCTGCGAAATGTATTTGTATAAAATTATTCACGTTCACTGAACATTCATTTTTAAATTCGGAACTGATTATGGTATCCAGGCGGTAAAGTAAGTAAGATAACTATTTATTTTAATAATAAACCTATGTCTATATTTGTGTTCTTATTTTGTTTACAGTTTGACAGATCTAATATCTTTCAAAAATTGTCAGATGTCAATTTGAATCAGTAATGATTTTTAAAGAGTTCGAATGATAAATTTCTGTCTCTTATATTTTTTTTGACAGGCAATGAATGATCCTGGGGCAAATATTGTTTGCATACTTTCTTACAAAAAATTACAATTGTAATACCCGTGTTTTTTTACGGGTCAGCGCTAATAGACTTAATAATATTTGTATTTACTTAAATAATTCGTTTGATTTATTCGTCTTGTATTTCAGTCGGAGCTTTATTGTTTCCTGTATTTTGTGAATGTTTAGTCCATTTAGTAAGAAGCGGCGTTTAATTTAGATTTCAATTAAAGTGCGGCAAAAGGCCAGAGCAGTCACAACAATTGAATACAGCCTGCGAAACATGAAGACGGTTGGTCCAGGGAAGCTGGGCTCAGAGGAGGAATATAATTTATTGGAAGATAAAAGGGGGGATCCGGGGGTTGGTTGAGGGGAAGCTGTGACGAGGGTACAGAGTTACAGACTAATGAATTTCAGACTTGTGTGACATTTGCCCTCAAAAATATTCTGAAAGCTGGCTTACCTAAAGTATAGGTACTACTTATATAAAAATCATTTTTGGTATGGCAGCATGATTAAAGTCAGAGTAGAATTCAGCAGGACTTTCTCGATTTCAAAAAAAATGTTTTACTTTATTTTTATGGTTACTTACAGTAATAATGAAAGGAGAATATTTAAAAATGTCGACTGTTGTGAAAATATTCTGACTTTGGACTGAGAGATAAAGTGGTGTTAAAATATTTTTGTTTTACGTTTAGCTAAAACTGTGTTCAAACAATCAACAACTTATGCCATTTACGGTATAATTGACCTTCTCTCTGATTTGTTAATTAAGATGTACACATGATATTGTGCAAAGCCAAGGCAGTCAAGGCAAATAATAAGAGCCAAATCTGCGCCAAACGAAGACAGAATTGAACAAGAGTCCAAATGCTGTGCTTTCCTATCTTATGTTCACAATGTGACAGACAAAATTGCCAGAGTGTTGAGAATAGAAAGCATCAAGATTATGTTCGGAACCACAAGATAGTCTTCATGCTTTACCAAAATACAAGACCTACTGAGGTCTGCAAAGACCAAGTTTCCTCTGGAAACAGATGAGTATGTAAACTCAGCTGTTCCGGATGTGATAAGGTTTATGTAGGCCAGACAAAGCGGACGATCTCCAAAAGGATATCAGAACACTCTCGTGTAAACTCTCTTGTAAACTCGACCACCCCGACAAATCGGTGACAAAGCACTTAATCGAAACCGGTCATTATTTTTTATTTGTTCCTGAAGTCTTGGGAAGACCCAAAATCCGTAGAGCATGCCTGATTACGGAGGCAATTGAAATCCACAAAAACCCAATTAATATTAATAGAGACGCCACTTAATAGTTCTTGGTATCCGGTAATTGATGGCTACACCAAAACTAAAAGCAAAACACCACTGTGAAGTATACTGTGATTCCAGCTCGTAGTGGAGTGGAGCTGGCGACACACATTTCAGCACTAACAATTAAACATCTGCCCTGATGATTGACACTGTAACTCTGTCCGAAACGTTGGCTTAATAAAGTAGGAGGTAGCGCAAAACGGCATAACACCCCAAAAATAAATAATAAAAACTCGATTTTGTTGTTTTTAGTATTTTAAAATCTTCAGTTCACCCATGTTTCAATAAATCGCGGTATAAAATAGCATTGTTTTGGACAGTCTACGAGCTAAATAGAATTCATAATTGAAAGTTGAGAGAAAAATTACTGCGAATCCGATAACTTAATGGCCCAAATCATTAGAATGGTAATGCAAAGTCGCATGATCGCTATGGGAATTATCAAATAGCCTGAATCAGGAATAAAAACTTTCATCCAAAGCTTTATGGCGTTCTTTTGCATTGAATACATTTGGAGGGAATTATAATTTAAGCGATTTTCGGGTGAGGGCGAAATAATATTCTACATCGAGGGGAAGCACCAATATTTAAGGCTTTCTTATGTAAAAGCTTATTTTTCTGCCAAATTTTATAATTATCTACACAATATTGTTTCGAATGTATGTATAGTGACAGAGATACTGGATAATATTATAAAACGATTATAATGATATGGCAATACAAGTTAATTATACTAATTCTATTTTATAAATTAGATAAATATTATTATTATTATTGTTGCCCTTCTCATGTTTTTCTCCTTGTTCTCTTCGGGCTTAGAATAAATTGTAATGAATAAATCTTTGAGAAAGACTGGTCTAGTGAGAACTTGTAGAAGCTCTGCGCATATCTTCTCAAGAGCTCTAGCACAGTGAAATCGATAACTTTACAATATCGGATCGATAAGCGAAACTTTCAATGATTTTATATCGATGTTCCGAGCATGCTTTCATAGCCGAACGGATATTGACAAGGAATAAATAAGAAATCAATATTCACTGAAGGTATTTTCAATGAATTGACACTACGAAAAGCAATTATGTAAGTAAAAATATTAATAAATTGGCAATGTTGAAATGAAATATTTACCAAAATATGCATTGGCAGTCCGCATTTACTTTTTTGTTGAACAGGTCTTTAGTCATAATTCCACCACTTTAGTTTCCAATGGACGAAATTTGTCACGTTTGTCTTATAAGCATATAGAAATAAAAACCAATAAAGCTTTGAAAATGGTGGGATTTATTTTAAGTGTATCTAGTGATTTCAATACTGTAAAAACATTATATATGTCACTAGTAAGGAGTCATATAGAATACAATTCAACGGTTTGGTCCCCAAATTATGAGGTTAATTCACATGCGATTGAAAGAATCCAAAATAATTTTTTAAGATATGTAAATTTTAAAATGGGCATTCCTAGTGAATGCCTAAATAATAATAACCTACTTTGTACATTAAATTGAATAAAATTATCTGATCGTAGAATCATTTCTGATTTAACCTGTTTGTATGAAATCATTAATTCGATGTTTGACACCCCTGATTTATTATATGTAATCTGTTTTCATACTCCAGGTAGGTCAGTCACAAGACAGTACCTACCATATTATTGTAGCAATTCTACATCAATATCCCAATATTACACTCCTTTGCGACGGATTCAACAGCTTGGAAACAAACACTCCGATGTTTTTGATATATTTAATACGTCAATTTTAATATATAAGCGTACCTTATTGAAGTTTTTTTCATCAAGTAGGGGAATGTTTTGATGAAGCTGTTTGAATTGACTAGCATATTGGTGGTGTTTTGTCGGCTGAAGGAGGGAAGCTCTTTTGTATTTTTTTTTTTTTTTATATTTTGTTCCTGCATACTGTGTGAATTTATTTTAATAGTATTTTTGCTTTATATTTGTTTTTATGCAAGTGTTTTAAACAGTCATTTCCTGCACTATTTACTAGTATAATTTTGTAAATATTTTTATATGTATGTAAAAGCCAAAATGGACGCAAATAAATAAATAAATAAGTCTATGAATTGTATATATGACTTCTTTCAATTCTCAGAGCTTCGTTAGTTGAATTCCGTTTATTAATAAGTCAGTAATTTTTCATAAATTAACGACATTATAACTTGCGTATATTGACAGTTAACCGAAACTTCTCTGATACCATGGTGGCCGGGCTAAAATTTATCAAACATTGGTCGGAATATCTCTCACCAACTGTTAATCGCGATCGTAAATTTTGACATCTGAATAGTATTTTAACTTTATTGAATATCGTATTGAAATAATATTTTATCAAACATCCATGCTAGACCTCCTGATCTGTTTAAAAGTTCCTGATTGCCTTCTTAGATACACTTATCTCAAAGTAATCAAACAAAGTGTTTTCACGCTGATCACTGAGCTGTAGTTGGAGAGTTATGAATAAAGCCATTAATTAGTCAGTATTTGCTGCAAATTTTTAGAGGTAAGCACCACTTTAAACTTTCCCACTGGTTTCTTAGAAAACTCGGAGTTTTACTTGATGGGGCTTCTTCCGAACTGTATTTAGCATTTTAATTATGCAGCTTCAGCGATATTGGCTTTCGAAGGGTCGGAATAATAATAAACACTTACTCTTAACCTAATTCTTTTTTATTTTACTGCAAAATAAACTTTAAGTGGAGCGCTAATGCTAAGTAACTTCTGTATAAGTTTCAGCTTGGATAAATTTTCGCTATAGCGCAATGTAAATGTACAAATATTTTTATTAAATTTGCACGTGCTCATTGCTAATGCAATTTTAAACTCACTGTTTTATCCAGAGTGGAAGACACTTCCTTATTGCCCTGGTGGGAAACCTGCTTGAAAGTAAAAATTTGTTTGAAACAGTTTCAGAAACGACTCCGCAACCTTTTCATAAAAATCTTAATTTTGTATTTATAGTTTTTGATTTAATAAATAATAAATCGCAAATAATTTCCAAGTTGTCTCTAAAATTGAATTCTTTAATGGCCTATATTTTATAATTTAAAACACGACTTAATAACGTGGTCCACATAGTACTACATATTACATTTTTGATGACAACATTTTGACCATCAGCGCCATTTTGAATTCTGCACATTTCAACGATTCCCCATTTAACGCCGATTTTTGATTTTCTAGCATTTGATCTAATTGTGATCAGCTATCAAGATCATAAGTCTTATTATTATGCTTGTGAGCTGATCTCGAAATTGATTTCGAAAAACTTTTATCTAGTAAAGCTATAATTTAAATTTTGAGAAAATATGTTTATTTTTAGTACAATAAGGTTTTACCGTAGATCGTTGGCAGATTTATTAAAATTTCAAACAAAATTTTGTATTATACAACATGCATTTCAAATCATAATAATCATGCATTAAAATAAATCAATAAATTATTTGGGAAAGCTATTTTTCAAAATTTTAATTTGAGTTGAAATAAAATCATAAAAAAAAGATCCGCGCCCTTGTTTTGTGACAAAAATACTTCAGTTTGTCCATTTATTTACGGTCTTCAAAACTAAAATATTTAAAAAAATAATAAAAAAAGTACATAATTTTAGTAGAAATAATATCGATATTGAGTTATTGGTATTATGTTAAAATGCTGGTATGGAGAATAATTAAACTTTCTCATGGGAACCACCCTGTACAGTTGCAAGGGTACGATCGCAAGATCATCGTTCGACGAAATTTTTATTCTCGGCCGCTGGCTATGACCATTTTAATATTGAAAATCTATGTCTTGGATTTTAAGGTCATCAAAAGTGAAGGAGTTTTAAACACCAACCTTTAATTTTTATAGTCTTCATATTAAGACGAAAGTCATTACTAAGATAATTCTGCATATATTTTCATTAAAAAAAAACATTCCGGGAAAGTGATAAAGGAACTCTTTAGGGTAGCAAATTACAAAAAGATTAATTACCATAAAATATTCACAACCCAGTAATTTAATGCATAAATTTTTATTATAACATTTTAAGTGAGGTTTATAAAGCAGAGTTCTCACGCGGCGGTGTCATGGGATTAATTCCCGGACATAATGAGGTTCTATCGTGCGTTCAGGCTCTATACAATTCTTTTCAGTACATGGTCTGCAGCGTCGGCATTGCCGTCAGAACCTCCTCTAGCGGTGCGGGCGTCGCCTGTATATTAAATTAATATATTTCAACAAGCCCTGCTACCACATTTATCTAAGCTTTTTAATTAAACGACCACATTTAGTGGGCCATCACTTGGAAAAATTGTGTTGATCTTTCTACTAAAATAATTTTTCTTTTAAAAGTATCAGGACCGGGCTTGGCAGATATGAAAAAAAAACTTGCCTTTTTAATAACATTTTTCTGTATCAAGTAAGTGTAACCTTTATAAATTTAAAAACAAATGCATTTAACCCTTCGGGGTACGGGCCTATTTGTTCAAAATATTCCCGATTTGCAATAAAATCCACACAAGTGGAATATTTCTGAACGCATCCGATAACTAAAAACTGTTTTAGAAAGTTGATGATATACGGTTTCAAATTTCATAATTTGAATTAAACGTATAATTTTTCGAAATATAAAAAGAATTAATGCAAACATGAAAAAGTTCTGAAAATGGCCTACCTTACGACTTGTTCAACTAAAATTACTGATAACGAAAAAATACAGGTGTATAAACGTTACTATTATACATTAAACGTTATTTTCTGTCGTTTAATGTAAAATTAGTGAAAGTTCTCAAAGCTTCAACATTTTTTTTGTCAAATTGCTTTCGGAATATTTGGTTTCATAAAGGTTTACCTACATTTTAATTATGTTGTGGTTAACTTTCAGATTTGAATGTAAACCGTTGTGTTTTTTTTTCTTCTTTTTAATACCGTTAAGATCATATTTCTGACCGTGATAGTAAGGGAGACACAACGATTTCTATAATACCTATATGAGTTGTTCCAAAATACTAACAAATTAGCCTGAGGGGTTAAGTGATGATGCTTTTACTTTGTGGTATAAGTGTATATTGATATATTCTCTCTGGTGAAATTCCACTATTTATATTCGTAACTGCTTGAAATGGCTTTAGCCGAATGGTACCCAGAACTGAAAAGCTGGCCTTGGGTACTTTCCTTTCCCTCGCCACAAACTTTAGCTTCAGTTGGGACTCTTTTGCGGAATTTACATAAAATGTGATTGAATTTTTAAAAAAATATTTGGCTTCAGTTTTCCGAGGAGCCGACCAAATAGCCCTATATTTGAACTTTATGACGTACGCGAGTTCCTCAATTATGGGAAAAAAATTCCACGGAATAATGGAATTCTTTAACTTTGGCATAAATTCGGTGAACCATCCCTCTCAGTAAAGAAATGGTAGAGTTCATGATATTTTCCACTTTTCGAAAGATTGTACCTACTACTTTCGTGCAAGCACTAAGCTATGCGTTTATATTAAGATAGGCTAGTTTATCCTTACTGGTAGATAGGTAGGAATTAGTTGAAGCACGTTTATAACAAAAAATATGTTGTCACATCATTCAAGTGACAAGGTCGTAAGTAAATATTTTTTTAGGGAAAATATTAAACTTGATTAAATTTAAAGGTCATGCTTTAAACTAATATTAGAAGTTCATTAAAATATTTTACGACGATGTATGAATGTGAATGAAGCAAAGAGTGTCTGCCAAGACCGAGTTGTTTGGCGGTCCGTCCTCTCTGCCTACCCTGCGGGGAAACGGCGTGATGGTTAGTTAGTTAGTTATTTAAAATATTTAAGTTTGAAACTTATAAACGATGTTGGACGAATGTTGAGGTAATTTATCACAAAAATACATACTTTGTGAAAAAAATAGCATTTGTACTGTTAACTCCAATTAAAATAAATAATAATCAATTTAATTTTTGAATACTATCGATAATTTTATTTGATTCTTTTTGAGTGGGTACCTAGTGTAATAATATATTAAAACAATTTTTTTTTCAATCAATATTGCCTAGAGTAAATTTTATTAAATTTATATAAATTACAAACAAAAATTTATCACATTACAAATAATTTTTTTCGAAAATAGTTTCTATTTATCTTTCCTTTAGAAGGAATTTCGTTACACAACACTGTTTTTTATGCCTGTCATGTTTTATTTTTTAATCCGTCCTTGCCGGTGCTCTCAAATGTTCTGCCATATCTATAATTATTTCAATATTTCTGTACATAATATACTACATACGGAGATCATATTTTAGGTGTTCATACTTCAGAAATAATACATTTGTGTATTGGACGAAATAATTAAAATTTATGAGTATTTATTGAACGCAACAGTTTGATTAAATTGAAAATTAGATTAAATTAGATTACGTCCATTAGATTAAATCTTGAAAGATTGTAATCAATGCACGCAAACATACGTAGGCATATACGACTGTATAGTTTTGACCGAGGCCCACCTTAATGCAATAAATATTGATAGTATACAACAATTACCGAACTTTACATATATTACCACGAAAACGCACATTAACAAGAATAGTGGCATAGTTATATACGTTAACCAAAAACACCAAGATATATCTTATAAAGAAATAAACATGACTCTCACTAACTGCCTAGCATTACAAATAAAAGTAAATAATCAGATTTATCAGGTTATTGCTATATACCGAACCCACGGTTCGAAAACTCAACAATTTATAGAGCATCTTAAAGATGTAATTAATAAAAACAAATGTCAAAATACTATAGTAACGGGTGACTTCAATATAAATATAGGTTTAAATTCAAACAGTGTCGAAAAAAATGATCTACATAATACGATGGCTGAACTGAACTTCATTTCATGCATAAACGACTATACTAGAGTTGTGCCCCGACAAAACCCATCATGTATTGATCATATTTGGACAAAAGCTGACATAACTACACAATTAACACCTGTCATTTGGAAAACAAACATAACTGATCACTTTACGTGTTTTTTAATTCTTGATTTAAAAAAAGAAATATCCTTTTCCTCAACTGCATTACAGCAGTATAATATAAAAACCATTGACACACAACTTCTAGAACAAAAATTAAAATCGGAAAAGTGGGAAGAAATATTAAATATCGAAGATGCCGAAAAATCTTCAATTAATTTCGAAAAAACACTTCGCGATCACATAATAAATGCAACTAAAGAAAATAACGTCAAACTAAAATCAAAACATAGAAAAATTAAACCTTGGATCACCCATGGAATAGTTACCTCAATTAGGAATAAAGAAAAATTATTTTATCAAACCCGTAAACAACCCAATGACCTTATTTTATTACAATTATATAAAAAATACAGAAATAATCTTACAAACTTGATTAAAAAAACAAAAAAAAATTACTTCAAAGAAAAAATTGAAGATTGTGATGAAGATAACAAAAAAGTCTGGGCTACAATTAATAACATCATTGGCAAGGGTAATAAAAATAAACAAATAAATAAAATAACATATGACAATGAAACAATAGAGACAGTAAAAGAACCAACTAAAATTGCTAATATTTTCAACAACTACTTTGCAAAAGTCGGTGAGAACCTAACCAAAAAAATTGACGTTGTCCAATCTAAAAAAACTTACAGTACATCCACACAAACTTGCCAAAATATTTTCAAAAAGTTTGAAAAATGCACACAGATAGAAATAGAAAAAATAATAATGAACTTACGAGTGTCCGCGAGCCCTGGTTTCGACCATATCACAGTAAATTTACTAAAACAAATGAGACAACTAATATCAAAACCAATAGCACATATCATAAATAACAGCATGCAACAAGGAATTTACCCGAAAATATATAAAAATACAATAATAACTCCGATTTTCAAATCAGGAATTGCAACCGACATCTCAAACTACCGTCCCATATCTATTGTATCAAACGTAGCAAAAATATTTGAAAAAGTCGTAAAGGCACAATTAACTAAGCACATCACTTCAAATAAAATTATTAATGATAACCAATTCGGCTTCAGAGAAAATTGCAAAAATAACCTCAATAATATATAATGCTCTTGACTCGGGAAATAAATGTTTAAGTATATTCATTGATCTAAGAAAAGCTTTTGACAGTATATGCCACAAAAAACTAATCAAGAAATAAGAAAATATTGGAATTCAAGGAACAGTTATAGAATGGTTCAAAAGTTATCTACATGAAAGACACCAACACGTGAAAATTAACAATACATTGAGTGAACCCACCTATTCAGAATTTGGAATTCCTCAAGGGACAGTGTTAGGTCCAATATTGTTTATCATTTACGTGAATGAAATGCTTACAATACCGAAAATTGGAAAAATAATATCTTTTGCTGACGACACAGTCTTAATCATAGAAAAAAAAACTTGGGATGAAGCCTACCGAACCGCAAATGTAGAAATAAACAACTTAAAACAATGGCTGGATGACAACTATCTTTCCTTAAACTCTGACAAAACTTACTTCATGACATTTACACTATCAGACAAATTCCTTCCAATTATAAATTCCAATATAACTATTCATAGCTCTTGTAAAAATTATACTGACAACTGCAACTCATCTAAATGCACAAAAATTGCAAAAAAAAACAACATTAAATATTTAGGCATAATAATAGATCAACATATTAAATGGACAGAACATATTGCACAAACTATAAACAGAATACGTAAACTTTTTTACGTATTCCTCAAACTAAGAAATATACTTCATAAATCTATACTACTGAAGGTTTACTATGCATTAGCCCAATCAGTTCTGCAATACGGAATAATAGGTTGGGGAGGAGCGTATAAAACCAACTTAGCCCCACTTGAAATAGTACATAGAAGACTCATCAAAATTATTCTAAAAAAACCTTTAGACTATTCAACTCAAAAAATATTCGATGAATTCAAAGTTTTACAAATAAACAGAATCTATCAAAAAAATGCATTACTTCAAATCCATAAAGACAAACTAACAATAAATTCATTTAGCACCAGGCCGAGAACAACAGGACAAATAATAATCCCTAAACTTAATACTACAACGGCCCAACACCATTACACATACTCAGCCTTAAAATGCTTTAACGAACTCCCTAAAGATATTCAATCCAAAAAAAATTATAAAATTTTTAAGAAAAAAATTAAAATACATTTCACCACTAAGTAATTTCATGTTTGTGTTATATTACGCCCACTTATATTTTCAATGTGTACACAGGTTTTATATTTTATAATTTAAAAAAAAAAACTTTCTTCCTAAAATAGTGCACAGGTATATAATTTTACATACATGTTGTTTTTATTTTATTTTTTCATAAATACGCTCATGGTAGCATCAATTAAACATATATCAAAATATCAATTGTGTTAGTACTCCCTCCCTAAACACGAGAAATTCTCAATTAGAGAGGTATTATTACCACCATTAAAAAATATTTGCATTACATGTACATAATTAAAAAAATAATTGTACTTATACCTAACTTTGTAAAATTGTAAAAATGGAATATATAAATAAATAAATAAAAAATAAAAAATAAAAAATATAATAATATATGCCGACGTATGTTTGCGTGCATTGATTACATGCCGAGTGGTCTGGTAATGAGCAAGAGGGCCACGGCGTTTTGCTCACTGGACTGCAATGGACGTATCATGCATTTTATACGTGGTTGCTTTTTTCTCCTCGTTTTCAGCACTAATACATAATATTTTATTTATGGCCATGTGTCTATTTCACTTTTAATATAATAATTGGTAATGTGCGTTTTCATCTCCCGACATAACTATTTTTGAACGGTAATTTATTGTCTTTACACGATGTCTATATCATTATGGTCTCATTTTACTATTTTCGAACAGTAATTTATTGTCTTTACACGATGTCTATATCATTATGGTCTCATTTTACTATTTTCGAACAGTAATTTATTGACTTTACACGATGTCTATATCATTATGGTCTCATTTTACTATTTTCGAACAGTAATTTATTGTCTTTACACGATTTCTATATCATGATAGTCTTATTTTAATATTTTTGAACAGTAATTTATTGTCTTTACACTATGTCTATATCATTATAGTCTCATTTTACTATTTTACACGATGGCTATATCATTATGGTCTCATTTTACTATTTTTGAACAGTAATTTATTTTTTTTACACGATGTTTATATCATTAAAGTCTCATTTTACTATTTTTGAACAGTAATTTATTGTCTTTATACGATGTCTTTATCATTATAGTCTCATTTTACTATTTTACACGATGTCTATATCATTATGGTCTCATTTTACTATTTTTGAACAGTAATTTATTGCTAATTATTAATTTTTTAAACTTTATGAGTAAAATATATAAAGATAGCAGCCAATAATATGTGCGTTAAGTAAATGAAGATAATGTTGGTAGTTCTTAGTCGAAGTATGATACAGTTAAAAGTGACCGAATTAATATGGGTTCCGTAGCTCAATCGGTAGAGCTGTTGCCATGTAAGCAAAGAGTCCTGGGTCGAGTCCCAGCGGAGCCAATATCTTTTCTGATTTTTCTATCTCCAGATTTCGATTGAGTTTCGCTAATATTGTCTTAATTTAATTAAATTTTAGTAATTTAGTGTCTTTACACGATGTCTATATCATTATAGTCTCATTTTACTATTTTACACGATGTTTATATCATTATGGTCTCATTTTACTATTTTTGAACAGTAATTTATTGTCTTTACACGATGTTTATATCATTATAGTCTCATTTTACTATATTTGAACAATAAATTATTTTTTTTACAGGTGTCTCTATTTTTTGCCTCTATTTTTTTGTTAGGATAGATTAGGTTTTAGTAGATATTTGGTTGGTTGATGTTTTTTCTGTAGGATATTTTGTCGGGGGATGTTTTAACGAGGGATGAAAATGCGCGGAACAAAAATGATTTTCAAAAGTAAATGAAAGCCACTAATTTTTAACCAACTTGTAAATATCAATATTCTAAATGTGTCACCTGTGTACTGAGTGAATAGCGTAGGAGTTCGATGGATTTTCTAACACCATAAGGAAAGGGTTAAAGACACGAGTAATACAAATAAAACATGAAATATCGCTTGCCTTTTGATCTTCACGTTGAAGGACAATTTTATTTATTATTTTTTATTATTCTTTCGTGGAATGGAAGGTACTCAGCTTGACTAAGGGCGCACGTATATAGGTACCTGCATAGTAATATAGGGCTTTTCCTGGAAGCAAAATTCTGAATAACGACTGCGAGATTTTTATACAAATATCTTCGTTCCGATTATCTACTCATGGTGTTTCACGATTTTTTTAAATATTTAATTTGGTTTTAGGTCCAACTGGGCTTTAACATTAAAATTAGGCTAAAGTTTTGTTAGGCATGAAATAATGTAAAAGTGATAAACTAAATATGAAACAATATTTGCAAAATATGTAACGGTAACATAAATAAAATAGAAACTAAAACAATACTCTAAGACAAATCACTAAAACTACATTATTTATGGGATTCAGCATAGTTGAAGGGCTCTAGCACAATGAAAACGATAATTTTACATTATCGAATCGTTATGCATAACTTTCGACGATTTTATATCGATATCCTGAGCATGGTTTCACCGTTGAATGGGCGGAAATGGGTGCCGCCGCCCCGGGAACCTTTATTGGATAACCAACACCTCTGCCATAGGTCACCCCAAGTGGTTCGCTACATTTAGTGATTTAGCAGGGGTGCCCGGGTTCATGGGGCGAGGTTTGTCTAGGTCTTGGAGGCGGATGACCAAGACATACTGAACCCCAGACTCCTACCCACCCCTTAAACCCTTTTCCTTCCCAGAACTCTCCTCTCCTTCCTTTCCTTAAACCCTCCACACAGCTTTCCCAAAGATGACATAGGCCTTGAGGGAAATTATTTTCCTCAGGGCCTCTTGTGTGGAGCTCATGTGAAAAAAAAGAAAGAACCGGTATTGATAGGGAATAAATAAAAAAAATCAGTGTTCGCTGGGAGCACACGCGGATCTGTTTATTGACATCATCATGTTAATTTAACGTCGAACCGGAACGTAAATATAAAAACTACTAATAAATAGACATTCTGAATTTCAATACTAACTTAGCACATCGCATTATGTAATGAGGTTTATAGTCATATTTGAACCATATTCGTTTCTTCAAGATCGAACGGAATAAATTGTTGTTAATTAACTGTGGATCGCATATACGATTTCTTTCAACTTTAAGAGCTTTGTTAGTTCACACCATTCATTAATAAGCCAGTTATTTTGCATAACGAACAACATTATTCCAAATGGTTTGTATATTGTTATATTGACATCTTATCTGATGGGAGGCCGGGCTGAAATTTGTCACTCGTCGCCGTCGGTAGGAATATTTCACTCGCAAATATTGATAACTAACTATAGATGACGGATTTAGTCAACGTCGTATTTATACAGGGTTTTATCGATCATCCGTGCTAGACCTCCTGGTATAGATGAACGGAGTCCGTAACATCAATTTTTTTTTGTTTTTAGTACCCCCAATTTTTTTGCCCGGATCGTGCATCCTTTTGGTTAGTGAGTATATCTGATAGTAGCAGAAAAATATTACCTTTTATATTTTGTTCCTAGCCGGCACATGAAATTTAATAGTGGCGATGATGACAAGGCCGTCATTAAAGTTGTTAATAACTTTGTAATACAACCAGAACTGAAATAATTACGCTGTCAGACGGCTTCATTTTTTATTTTTTTTATTCGTAAATACATTTTTCTTAACCGGTTTTTACCGGCTTTTCGGCCACCATACTTGGCATACATCCATATAATAAAGGAATAATGGATTAATCAAACTTACATACATTATTTTAATATGCATACCTCATAAGAGTCCCAGCTGTTCCCGTTTGGAGCCCGTGAGACAATGGCCTCCCCGATTGGGGTATGTTGTGAGGCTCAAGGTAGCGGTGAGGGGAAGGATACGGGGAGGAGAAAGGTGTTAAAGTACCTGGTTATTCAGATCTGGTCACCAAACAAGGCTAAAGCTATTTAAAGAAACGTTTCAATTCTGAATGGTGGTCTTACACCAGGGCGGTATTGAGAGTATCTTCCATTCTGGAACGTGCCGCAAATATAATTATTTTTAAATGAATTAATTGTAAAATAACACAAATTAATCAAATCAAATAAATCAAAATTTATTTGCCCACTCCGGGATTCGATCCCACGACCTACGGATTGGGAGTCAAGAGTCTTACCATTTGACCACGCCGGCCGTCATGATTAATATGTTCATATGTTGGAATTTTGAGCTAAAATGTACTTAAGAAAATTGTCTTCAACTTGTTCTAGATTGTTACAGTGATTGTTCTAGATTTTTACAAAGGGGACCCAAATAGGTGATTTTATTACACCATATATACTTGACTTCTAACAAATAAAATAAATGATAGATACTGGAAACGGTTTATATGATATGGTGTTTCGTGGAAACTTTATTAGGAGAACCTGTGCTGAGGGTTCAAAGGTCTAAAGCTAATGAACTTAAAAAGGTTTAGAACGTCAAAAAAGCAGCGTGAAATTTGTGATTCCAGAGCACGAAGTACGACGTACGTAAATTGGAATCGATACCTGCCTTCTAATTGGGTTCTAGATACGTGGAAAATAAATATCAAATTTACATATTTTCTTTCATGTTTTGATAACGGTTCAGAAAGCCAAATAACGCTTTACTGTGTACAGCAGGAATAATAATTATTTTTTAAATAAATTCACACACGAACAAACTGATAACATGCAAACTGTCGATTTCCCGAAAATGAATAATTAATAATGGTAATTAAGAAATATGTAAAATAATGAATAACTTGGGTTTGAAGATGCCACAATATATGGGGGAGGGAAAAGAAAATCGAATCAGCTGCGCAAGAGTTGTTAAGCATTTAAAAATGTTCTCCAACGTAAGAGGAAATCACACATACCTAATAGAACATTTTTGACCGCTTAGGGCCGGTTTTATAAACGTCCGTTCGTTACGCTTGATACCATTTTTGGTTTACCGCCACAAATATTTGGTCTACCGCCCGATTTTGCCGTTTTATAAACGTTCGTTAGGTTATCGGTAGATTGCGTTTCGGTTAATGCTTAACTGACTGATTTTGACCAGTTAAACGGATAATAATCCGTTTTGTTGCTTGTCGGCGCTCAAATGTTATTTGACAGCTGTCAGTAGTAGTTGGTTGTTGCCCGACAATCGCTTATTTTAAAGAGACAGTATTATATTATTTGCATTTGTGACATGGATTATTCATCGAGCAGTGAAAGTGAGGATGGGCGTTTGGCAATGCTTGAAGATGACACGCCATCGTCGTCATCTAATAGCAGTAGCAGGGAAGACGAAGCTGCGGGAGAGCGGAGACGTCTACGTGTTTTTATGCATAGACCGGATTATTTAAATTATGATGCGGACATCGATTTTAAAATGAGATTTCGGTTGTCAAAGAGAACCGTGGCTCAAACTTTAAATATAATTGAAGCTCAATTAGTGCCGGCGACACATCGAAACTAGCACCGCAGTTGTCACTGACACTACGATTCTACGCTTTGGGATCAATGCTGCAAGCTGCTGGCGACTTCACGGGAGTCTCCAAGTCGACAGCGTGCATCGTTGTATGGAGAGTTACTAAAATAATAGCCTCCTTGAGAAACAATTACATAACCATGAATGGTGACACAGTTCAGGACTTCTGCATAAATAACAATCAACTTTGGCAGCTAAAGTAATACCCATAGATAAAAACAATATCAGAGACAATAATTTGCCAAAAACATTGCCAATAAAAAACTTTAGGACTAAACGTAACCGATGACCGCTAGTAATGCAAATTTGTTTATAGTACGTAAAATAAAATAACGATCGGATAGCGGACCGTTAACGAAAAATGGTTCGTTACTTAACAGAAATTTGGTACTTCGTTTATAAAACCGGCCCTTAGTAATCCAAGTGTGATCGAAGGTGTCGGGTTTGTCACGAGCACTCCATAATTGCACAAGCAACATTATCCGCTTATAATGATGGTAGAAGGACGTTTTCAAATATTGTCAGGTTATTCGTAATCCAGGAATTGATTTTCTTTCTAAAAAAAAACACAAAAGTATTAAATTGGCTTGTCAAATGAGAGCTTTTATAATAACCGTGACATTTTTCGGTTACGGTGCTGTGACGGCAAAAAAAGGCAATTAACGTAAGTTCCTTATCACTATAATGCTGCGGCTCTTTCTTTCATATTAAATAATGGTGAAACATACAAAATATTGTAACCGTTTCCTCCAAAGTACTGCCTTTTTGCGACGGGAATTGCATTTCATTTTTTTTATACAAGGTGGGGCAAAAGTAATCACCCGGTGTTCTGTTGCTGTAATTTTTTTTTTCAATGAAAAACTTTGGTTCTGCTTGTGAAATTTGTTTATATAATCCGTTAGAATTTATTCCTTCAAGTCGAGAAAATGATATCGGCCAAATGGCCGCCGCCAGAGTTGATGACCATACGGGCCCGTTTTACGACATTTTCCATCACTCTTGCCAGAACTTCGGGCGAAAGGTTCTCGCATTTCTGGCGAATATTATCCTTAAGGGCATCAAGAGTCTGGAGCTTTTTGACGTAATCCCGCGACTTCAAAAAAACCCATAAAAAGAAGTCTAGAACGGTTAAATCGGGTGATCTGGCCGGCCAGTGCAAATCACTAAAACGAGAGATTAAGCGTTCCGGAAATGCTTCTTTCGGAATATCGATTGTGGCTCGAGCAGTGTGCGCCGTTGCACCATCCTGTTGTAACCACATGTTCTCCAGTCCCAATTCATCCAATTGAGGAAGAAAATTTCGGTAATTATGGCTCTGTAGCGCACGCCGTCCACAGTCGTTGTTTGGCACGCAGCGTTGTCTAAAAAAAATTGCCCGACGACTCCTCCAGCGTAAACAGCACACCACGCAGTAACTTTGAGCGGGTGTAATGGCGCTTCGTGGGTGATACACGGATTTTCGGTGCCCCAGAAATGATTATTTTGTTTATTCACGTAACTGCTAAGATGAAAATCAGCCATACGCGTTTGGCGGTCAACAGCTAACAGCTTGTGCACTGTTTTCACTTTGTAAGGGAACATCTTCAAATCTTTTTTTATTTTTATTTTTTTATTATTAAGTTAAAAGAAACATAGTATTTCGCTTTCTTAACTTAAATACAGAGCATATATATATATATAGTACAGGAATAAGAATAATATTTTTAATTTTGTTCCAACATTTTGAGTTTAAATAGTTTTTGTTTGAAGGTTTTTATGTTATTTTCCGTTTTTAGGCTATCTGGAAGGAGATTATATATATGAACTCCCTCGTGACCAATACTTCTCTTGCCACTTCCAGTCTTGACAGTATTTGTGTACAATTTATTGTGTTGTCTAGTATAATGTTCGTGTACTTGTGATGTTTTTATAAATGTTGTGTTTGTGTGTATAAGTCCATTTTGTATTTTGTAGATTAAAAGACATATGTTATATTCGTACAATGTTCTTATTTTCAAAAGGTTCATTTCCTGGTATAGTTTTTTTGTGGGAGTGTCTGGGTTATAGTTGAAGAGTTTTTTAATAACTTTGTTCTGTATTATTTGTAAGTCGTTTAAGTACGTAATGTATGTGTTTCCCCATATTTCTATTAAATAATTTAGGTGGGACTGGATTAAGCTAAAGTATAAGCCCCTCTTTACCTCTGTTGGTAGAAGATGAGCAATTCTACCAAATACACCAATTAATGGGATGATTTTTGTTTTTAGTTTTTCTACGTGTTGTTTAAATGTTAAATGTTTATCAATATATAAGCCCAGGTATTTTTCGCTATCTAGGATATGTAGGTCTCTTTCTTCTATTTGTAATGGTTTATGCGATGGTATTATTCTTTTAGGTGAGCTTAAGATCATGTAACCGGTTTTATTAATATTTATTGTTAATATATTTTGTATTAGCCAATCGTTTAGTACATTAAGATCCGTTTGAGATTGTTCTAATAGACTTTCTAAGTTTTTGCCGAAGTAAAAAATTGCCGTGTCATCTGCGTATAAGAAAATTTCACCATGTAGTTTTAGCTGACAGATGTCATTTATGTATATTTGGAATAAAAGTGGCCCCAGTATTGATCCTTGTGGAACTCCGTAGTTTATACTCTCGAGTTGACTGTTTTTATCTCCTATGTTAACACATTGTTTTCTGTTGGACAGATAGGATTTTATTAGTTTGATAGCTGGACCGGTTACACCTGTTTTTTCTATTTTTTTAATCAGTATTTCATGACTTACGGTGTCAAAGGCTTTTTGAAGGTCTACGAGAATTGCTATGACATAGTTTTTATTATCTATGCTAGTTCTAAGTTTATTTATGAGATCATTAGTTGCAGAGAGAGTATTACATTTTTTTCTGAAACCGTATTGTTTGGCATATAGAAATGATTTTTTTTTCAGAAAGTTGTCTAGCCTATCGTATATTACTCTTTCATATATTTTTGATAGAATCGGTAGGACAGAAATGGGCCTATAGTTAGATGTTTGAGTTTTCAAGCTCCCTTTATATATTGGAATAACCCTTGCAATTTTACAACTGTCTGGAAATTGACCTTCTTTCAGGCTCAGGTTAATCAGTTTAGTTAGTGTAGGAGTTAGTAGTGGGGCAAGTTTTTGTACTGTTGTACATTTTAGTTGATCATGTCCAGCACTCGCGTTTGATTTTAGGGATTTTATGATAGCTAATATTTCGGGTTCAGTTGTGGGTTGCAAGTATATTGATTCCGCACTTTCATACTTTAATGTAACTTTATCATCCAGTTTATGTCTGTATTTGTTGATTATATTATCAGCCAAAGAAGCGCCAATATTACAAAAGTAGTTATTAAAGTTATTATCTTTCACCAAGATTCTGCATAGGGAACGTAGACTAATGCCCAATTGCGTAGCACGTCATCTGGTTGATGTTCCGGGCTCATATTTGACATCTTGGGCAACAGCAGCGATATTCTCAGCAGAACGGCTACTCCGTGGCCAGCCAGCCTTGGGAACTTCTCGTGTTGTCCCAGTCTCTTCAAGGCGGGTGACCAAACGCCGCAGTGTTTGTCCAGCTGGTGTCGGACGGCCAGGAAATCTGCGACGAAATTCATGCTGCGCCAACACAACCGACGAATTTTTGCGCAAAAAAATGGAAACAATTATTCCGCGTTCTTGCGGAGTAAACCGATTCATAGCTTGTCGATTTGTATTCTGCGTTTGTTTACTTCACAAATGCCAAAACCAAATTGACAGTTGACGCCATTTGCAAAAGTTATGGCGCTAATCTTAATTGTAAATATGTGTGTTAATAAGTCACCAGTTTTAGGTAAGAATCTATATGTCTTAGTCATAAGTCACTAGCTATAAGTCATAGATGTAAGTCACTAGTTATAATTGTAAATCTTAGTTGTAAGCCAGTAATATTAGTAGCTATAAGTCTTAGATGTAAGTCACTAGTTGTAATTGTAAATCTTAGTTTTAAGCCAGTAATATTAATTATTTTATATATTTATTTGTACAGCGCCCTTGAGGTGATTTTCCGCGAAAATGGCGCTGTATAAATTAGCCAATTATTAATTAATTATATATTTTTGAATGTAACTATTACTTTGTCGTTATCCATTATAATAAAATGAAACAATACAACTTTGTATTTACCACTTATAAAATGTGCAAATCCGACCGGTTTCGGAACAAACGTTCCTTCGTCAGGGAAAGCTTATACTAATTTGACAGTTTAGAACAATATTTTATTATGGTAGGGGTGGAGCCGTTGTTAGTTAATAATGTAGATTGGGTGGGTAGGTATTAGTGTAGAGTGGGTTAAAATAATAAAACATTGTTCTAAACTGTCAAATTAGTATAAACTATACTAATTTGACAGTTTAGAAAAATGTTTGAACAATGAATGAACTATAAGGAACGTTTGTTCCGAAACCGGTCGGATTTGCACATTTTATAAGTGGTTTATACAAAGTTGTATTGTTTCATTTTATTAATTAATTAATTAATTATGGCGTTTTCCAATAGGGTGATTACTTTTGCCCCACCTTGTACGTGTGAGGGACATGTATGACAATGATTGTATGTTTCCTTTGGTGGGTACGTACGTTCACCGTTTGTCTCATTTTCGACTGTGGTTATTTAGTGTGTAAGAAATACCGACAGCATTATATGTTTAAAAACAAAAGCAACAGCGTATTGACATTTGACGTTTTTGAAGTTTTGGAATTCACACACACTTCAATATTATGTTTTCAATTATTATTCCATACTTTCAAATCATCACGGTAAGTAGTATTAGTTGGGGTCAACGGAGATGCCACGTTGCAGTATGTGAGAGAGTTGCAAGTAAATTATTACTGGTTTCCTTTGGAGGAAACAGACCTACGTACATTGTGTAACTCACATTTTGATAAGGAACATATTATTATTTTGGTTGTTTGTTTTTGGGGAGTTATGCCGTGTTACGCTACCTCCTCCTTCTTTAGCCAACGTTTCGGACAGCGTTACAGTGTCCATCATCAGGGCAGATGTGTGATGCTTTCCGAAACGTTGGCTAAAGAAGGAGGAGGTAGCGTAACACCCCAAAAACAAACAACCAAAATACTTTTGGCCGTGAAAATCTAAAATCATATCTAACATATTATTATATTTATTGTTTTTTTTGCCGTCACGGTACGATAACCTTGAATCATCACGGTAATTATAATAAGTCACAGTCTTTGTTCCTTGTTCAAATGTTCAAATTTTTCTGGTTTTATTTTGTGCAGAAGTGAGCTGTGATAGTTTTATTTTATGGAAGTCTGGAACAGCATTCTTTAGAAAGGCCAAAGATTACGGCGGACTTAGGAATTCAAAGAGAGCTTTAAAAACTCATCCCAGCGCAAAAATCGTCCAAACTCCACAGACCCACAAACAATCCAAATACCCTCCACAGGAATGCCCTGTTAGCCCGGGGCTGCGCTTACATTCCTGGACTACGATGGGAGGTTTACATTTTGAAACAATGTTATTTTGTGTACCTTCATGCTTTTCTTGATCTTACCAAAGCCAATTTACGAATGGACCTTTAAATTGGTTTCACGAATTATAAGTTGTGGTTTATTTGTTCGTTTACTTTGCTAACAAACTGTTAATTTATTTGTACTTTTGTGTAAAGTTTTCAATTGTAAAGAAGCTTTTAATTGATTCTAACGGAGTCAATGGGGCTATGGCTATCCAATTTGAAATTGTGGAAAGACATGGGGTGGGTAATTAAGTTTGGAATGTGTCTGCCAATTTAAATTCAGTGACTAAACATATCGGCCTTACTAATAAACGTTGTGTAAATTTTACACAGTTGATTAACAACCGCGTACGAGAAAACCTTACTAATAAACAAAAATTGTTGATATTTAACGGCCATAAAAAGTTACGCAAATTGTTTATACAGCGGAAGAAGGTAGTTTATTTGTTGGATAAACTTAAAAATTTTCATCTAATTTTGGAATATTTCCAAGATATTTTAAAAGTTTTATATTATAAATTTACTTTAATATTTATAAATTGAAATATTTGAATTTCAAACATGAAAAAAGTTATATAGGTACCTAATACTACTACAGACCTTGAAAAATTGTACAGAATACAAAGTTTTGAAAAACATTCCTTTTATGTAGGGGTCAGGCGCATGGGTCAGGCATGGGCATGTAGAGCGAATGAACGAGGAAAGGAGTGTAAGGAGAATATATGACGCAGATGTGAATGGTAGAAGAAGTCGAGGACGCCCAAGAAAGACATGTCACGACCAAGTGAATCAGGTACTTGAGTCGGGCCATGTCAAGAGTCAGAATAATAGAAGAGAATGTATGAGACGTTGTATGAATGTAAACGAGGCAAGGAATGTGTGCCAAGACCGGAATGTTTGGCGGTCCGTCCTCTCTGCCTACCCCTGCGGGGAAACGGCGTGATGGTTAGTTAGTTAGTTATGTAGGGGATTCTCAAACAAACTTCAACTCGTTTATACGATAAAAAAAATACCCAGAGAATGACCAAATATATCACTGTAGAAGAATATAACAATAATAATCTAAACTAAAATATGAAAGAGAACAAGACACAGAAGAACAGAAAAAAAAACAATGGTCGCAACTGGGACCATTGTTGCGACCATTGTTTTTTTTTCTGTTTTTCTGCGTCTTGTTTTCTTACATGTTTTCGTTTAGATTATTATTGTTATCTTCTTCTGCAGTGATATATTACATTGATGGGAATAACCTTCAAAAGTTATAAAAAGAGAGTTTTTCTCATAAAAAATTGAATAACCAAATAAATGATCGATATTATTGATTCGTTCTTTGCGCAATATGAACGATGATATCTTGGATTTATATTTACCTAAACATGCCTAACGCATTTATGCTATTAAAAAATATTCATGGAATTCTTGATAAATTCATGCGGCAACAGCCTATTACAATAATATGTCAGAAAAAAAACTAACTTATTCAAAACGGAAACCTTGTAGGTCAATCTGCCAAAATGCGACTTTGCCAGTTCTCAGATAAAGACATTTTTTTTTATTTGTAAGAATTCGAATTTTATAGTCTTTGTTCAATGTGTAACTAAAACACCGTTTAATGGCTGGAAAGTTTTTTTTATTAGTAAGGCTGTATTTATTATAATACGTAGAAAAACCATTTCAAGCGATATTTATATTTTAAATAGAGGTCTCTTGGGGCAATACCTGGGCCATAGTAATAGTGTGGGAACTTCCTCTTTGTAAGGAAGACGAAATTATATTTCTTGTGTTCTGAACGGTCGTATAAATCAATATTTACTTATTGATTTCCATTGGTTTTCAACGGAAATTTCTACTGTGACATCCGAACAAGGATTTATCCGCTCTAAGACAATCAATGGTTTCTATCAGCCTATGATTTATAATACTTTTGAATATATATTTACTAATGTCAAAAATCAACTTCATAAACTTTGTAGTGTCCAATGACCATGTTTGAAATAAAAAAACTATATTTTAATATACTCGTATAAGATCTGTTGCGAAATTGAACCTGCAATTTTACGACATAACTGTTAAAAATGCTTCCACGATTATTCTGCTGTAACCACTGAATTACAAGCACACAAAAATTCTATCTGCAAATCGGTCATTCATTTATCGGATCGACATTTATGTTTCTAATAAATCACTATTTCGAACGTGACCAGCAGTATCAAATTTAGTCGATACGTCAATCTGACAGAGGCCAATCATTGAATTGCCTCAGACTATTTCTCAAATACTGATAGTTTGAATGTGAAAATGATAACAGTGTACCAAATGCTCCTGTGTTTAAGCTTACTTCAATCATTAAAAGGAGATTTATCTTTAAATTCAGGTGACATTGTTACTGTAAAGGTACTCTAAAGATTTCAGTGACATTCGTTGAAATTTAAACCAGTTTAAAGCGTCGCGTTTTTTTTAGGTGAATTAGGTAACTTTGATGGAAAAGTTAGGCATACAAAAATCTACATAATTTAAAATTTATTTTTAGCTTTAAGCCCTCATATTGTTGGCATGTAATTTCTTTCATACAAATGGTATTACATTCATCTCGGATGAAGATAATCAAAACACACTGCGCGTGGATTGAATTTCCGTTAAAGCTTTTCCCAAAGGACTTTCGCCGGTATTCATAGAAAAATTCCCCAAAAACTTTTAGACACCGCCTGTCAGATCCGCCCAGTGGAGGTTTTCTCTAAAGAGTATTTATGCAGTGAACTCCCACAAAAAGTATAGATATAAGACACACTTGATAATGGTTTTACCACACTTTAAAAGGCACTACATTTAAATTCCGAGCTAAAAATCTACCCTCTCGAATAATTTGTCTCCAAGAGCGAGTCAAAAACGTGTCCATCCGCACTGAATAAATTCAGCATCTAATATAATTTATAAAACATAGTTGGACTTACTTCTTGGGGACATTCTTGTAAAACTAATATAAATTATATCCAAACATTGCAAAACTCCCTGACAAAATTATTAATCCCTAAGTACACTAATGAACACAGAAGTGACACTAAATTAATATACAAGTCTCTAAATGTTTTACCTGTCAGAGGATTATTGTTTTATAATATTATAAGTCAACATGTTATGTTGTCCGATTCCTTGTACAGGGAAAGAGTTTACCATAAACATAATCACTCAAAATGAAGGATTGGTGGTTCCGAAATGTACCAATAAATACGGTGAAAGGACCCTAAACTATATTGTACCCAAAATATTCAATAAACTACCAATGATAATCAAAAATAATAACGTTTTTAATGGTAAAGTCAAATATAAACTAAGGAAATGGCTATTAGATAAGGATGATTTATATTGATGCCCTACCGAAGTCCTTGTATTCTTTATTGAAACTCACATTGAAGGAATTGGTAAATTCATTACAATTTTTGTAATACCTAATGTATATGAAACTTTTAATTTACTTGTGATTATATTTCATTTGTTCAAACTAAATCCATCTGTACTTTTTTGTTATATCATAACATACTAATTTTTAATTATATCATATCATACTAAATCCATTTGTACTTTTTTATTATTTAAGGCTTCTAGTGCTAGTTACATTTACATACTATTTCGGTAATTTAAATAATCTATTTAATTGATATTTAGCATCAAAATTATAAAATTATATGTATACAATGTTTGAAAATGTACCAATGTTGTCATTATGTACCTGCTGACAAGCTACATAAGTAGTTTAGCGGGTTTAAATGTAAATAAATAAAAATAAAAATAAATAAATAAAAAATACAGAAACAAACCAAACACGCTAGAGCGGTAGAAATGCAAACCTAGGGCCGAGTAACCGGGCGCGCAGCTGCTGAGAATTGATAACAAAATACTTTGCGAGTGTTATTAGTGGAGAGAATTTATTTTTTATTTTTGATTGAACTACTTCCAATGAGATAGGCCACGAACCGCCACTGTTCCCGGCGCCCGGGAAAGCCTTCGATCAACCTAACACTATGGGAGGAGCAGGTCTCTGGGGATATTACTTCAAAAAACAATGTCCTTACTGATATGACTTCGCTAACTTATGAGAAGGCGCCTGAATTTTTATAACGTATTGATCCGGGTGTTAGAAGCGAGAAAAAAGGTGCGATATTTTCTCTTAGTAAGGGAAGTTGCGCAGTTTTCATCATTTCAATCTTTCATCTTATTTATTTTCGTCGCTACTCTTATTTTTGTCAATAGAATCGTCATATTATTCGTAAACAATGCTACTTGATTCTACATGTTTCCGAAACTCGGTCGAAAATCGCCCGTTGCCAAACGACAAGCAGCGTATCAACTCTAAAAACATTATCCTGCCGCGTATTTATACTTTTTTCGTGAATTATGAAATTACATAACTTAAATTGAAGTGAACTTGCAGAACAACAAATTATACAAGGATTAACACGCATTTTGTTCACTCACCTGAAAGACTTTAACCGACGATTCCTGACCATAAAATTTAAATTTTATTTTGCTGTCCGATTGAATATTTTTAAAATTAAAAAAAAAACAAAATCCTTCACACGCCGCCACGCATCACGTGACACACACTCCGTCTCCCCCCAGCAGCATAGTACAGACGAGACGAGAGGTCGAAAAAAATGTTTTTGTTTAATTGGAGAAAATATATTGGAAATTTGAAAAAATATATCTAAATTTGCTGAAGAATCGCTATTAGAAGTCTTTCGTGCGGATGTGTCCTGTATATGCTCAGTATTATTAAATTTTTCTAATTAAAAGAATAAAAGTACCTTAACGTATATATTATGCTTTTATACCATTTTTATATTACCTTCAGTCCAAGATATATGGATTGCCCCTGCTAATATATTAATAAAACACATTAGAAACTATTGGTTTGACAACAATTTTCATTATTTACAGATCGACTTTTTTATGAAATTCGATAATAAATTTTCGCAAATTTTTCTAAATTTTAAAATAATAAATAATCTTTTGTAATAATAATGTGCTTAGTGTGGTCGTCGAAAATCCTGTAAAACCTGTCATAAGATATGCTTATGAATAAAGAATGATAAAAATAAAATAATATAATTACATCCACATTTTACCATCCAAATAGACTTTAAATATTAAATTGGAAAAGAGTCGTATCGGTACGGAACAAATAGTACTGACCTAGATGTAATCCCGAATACTTTTCAATTACAGAATCTGAATCCGACAAGCGCAAACTTTCGAGCCCTGAAAACAATTAGAGAGCGATTTCTGGGCAGACAGCCCCAGGAATTTGCAAACCAAAGTTGCTATGTTGAAAATGTTGTTTTCCATTAGTAGGCTTCTAATACGAAGCCTCACTAATACAATCTTGTAAAAGGAGTTGACTTTTAACACTTAGCAGTTTGAAGTTGTGCGAAGGTCATAAGTTAGTAGCTCAAGCATCAACAATAAAATCACCTGGAGTACCTACAAGAAAAGTGGTTCGATTTGATATCTATTATAGTCCGGAGAGATTAGCAATATATCTTGTTGTGGCACAATTTTTTTCTTCAGATTCTTTACTTATTGTTAAGTTTAACTGCAGCCCGGAAATTCTCTTCTACGTCTAGCCTACCTCATCAAAACAAATTCCACAAGGTTCTTACACTCGGTCGAAGTCAAGGTATTGCAGTTTTACTCGTTTTGTACCTGATACCCGACTTCACAATAGGCCACCTGCATGGATTTCATAATGACTGAAAATCGTGTGGAAGATTTTTCTACTAAGATTACGAAAATGTTAATAATTTTTTTTAGAAATTTAAAGATTTAAAAAAAAAATCCGTTATTTGGGGTCATGACGTCACTACATGAAAATGTTCTGTCTCCGATAATATTTAATTAATTTTGTAAAATTCCACACTAATGATTTATTTTCTTTCTATGGCAACACTTTGATATCCGGCGAATTTTTGAATTTGAAATTTAATATTCACTAGCTTTATTGTTCGTTCTTATTTTTTAAACTTATCGTTTGGTTTGACGTTTTGACAGATATTACGAAGTGAACCCCGCACATATTATTATACCTTTTGTACCTGGCTTAAAATTTTTCTGGCTTATTATTATTATAATTTACAAGTACAAGTTTATTATTTTGGATTTAGTCATTTACAGACGTTAAACATTATAATGATTAATGATCAATAAGATGGATCAAGGAAAAAAATATTTAGGCGATGTAATATTTTTGATTTTCCTCAGTATCCTCCTGTGCCATTCATGTGGAACATTTTAAAATTGATTTTCGGCTATGTACTTAGTTATCACATTTTTTCACATCGATAAAAATATGTCCCGTCTTTCCGGTTTATAAAAAATGGTCCAACTTTTTCAAAAAATTGCCAGGGTTTGGAAAATATGATTTAAAAAGAAAATACGGAATGTCTTAGAAAATTTGCCTAAACCCGAATTTTTAATTTTTAAATGTGATGCAAGTGGCCTATTACCCCACTCAATGACTCCACAAAGAGACACGACTGACACTTCAGAGTATTTTCTTAAAGTGTTCATTGACAACTCTATGAAAAAGTCCACATTATTACTATATATTACTATATAATACCAGTTTAATGTGAATCAAGACTGCTGTTGATAAGAAGTCGATGATCCAAGCGATGAACTATGTCAAATACCGGACCTATGACGCAAACCACGCCAATCCAACGATTACATATTCGTATTTGGGATTGAGTTATCCTGTGATAGCAGAACAAGATGTAATATCACGAGGTACACTGTACAACTATACCGGTATTAGTTAATTTATTTATTTATTTATTTAGAATTGACGGATAACGTGCTGTGTGAAATTAAGGTAAGCCGGATTCCTTCTCAGTGTCCACTGTTCACCAAGCGTGTGTCGTTTTGAAAAGCCATAATTTTTTTATTACATTCAATTGATTTTCACAGTCAATGTAACTGCGACTATATGGTCTGTTCTTGTTCTGATAGGAAATTGATATCACTAAGTATTTCTGTTACCATATTTAAACTGAGAACAACAAAACCAGTACAGAGGGGGTGACCTTCATAAAGCCTGCAGGTGGTGAATCTAAATAATTAATAACATCTCCCTTGCGTTCCGCAACAGCCTACCCGCGTAAACCAAATTCAATTACCTTTCCCGCAAGCCGGAGACAGCAGATAATATAATATACACAAGCAGCCCCTCCACCCCACAGCAGGGGATGGGACGGGTGTGGGGGGTGGTGAAGGAGTTATTCAGCAAGATTGATGAGGTTCAAAGTGCATAGGCAAAATATCACAGTATCGCTTGAACTGGGTCAAATTAAGTTGGCGAAGGAACGCATTAGAATGCACCTCTTTGGTGCAATTCACGGCAGGATTACTAACTTATTGACGACTCAATTTCCACGCCGAGCGTTTAATCTAAGCGATAAATCTTTAGCGACAACGCTTTGTCTTACGAAGTGCTATGTGACTGCAATTTTTAGGAATGGCATTACGCTGGAGTAATTTAAGCACCGAGAAATAAGTCTCATAAAATTGGATTTAGTTTGAATAAGAATGATATTTACTTAGGTTACGTCATAGAATAAATAAAAAAATAATAAAAAACTATAGATGCCTTCCACAAAAAATCGAATGGTAACGAATGTTCCATGTAGCCCAACAGCCTTGTATCTATCTCATTTACACTCTCCTGACATAAGTACACGAATCAAAACACATTGTTTAGTTGATTTGTATGTTCATTGATGTTTTTGGCAGTTTATTATGAACTAAGTTCTAAGAAAAAAAGCAACGAACACACAAATCAGCGATTCTATGTGTTCTGATGAATGTGACCACTCAAATTAAAAAATCTTAGTACACTTACCAGCTTTCCAACTTACGTATAAAATAATACGTAATGATCTTGATATTCACTTAACAAGTTTATGTAGTTATTCTGGCTAGTAATTATAATTAACCACAACAACACATAAAATAACTTATTTTTTCTACTACGAACAAAATTCAAACAAACTTCCTTTAACTACAATTGTTTGTTTACAACAAGTGAATTTGGGAGGCGGGAATGGGTACCGCCGCCCTGGGAACCTTTATTGGATAACCAACACCTCTGCCATAGGTCACCTCAAGTGGTTCGATTTAGCAGAGGTGCCTTACCATTTGATGATTTAGCAGAAGTGCCCGGGTTTATGGGGTGAGGTTTGTCTAGGTCTTGGAGGCTGATGACCATGACACACTGAACCCCAGATTCCTACCCACCCCTTAAACCCTTTTCCTTCCCAGAACTCTCCTCTCCTTCCTTTCCTTAAAAAACCCTCTACATAGCATCCCCAAAGATGTTATAGGCCCTGAGGGAAATTATTTTCCTCAGGGCCTCCTGTGTGGACCTCATGTAAAAAAAAAAAAGTGACGAATGTGGACGCGCGCGGTAGATTTGAATCCCATTATCCTATACCGTACATACTTACAACGGTCTCGGTTATGGCCCAGAATCTCGGCAATTTTTCGCCGAGAACCGAGATAGAATTCTCAGTAGAATTTGTAGCCGAGAATGCCGAGACCGATACCGAGACCGAGATCTCTTCATTCCTGAATTAAGATGATACTAGTATATATTGTAAGTTGTACACCAACAATAATGACTGAAAATGATTGTTAACGAAATATTTTTCATCTTTCTAAACCCTTAAAAACAGAACAATTTGGTAATGCATTTTGTTTCCCCTTTATAGTTGTTTAATTATTTAAATTTCTAAAGGGTGGATCAAAAACATCTGCGGTACAAGAAAACACGCGTAAAATGTATAATCTTTTTAATAATACCCACTCTAAACAGTATATACTTACGCGATATTGTATTATTTATGCTCGTTTTTCATTATCAAATGATGTTCCGGTAAATTTTGATATAATTATACATGACACTTCTAAAGATCAAAAAAAAATAACTGTACAATAAACTGTTCCACATTAAAAATTTCGAATAAAATTAAATACTTAGGAATAACAATAGATAAAAACCTGAACTGGAAAGATCAAATCAACCTAACCGTTAACAAAATAAGGAAATTAATTTACATACTTTTAAAAATCCGAAACTTTCTCTCATTAGAAAATCTAACATCAGTCTATCATGCTATAGTAGAGTCAAATCTCCAATACTCTGTAGTAAGCTAGGGAGCCGCATACAAAACAAATCTACTCCTTGTTGAAATTGTGCAACGTCTAATTATAAAAATTATATTGAAAAAAACGAAGAGATTATCTAACTCACCTTATTTTTGAAGAATTTAAGTATTAAAATTTAATGATCTAGTTCGAAAAAATATAATAATCCAAATAATAAAAGAAAAACAAAATCATAGCTTTTTAACTGAAAGTCGTACTGGTCAAAAACATATATTTCCAACACAAAAATGCAACACTTCATTTGCACAACATCATTATACATATCAAGGAAAAAAATACTTGAATAGCCTACCTGAAAAAATAAGAACAATCGAAGACGACAAAAGCAATCAAAGAGCAATTTAAAGTAAAAATACCAAATTGATAAAATTTATCATCATAACTTATATAACTTGTAAATTTGTTATTTATTAAGTATCTACCACAGGTAAATTATAAGATACAAAATATATTTTGTTATTATATTTTAAATATTTTCTAATTCCATACTCGTCCCTCTTCTAATCACAAGCGTCTGCTTCTATAGAAGATAAATATCATTAAAAAAAAATCAGTGAAATTTATTATTATTTATTTGTTAATGTTATTGATAATTTTATAAATAAAAAGAAAAGAAAAAAATTATATTTCAATATTTTGATTGCTCGGCACATAATTTTTTTTCTTGTTCTATCAAAGTGCATGAAAGCTACCTGAGATATTGTTGACGTACTTGACACATAAAAATATATTTTGAGGACTTCATGTGAGGGAAATACAAGGAACGTGAAAATTCTATAAAAGGTGAACGGTCTTACGGAAATACGTTCTTGGAGTACCCAAAACGCATGGAGGTAATTAAAATCTACAAAAATATTATTTCGATATGTCATATGTCAACCGTACCGGCTGTCTTAGATCTACTAAAGTGTTGGAATAGAGATTTGAAGGCCTGACCTCCAACTCCGTAGGACAAATTTTTTCTCAATTTAACATGTGTAACACATCAATGTAAACACCACTATAATATTAGTGTAGACGACGGGGCTAAGCTTTATAGTAATTATTTACAATACTTTTATATATGGTGCATGACGACTATATCAAACTTATTCGCCGAAAATCACATTAATTTTACTAATTAGTATACTTACATATCGCGGTATCTTCTTTACAAACATTTCACCACAATCAACATCATCTGCTCTGATGATGAACACTGTAACGCTGCCCGAAACGTAGGACAAAGACGGAGGGAGCGGCACAATAAATAATCACGATAAGGTGCATACCTGCTGAATTGACTGATTAGATAAAAATTAAGAATATTTTTATTTTTCAACTTTATAAGTAAAATCTGAAATTATAATATTTAATTAAATGACGACAATATTAGCGAAACTCAATCGAAAATCTGGATTCAGAAAAATCAGAAAAAGATATTGGCTCCACTGGGACTCAAACCCAGGACCCTTTGTTTACATGGCAAGTGCTCTACCAACTGAGCTACGGAACCCATATCGAATTCCGTCACTTTTGACTGGATCATACTTCGACTAAGAACTACCAACATTTTCTTCATTTTCTTAACGCACATATTATTGGCTGCTATATTTATATATGATTGCAAGATTCAACTCGAACTAAATGCTATCAGTGTTAAATTTTATCCATTTATTTTTAATTCGCGACATTTATTGGCTTTTTCTGCACGTCAAGGATGAATATATTTTTTAATTTTTTTAACTTTATGAGTAAAATTTCAAATTTTAATATTTAATTAAAAGAAGACAATATTAGAAGTTCTTAGTCGAAGTATGTTAGGTTAAAAGTGACCGAATTTAATATGGGTTCCGTAGCTCAGTTGGTAGAGCACTTGCCATGTAAGCAAAGGGTCATGGGTTCGAGTCCCAGTGGAGCCAATATCTTTTTCTGATTTTTCTGTCTCCAGATTTTCGATTGAGTTTCGCTAATATTTTCACCATTTAATTAAATAAAAATTAAGTACTCTACGCAATATTGACACACTCCTTCGGCTTTTTCTCACCCTTTCCCGTACACAAAACGTTTTAATGCAGGTTTTCCTGCGGTAAGAGAAATGGCAAGAAACGCCAGGAAATGAACAGGTGTTACGGTGAAGCATAATTCGTTGTGAGGGATGGGAAATAAGGGAAGACGGATACGGGAGGTAAATAATTCTTGCGCAAAGTAATGATATTCGAGTTTCTCTCCAACGTAACATTTAGGGAACTGGCTGCGAGGGAAATGACATAAATACGCAACCTGCTCAATAAATACATTATATGAATTATTGAGGATCCGTCCGGAATGAATTAAAACTTCTGAAAAATACCATCGCGTTAGAACGAAAATAAAATACATTTCGGAAGAAGATATCATTGGCGTATTATGACTAAACATTCATAGTATTCATAGTTTATGACTTTTCCCTAGAAGAAGTCATAAAACAAAAACATATATTATGGCATTAGATAGGTTTACAGAAAGACAATAGAAATTTTAAGAAGAGAGTACGTATAAAAATCACCATTATATATGTTAATATCACATACATAGGTAATGGTTTCCCATATTCTTAAACAAGGGTAAGTGCCGGTAATTCCATTAATAGAGGACTGAATGCCTTTGGCACTAATAAAAAACTGTCAAAAGAAGCGAAGCTAGCAGTCCACAATGGTACCTGGTAGTACTGGTACCTACCCTGATGTATGGCAGTGAGGCATGGAACTGGCAAAAGAAGGAAGAAAGTAAACTGAAAGCTGTGGTAAAACCATGTATGACCGTGTAAGAAATGTGGATATCCGCAAAGAATGTAAGGCTTATGTAAGCATAATGAGTTAGATTATGGAAAGAGATCCTCAGGTGGTTTGGGCACGTAGAGCGAATGAACGAAAAAAGTAGTGGAAAAAGAATATATGGCGCAAATGTGAATGTAGAAGAAGTCGGGGACGCAAATATACTATATATTTTTTTAAATGAATTAATTGTGAAATAACACAAATTGATCAAAAAAAATTTATTTGCCACGCCGGGATTCGATCCCGCGACCTTTGGTGTGCGAGTCAAGATCCTTACCGCTGGACTACGCCGGCCGTCAAAGTTATATTCTGAAACTGTAGCATGATTTTTTTACATTAGCTCTGCACTGGAGGCCCTGGAAAAATAATTGTGATAAATTATTCTAAAATAATAATGTCATTTAGGGGATGATGTAGGGATGGTTTTTTAATGAAAGGAAGAAAAGTAGTTCTGGGAAGGAAATAGATATGAGGGGTGGGTAGGAATCTGGGTGTGTCAAGAAGTGACGGGCATGAAAAATCCATTCCTTCAACTGCGGTGCATGGCGAAGAGTCGAGGTATTCTGACAAACCGGCCGCCAAGGCCTTGACAAACCTCAACCCATGAACCCGGGCGCCCCTGCTAAGTCACCAAACGTAGCAAACCACTTGGGGGTGACCTATGGCAGAGATGTTGGTTATCCAATAAATGGTTCCCGGGCGGCGGTACGCATACCCGCCTCCCAAAATAAATTCATGAATATTGTAGTTGTGCTTAGGTAAGTCTATATTTTGTCATACAAACACATATTGTACCTTGTGTTTCCCGCTAAGCACTTGAATACTGCTGAAAGGGAGACGAAACTGCTCTATACCTTGGTCTAACTGGCTCCGGACAGTCAGAACATTTTACTATGTGGTATTTACATTAAAATTTAAATTGTCCCTTTTTAGTCAGTCTCAGAAGACTCTAATGCTGAAAATCAGCCTGTCCTCCCAGCTCATTCAGAATTGATGAGGTGTTGCTTTTACACCCCCCCCACTATATCTTGGGTGCGAATGGTTAGCATAATATTTCAAAATCATTTTGTAAATTCTTACACCACAACCGACACTCTGTCATTTCCTAAAACACCGCATATCGATTGATATCCGATAAAATGTCTGAGCAAGCGGAATATCTAATAAACCATGCATCATTTGTCAATGACACCTTGCTTATTTTACGCACGAAAATTTATTTCCCCGGTATCTTTTCCACTTCGCAGACTCCTTGAACAATATTTTGTTTTATTATTTACACTTCACATTATTCTGAAATGTAAAGTTAGCAAAGCTGTACCTCGGAGGGGTTAAAGGAGAAAAAGAAAAGTTTTTCCACGTCATGCAATGTTTGGGAATATTCCTATACTTTTTTCCTAATTCATACCCACCATACCTATGTATATCTAGTCCCTCTATCTACACATGTGAAATCAGTGCATTTTAAACATGCGAGTAGTGTTTCTATGATTCAGTGTGTGTTGTATCTTGACATAGAAAGATAAATTACGAACTAGTATCTAAAAACCGTCAAAAATTATAACTGGTTATGAAAAATACATTCTACGCATAGTGCAAAGTTCAACGTGGAGTTTTTACGCTTCCTTATTTTCCCATCTTCAGAAAGTTCCCTACATGCGACTTATTTCGCACCGAACCCTTTTTTAGAGACAGAAGGCGTTCATTTTTACATAACATTAATATTTTTATGTAAAAACCACCTCAAGGACGGTGTGAATATAATTCACTGGCTGGTTTCCGGCATGCGTTGCAATGCCATATTGAAAGAAATAAATTGTTTCTCCATGCATGTCCTTTTCCGTGCGTCCCCGCATCCCCTACTCTCCCGCGTTCCGCTTCCACCTTCCCCGCCCACCCTCCCCCCTATCTCGCTTCCCCGTCCCGCAAACCTCCCTCTCGCGTTCCATATATTTAGTCCCAGTACATTCAGTTTTCAAACAGCTCGCATGCCACCTATTACAATTTTTTTATTCAAATTTTCTCTTTTTGAACAATCAATCAAATTTAGTACCTAACATGGGCACCTATTTAAAATATCTATAATTTAAAAAATCCGTAGACAATTCTATTAATACAAAAAAAAAACAATAGCTGCCTGCTAAATTTAATTTCATCAAACGCGCGAACTGTCAAACGTGCGAAGTTAAAATAGTCGTTAAGTTTTCTGAAGTAATTAAATTTTCCTCGCAATTTTATTAATTTTTCTTTCCGTAAGAACCACCTACAAAGTATTAGAAAACTTAAAAAAAAGACGAATGAAATAGGTAAAGTCGTTCTGAAGTTATGGCGTCACCAAGGAATACAGGGATTCATTTTTATATATATAAGATAACGAATGCCTTCAACAATGCAGTAATACATGTTCAATAAAGTTCAAATTACGCAATACGTTCCGAAGAGTTGTTATGACATAAACAGATTGGCAATTATGTGAAATGAACGTGCTTGAAAAACAAATGGAAATATTTTGTTTTGCTTATCTGTTCGTGTTGCGAAAAGCTAAATTTTTTATATCATTTAAATAATTTTTTATGCTTGGAGCCAGTGAGACAATAGATCCCCAATTGGGGTATGTTGAGAGGCTGAAGATAGTAGGGAAGGGAAGGAAATTGGCAAAAGGAAGGTTGGGAAGTACTTGACTATTCAGATCTGGTCACCAAATACGGACAAAGCCTTTTTTAAAATTTTAGAATAATTAAAATACCTCATAAGAGTCCCAGCTACTCCCGTCTGTAGTCATTGGCTCTATTGCATCCCCAATTGGGGTATGGTTTGAGGCTGAAGGTAGTGGGGAAGGGAAGTAGATGGGGAAGAGGCAGGTAGGGAAGTACCTGGCTATTCAGATCTGGTCACCAAATACGGCTAAAGCCGTTTCAAGCAATTCTGAATGGTGGTCTTACACCAGGGGTCCTAGCATGGTCGATCGATATAGGCTTTACCGAAAATGTCGGTACCTTGCCATCGCTCCTGAGCACGACTGCAGACCGCTGACGAACAAACAATAGTTCACAGAGACTAGGGGTTCCTAATATATTTGACGTAAATTGTTGTTTATTCGTTAGCGGCCTGCAGTCGTGCTCGGGAGCGATCGCAAATTACCGACATTTTCGATAAAACCTATATCGATCGACCATGCTAGGGGGCCATGGCGGTACTAAGAGTATCTTCCACTCTGGAACGTGCCGCAAATATATTATGTATTATTTTTAATGTGAAATTTATCGTGAAATAACACAAATTAATCAAATAAAATTTATTTGCCCACGCCGGGATTTGACCCCGCGACTTTTGGATGGAGAATCAAGAGCCTTACCGGTAGACCACGCCGGCCGTCATTTGAAGCAACGTTTCAATTCTGAATGGTGGTCTTACACTAGGGCAATACTGAGTGAATTTTCCACTCTGGAACGGGCCGCAAATATAAATTATATTATTAATTTTACTTGCACACTCCAGGTTTTGAATTCGAGACCTCCAAATAACCGACTGCGGAGGTCGAAAATACAATTAAACCGTCATCCTGTCCCGGTGAGGTACTGTACTCGTATTTAAGGGTAAAGGTTAATCCTTTCCGAGGATGGGAAGGAGGTTGAGTTTAAATAAGTCAGCTTTCATAGCGATCGTGACAATAGATAAAAGGAAATTAAATATGATGATTTTTTTTGATGGTCAGCTTTCAGATTTATTCCTATCTTTTACTTCCATGATCATTATGATTTATTCATAAAAGACACGAGAAAAAATACCAAAATTTTTGCGGAGCTTTCAGAATTTGATGAGATCGGTAATGAGAAATTAATTATTCGAATAAAATTAGAGTATTCCCCACAAGGCGAAATTAATTTGATTTCGGGCAAAAGGTATTTTGATTTTGAGGCTTTTCGTATAATATAAAAGAAGAAATCATCTGGAGCCTTCGAAACGTTAAACAGGATGAAAACTTCGGTGTTAAAAGGAATTTGATAAGAGTGTCTGAGTGGCTGAGTTGGCATCGCGTTTAGGTCACACTCAGGCGCCGCGTGTTTGATTCCTCGGCTGGTTAAGTCCTCCATCACAACACAAGCAACATTTTCCGCTTACTCTAGTAGTGGTAGGAGATTTTCAAATTTTGTTGGGTTATTTGTAACCGGGGAATATTTGCCTTTTTTTAATATAAAAAAGACTCAGTTGTCAAGCGACACTGATACAATTGTGACTTTGGCGATTAAAGTTGTGATAACTTTAATCTTAAATGTAGATAATATTATATAATTAATAAAATCGGGTCAATATTATACTTACAATGTAAAGATTATAATCTACCGATCACAAGCAGTTCGGATGAAATATTCAGGAGGATCTGTATCTTGGACATTAGGCAACTTTATGCCAAAAACATACTAACATACCTGTTCAAACACAGAACTACCTTTGAAAATGTCCAAACTGCTCGAGACACTAGAACCATTGGAAAAATTTATTACTTATCCCTTTTTCTTAAACAACTTATGGCCAAAGAAATTTTCGATACTTTGCATTAAAACAATATACAAAACACTTCCATTGGCCATTAGACAAAACACGTTGTATCTTAAATTATATGAAAATGACACCGAGTCTTCGATTACCAGCAAAAACAGATTCAACATCAAAGATATTATTAAAACCAACTAATAAGTACGTATTTTTCCAATGATACGGTGATGGTTGTCAATATTGTGTTATTATTTGAATTGTACGTGTTATTATTTTTATTATAAACTGCTCATGTTTTAAAACGCCTGCTCTCAACACAGGTTTTTCCAGTGATATAGGCATAGGACATCACAAATTGTAAGTCTAGAATTAATAAAGATGAATTATAAAAAAGTTACGTTTTTCGATACGGCATAACACCCCAAAAACAAATAAAGAACATAACGAATTAAAAAAGGTTTAAGGTATTTAAATTAATAATTTGCATAGAACTAATACTAAATTACATGTCGGTACCAATATACCGTGGTAAAATCGTACCACCGGAAGAAGCATTCGAAACGTTAATTGCAATTAAACATTCAGCATTGAAACGGATCTGATAAGATCAGAAATTGTATTCCACGAACAAAAATAATTCAATAATAATTAATAGGATTGTGTACCCGTGAGATGGAATGAATTGTAGTTTTAAATCTCTTCCAGCTATAACGGGTCCCTTGAGAGATTTGCAATATCCGATATTTTCTCCCTGCCTTTTATGTCTTCCACTTCAGCGCTACGGTTCAATCTGTACTGCGGTCGGATCTCTGTTTGCATTCAATTTTATCTAACGATATTTATCCTTTCCGGGGGAAAATACGAGAATCCATCAAATGTATTATTAATACACTTTCATATTTTTTCAGTAGTGCTGGAATAAAAGGATTGTTATTCACAACGTATCAATATTTTTCCCAAGAGTGAATAAGAGAATATTTTTCTAATATTATGTGCATTCCTTGAGTAGAGAAGTGCCACTAATGCTTTTAACCCTTACCTTGAAGTAGCATTTTCATGGTAAGTCTGTGAAATATGTTTTAATATTGTGAATATATAGCCTAAAATATGTTTATAAATAGACTGAAACTTTTTACAGTCCGTGAAATTATAAATAACTAAATAGGTATATAAATGTTAACTATTTATTTTGATTTTAGTTCATAAAATAGGTATGTTATATACATGGATGATTTATACGATGTAAAACAAAAATATCAACAAAAATAGTTAGCTAAATATGCAAAAGTAAACGACTAACAAGAATGAGTAAAAGGTAGAATACATTTCACGAACAATTTATTAAATAAATAATGCATGTCTTTAAATAAAGGGTTTCGTCACAATATCAGATTTACATGATGGATGTAAAAAAATATTTTTTAAAGTGTTTAAATGGATCATTTAAAGTGTCTTTTTCATTATTAGAGCAGTGTCTAGTGTTAAAGTTGGCTGTATAGGGGAGACATATCCTTTATTTGTGTATGGAAAGCATCTTGCATCCTTCTTGTTGAATATCTTGATGGTGTGTTGATGTTAATTTGGGTTAAATGTTTTAATTAATAATTACAGATAATTTTATTACCTACGTAGAATTTGTGTTCCTAAAATGAGCCGAAATTTGTAAATATTGAAAATCAGGAACATTTCTTGGGTGCCCGAGGTTATTTCATTTTTACCCGGTAAAATTTTGGAAATATCAAAATTCTCTCATGAACAGATAATTATTAATTTCATTTGCCTGAATACGGCCTAGGAATCAAAATGTCTTATATAAATTGGTGACAAAGGTTTTTATTTGATCAAAGTTATTTCAATTATCTGTAAAATATTAAAACCGATCGATAAGCCTTATCCATAAAGTAACACCAAGGAAAATTTAAACAAATTTAAGAATAACTAATTAACCATCAGGCAGATTCTCCGCAGGGGTAGGCAGAAAGGATGGACAGCCACACGACACATACCCCTTTGATTCATTCATATTCATGTATACTATTCTGTTATTCTAACACGACTGACTTGATGTTGCCATGTAATCTTCGGGCGACTCAGATTTCTTCTACCATTGACTTTCTTGTCATATATTGTCTCAACACTCCTTTCTTTGTATAAGTGAGATTCATAAATAAACGTATTCATTATTCACAGCGAGACTGTTGTCTGAGGATTTCTGATTTGATAAATTGTAAAAATAATAATAATTTGATTGTTTCAAACACATTTCATAAGTTCGTGATATCAGAAACAAAATTAATCTGACTGTACAATTAAAAGTTATCAAGAGGCACCCTTAGTTTGGGCCTACTTATAAATACGAGCGTCGCGTCGTTAATTTGAAGAGCAGTTTGTTTGTTATTTCGCATTAGCAAATTTACTCTTCGGTGAATTAGGACTCGTTAGAATTATGAATTTGTTAATGAGATGAAGTTTCGTAACTAAGTCGCAGGGGGTTTATTAAGGCATTTTCTTCAAAGGAAAACATGTGCTATTTCAAAATTGCTTTAAATCTTACGGGAAAACAAATACAAAGAAAATTAAAGATTGCAAATAAGATGTGTACAATTATTATTAGTAGGTAGCATTTCTAGAATTAAAAATTCATCGTCACTCTCATCCAATTAAGAAAAGCTTTTAAGCCGTTGAAGGATAGTGATAGAATCGATTTTTATTAGCCTGACTAGTATTTGAAGTAGGTGTTTGGCGTGGGTTTAATGGAATGAAAAGCATTATTTGAGATCAGTTGGGTTTCTTCACTATAAATAAGAAGCCTATTATCTAAACATTTTGTTGTACTGACACTGCAGTGATTTAGTTTTATATATTTTGTCATAGTCGAATATTTCTTTCGAATATTATTGTAAGTATATTTTTAGCGCTCTTTATAAAATACTAGCTTACCCGACAAATATTTTGGTTGTTAAATAAAAAAAATAACGAATGCATTGTGAGTGTGTGGGGATGGGATCTATGTCAAAAAGAGGAATGGGGCGCTGTAGACGATGACCGCCGATATAAACAAAAAACACCAACTTAAGTAGGAAAATGAAATAAAGAAAATCAACATGAATTTCGAAGAGCAATTGAGTGTACGATATTTTTTGTCAGTCCGTCTTTAGCCAACACAAATAAGCTCGGTGGTTTGTCTCCGCGAGAACATGATGCCGAATGAAATATCAAAATGACGCGACGCTTCTCGTGAATGTCTTGCATGTGTGGATGAAAGTTCGATGAGACGGACGTAGCGCCATCTGTCATTCAACAACATAAATAATTTAGTTCTGTTTGAAATACGAAAGACGGTTAAATTTGTTCATACAACTATACTAAAATCACTATTGAAAAATGAGAGCGTGGAGGTGGGAGGGTTAAAATTTGGGGTTCTAGGTATTTTTTGATGACAAATAAGAAAAAAAATTGTCAAAAAAATGTTTTTTTTTTCTGGATAGGGACACCCTAATCACCTAGCGGTATGAAATATACTTTAAAACCCATTCTTATACATATACATAAAAAAATTCAAAAAAATCGGTCAAGCCGTTTCAAAAATAAGACAAAGAAAATAATAAAGCTAACGGTCGCAACTGGGATAATATGGAGAAAAAAAATTGTCGAATATAATATTGTTAATTCTGAATTCGAAATATGACATTGACAAAAATGACCCGAAAAGAGATCCCAGTGGCCGAATTGTAATACGAGAGGTTCTGGGTTCGTGTCTTATTATTTTTCTAAATTTGTTTAGATTCATAACTATTATCTTCTTCTTTAGTGATAAATTACATTGGTGGGAATATCCCTCAAAATTTATTATATGAGAGTTTTCTAATGTATCAAATGATTCGGTTTATTTAAAGTAATTTCTTCATCATGGAACAATTTGTTTGATACTGAAACAATTGCGAACTTCAAGTGTGCAAAATTTTTCCAAGATGTATCATCATTCTCCTTTAAGAGGTGGGAAAAGGGGATGGGGTGGGTTTTAGAAATTTCACGTAGACAGTCACCCCTTTCGTGTATTGAAGGTCGTGTGAGCAAAATTTCAGCAATCTCGCAACATAATTATTGTAGATTTGAATAAATGAAACAAAACGAAACCGCCATAGAAATTTATTTGTTTATACGAGGCGTTGATGTAGATACATCAATGGATACGTGGTATTAACATTAACCATTTCTGACATTAATCGGAGTAAACAATGTAAATGAAATTTATTTTTCTCAACTGAAAGTATACTCTAGACAGGCCATGACGCCAAACATAACGTCCATAACCATTTGGGTCGGTCTTTATTTCTTTTTTGTCCATTTATCGGGCAGGGAATATTAGGTAGGTACTTATATTTGACAAAATATGTTTTCCTGGGATCAACGATTTTTTAACATTTTTTTTAAACGGCTCATTATGTATTTTTTAATCCTTTGCGCAGGAATACCTAACATACTAAAAATATATTTCATATATTTAAGTAGATATAAGAAGGATATTAATTTTGGGGTCTACTTTGGGCCTCAGTTTGCTGCGGGAGTGATAAAAAAAAATGATTAGGTGTTGGACAGTTAGGTTCAGGGTGTTGAAAAAATAATTATTCTTCTTTGGAAAAAAGTATTTTTGAAAGGAAAAAAAAACAACGGAATTGCGGAAAGAAAGTTTTTTTTATCTTTTTTACTTCTACCGTTATATAGAATTCTCATCTCCCAAAGTCAGTGCACTTTACCAACTTTATTTACCCTCTGGCTCATCTATATTATGCAGATGAGCAATTAAACACGACGTGTTTAATTTTTCAATTTGGGAGGCGGGAATGGGTACCGCCGCCCCGGGAACCTTTATTGGATAACCAACACCTCTGCCATAGGTCACCCCAAGTGGTTCACTACGTTTGGTGATTTAGCAGGGGTGCCCGGGTTCATCGGGTGAGGTTTGTCTAGGTCTTGGAGGCGGATGACCAGGACATACTGAACCCCAGATTCCTACCCACCCCTTAAACCCTTTTCCTTCCCAGAACTCTCCTCTCCTTCCTTTCCTTAAAAAAACCCTCCACACAGCATTCTCAAAGATGACATAGGCCCTGAGGGAAATTATTTTCCTCAGGGCCTCCTGTGTGGAGCTCATGTAAAAAAAAAAAAAAAAAAAAAACACATTTTTATCATGATCAGTCCATGGTTTCATTTAGAACTAGCTGGTCCCGGCATGCGGTGCTATGCCATATAATAAATAAATTGTTTCTCCCTGAGTGTCCTTTCCCATTCGTCCCGTTCCCCTTCCGCCTCCCCTTCTTCTTCTACGTCCTTTTCCCCTCTCGCGTTCTCACTCCGTCACCTCCACCTTCCCTCTCCCCACTCCACTCCCCCCCCCCCCTTTCCCCCGTCCCGCAAACCCCCCTCCCGAGTTCCCCTCCCCCTTCCCAGGTCCCCCTCCCCCCTCCCAGGTTCTCCTCCCACTCCCTCCCTCCCGCTTTCCATACATTCAGTTTTAAAACCTCACGTGCCACCAAATTATTTCATAATGCCAAAGCTCACTAGAAGTTTTATAAAAACCTTGTCCTGACAATAACAAACATACAAAAAAAGGAATTATCCAATTTGGTGCAGTCGTTCGAAAGTTATGCGCATAACATTCAGCGATTCATTTTTATGTTATAGAAAGATGTAATTGATACAAATATATTATTGTTACGCAAGAATCGCGAAAATTATTTCAAAATTTTCAAACCGTTTGGTTGATTGATGAAACCTTTGATTTGGTGATTTCGATTCCAATGAACTGGATTATTAACACAATCAGCTGATGAAAAGCATTAATATTGTTCCATTAATCTGAATCATACCACCTCACGCATTCATAGTATCCAGTTTCTATTTAGAAAACAAATAATAAAACTAAACTATGTTAAATAGTAATCGGTGACGGTTAAATGTTAGTAGAAATATTTTTCACTCCTCAGTTTAAATATGTCAAACTTACCTCGACATGCTCAACTAATCAACACCTACTTTTTTAGGTGGTCATTTTTTTGCGTGGTTCAGTGGTAGTTTTTTGTAAATAGAAATTATTCGCAAAATAAAGGCGAGTTTTTATTGTATTACTTCAATCTTTAAACTTTTACATTATGTTAACGTTTTTAAAGGGAAGCATCCTTTTATGAAGCCAAAAGTTAAGCAATGTCTTAAAATATATAAATGTTTTTTCTTAACTAAAGTGATTTCAATTTACTTTTTTTTAAATTTAACTTAATGAGTATAACTGCAAATTGTAATATTTAATCACTGAAGACATTATTAGCGACCTGGGTTCAAATTTTGAAAAAAAAATTGTCTCCAATGATTTTTACATTAACTCCGCTAGCCTTGAACAAACCCAAGTTGTAGGAGGAAGGAAACACAGGGGCCGAAAAACCACTCTACAGCTAAGCTGTTGAACTCAATAACGAGTCATAGATGCGAAAAATATCTACTGCGTACCTACCTACATATGGTAGCGGTACACAATTAACATAGGGGAATCTATCAAGACCGCCCGTTTCTGCATAGAGTCCAATATTTATTTATGAGATTTTTATCAAAAAATAAATGAATGAAAATAGCAAATCGCATAAATTGACATTTTAATTAGGATCAAAGAATATTTTTTTAAGGAAGTAATGAGAGAGGAAGTTCTGGAAAGGAAAAACGTTTGAGGGTGGGTAGGAATCTGAAGGTCAGTGTGTCCAGGAGTGCCGGACGTATGAAACCATAAATAGTCAGAATAAACTATTAATTGATTTTATGCTGCCATCACCATATTGTTCAGAGAATACAATCTTATTACCAATATCAAGTTACATTTTTTACATTTACAAGTTTTGAACATAAATATCACAAACTAAAGTAACACGTTCATGAGGTATGCGGCGTTTTGCAGCTTTCACAGATTCGTATAATGCGAAAATAATTTATTCCTACAAATAGGTTAACAAAAATATTTTTTTCCCGGGGAGAACAAAAAAATTATTCAATGAGTTATTTCGTAACACCTTTCTTCTTGTGCCCTGTCCGTTCAACGGACGTTGGCTATCATGTTGGCTATGCGGACTTTGTTTACTGCAGCCCGGAACAGCTCCACGGTAGACTGGCCATACCACTGTCTCAGGTTTTTCAACCATGAGGTTCTCCTTCTTCCAGGGCCCCGTCTTCCGGCAATCTTTCCCTGCATTATGAGATGCAGGATCTCATACTTCTCTGTATGTCTCATCACATGTCCAAGATATTGAAGTTTTCGGATTTTTATAGTTTTAATTACTTCCTTTTCTTTATTCATCCGAACCATAACATCTTCGTTTGTAACCCTGTCCATTCAGCTTATTTTAAATATTCTTCTGTAGATCCACATCTCGAATGCCTCAAGTCACCTAATAAGTTCTTCAGTAAGCGTCCATGCTTCCATTCCGTAAAATAATATCGAAAACATGTAGCATCTGACCATTCGCATTCGTAATCCAAGGTTGAGATCATGACTGCAGAACATTTTTTTCATGCGGATAAAGGTTGCACGAGCTTGCTCAATGCGGCATTTGATTTCAACTGAAGGATCCCATCTATCATTTACATTGCAGCCCGAGTATACAATACTCTGTACCTTCTCTAGTTTTGTTGCAGCAATATAAAGATTTTCATCCAATGCGTTATTTTTGCTTATGAGCATGTATTTTGTCTTATTTATATTCAGTTCCAGCCCAAAATTCTCACAAGTCTTCACTACTTGATTCAGCAAAAGTTGTAAATCCTCAATGTTACTTGATAGAAGAACTGTATCATCTGCATAACGCAGGTTGTTCAGAATCTTCCCATTTATAACAAGTCCTTGAGTAGCCTCTTGCAGAGCTTCATTGAATATTTCTTCTGAATATAAGTTGAAGAGCATAGGTGAAAGAATACAACCCTGTGGCACGCCTCTCTTTATTTCTACTTCGTCTGTTAGACATTGCTCTACTCTTACTGCTCCTTTCTGGTTCCAATAAAGATTACCAATTATCCTTATATCTTTATCGTCTATCCCGAAGGTTTTCAGAATTTGAATCATTTTGTCATGTCTAACTCTATCAAATGCTTTAAGGAAGTCAATGAAGCATGCATGTACATTTGTATTCACATCTCTACATCTTTGGATTAGTACTTGAATACTAAATAAGGCTTCCCGAGTACCCAACCCATTTCGAAAGCCAAATTGTGTGACACCTATCTTTTCTTCCACTTTGCGATATACGCGTCCATGTATAATTCGCAAAAATATCTTTAATAAGTGGCTCATTAAACTAATTGTGCCGTGGTCACCACACCTTGCGGTCGTAACACCTTTGGAACTTATCAAAAAATCTAAAACTACGTGGGTTTTCTACCACCTCACGCTCTACTTTTTTGGTTTATTTTGGAGACGTTATTCACACCAAAACTTATTTAAAATGGAACAAGTTTAGTTTTATTTAAACTATCACACCATTAGAAGTTCAACATTAATGGTGGGTTTCTTCATTTACCGAGAATGCTAAATGCAATGCTAATTGTAAAAATAAACGATCGAAATTTAAAATTTAAACGAAATTTCTATGCATTTGTCCGTTTACTTTTACAATTAGCATTGCATTTAGCATTCTCGGTAAATGAAGAAACCCACCATAAAACTTTGTTATAATGGGTATGATTTGAGATTTTTGCTGCCGAAAGTACCTACTATACTATCGTGATTAATTTTTGGGTTATTATGCTGTGTTGCGCTACAGTTCTCGGTATCCGATAATTGAAGGCTACGTCAAAATTAAATGCAGAAAACCAATTTAAATAATTTTATATATTACTAGTAGACCCGGCCACAGGTTGCTGTGGCTTATCCAACGTTTATAACCAACGCCATCTGTTAATTTGCATACATCAAATTCACTCCGCCCGCTTGCCAGCTGCTTGCTGACCGCCGCCTGCTGTCCGCTGCCTGAATTGAATTTTTGAATTTCACGACTTTTCTCTACTATAATATGCGTGTATTACACATAAAAACCTTCCACTTGAATCACTCTATCTATTGGTGAAAACCGCATGAAAATCCGTTGCGTAGTTTAAAAGATCTAAGCGCACATACAGCGGGAGCGACTTCATTTTATACTATGTAAAGATTTTTTTTTAAAAGACAAACATTCCCGAGTTACGTATAACCTGAGAATATTTGAAAATCTCCTACTACCACCACAGTAAGCGGATTTTTTTCTGTTGTGATGGATGACCTACCGGTCGATATATTGTTATACCAGTTATAAGAAGGTAGGAGCTGGCAGCACAGTATCGCATCTACAAACATAAGCACCACAATCTTGAATTACACATCTGTCCTGATGTAACACTGTCCGAAACGTTTGGTTTTGGTATAAGACTTTGAAAATGTACCGTACAACCAATAAAATAACTGCGTGTTATTTTTTAAAATTCTCCAATATGATTTTTTTCATATTGCATTTTGCATATCGCCTAGCAATGAATTAAGTAATTTTCAAAGTTTTACCTCACCAAATCGTCTCCTTAGTTCTTAATTGTTCAAACGACCATTACAAAATTTTACAGGAGGAAAGGGTTTTCTTTCATTATTTCAATGAAACATTGTGATAGGTGTTTAAGATAAAGCTATTTCCATAAAGGTAAAGGTCTCATTAGTTAAAATAATTCTTAGTTGAGTGATGAACAATAATTTTTTATACTTTATTTTTAATTTTAAATTGATTGATTAAACATAAAACTTAAATGATCGTTTGGACAATTGAGAACTAAAGCGACGAAATGTCATTTATGTAAATTAATAAAGTTATTTGAAGCTAAATTAAGTAGTTTACTATAAAATAAATAGGAAATCATTTTCCAGAACTAACTTTAGGGAACCACAGCACCAACGTGTCTAAATATTTATTCACTTCCAGTGTTCTTTTTGAATACAAGATTCTAAAGTGCCAGGTAGGTGTACATTATCATCAATGATTAATTATGTGTTATTAAGGTAATTACTACTGATGCCGAAATAATTTTTTTATTTATCATTTTAAAGTATCACAGTTTGGTTTGATGGACCTTTCGTGAACTTGTAAGACATGTAATTTATTAGGTCGGAAGAAAGGTATAATATTTGCTCATACTAATAAAATGAACCATAGAATAATAGAACGGAAATAATCATTTTGAAGTTGAATCACACCCAGTCAGCCAAACTTAAATACGGTAATTGCGGTTAGAACTTAAGATTATTTGCACCAAGTTACAAGTGCTTTGTTTTCATCACTGTCTGCGAGTCGTTGAAAAATTTTGCTCGCAAAGCGTCGGCAATCTATTATTGATATAAGTTTCCTGGACACCCTCGCAGCCAGCGGCGCCCGCGACGGACATTCCGGGTCCCCGAGAAGACATTCATTGTCTGAATAAGTAGTGCCCTCGTACATTATTCAGGGGAACAGTTCCCGGCGCGTGACCCCACTACTGGTGTGCCCGGTGTCTCTTGGACACCACCTCACTTGAAGCAGTGACATAGTTAGCAACAAGAAAATAATTGAGATTTATGATTCTCGCGGCCGAAAGCATTATGACAAGCCCGCATGATAGACACAGCAAGGCTATCTAAAACGTTGGCTCAAGGGGGAGAAAGCACTTAATACCTTTAAAGTAAATAACGAAAAGCTTAAAATAATTTAAGGAAATCTGGGGAAACTTGTGAGAGTTATTGTTACAATGTCAGTAGAAACGAATCTTTTATGAGTTTAAATAAATAAACATAGAGAATAATAAAATAGAATAGAATTCAGTTACCTTAATAAAAATCACACCGTCATCAATATCCAATTAAATTGATTATTCTGTCTCATTCATACATAATTAGTTTTTCTTAACTAAATAATATCCTTTCTAGGCGAGGTTTTCCCAAAAACCATCAAATATTAATTAAATTTTGTATTTATTTTACAATTATATGATTTCGTCACATGGATCATCCTACCCCATTTTCTTATATCGCAACAAGAATAATGATCGGCTGCAGATGTCCCTAGAGATATTTGACAGAGAGAAGGTAGTGTGGATTCTCGCACCTCACGTCAGTTGGAATAAATTGCAGGCTCAAGATCAGGATGTGACTCACGGCTCTCGAGGTGAATCAAACATGGAAGATACTTCGAAACGTAAATCCTTCAATTTTAATTTATTACTTTCTTAAATATGGTTTACCATTAACTTCTTTATTTTTGATTACTTGTTCATTATGTATAAACGGTCTGGCGCCAGAGGTAGTTTAACTTATCCTCAATAGAATAATTTATTTATAAACCTGACATATAAATTTAACTCTAGAAGATATTTTCGAGCTTCCAGCACGACCCGAGTATTTATTACAATGGAGCCGTTAGCTCAATCCTTTACCTTTAAGGGCCTTTAAAAGTCCACATTTTGTCGATAGATGTTCTTACGATCGTACAGGGCGGTTCGAATGAGAAAGATGAATTATTCTCCGTACCAGCTTTTTAAAATTATAACTGAATATCGATATTATTTCATTCAAAATTTGCTTTAATTTATACCTACATCCAAAAATGCTGAAAGGCGTAATGATAAAACTATTAAAATGATGTACTTTTTGTAATTGTTTTTTGATCAAAAGTATTTCTCATTTTTCAATAATGTCTAAGCAAAATAAGAATGAAAAAAAACTAAAACATTAATTTGTAAGACCGTAAATAGATAGACAAAATAGAGAAATTTTCGTCATAAATAAGTGCTCGGATATTTTTTTTAATGATATTTTTTTGAACAAAAATTAAAATTTTGAAACATGCGTTTGCTAGATAACGTATTGATTTACGTTATCTAGCAAACGTAAGGTTTGAAATATGTCTTGTAAAATAAGATTTTTCGTTTGAAAATTTAACAAATCTGCCAACGACCCATACTGAAAATAATCTTTTTTCCCAAAATTTAAAACATGCGTTTAATAGATGAAAGAAGTATCTTTCGAAATCAATTTATAATTTTTTGTGGAAAAGAGCCAATACGTCTAAAATTTAAAAATGAAATGTTTCCGGTTTTCTCTGGTTATATCTTCTTAACGTTTTTAACTTGTTACATTTCATGTTTTATTGAATAAACTTGACTTCTTTATTTCATGCTCTGTAATAATCTTCTTATACATTACGTTTGACTATTATTTTTTTATTTTTTATTTATCTATATAAGGTATGTTTACATTACATTATTCGATGCCTGTCTCACTAGTGTTGAGACAGGCGTAGATGTACATAAATGAATATCATACATAAGAATATTTAATTATAACATAAGAATATTTAAGGTTAAATACATATTGATTTGAATACAATTAAAATAGCAAGATTTTTATTTTATTTTATTTTTTATTTTATTTTATTTGTAAGAAACAAACAGCTTATATACATACAATAGACATAAAAATATACACGTTAACTGCAGTGAAGCCAAAAGAGTTTCTTATGCTAATATTGTTTCTAGATGGAGTTTTAATTTATCTTAAGCTAAATTTAGACTTAGGAAGGGGAGAGGAAGGGGAGGGGAGGGGGAGGGGAGGGAGAATATAGGATAAGGATATGAGATGCTCTCGATGCCTTGCAGACCCCGTATCAATCCAATATCGCACGCGTTACTTCTATTCGATACTTCTGAAGGTTTAAAGTAAAAATGTCTACGTTGTGAAACAATTCGTTGTATTGCGCACATATTCGAGGAATCGGGGAATTATTTCTAAAGTTTGTTCTACAAGTGCGTAAATGAAGTAAATTCGATTGTCGGGTTAATCTTGAAGGAATATGGAGTTTTATTAAATTGGTAAGCTCTGGTGAGTCCAGGCCATTGTTTAAAATTTTAAATAATAAAATTTGATCAAAAATTAATCGTCGTGTATGAAGGGAGTTGAAGTGATGAAATTTAATAGAATCGGTGTAATTTAGAAAGTGTAGGTTATGTTTATAATTTAATTGTTTAAAAAAATTTTTTGAATTCTTTCGATCCTAACAATGTGGGCTTGGTAGAAAGGAGTCCAGATCGGTGTGCAGTGTTCTAAGTGTGGGCGGATATATGCGGTGTAGAGGGAATATAGAGTATTTACGTTTCGAAAAGGTTTCGATATACGAATTATAAATCCCAGATGATTTAAAGTGTGGGTAACTACCATAAAGAGAGCATTATATAGATAAAGGAAGAGATGAATAAAGTAGTAAATCCTGTCAAATCTATTTAGGGAGTTCTATTATACAGGATTTTACTATTTTAATTTCTTTAATATGGGTAAGGACATACGTAAGTTGGTAATTCTGTCTATTTGTAATCTATTTTACAGATGTCAGCAGTAGTGTGACGTCCAATACTTATAATCCATTCCTTTATATCTTGTTTGAATTTGGTCATTGATTCGGTTTGTCTAATATTAGCAGGTAGTGTATTGTGTAGTTTGCAAGCTATGTATTTAAAGTGTTTTTGTCCAAAGGTGGTTTTAGAAAAGGGAGTTTGGAGAAGTTCTTTATTTTGATTGATATCATACTGATATGTAATTGATATCATACTATGATTTTCTCATACATACATATCATAATTAATATCATACTATAAGCATATCATAATTGATATCATACTATGATTTTCTGCTACATATTATTATTTAGCACTTGTCAAATCATTTAACGCTACACAGTGGGATAAAAAAAATTAGATGAGAAATGAATGTACGTATGTGAAGTAAAACTAAATTATTGAAGTCTATCTATCTTACTATTGTAATTATGCATATGTACGCCTAAATGCATATGTACGCCTAAATGCATATGTACGCCTAAATGCATATGTACGCCTAAATGCATATGTACGCCTAAATGCATATGTACGCCTAAATGCATATGTACGCCTAAATGCATATGTACGCCTAAATGCATATGTACGCCTAAATGCATATGTACGCCTAAATGCATATGTACGCCTAAATGCATATGTACGCACATAACTTCCGAAAGACTTTACCCATTTCATTCAAACTTTGGGGATTTGATATGCGCATGCCTGCGAAGGTTTCTATATGTAGAAACTTTTCTATATATAGGTGAGCTTACGCATTATGAAATTTGTATAAAAAAAATGCACTAGGTAGCACGCGAGCTGTTTGAATACTGAATGTACCAGGACTGAATGAATGGAATGAACTTGGGAGGGGGAAGGGTAACTCGGGACGGGGGAAGCGGACGAGGGGAGTGGGGAGTGGGAAGGCGGAGTAGAAACGCGAGAGGGGAAAGGGACGCGGGCGAGGAAGGGGAGACGGAAGGGGAATGTGACGAATAGGAAAGGACACGCAGGGAGAAACAATTTATTATATGGCATAGCACCGCATGCCGGGAATACGCTATTATAATATAAATGGAGAGACCGATCGACGTGGTTTTTTTTAAACAGAGATAATTGAAGGAGTGGGAAATGACATAGGCTACTTTTTATTTCGGAAAAAACATTTCATTCCCGTGGGAAAATTCTTTATTCAGTAATTTCTCTCTAATACCATGCGTGCGAAGCCGCGGGTTAAAGCTAGTAATTAATATATTCATATTAGAGTTTGTCAAAATGATTTGGAACATAGCCAAGAAATCAGAGAAAAATTGTCTGGAAGTCCCTTTATACTGATTAATGTCATTTGCAAATGGCTATATTCCACAATTCTTCGAAACTCGTGTATACGGAAAGAACGTGTGCACAGACTAAAGCAACAAAGGGGAATCAGAACCCTTTGAACTCTGGAGAGATGCGAATAATTCACAAGAAAGACCGAGTTACTATGTTACTAATGCTCAGGTCATGGCAAGAATCCAAAGACAGAAAATGTCAACATGATCAAAGAGCGCACACAAAATTAAGTATTTTGGCCATACTATAACGATGCAAATATAGGTATGAACGTAATGGCTGAGTGCTTTGGTGGCACGCATACTATTCCTAACTGCAGTAATATGCATTGAGTTATCGGTGGACACAGAGTGAGCTTTAGAATGTCAAAAGTTTATTGCTGGTGCGATGTTTGAGAGTAGAGTCTGCAAGCGCCACCCGGAAATTGATGCTGGCGGTTAGCTGGGTGAGATTAGTTCTGAAAGTTGTCCTTTAACCGTTAGGAATTAGTTCAATAATCAAAAATGAATACAAACATATTATATTTCATGTTCCTTTTGATTGTTGAAATACCGATCGAGAAAATTAGTTGTCTATTATGGGGGAACAATATTATTAACTGAATGATTACCTGCATAGCCTGCCAACTGGTTGTAAAAGGGTTTGAGAGGTCAAAGCATCGATATTATTTTAATGATATTCTTTGTAAGCTTTATGTAAGCGATTGACCACTAATATCGCATCCAGTTGATCCCTTGCGCGGATTTGCTAGAAACTCTCTGCGCTTGCCTCGGTTTTGTGGTATTTGAACCACAAATACTTCAAGCGAATAAAATTTATTCCCAGGAAATATCTTATCTTATTATTCTTGCTTGTCATTTCATCATTTACAAATATTGATTCTTTTATGTGAGAAAGAGCGTCACAAAACCCGTATCAAATGATGAAATTCTTCATTTTTGTAATGTCTGTGTGAATTGTATGAGTGCAAGCGAAATAGCATGCTTGCGCGAATCTATATTAGGCGATGCGTGCTAGATTTGTCCTCTTTTGCGTAAGGCAGCTCCATAATAAATACCTGTACTCTATACCGTTACTCTCTTCTTTTGAGTACTACCCACCGTAATACTTCGTCTACACACATGTAAGTCCGCATCTGATTTTGCTCGACACCACAACTGCTCAGACGGACATTACAATTTTTAAACGTCATCGTACTGTATTTATTTACAGAGAAGTCTCATGTGACTTACTTATTAAGCTGGAAACAAACGCTTATTTAGCTGGAAAATGTAATAAAAGTTAAGAATATTTTTGGATGTTTTAATAAATATATTTTTTTACATTGAGGGAAAAAATTATCTTAATATAATTAGCTCTCGCGGGAAACACATAAACATAAGGTACTAGCTGGTCCCGGCATGCGTTTCTATGCCATTTAATAAATAAATTGTTTCTCCCTGAGTGTCCTTTCCCATTCGTCCCGATCCCCTTCCGCCTCCCCTTCTTCTCCTGCGTCCTCTTCCCCTCTCGCGTTCCCACTCCATGACCTCCACCTTTCCTCTCCCCACTCCACTCCCCCCCCCCCCCTTCCCCCGTTCCGCGAAACCCCCTCCCTGGTTCCCCTCCCCCATTTCTCCCACCCTCCCGCTTTCCAGCAATAGCCGCTTCCTCGCGTGCAACCAATAGCAATTTTTTTATACAAATTTCATAATGCCAGAACTCACCTAAAATTTTATAAAAACCTTGTCCTGACAATAACGAACACAAAAAAAAATAATTATCCAATTTGGTGCAGTCGTTCGAAAGTTATGCGCTTAGCAACACATTCAGCGATTCATTTTTATATTATAGATGTATACCTATATAAGTTTTTCAGAAATATTTAAACGCATTATTTAGTAAAACGGTACAATTTACAAATACATGATTTTGCGGAAAAAAAATAAGTTATTAAGAAGACACTGTCAGGCGGAGTATGGCGGGCGATTGGCATTGTACTCCTGGAAATCCAAGGGTTTCAATGTTTTATAATAAATTATCTCATCTTGACAAATAGTGACACGACGTAATGGTCAACAAATATAATATTAAACGAGAAGTCATTTGGTCCAAAAGATGAAGATAAAAATCTCTTAGCAGCGTTCGCGATCTCAATCTACGCCACTGCAGGCGGGGAATCCCGAAGTACGGAAACTCGGACCAGTTTCCGGTGTAAGGAGCGCCCTCACGTGCCTGCACAGGACGAGAGATAAAGGTACGTGGAATAGAAACTTAGTGTCATTTGATTTTATTGCTGCCCCCCCTTTATGGGTCCGTAAACACTTATGGCCGCTCCGCTTGGGCGGGCGGACCATTAGAGGAATTCAGCTTCCGATGGTAGCCCTAATGTCCAATGTCCATGTCCAATGAGCTTTCATCAAATATTCACTTGGTGGCAACCGATGTTTTGGTGATTAGTATTCGATGGTTGAGTTTTAGTCTTTGAAATTATGATTCTATTATAAAATAAGTAATATTCTAGTCCCTGTGAGAGATCGCACGTGCTTCACCGACGATCGTCCTAAAATCTTCCTCCTCCTCTTGTGTGAAAACAAAACGACAGAAGGTACTAGAATAAATACTGTCTAATTCTAGAATAGATACTGTAAGACATAGTCTTTAGTAATATTCCTACAGACATTTCGCGAACGTATGTTTCATTTATATCATGCACGTATATTATCGGGGCTTCTGACTCACATAATGTTGTCACTTTTGCCTCATCTGTTTTTCATTAAATTACAATGTTAATACATATTATCTTAATGTTCTAAAATAATATTCTAATGTTTCTTTCGAATTATAGAATAATTATGATATTGCCAGTTATAAAAACAAGCAAAAAAAGCATTTTTTCACTAAACGCACAAAACGTTTATTTATTTATTTTTTATTACAACAATCCTCCTTTTATATTTTTGAAGGTTATTCCCATCAATGTAATATATCATAAACGAGTAGATATTCTTCATCAATGGTTAATTTATTTATTTATGTTTCTTTACAAATTAATATTACAAAGATATTGTGTGTTGTCTCCCACACTGGGAGTTCACCTGTGTTGTGGAGGAATTTCTTCAATTTTTGATCATGTTTGTAATGACGACCTCCATAGTCCAGTGGGTAAGACTCTTGACTCACAATCCGGAGGTTGCGGGTTCGAACCCGGCATGCGCAAATAAATTTTATTTGATTAATTGGTGTTATTTCACAATTAATTAATTTAAAATAATATATAGTACATTTGCGGCATGTTCCAGAGTGGAAGATACTATCAGTATCGCCCTGGTGTAAGACCACCATTCAGAATTGAAACGTTGCTTGAAAATGGCTTTAGCCGTGTTTGGTGACCAGATCTGAATAGCCAGGTGCTTCCCAACCTTCCTATTCCCCACCCCTTCCCCTCCCCACTACCTTCAGCCCCACAACATACCCCAATCGGGGATGCCATAGTCTCACTGGCTCCAGACGGGAGCAGTTGAGATTCTTGTGCGGTATTCACTGTAAAAAAAAAAAAATGTGTCCTTTAGTTAATACCGGTTTTATCGTAGACTTTCATGGTTTTGCAATGTTTTACGTGTGAAACGATTGTAGTGTTTATTTTCACGTTAAGTGTTTTAGTAAATAAAAAAATTTCGGGATGAGATAGACATTTAACATTAATTACATACTTACTCGTTAATAATTATCGCTTAAAAATATTGTCCTTAACGTATAAAAGTTCCTGTTCGTGACGACTCATTTTTAGATTTGAAACACTTTGAATTCAATTCCGCGTAATAACATGAGAAGGCGACCACCCAATTTTGAATATTGGAATTTATTCAAGACAGTTCTGTTATTATGTCATTATAAGCCAGTTGCTTCATAATACTGAAAAAGTCACAAAACTTGAATATAACTTTCTCAGAACGTGAAAACTAATTATAAATACTTGATAAATTGTTCAATGTTTTTAAAACAACCTATCCTTAGCTTACTATTTTATTTTAGTTTTATTTTAATATAAATATTTGTTACATTTTTTATACATATATTTTACTAACGTTACATTAGGTCAATCTTGGTTATGTAAATCTTATCAGGAAAATTATATTCTTATTATTCTTTTTAAACTATATTAATAAAGACAAATGTCTGCGTGGCTTTGATTTTTATAATGTGCATTTTTTATTTCTAGATTGATGAAATTTTGCGCACTTGACTTTGAAAACAATAAGGTCAGGGTTAAAATTAGTATTTGAAAAACTATAAAGGGTAGAGTAGATTAAAAACCGGACACCGCCGGGAACTAACTGGTACATTAATTTTAAATAATAAAATTAAATGAAAATAAATATTTTTTAAAACACCACTTATTAATTAATCTAAATGATCGACATGTTTCATAATATATGGTTTCTTCGTCAGTTTAATGAAATTTAATAAGCGGTTATAAATTATTAGTTATTGGGTATCAAAAAAACATCATGTAAAGTAATGTAATTACATATTATTAATTATTAAGTAATAACTAAATAGTGTACATCCCGCATTATACAATACATAAATATTAATCATAGATATTTATATCCAAACCAATGATTGGGAGTTTAAAAAGTTAATTAACATAAAATATGAATAGTAAAGGGCCTAATACTGTTCCTTGTGGAATACCAAAATCTGTATTTTCTATTTCACTTTGTTTGTTGTTAACTTTCACCTGTAGATAACACATTAGTTTAATGATGTTCTTTGTAAGCGCTTGATAACCGACTGACCACTACTTTCATATCAAGTTAATCTCTACCTTCGTGACCTTCAATTGAATGCGAAGATAATATTCGTTAATATTTGGTCAAAATAGTTTTTTTTTTCAGAATACTCTACTGGATAAAGATATTTTGAACCTTTAAACATTTTAGACATTTTGATATCTTTCCATCCTTGATTGAAATATCTCATTCATAAAACACTTACATACAACAAATTTAATGTAATGCCAAAGACATGCACAAATGGAAACACAAACATACTTTGTTTCACGAACAAAGCAAAATCCTATTATAATACTATTTTTAGTACATTCAATTTCATGAACATAACCGTAAATGTATGAATATCCTAGAAGTAACTTCTTCCAACGATATTGTGTGTAGAACAAAGCATTCCCTAATCTTAGAATCTTTACGTGTTCACTGTTTAGTGTTCAGGAAACAATGACCTCGTTGCTTTTAAGTGCATATTTTCCTTATTGGCTGAAGTGGGAGGATTTTGCCACAGGATCTTAAAGAGATTGTTTTGGTGTATTTCTTTTTAAGTGACACTTCACAGGATCGCCCCTGTGAAGTGTCACTATACAGATGTAAAGATAGGGAAACTATGTAGCCAACCAATAGGCCAGCGTTGTGAGGCGAGTTAAGGTTGGGGCTGTGGGAAGTGATTTATTAATTCAGATCTTGAAGAGGTCCGGATAATATGACGGAGGAAAACAGACGCCGGTAGCTCGTTTCACATACGAGCCAACTTACACAAAAACGAGTCGAAGAAACGACCCGTTTCCGTTTCTGTTGAGTTTCACGCACGTGCACCGATGCACGGGGGATCGATGCTGCTGGCTCCTTAGAGCAGGCTCCATTAAAATCCCCGTAGAACAGACTCAGCATGCCTAGCGCCTGGAAATTGCAATCAGTCTGTTCAAAGAATTGTCATCAGACGGACCGCCCTTCTTTGCATAGAATCAAGTAGATTTATCAATTATTTTGGGGTTCCAGCACAGAGTTGGCTCCCAAATTCAGTTGTTGGGCCTACTTGAGATTTGTACAGGGTTAGCAGCTGGTCACTATTGAAGAATCTGGTCACAGACAGTCGACAGCCAGTTTCTTGAAAGCCAGATTTACTCGGGCTTCGATGGTGACCGGACAACTCAGAATGAAACCAACTCGGAAGAAACCTGAGAAAGGTCATTAAGAGTGATGATAAAAAAATATTTTAAAAATTGGTTAAATAGGCTTAGTTAGGTTAGGGTTACCGGCTATTTTAAAATTATTTTTTCATAGCTTTTAATGACCTTTCTGAGGTGTTTCTGCGTTGGTTTCATTCTGAGTTGGCATGGAACCGCTTCGACACAGAGTACCTATAATCTAAGATAATGAATCTGCAATCTTTATGTATGGAATTTTAGTTGTAAAACTAATAATGTTGAAACACTATGATACTCTTGTCAGACGAAAGTCAATGAAATATTATATACCTTTGAAAGGTTTTGCATACTTTCACTTTTTTTAGAAAAGTGGCTATTTGTAGTGCAATGCTATCGTTATGCCACACAATTAATAAATTTATTCTTTCTATACATGGTAGGTATTATTGTTTGAATTTCGACTTTTGACATCACCAGAACAAGCCTGTTTTGAGGTTAATGGTTTTATAAAGTATAAATAACAAGCAAAACCGGCCACACGTTGCTGTGGCTAACGAAACACAACTCCATTACCCAACCGTTATAAAATCTACGCAGCTGCCCGCTGCCCGAATTGAATATTTGAATTTCTCGGCTTTTCTCTACTATAATAAGCATGTATTATACATATAAACCTTCCGAATCACTCCATCTATTGGTGAAAACCGCATGAAAATCTGTTTCATAGTTAAGATCTATGCGCACATACATTTTGAGCGACTTCATTTTATACTATTTAATGCAATTCGAGCGATCGCCACTAATTATACAATGCTTGCAATGCAACACTGGATATTTGAAAAGGGAAAATCAAATACCTACTTCCTCTAGGACATCTATTTTCCAATTTCTTGCGTAGAACGAATTTCAAAAGTGACTATAGTACGGCCCGCCAGCCGTTTTAAATCGCACAAAAATATGTTTTCTTTGAATTTCTCGGCTTTTCTCTAATATAATTTGCATGCATTATACATATACATTAACATTCTTCTTCACTCACTCTTTCTATTGGTGAAAACCGTATGAAAATCCGTTGCGTAGTTTAAAAAATTAACTTCATTTTATACTATGTAATGGAATGATGATGATAACACAAAATAATATTGGTATTGAAAAAATAATATTGATGTTTTTTACAAATAATGAGGTGACCAGACCATTCGTTGAAATTCGATTTGAAATAATATTATGCTATTAATTTTTAAAAGACTAATAAGAAAAGAAAAAAATGTATATTACACATTTTGCTTTTAATCTAAAAGAAAAAAGATTTAAAAAAATTATGCTATTCATTATGAAAGAAAAAAAATTAAGAAAGGTTGACAATCAATAATTTAACAATCATTTTAAAAGTGCACAAAGCATTAGAGGACTAAATGTGTTCTGGAAGGTTATTAAATACAAGTGGATCCTTTAAATATTTATTTGTTTATTGAGTAACGCTCTTTTTCGGGGATTTTAGATATGACATATGTATGGTAAGAAATATACTCGTACAGTACCTATTTATTGTACATAACTGAACTGCCTTAGTAACAATAGTTTATATTTGTTTAAAGATAAATTGAAGATGTACCACTGACTTGTTTTAATTATTGTTTCCCTCCATTAGTATTCTGGGCAAAAAAAAAATTTGTACAGGAAATAATTTCTTTGACCAAAGGAAGATTTACTTTGAGTTGCTACAAAGTTCAGTCCAGCTGACGTTATCCTAGATTTGGATTTGAGAATGCCGAAGAAAATGTTATATTGCGTTTTGACTTATGACCATAATGGACTCTCTAAATATCCATTTTTCTCCGTCGCTCGTGATGTAATGACGAAAATGAAGACATGAGGATATGACGATATGATTACGATTACGATATTCCAGACTGCAATATATGTTGGATTTTCATAACGCCGCGCCGACCCGCGCCAGTTACCGATTAACATAATATTCCAAGAAATTGAATTTAACAATTAATATAAGTGAATATTTGCACAAATTTTTGACTCCATCTTCATAACGAAGTAGTGGCTAAAATACTAGATGCAATCCACGCGAGAATAAATTCAATTTGAATTTAAAACATCCTTCCGGCTTGGAAATTAACGCCGGTGGCAAAGTGCATCGCATTCCCACTTTGCGGAAGCAAACGACAACCTCACAATCAGTCTACGGCCAACGTGCAACGGCCCAAATCCGGCCAGCAAGCTAATAACGGATTTAGTATTTGGTTTTAATTTTTGTTTTTTTATACCTCCATTGTATACAATTTATCCTTTAAAAACAAGATAAATCAATTTCGCAAATTTACCTTATGGTATCATTTTAACAAAATTAAAACAAGACAATTTGTAAAACACCAGTAATTTAATAAAAAATTTCAAATGTTTCAAAAACAATGGTTTCTTTGTCAGGATAAAAATAACATATTTTTATTTTATCCTGACGAAGAAACCATGTTGAAAATTTTGATTAAATAGTGGTGTTTTGTTTCATCATTCGTCAAAGTAATTTATTTACATATAATTTAATTTTATACTACATTCTTAATCATAAAATCATATATGTGATAAAGTTACTACAATACCCGCTGCACATGATTTGTGTTTGAACTTTTTTTTTAGTTCATATTACCATCAAGTACTTTTTATAAATGTTCCGATAACATATCTAAAAACCTAGGTGTCCTCGGATATGGTTCCTATTATTTTCGATCTGGTTCTATAAAAAAAAATTATCGAGTAGCCAGTAAAGGCGATACAACGATTTATGTAAGACCTACGAGTAGGCTGGAAAAAGTTGGCCCCCTATGATTAAATAGGTTAAATTGTGTATTATACTGCGCACATATTCGGGAATAATTTGGAGAATTTTTCCTAAGGTTAGTCTCGGAACGTAAACAAAAACAGAAAATTCTATATTTCTTCACAGAATGTGGATTTATGTAAAATCGGTAAGCTCGGGCAAGTCCAGGCCATTATTTTTATTTTTTAATATCTAGAATTCATCAAAAAATAAACGTCGTCTTTGAACAGAGTAGAAGTTGTAGAATTTTATGGTTTTGTTGTTATTTGTAACGTGTAAATATAATTTGTAATTCGTGATTAATATTTATTATTATACTAGCTGACCCGACGAACTTCGAACCGCCTCAGAATCAATAACTGTTGTATTAACCTATTAGCTGAATTAAATTCAGTTTTTTTATTAAGTTAAAAATTACACAACAAAGCAATTATCGAAGCGCAACTGTCAATGTATTAACTTTGTCAGTATCAAAGATGGCGTTGTGTTCGGATTTATATTTTTTGTGATTTTCTTACTTTTCTACTTACTTACGGGAATTGCGTTTCATTGTCTTTATAGGTGTAAGGGAGATTTATTATAATTATTGTATTTTTCCTTTGGAGGGGTGCAGACATACGTTCACCGTTTGTCTCATTCTTTAATATTGACATTTAGTGTGTAAGAAAGAGAGGCAGCATTATATGTTTAAGAACAAAAGCAAAACAATCATCGCATTGACAATTGACGTTGTTCAATTTTTGGAATTCACGCAAACTTCAATATTATACCTAACACAACATTGCTTCAGAAGATGAAAATTCGTTCCACATAAAATGTATGAAGAAATGAATTTTCTTCATAACTTTCTTTTTCGATGAATTGAATAATAATGTTGAATAATAATATGAATAATAATATTGAATTTTTTACGATGTTTTAATAGTTATTCTGTTGTCCGGGGCGGAGACAAATCCTACAAATCAAAGATCATCAAATTCGGTCCAGCCGTTCTTGAGTTTTTTTTAACATTAACTCCACACAGGAGGCCCTGAGGAAAATAACTTCACTCAGGGCCTATGTCATCTTTGAAGATGCTGTGTGGAGGGTCTTTTTGAGGAAAGAAAGGAGTGAATACGGGTCTTGAAGAGACCAATGTTGAAGAAGGGAGGAAACACAGAGGCCGGTAAATCATTCCACAGCCGAGCTGTTGAACTCAAGAACGAGTCATAGAAACCACCCGTTCTCATGTGACTAATGTCATCCATGTACAAATGTTGGGCGCGTGTTTGGCGTGTTTACCGACTATGCACCGGTGCCGAGGGGATCAATGACGCTAGTTCCTCGGAGCATCTTCCATTGTAATACCGGTAGAACAAGGACAGCATTCTCACCTGACGCCTGTGCTCTAAAGATTGCAATCCGTCTATTAAAATGGGAGAATCTATCAAACGGACCGCTCGTTTCTGCAGAGTCAAGGGTTTTTTTTAGGTATTTTGGATCTCCAGACCAGAGGTGGCTGCCAAATTCAACCATGGGGCGCACTTGCGATTTGTACAGGGTTAGCAGTTGTGTATTAAAGTATATTTACTATTAAAGTATCTGCGGGCGTTACTATTAAAGTATCTGCGGGCGCTATACAGTACGCCCAGTTTCTGAGAGGCTAACTTAACTCTGGTTTCGATGGAGCCCCCGTACCTACACCAAGCATATCGATGGAGGTCCTGTTCGGAAGATTGCTTCCGTTGAAGGGGACTAGATTTTCATTTCGATGCCTTTTAGACGTTATCAAACATGATTGGGTCTTTGAAACATTAAATTCTACGAGGTTATTCTTACCCCAAGAGAAAACACTCTCGAGGTAACCGTCCATTCTTTGCTTCAAAGCCCTCCGAGCTGTTGGAGTTTGTGTGCCATTTGGGGGCTTGTCAAACAAAAATCTATCATGGACTGTACTGTCATCCGCGTAACAATGAATCGGTGCACATGACAAGAGGTCATTGATCTGCAACAGAAACGAAGTCGGTGACAGAACCGATCCCTGTGGAACGCCAGCATTTATCGAATGCGAGGAAGAGGTGAAACCATCAGCAACCGCCCAAATCGACCTCTCCCTCAAAAAATCGGCAATCCACTTACACAAGGATGCGGGAAGTCCGTAAGAAGGTAGTTTGTTGACAAGCCCTCGGTGCCAAACCCGGTCAAAGGCCTTAGAAATATCCAGTGCAACTGTTTGGGTCTCACCGAAACGTTCCAGGCACTACCCCCGCACGAGCGGTTCCGCCGGAATCCGTATTGACGGTCGTTAATAATTTGTACTTCTTCTAGGTATTTATTTATTTAAAACATTTATTTATTTATTTTCTACATTCAAAAATATTTATTTATTTATTTATTTACGCCTATTCAGGCTTTTACATACATATATATATATATATAACAATATTAACGAAATTATACTAGTAAATGGAGCAGGAAAATACTGTTTAAAACACTTGCACAAAAATAAATACAAAGTAAAAATATTAGGTATTGAATTTAAACCACACAATATGTAGGTACAAAATATAAAAAAATCCGAAATAGTTTTTTTCTTTCAGCCGACAAAATACTGCCAACGTGTTAGTCAATTTTAATAGCTTTATCAAAATATTCCCCTATTTGATGAAAAAAACTTCAATAAGGTATGCTTATATAATAAAATAATGTACTAAATATATCAACAACATCGGAGTATTTGTTTCCAAGCTGTTGAATCCGTCGAATAGGAGTGTAATATTGGCTTGTTTACTTAGAATTGCTACAATAAAATGGTAGGTACTGTCTTGTGACTGACCTGTCTGGAGTATGAAAAGAGACTTCATATAATAAATCAGGGGTATCAAACATTGAATTAATGATTTTATACAAACAGGTTAAATCGGAAATGATCGTTAAATAACAAAGAAGTTAAGGAACAAAGTACGTTATCGTAATTAAGGCATTCTCTAGGAATGCCCATTTTAAAATACACATATCTTAAAAATTTATTTTGGATTCTTTCAATCGCATGTGAATGAACCTCATAATTTGTGGACCAAACCGTGGAATCGTATTTTGAATGACTCTTTACGACTGACATATATAATGTTTTTACAGTACTGATATTATTGAAATCACTAGATACCCTTAAAATAAATCCCAATATTTTCAAATCTTTATTGGTTATTATTTCTATATGCTTGATAAAGTTGAGTTTCGTGTCAAACCAAATACCTAAGTCATTAATTTCCGAGACAGATACTAACGACATATTGTTAATGGAATAATCGAAAAATATTGGATTCTTTATTCAATAAAACCTCATTATTTGACATTTGCTTATGTTAAGTTGCAAGCGGTTATCATGACACCATATAATAAATCTCAACAAGTTATTTGACAATATATGGCAATCATTAATGTTTCTGATTGCTTTGAATAATTTCAGGTCGTCTGCAAACATTAATACTTGAACATCATTGAAAATATAGAACACATCATTAACAAATAATAAAAATAGGATTGGACCTAAATGTGATCCCTGAGGAACACCACTCGTAGCAGTGAATTTGTACAAAAAGGAACCATCAACTTTAACAGCCAGTAATCTGTTGATCAAGTAACTGTTAAACCACTTATATAGTGAACCACATAAGCCGAGTTTATGCAGTTTATTCAGCAATAGCTCATGATTAACTTTATCGAATGCCTTACTCAAATCGGTATAAATAGAGTCAACTTGACATTTACTAATCATGGAATCAGATATATAGTTTTGATACGTTCACAAGTTAGTAAGGGTAGATTTTCCAGGAGAGAAACCATGTTGTTCAGGAGAAATGACGTGGTTTAATCGGAAAATAATTTTTTTAAGAAGAATTTTTTCAAAAACTTTAGGAATTGTTGATAAAAGGCATATCGGTCTATAGTTAATCACCTCATGTTTATCACCTTTTTTTAAAATAGGTGTAAGGTAGCTGAATTTCCATTTAATAGGAAAACATCCTGTTCGTAAAGATTGATTAAACAGCAAAAATAAAAGGTACGCTAGATTGGTAGCACAATTATTCAAAAATACAGGAGGTATTTTATCTGGTCCACCGCTTTTACTTTGATCTGGTAATTTTAGTTCAGTCAGTATATCCTTATATTCTATGTGGATATAAGATAAATTAAGATTATGATCAGTGGTAAAATTTGATGCTGTACTTGCAGAAACTGGTGTATCACATTCATAAACGCTTTTTAAAAAATCAGCAAAAAGGTCAGCGATACTTTGAGTGTCTTTGGCCTTTTTACCTGCATATTCCAAGTTGGGGGGTATACTAAAGTTGTTATTTTTCATTGATTTTGCATAGTTTCAGAAATATTTTACATTATGATTTATTGAAGTTTCAACATTATTAATAAAAGAATTGTAGCAAATTTTTGATAAGATTTTGCAATCTTTTCTAACGTTTTTAAATTCAATATAATTGATAAAGACTTGTCTTCGTTATATTTCTTGTGTAAAACTTTTTTAAGGGCAGTTAATTGAACAAGTTCTTTATTGAACCATCTCGGATATTTCGATTCTTTGAAATGAATGAGTGGGATTAGATCTGAAATAATTTTATCCAGCAAATAATAAAATGATTCAATATTTTTGTTAATATCGCCTTCTTTAAGAAATGACCAATCTTCCTTGTGGAGACGATATGTATGTGAGTAACGTGTGATCAACGACAAACTGCTCACATACGTGAGCAGTTTGTTTCATCACCTTAGACAGAACTGATGTGATCGCTATGGGGCGATAGTTGGCTGGGTTGGAGCGGTCACCCTTCTTTGGAATAAGGTGAATGATAGCTTTTTTCCAACCAGAGGGCACAGAGCCAGACTTCAGGGACATTTTGAAAAGCTTCGTCAAAACAGGAGCTATTTCTGCAGCGCACCTCTGCAGTACCAGGGCAGGTATTCCGTCAGGCCCACTAGCTTTATTAATTTCAAGCCCTTGTAAGACTTGGAGTACATTCCGATGCCGGATCCTAAGCTTTTTCATATGAAAACCGCAATGAGGAACCGACGGAGGGGTAGCACCTTGATCATCGAGGGTCGAGTTTTCCGCGAACATTTTGCCTAATAAGCCTTCTCGGCGGCGGTATTTGCTAGTGAGCCGTCAGGTCTGGTAAGAGGTGGCAGACTGGGTTTGCAGAAATTGAGACCTATTGAGCCCGCAAGCGACCAGAACGCTCTGCTGCTGTGCGGGCAGGCATCCAGCTTTCTGCTGATCTAACTAACTAAACTTTCTGCTGATCTAACTATCTAAATAAATAGTGTAACTAACCCGACTTTGTTTTATATATTTAAGATTTTCAATTTGTTGATTACGTCAATAGTTTGTTTGATTATATAAATTAATTTAACTTCCAGTGTTACACAAGGTCTCTGATGAATGCTACCCCACTGAGGAACAGGTATCGAAGGTGTACTCAAAGGAAATTTTATTTTTGTTCCGATGCTGTTTCGCCTTCTGAAAGCATTATCAAACGTTGGTGACCAAAAAGTTGGTGTAGTAGATGGTCCTCTTGAAGTCTTTGGTGGATCACGTAAAAGCATTTTTGAATATCATCCAAAGGTAAAAGCATAAAATTATGGTGAATTCTGAACATTAAAATTATTCTTCACAGAGTTATGCTTGCTCTTGGTTCTTGATTTAGGATGTACATAGAATAATAGAGATCCATAAAGCTTACCTACCGTAAAACCGTTTACAGTTTAACATAATTATGTTTGCATGCTATCAAAGAGGAACTAACGGACTGTTTTTTAAAACCAAAGATTTTTCTATGTCAACAAAATCTGCACTAGCAACGCCAGCAAATGCAAATTTAACTTCTTCCCTCTGGAATTTTGTCCAAAAAATTATAATTTTGATGTTAAAGATTACTTTTTGATTAGCTTATTTTTGAGTTAAGGGATGTTCAGACCAATATATTTCTTTTTTAATATCTATAATTAAATAAGAAACCTTGCATTTTTCAATAATTCAGACCTATGATAATAGTGTTATTTCATTGAAAATTTAAAATTATTTGTCAAGCAATGCAGCATTCGTCAAAGTCTTTCTAAAGTCGGGTGTAGGTTGTATTCATTCGTGCTGAATTGTGTAAAAGGGTCAGTGTTTGACATCGAACGAAAAATGTATTACGGATAGCTTGACACTTTTATGATCACTGTCCGGCAAAAAATAAAGAGTGTGAGTTAAAATAAATTTTTGAATTTACCGACAACTTGTGATAACATAAAAGCAGTAAGAGGTTAGATTCTGAAGTGGAAAGTTGTATTATTTGGCGTACTAAGGCAGAGTTTAGTGGAATCTCTGCATATTGGCGTTATAAAATGAACTTAGTATGTATACTCCAAACTGGGATGCACTTATTTTCATTTGTTGGAATATAGCAACATCATACATCTAATTAATTAAAAACGTAAGCACAACAAATTTTCGTTAAAATATAGACAACAAAAATCATTTGCTAGCATCTCAAAGTATTCATGCGGTCTCCTAACACAACTTTATCAAGTAGTCTCCCGACATCATTCGCACAGAAATGCCCTAAATGCCGGTGTGTGCAATCATACAGGTTAATTGAGTGGACCTATTTGCATATTTGCATTGACGATGATATTTGGGATCTAAAGGCTAAGTCAACTGCATAAATACAAACACGCCTTTGAATCTTGAATTTACCCGGCTCGAAGGAGGAAGTTTATCTACCTAACAATATCAAATAATTACTGTGTATTGCTTGTTTTAATTAAAAGGTAATCAGAGAATGATTTTAAATATATCAGAAGGTGTATTTATATAATGTATTTATTTTTTTATAAGAAAAACTCTCTTTTTATAACTTTTAAAGGTTTTCCCCATTAATCTAATAATAATTGAAGAAGAAAATAACATCAATATTCTAAACGAAAATATAAAAGAGAACAAGACACAGAAAAAAAATGATGGTCGCAACTTGAACCCGAACCCAGATTATTTATTCTTTTTTTCTGTGTCTCGTTCTCTTTCATATTTTCGTTTAGATTTTTATTTTTATCATCTTCTTCAATGTTATTATCAAGTCCTGACTATATTTTAGTATGTATTTTTGTGACAGGCTTATAAAACAATTTTAAAAATAGACTCTTTGAAAATGGCCTTGTAAACCGATTATAGCTGTAACAAAAATGCACAATAAAGTTCTAGCAGAATTTGATAATAAACCCAAAAACAATTAGGTAATATAAAAGACATAATTCTGAGCATTCATGCAAACTTTAATGAAAACGCTAACAAACTAACTGACCATCACGCCGTTTCTTCCTAGGGGTATACAGAGAGGGTGGAATTCTACACAACTCTACCTTCACCCAAACTGCTTGTTTCATTCACATTCACACATTGGCTGGTTGATATGGCCCGTCCTAATCGCCTATATTATTATCTTTCTCGGGCTTCCCCGACTTTTTCTACCATTCACTTTCGTGTCACAATGATTAAAATACCTTAATTTGGGCTATTTGGCTATCAGAAGACTTTTATTCCGCTTGCATTGAATATAATTTTTTCACAATAACATGTATTTTTGAGATTTCTAATTACAAGAATTAACTTAAAACACAAAAGTTTTAAATACCTACATGTTCTTTTCAACGAGTAAAAAAAATCAAAGACCTTGGATTATTACCTGACTTGAAATAACTATTTAAAGATCTGAGGGTGCGGGCCGTATCGGCAGAGAAGGGACGAGAAATGAAAGGCGTCAGTCAGTGAGTCAGTCTTTATTGTTGCGCTACGTAGCAAGGTCGAAGCTGAGCGGAGTGGAGTGACAGTGGTGCCGTTAGCTATGCTGCTGCGTGATGATGAGTGAAGAAGGTCAGGAGACTACGGCGGTGAAGATCACTGGTCTTCAGGGAGCCGGCGTGTTGCTCTACACCATGGCGGTATAGAAGTGACCTTGGTCCAGGCGGTCGACCGTCGTCGTGTTGACGAGGTATGGCGGCTGTGTGATCTTTGAGTCGACGCACACACGTGACGCAGGAAGGAACCTTGAGAGGCGAGGAGGATGCTGGTTGCTGGCTTGTTGCCGGTTGTGGTTGCTGCTTGTGGTTGCTGGCTTGTTGCCGGTTGCTGGCTCGTTGCCGGATGCTGGTTGCTGGTTGTGGTTGCTGGCTTGTTGCTGGTTGCTGGCTCTTTGCCGGTTGCTGGTTGCTTGACATCTCATGTCGAGATGGTAGTTGGAGATGGAGGCCTCGAAGGTGTTGTTGGTGTCACACTAGACATGTGTAAATCACTTGTTGTTGACTGCGCGGGCTGTTGCCCCGCGCAGGCACGTACTTAGTCGCGGCACTGCTCGGACTGTGTTGCTACTCGACCGATGAATGAAGACTGAACTGGTACTTAGCGAGCGAGCGCTTGCTTATATACTCGCGGCGAGTAATTAATCTCACGGTAGGCAAGGCTAGGTGAATTCACGCAAAGCTGAGAAATCGCTCGAACCTTCTGTGGGCACTTGTATGGTACAGCCACACGTTCTAGGCCTTTCGCGTAAGTGGCGAAATTATTATTTACGAGGCGGCGCGGCCGTAGAAACTGACTGCAGGTATTTCGTAGTTTCCAGTGTGTTCGGTCGGAGTTCAGTGGCGGTACAATTAATGCGGCACAAGTGGCCGCCACAGATCATATTAAACACATATTAAAGCCTACAAACAAATGGGCTTCATTATACGCATCACAAATCCTTTCGATAAACCCATTTGAACAACTATTTATGACAACTCATCTCAAATTTATATCTGTCTTTTGGAATCGACAATGCCAAACACACATTAACAGAATTGAAACTATTTGAAACACCTGTCGTATCATTTTGAAAATTATCAGTGTAATCCCATTTCTCTTTACAAAACGTAGAATATTTTTGTGTACAACATTAGAAATCGAAATACACCCAAAACTCTATGTTTTATGTTAGCTCCACACAGGAGGCCCCGAGAAAAATAATTTTCTTTTATATATAGGTTATTTTTATGGATAGGAAGGAGATTTTTTTTTACGTGAGCTCCACACGGGAGGTCCTGAGGAAAATAATTTCCCTCAGGCCCTTTGTCATCTTTGGGGATGCTGTGTGGAAGGTTTTTTAAGGAAAGGAAGGAGAGGAGAGTTCTGGGAAGGAAAAGGGTTTAAGGGGTGGGTAGGAATCTGGGGTTCAGTGTGTCCTGGTCATCCGCCTCCAAGACCTAGACAAACCTCACCCCATGAACCCGGGCACCCCTGCTAAATCACCAAACGTAGCGAACCTTTATCACTATTATGGTATATTACTTTCATCGGGGCCTCCTTTGTGGAACTGGAAAATAGATATTTCTCACTATCCCCTTAAGACGTATAAAATCAACACAATGTACTTAAATCAAAACTATTATTTCTTTAATGTTTATTTATTATTTTCATTCGTTTTTAGGTGTACTATTTAATATTATAACTTTTAATATCTACTTACTTCCTAATCTGTTACCATAAAAAAAAATTATAAAATAAGTTAACTAATTTACGATATAGAAAAATGAAACAATACAACTTTGTTTGAACCACTTATATAATGAGTAAATCCGACCGGTTTCAGAAAAAACGTTCCTTCTTCAGGGCAAGCGTATACTAATTTGACAGTTTCGAAATATGGATGGGAATATTATATTTGATTTACATTATGTTCACTATTAATTGTAATATGATTTTGTAGACACAACTGTATATATTCCTACATAAATTTAAATAAAAAAAAGGGAAATCTTAAAGCTATTATGAAATTAACTTTATGATATTTACGCAAATTTCAATGAAAGCACAACTTTATAAAAACTTACTTCGAGAGTGCAGTAGTTTATGTTTGAGTTTCGGATAAATTTTCTCCTTAAAAACTGTTCATCTGAAAAGAACTTCTGAAAGGAAAGCAATTATAAGGCTCTGCGAGCTTCCCATCCCTTGGGAGTGTCGGGTAGTTCTTGGATGCACCCTTGCATTTGTTTGATGCTGACATCTTCCGCCCGCAGGCTCTTTATAAACAACCCTCTTGGAATAATTCGCCCGCTTCTCTTCTGTGCTCCTGTAACGAAGTTAGTCTTTACTCTCCGGTCTCCAAGCACCACCATAATTTGAGGAGCTTATTATTTATCTTTGGAAGTGAATGTCTGAAGCCATTTCTGTGTTCTGGGACCAGACGTCCCACATACTCGTCAATTCAGTAAGTTAACTCTGATGGCTAAACAGGCAACTCCCAAATAAAAGTTATTGCATTAACGCTTGTGCGCTGGAATCGCCTATTAGCAATGTAAAATTTTATCCGTTGCAACGTCTGTTAATGGAATATCGTCACTAGTTAACCAGTCGTCATAATCGAAATATTAAAAAAATGCTTCACTTTGATAGTGTGGTCAAATTGGGTAAATTAAAAATTCGGAAAATTTTCAATTCGTACATCATTTTTATCACAAAAATTTAGATCATTGAGGTGAAAATTGGCCTTTCTTGGTGGTTGTACGTAAATTTTGCTTATTTAATTGCATTCGTCATCACCTTCTTCTAGAAAAGACAGTTTTTGGTGCACTGACAAGCAACTGCAAAAGAATTTAAAGCAAATACGTTGATCGCCCATAATTCTACCGTACCAAAAACACGTGAACGCAGTAAATCGTGAAAACCGTGTAAACGCAGTTTACATTTTGTTACAAATCTATTTTTTCACAAACCTTTAAAGTATCATACACATGCACCTACATACTAAAATACGTTTTTTTCTATTTTGTGAGGTGCAAATTTCGATAATTTTTTTAATCAAATAACCAATAAAATTTAATAATAAATTTGCATTTACACGTAACCAAAATAAAATTTCTTTTCAGTATATGTTAAATTCGACACATATTAATGAAGGCGAATCTATCAGGCATCTTGTTGTAATACTAGATTTTAAATTAAACTTTATCCAACAGACAAATGAAGTCATCAAAATGCCAACAAAATGCTGGGATTTATAATTCATATCAAAACCTTTCCGCAACATAACGACTCTGTATTCCCTCACACAGTATCCTCCCACTTATAATAACTACACTCTACACCGAGGGTAGCCAACCCGCTGCCCGCGGAGCATGTGCACACATTTTTTTCATTTGTATCATAATAATAATAATTGGCTGATTTATATAGCGCCATTTTCGTGGAAAATCACCTCAAGGGCGCTGTACAAATAATATATAAAAGAATTAATATTACTGGCTTAAAACTAAGATTTACAATAACAACTAGTGACTTACATCTAAGACTTATAGCTACTTATATTACTGGCTTACAACTAAGATTTACAATTATAACTAGTGACTTACATCTAAGACTTATAGCTAGTGACTTATGACTAAGACAATAGATTCTAACCTAAAACTGGTGACTTATTAACACACATATTTACAATTAAGATTAGCGCCAGAAGAAGTAGGAAGTTTTTACATAATATTACAATTTGAGAATACGGGTGCAAAAAGTATAATGAAGGTTAACTGGATTTACGGGAAGGTATAGATATTTTAAATAAATTAATAAATTTAATAGTCGATCTTTACTGCATTAAGGTGATTCGTCGCTCACCAGTTAACAGATTGAGGTATCACAATTAACAGATTACATTAAACAGATTGAGTTAACTATAAACAAAGAGAAAAGAGGAAAAAAAACTGTTAAAAATTGCAAAGTTTAAATAGAATGATGAATTTATGGAAAGGAGTATCGGAAAAAGTGAGTTTTCAGTTTGGATCTAAATTCCGCTGAGTTGGTTACGCATCTCAATTCCATAGGAAGTTTATTCCAAGCTTCGGGGCCGGATACTGCGAATGCACGATCACCAAACTTAGTGTTCGGATTTCGCTTAGGTTCTTTCAACCTTCCAATTGCAGAAGATGTCGCTGATCTAAGAGTTGACTGCTTTAGACCAATATTTTCTGGAATGCATAGTTCAGAGATATAGGGAGGAGCCATTTCATTGATAGATTTAAACACCATCCAGCATAACTTGTATTGGATCCTTTCAGGACACTTCAGCCAGTGAAGATTTCGGAGGTGTTCCGAAATGTGCGAAAATTTGGGTACTCCAGTGATAAGTCGTGCTGCGGCGTTGAAAACTGATTGTAGTTTGTCAGTTTGACATTTAGGAAGACTTGCATAGATGCCATTGCAGTAATCAAGACGTGATACTATATACGAGTTCACAAGAAGCTTAGTTGCTTCTGTAGAAAGGTTCCTACGAACTGACTTAAGTATCTCATATAAGCACGTATCTTAGTGATTAACAGTATAATGATGCTACATTTTATGCAGAAGTATAATGGCTGACCCGTGCCAACATGTTAAAAAAACGTTTGATTTGAAGCAAGAAATAAAATCATTCTTCGCAAGCCAGTCAACAAGTATCCCAAATGTAATTCAAATTTGAAGACAAGGAGTGGGTTAGCGACTCTGCATTTCCGGTCGATATAGTTAGCCACCTAAATGTTGTTAATACTCGTCTACAAGGGAAAGATCATTGTGAACAGCTTTTTAGTCGAATGAAGCACATTAAGTCTCAAATGAGAACACGAATCACAGATGAGCATTTGAAAAACTGTTGGCGTGTAGCAACATCTATCGTTATCAACATTGATGCACTTAGGGCCGGTTTTATAAACGAAGGACCAAATTTCAGTTATGTAACGAGCCGTTTTTCATTAACGGATCGCTATCCGTTCGTTATCTTATTTTACGTATTATAAACAAATGTGCATTACCAGCGGTCATCGGTTACATTTAGTCCGAAAGTTTTATTACATGGGTCACTCTCCGTATAACAATGCGTCGACTTGGAGATTTCTGTAAAATCGGCAGCTGCTTGCAGCATTGATCCCAGAGTTTGGTAACGTAGTGTTAATAATAACTTATTTATTGTTATTAAGTTTAATTTGTAGAACCCATTTTAATTTTTATTTCTAATATTATTATTCAATTTAAAAAAAAACGGATTATTTATATTAAGTTCTTCTATGTAATTATTAATTAATATTACGCGTGACAGCTATTTCGCCTTCTGAAGACATTATCAAACTAGGCAAAACAGCTGTCACGCGTAATAATAATTACACAGCAGAATTTGTTTGTAAATAAACTGTTTTTATAAATTGAATAATAATATTATTGAATGTATAAAAGAACTAAAGCTGGGCTGGCGTAACTGACTGATTTCGATAATATATAAATAACCGAGTACCGAGAACAACTCCCTACTTAAAACTGTCAAAAAACGTCTGCAAACGGATCGTTAACCATTTAACTGGCCAAAATCGGTCCGTAAAGCATTAACCGCTACATAACCGACCGGTAGCCTTGCGAATGTTTATAAAACGGCAAAATCAAGTGGTAGACCAAATATTAGTTAAAAATGGGATCAAGCGTGACGAACGGATGGTTATAAAACCGGCTCTTAGTTCTGACAAACAAAATCAGACGTCTCACTAGAATTTATTATATTTTGTTAATTTTGATTTTTTTTGTATTCCCTTATTGTAATCTAATAAATATATTTTTATTATATCTTCTTAAAAAACAATATCTATATTTCGTGTTTGCTTCGAATAATAAAATAAATTTTGTTGCACGGCCCGGTAAGAAATCTCATTTGTAAAATCTGGCCCAGCTACTGAAAAGGTTGGCTACCCATGCTGTACACCGATTTGGCCTACTTTTCTACCAAGCCCATATTAAAAGAATCTACAGAATATTAAAAAAAATCTAATTTTAACTTATAAATTATAAACTAAACGTCGCTTTTTAAATTATAACGAATCCATAAAATTTCACAATATTTTACAAATTTTATAATTCTGAATAATTGCCTCGGCTCACCGGAGTCTACCTTAATTAAATAAATATTCATATTCTGTCAAAATCAACTCGAAAAACCAATTTATTTCATTTTCCGACATGACATGTGTACAGACGGCCGGCGTGGTCTAGCGGTAAGGCTTTTATCCGAAGGTCGCAGGATCGAATCCCGGCGTGGGCAAATAAATTTTATTTGACTAATTTGTGTTATTTCACAATTAATTCATTAAAAATAATATACAGTATATTTGCGGCACGTTCCAGAGTGAAAGATACTCTCAGTATCGCCCTGGTGTAAGACCACCATTCAGAATTGAAACGTTACTTGAAATAGCTTTAGCCGTATTTAGTGACCAGATGTGGTACTTCACCACCTTCCTATTCCCCATCTCCTTCCTCTCCACACTACCTTCCGCTTCACAACATACCCCATTTGGGGATGCCATAGTCTCACTGGCTCCAGACGGGAGCAGCTGAGACTCTTATGCAGTATTCATATGAAAAAAGACATGCTCGTAGTAATAATAATAATAATTGGATAATTTGTAGAGCACCGTTTTTGTGGAAAATCACCTCAAGGGCGCTTATAATACGTGCGCGTAATATAATACAAATAAGCTCTCAATATTGACATTTTTCGCTTTAACCTTTAGAAATATCAAATGGAAGTAACGCGTACGATCGTAAATTAAAACGTGAGTATGGAATGCATCGGGAGCATCTCGTGGGGAAGCGGAGGTTGTTAGGGCGCGTATTGACCTAATTTTGTAGAGAATAGACCCGGAGAAGATTTCTCGAGCTATTTCGATCTATTTTGAACACGGAAATCGGCAACGATAGTCTGAATAAAGCTCCAATGACTTCATGGGTTTTGCCGCCCTGCATTGGTTCTATTTATCGAAACTGTTTCTCTGAATCGATACTTTAATAGCAACTTCTAACAACTGCTAACCGTGTACAAACTGGAAGTGCACCCGACGTTTGAAGTTCACAGCCACCTCTGATCCGGAGCTCCAAAATACCAAAAAATCCTCAACTCTGTACAGAAATTTATTTATTTATTGATTTGTAAGAAACAAACAGCTTTTACATTATATACATATATCCATTTTAAATTGGCAGTCCTTTTGATAGATTTTCCTAACTTAACAAATGGATTGCAATCTTTTTAGTACAGGCGGCGGGTGGGAATGCTGTCCATGTTCTACCGGTATTTCAATGGGAGTTGCTTCAAGGAACTTGTTCATTGATCGGCACCGGAACACAGTCAGGAAACCCGCCAAATGCGCGCCCAACATTTGTACACAGTTGAATTTTGTATCATGAGAACGGGTCACTCCTAAGATCAACCCTTACTCTTTCTTTTCCACAAAAAGACCCTCCACACTGCATTCCTAATGATGACACAGACCCTTGGGGACGTTATTTTCCTCTTGCCCTTTTGAGTGGAGTGAATATTTAAAAACAAAAACCGCGAATTTCCGCTGGCCAAAATGTGGCTTATTTGAAGATATATTTTATAAGATATATGTTTCTCGTTGGAATCTTCTATTTTCTGAATTATTTATTATTGATATTCTGCGAACCGAAATTTATTATTGAAATATTTTTTTTCTGACAGATCATGTGTTAATGTATTGCTTTTAACAATGTAATAATACATACACGGCTTATCATACACGTGGATGTAGCACTGCAAATAATCCTGTGATTTTTCACTCATATTCCGAAGACCAGTTTCAATGAATTTAAATTAGCCTAATATACTAAATTAAAATAAATCATTGCCCTCAGAGTAGCTTGACGTCTCTTGCATTGTAGTAAATTCCAATCTCCAAATGGAAATTGAACTTCTGGTTAAGTCACGACTTTCTAGCCAATCACCGCTCTACCCCTTCGATAAGCTAACCTTGTTTAATTAAACACTTTCTACGAACTTTGTTCTCTGTTAGTTCTCAAACACTTATAGCAGTTTTTCAAGTTTCCATATTAAAATTTAGAGTTATGACTTTTAGAAAGAGAGCGGTGGTGTCGCAAAACTGCGACTCCACTGTAAATTGGCGTTAAGTGCTGCAGAGCAAAGCCTATGCAACCCTCGAAGGACCAGTCCCAAAACTACGTGATCGCCAAGTTATACGGGACGATTAAATAGCACACACTCGCAAAACCTGATGGATAGTCAGTCGATAGTTTAGATCTGTGCTTTTGGAAAATTAGATAAGCCCAGATTGGAAAAAGGAAAATAGGACTCACCGTTGCAGATGGGACCTCGCTGATCTCCAGTTTGTGGTGTATACTTCACAATGTTTAATTTAAAAATCGCAATATTCTTATAGCAAGAGGTTATGATACATGCGCCCTATCTGAGATGTTATTTTGCACTGAACAGCAAAGCACACTGTCACCTCTCCAAAGTTGAGTACTTTCTTGCAACAATTTTTCATGGTGACATTTAGGATGGAAAGATTAGGTAGGTGGGATAAATTCAGGATTTTGACACATGCTACCCACCAAGTCTGCGAACAAGCGGTTTATCAACAAACATTTCCGAGCGCTCAAGGTTGAAATTGATTATATAGCGAATCGCTCCAATATATGTAGCCATTTATGGTAGTGGTGGTTTAAGAAATATTTATACATCCTGTGACGACAGGTAACATTTAACAGTGAGCTTTCAGTGTTCTTCCCAGCAATTAGCAATTCAACGGCGCGTTCTAGAATCGAATGAGTTTATCATAAGTTTTCAGGTGGAGATGACATTAGCAACCACTAACTAAGCTGTAGTTCTGTGAAAAGTAAACCCTCTCATCCAAAAACGTATATTCCTAATTTTCACATATTTAATAAATCAAAACCAAAATTTTCTTCGAAATAATAAGATTTTTGATGTAATTTCTTAAATACTTAGGTATATAATCGAGACATTTCCCGGAATAATGTCGTAGGTACTCAAAAATGTTATGGTTTTGAGAACGATTTAAAAAATTAAACCAGTTATGTTTCATTACATGCCATATTTAAAATACAATGAACGTTCAATTCTTAAGAGTTATGCAAGAAAAGAGGTAAAAAAGCAATAAAATTAGTCAATTTAGGAAAAACTCTCTTTTTATAACTTTTGAAGGTTATTCCCATCAATGTAATATATGATTGAAGAAGAAGATAACAAGACGAATACGAAAGCCCAAATACGAATAGCTGGTTGTACTCCTTTGTTTACAAATTACTTATCGAATACTCATAATTACTTGTGTTGTGCCAACTTATGTCTGTCATGCAGAGTTTATTATTTTATGTACTATATACTTGTTATGATTCTATGTACATACTTGTTATAATGCTCCTGTACAATTTACCTTAGATGTAAAAGCCATCAGGGCGTAAACAAATAAATAAATATATAAAAGTTACAGAAAAATAGAAAAGGATAATGGTCGCATCTGTGACTTTAACTCAGAACATCGCGTCTAACCGGGACGTGCGCGTTTATCAATTCCGCCATTGCCCTCTTCCGTTAAACCATTATATTAGTCAATCTAATATTTAAAATTTTAGAATTAACAATATTACCTTCAACATTTTTTTTTTCATATTAAAAGCGGTTTGACAGAGGTGGCAATAGTTTGGTAAACGCACACGTCCCGGTTAGACGAGAGGTTCTTGATTCGAGTCCCAGTTGCAATCATTATCATTTTATTTTTTTTGTGTCTTGTTCTCTTTCATAGATTTTCATATTTTATATTTTATATTTTCATATTTTCTTTCGTTTAGATTATTATTGTCATCTTCTTCTTCATTGATAAATTAAATTAATGTTTTATAACTCAAAATTGATAGTTTTTTTCGATACAACATTATTCTGGGCAAGGTCTCAATACATTGTAAACCTTATAATATTTCATTGACGACCTCCGTAGTCGAGTGTGTAAGACTTTGACTCACAATACGGAGGTCGCGGGTTCGAACCCGGCATGCGCAAATAAATTTTATTTGATTAATTTGTGTTATTTCACAATTAATTCATTTAAAATAATATATAGTATATTTGCGGCATGTTCCAGAGTGGAAGATACTATCAGTATCGCCCTGGTGTAAGACCACCATTCAGAATTGAAACGTTGCTTGAAAATGGCTTTAGCCGTGTTTAGTGACCAGATCTGAATAGCCAGGTACTTCCCAACCTTCCTCTTCCCCACCTCCTTCCCCTCCCCACTACATTAAGCCTCACAACATACCCCAATTGGGGATGCCATAGTCTCACTGGCTCCAGACGGGAGCAGTTGAGATTCTTGTGCGGTATTCACTGTAAAAAAAAAAAAAAAAAAATGGGACATTTTAAAAATTTATTTCTCACTAGGAATTAATCAATTTGACCAAAGAAAAGTCATAATCGTAATGAAAATTTCTTTTTTCAAACTTTCTTCGAACATAATATAAAAAGGTGCGAATAAGGAAGTACAAATTAACATCACTTTTAAATAAAGCGTTTTTACTAATACGGAAACAGAGTCTGCAAACAAATTTACAGAGAGACGAAATGAGAAACGATCTAGTTAAAACACTACTTTTCTACGCTTAGTAAACAGTATTTATTGATACAGTTACGTCTTTGGGCCAGTTGTTTCGCAGAAGAACAATTGATGAAATTTTTAAATTATTTTTGAAGTTTTGTCATAGTTATATTCAAGTTCTGTTATTATAGTATTTTGGGTCAGTGGTTTCACAGAACTGAAATATAAACAGAACTTAGACGGAACTAGAATTTTGAAATTTGACAAAATATTCGAATTCTGTGAAAAAATCCTTTTTTGTTCTTGGAATAAAGAATTTTTTATTCCTTGCTTAAATTAGATATTTCTGAAGAATATTTGCGTAACTTTTCCCAAACCCCCGCCTTTTAAAGCATTACGGAATACGTGTGTTTTTCACAAGCGCTTGACATAAATTTAATGTGTTTTTGATATCCATTATACACAAAAGGAAATGTTGTTGAATGATTTTTAAAATAAAAGTGGTTCAAAATATTAAACGAACCTGTCAATTTTTCGATCTATACCAAAGACTGGGTGTGGCAATCATAATTTAATAAAATGCGAAATTTAAATTCCGGAAGGAAAGGCATGGGAGATAAATTCAGTTATTACTTTTTTAGAATGTTCATGTTAAAATATTTGTGTCTTTTCATAACTTTTCCTAACTTATTTACTGAGTGAGTATAGTGATGTCCTGATTTAATTCTACCATTTGGCATTTCGTTTGTCTGTAAATTTGGTTGTTACATTCCGGTTCCGGATCAAGATGGTGGTGGATACCACATTTTTATCAGACCAGATATTACATGACCGTTGTTACTACTATGAGTTGTCAAGTCAAAGTAATCAATATTACGATACTAACCAGTATGAAAATATTTGTAGTTGAGATTATTTTCATTTAAAAAATGTTACTTTAAATAGTTTTGGTTTATAATTGAGAGGTAGGTATGTAATGAAATTTTGGTTTTGATTTAAATACCTTAATTAGAATCGTATCACTTCGGAAGCGAGGTTTATTGCTCAAAAAACCATCAGTATTACCTGAGATCATGTCTGTAATCTGAGACACTACAAATGAAACAATTTAACCGTATCGCCTCGAAGGAGAAACTTGGGGCGAGATCCTTTAAGAGTTAGTCGTCAATGGAGTAAGGTGCGGTTTTCTCGTGTTCTTTAACACCTCAGACCTCGAGCCTATTTTGCCGGAAGGTCAAAATATTTCCGTTTTGCAACAAAATCCAAATAAAGGTAATATTTCTGAATGCACTCGAAAACTAAAAACTGTTTTTGAAAATGGCTCACAAAATTACTTAAAATAAAATAAAATTAAAACACATATAATATTAGGCAAAGGTATTTTATCGTCAACCCACTCTTTAAGGGTTGCATCTAAAAATGATTAATAAAAAAATTCCAAAATTTCACATATTTTTTTCAAATTGCGGTCGGCAACTTTGGTTTCATTTAAAATATTTTGTGGTTAACTTTAGGAGTTAAATAATATAAAGCATGATGTTTTCTCTTTCTGAAACCGTTTAGATCGTATTATATCTAACCATGAAAATAAGGAAGACACAACGATTTATATGAGACCTATATGGGTTTTTCTGAATAGCAAACAAATTAGTCTGAGTGGTTAATAATGCCTATCTATATTGAGTACCTATGCTCATAATCCACCTCTTAGAAGTATTGTATCAGTGCTTTGGGGACATTTTAATGCATAAAATCATATTTGTTGTTTAAATTGGTAAATATGGTTCATGGGTTTAATTTATGGAAATCCTTGTCACTCTTTATAATAATTTAAAGACAATCAAATGTATTAAAAGTTCCATTAGTTTACGTCATGCGTATGGCGTCATTCGGTATTACAAAAGTTGTATTGGCATTTACGGCCATTTTCAAACTGTGGACAAACCACGTATACTGACGTCAACAATATATAAGTGAATTAAGTTACCCTTTACCCTTTTTAACGGGTTAATGTGATTTCGGTAAAGCCTATACAACAATGAATTTCTATATTCAGAGGCGCTCTTCCGAGAACAGTCACTTTGTGTTAAAATAATGTTTTCCATTTCAGTATAATTTCCACAAATGACTAATTTAGAGACACAACATGGCTCCAACTATTTCCTCAGTTTCCAAAAAGTAATCATTTAACTCGAAATAAGAACAAGTTACGTAATTGTTCATGTAACAATGGCGGAAATTCAAGTTCTTCACAAACATGACTTTTTCCCTATCTAATTCAATGAAGAAGTTAGAAAGAGGGAGCCGTGAGCCGCCAAGTTAACAAAGTGCCATCTGTCATTAAAATTATTAACTTTAATTAAGCAGAAAGCATTTAATAATGATTACAAGTTTTGTATTTGTGAAACTTCCCCTGTTTTTACGGAATTTATTTCCTTAGCGCGCTCTCCATACGGAAAAAGCTGATTTATGTGAACAACTGATTCCATAATTCATCATAAATTTAACGATTGTTTGCTGGAAATATTACGACTTTAGTTCCAATGTTCAATTCGGGCGAATTTCCCAAATAGGAGATGACAGACCAAACAATTCATTGCTAATTTAATAAAATACGCATCTGAGATTAAGATTAAGATGGCCGTAAAAACTATATGGACCAATCGGATTCAACTCATGTATTAGTCGTATCAAGCGGAGCAAATAGTAGGTAACCGGCAAATTGAGAGATGGCGAGCTTTTACTGCTAAAAATGTAGACCACTTAAAATTTTTACGATTTCATTTTCGTATCTAATTGTTTCTAAGAAGAAACTGACAAAAAATCTGAAAAATACATAGTTTTCTTAATTATTTCAAATAAATAATTTTTCTAAACTTTCCGAATTGTAAAAAAAAAATATTATTTTTTATAATCTTACATTTTTATTTATTGTACTAGAAATGATAAGATCTTTTTGATTGATTTTGGTATCAAGTATTTTAGATACTTAACAAACGGAATTTCAATCTTCATAACCCCGGCGTCAGGGTTCATGCTGTCTGTGTTCTACAGGTATTTCAATGGAAGATGCTCCGAGGAACTAGCGTTATTGATTCCTTCGGCATCGGTGCACAGTCGGAAAACACGCCAAACGCGCGCCCAACATTTAAGCACAGTTGACATTTGTCATATGAGAACAGGTCGTTTCTGCGACTCGTTCTTGAGTTAGACAGCTCGACTGTGGAACAATTTGCCAGTCTCTGTATTTTCTCTCTCCTATAATATGGGTCTCGTCAAGACCCAGGTTCACTCCTTCTTTTACACAAAAAGACCCTCCATACAACACCCCCAAAGATGAAATAAGCCCTGAGGGAAAATTCTTTCCTCAGAGCCTCCTGTGTGGAGTTAATGTAAAAAAAGAACTCACGTTCATATTCAACATACGAAATAAGATTTTTTTTTTGATAATGGAAAGAATTAATTTTCTATTCCTGATATCTTAACTTTTAATTAATTTTAAAAAGTGTGTTTCCACGAATAACTAAAACAATTGTGATCACAAAGTTAAAAGAGATCACAGACTAAAAATATCTAGATTTTTCCCTGAAATCGTGTAGGATACATATTTTTACACACTCATCCAAAGTTAAGCGATTTTGATTAATATGTCAGTGTGATTAATACCAAATATAGATTTATTAAGAAGTTTTGATGATATAGCGTGAGCGATTGGAAAATGAGAGAATTTATATATTTATATAGATACTATTTATTACGTGGTAAGAACTTACCAAATTCTGAAGGTCCATCATAAGTTTCGTACTCATAATCGTCATCTTCGAAGTCAGTCTGCACCGTGGCGTCCTGCGTGACCACGGTCTCGTAGAGCCCGCTGGTCTGGTAGCCGCCCGCATCGGTTTCGCACTGCACCGTACTAACACACACTTCAGCCACGTGCGCGCCGGTCCTCTCGCTCCTAAACATCACTTCACCGAGAGTTTGCATCCCGATGGACTCGCGAGTCCCACTACCAACTGCGCTGGAATACATGTCACAAGAAGAACTCTGTCCTTCTAGAGATATGTTAAGCATATCTCTAGTAACGCTATGCATGTCTCTAGATACCGTACAATTATCTCTGCTAGCATTTTGCGTGTCTCTAGATAAGCTGGGTATTTCTTTTGCTTCTTGCTCTCTTATTGGGGTTTTCGTCGGGTGAGATCTTGGTAGAGTGTCTCTGCCTATTTCCCTCGGTGGGTCTATGTGGTCTCCCGAGTAGCTCGGCCCTTCGAGGGCATCTTCTTCTTCTCGGGAAGAGGTGTCGTCTCCGGCGGTGTCCCTGCTGCAAGATGCGCAGTCGCACTGGGATCCGCGGACGCGCAGCAGCCATACCAAGCCGAACAGCGCCATGCCGTCCTGTTGGTACTGCGCACGGCGGTACTGCGCACCCTCGATCATGGTGTCCCGGACTCGGCCATGCCTAGACCAGGCCAGCTCACCACCCACCGCTAGAGTCTTTTGGCTCGCTGGACCCAGAACAGACAGCATCTTCTGGAATACCTTTCCTCAACAGTCGCTTTTGTTGCATGTTTGCATCAATTTTACTTTTAACCACTTTCAACTATTTGTAAACAACAACCGAAGAAAACGGATGTAATACCATTTCAACACAATTTCATTTCCATACAACACATTTTAAAATTATATTTAAATAGAAAATTTCAAAGAATTATGCTTGAAAGCTTTTACGGTATTATCAAAAACATTAAGCATTAGGCTTTTTTAAAAAGGTTTTCACGGTGAATCCCACCGCCTTTTTTTAAATTACTCACTGAAATATAAATAAATTCCGGTGGAGTAGAAAAATTTGGATGTTTTTTTTTCAGAAGCAAAAATCAGCAAAAAATTTTTGGACGTACTGAAATTTACAGCGTTGGCCTGACGCCCCCGAGTCAATACTGGTGGGGGAGTATGTACGTGGGCGTGACTCATATAATCCTGACGTTGGGATCCATCCTGAAACAAAAAGAAGAACATATTTCAGGCAAGCAGGATAGATACTACGGATAAACAAAGCTATAAACAATACCAAACTCCCCGAATTTTATCTCAGCCCTTATTTATGACTTTTTTTTCGAATATGAAAGAAACTTATTTTCCTCGCGAAATCCTGAATCTTTAAGAATGATTAACGGCGGGAACGTACCACCGCACGAGTCAATTTATATTTCTATTCCATTGTGTGATTTATATGATGTTATCCAAACGTTTTCGCGATTCTCGATGGTTATTGTAGCTATTATGGTACCTTTTATATATGTTAAAGTATTTCGTCTTCGGAAATTGAATTCCTTAAGCCAAAATTCTGACGATAAAGTAATTGGTCAAAATGGAATTGTTTTGTATATTAATTTTAGTGAGGTGCAAGTCGGTAGTATGTATTTTTGTTTAAAATCAACTTCGATATGTATTCAACACATGTTTTCTTTGTATTCTAAACCCACCTGTATGCACTAAAACATAAAAATGTAAATGTGTGTAAAAGCCCATAAGGGCGTTAATGATTAATAGATAAATAAATAAATAAATAAATAAATAAATAAATAAATAAATAAATAAATAAATAAATAAATAAATAAATAAATAAATAAATAAATAAATAAATAAATAAAAAAATAAATAAATAAATAAATAAATAAATAAATAAATAAATAAATAAATAAATAAATAAATAAATAAATAAATAAATAAATAAATAAATAAATAAATAAATAAATAAATAAATAAATAAATAAATTAATAAATAACTCAATAAATAAATAAATAAATAAATAAATAAATAAATAAATAAATAAATAAATAAATAAATAAATAAATAAATAAATAAATAAATAAATAAATAAATAAATAAATAAATAAATAAATAAATAAATAAATAAATAAATAAATAAATAAATAAATAAATAAATAAATAAATAAATAAATAAATAAATAAATAAATAAATAAATAAATAAATAAATAAATAAATAAATAAATAAATAAATAAATAAATAAATAAATAAATAAATAAATAAATAAATAAATAAATAAATAAATAAATAAATAAATAAATAAATAAATAAATAAATAAATAAATAAATAAATAAATAAATAAATAAATAAATAAATAAATAAATAAATAAATAAATAAATAAATAAAATAAATATGTTATGAATGTGTGTACCTTCGAATTCGACATTTGAGCAGAGATTTCAGAGCTGCTTTTTATTCGGATAAAAATGTAACATGTCGGAGATTGATTTCTCTCCAGTATTTGAAATGTTCTCTGAAATAATATGATCTCTCTCTTTTCTCAAACAGTGTCTGCAAAAACTCTAATGAACGTAATAAGTACAACTTGCAGCAGGTTTTGTAAAGCGTTAGTAACCTGTTTCTTATACTCAGATAGAGGTGTATATATTGTTAACATGTGAGAGGAAGAAGAATGTATGTGTGTATACGTGCAAGTATGCATGTATATATATAGAACAATTTTTTCGGTTTACCCGCGTAACGTAGTCCTTAAAAGGACTTTTTAACTCCTGACGTTTCGGACAGATCACACTGTCCATCTTCAGAGGCCTTATGTCTTGAGTTTTTGTCTCGAACTGATAGCTTTCGCATGTCTGTTCGGTCCAAAAGCTAAAACTTAAAGCTATCAGTCTGAGACAAAAACTCAAGACATAAGGCCTCTGAAGATGGACAGTGTGATCTGTCCGAAACGTCAGGAGTTAAAAAGTCCTTTTAAGGACTACGTTACGCGGGTAAACCGAGAAAATTGTTCTACATCTTACACCCGTGAAAACCTTAATCATGACATATATATGTGAACGTGTTGGTATTGTGTACATGCCTGAATGTATATAATATGTATGTATTCATGTACGTCGGTACATGAATACGTACATATGTATGTGTGCACCTGTATATACATTTTTTTTACATTAACTCCACACAGAAGGCCCTGAGGAAAATATTTTCCCTCAGGGCCCTTGTCATATTGGATGCTGTGTGGAGGGTCTTTTTGAGGAGAGGAAGGAATGAACATTGGTCTTGAAAAGACCCATGTTGTAGGAAGGAGGAAACACAGAGGCCGGCAAATCATTCCACAGCCGAGCTGTTGAACACAAGAACGAGTCGAAGAAACGACCCGTTCTTATGTGACAAATGTCAACCGTATACAAATGTTGGGCACTCGTTTGGCGTGTTTCCCCTACTACGCACCGGTGCCGAAGGAATCAATGATGCTCTCAATGAGTTCCTCAGAGCATCTTCCATTGTAAGGATAGCATTCTCACCTGACGCCTGTACTCTAAAGATTGCAATCCGTCTATTAAGATGGGATAATCTATTAAACGGACCGCCCGTTTCTGCACAGAGTCGAGGGTATTTTTCAGGTATTTTTGAACTTGTGATTTGTACAGGGTTAGCAGTTGTGTACTATTAAAGTATATGCGGGCCCTGTACAGTACGCCCAGTTTTTGGGAGGTTAACATGCACGTATGCACGCAAACATATAAAAAAAAAAAAATTTAAAATATTGATATATGTACATTTTCATAATCTTATCCTTGCGCACTTCTTTTTCTCTTTTCTATTTTCTATTATAACTTTACCAATTTTCAACATTATTACATACTAGTACCATATGTTTACACTAGACTTCACTCAAAGTAACTATCTGTCATTGGTCACCATGAAACAGGCAGCCGCCTAGTATGGTGATTTAATGTATCTAATCTACGTAAATGTCTAATATACGTAACATGTATTTTATAAATAAACTAGCAGACCCGGCCACACGTTGCTGTGGCTAACGAAACACAACGCCATTACCCAACCATTATAAAATTCACACCACCCGCTTGCCAGCTGCCCGCTGCCTGAATTGAATATTTGAATTTCTCGGCTTTTCTCTACTATAATAAGCATGTATTATAGATATAAACCTTCCTCTTGAATCAACTATATTATTATTATTTATTTATTTATTTATATAATAATATTATAGTTAGTGATCGCCACTAATATTATACAATGCTTGCAATGCAACACTGGATATTTGAAAAGGGAAAATCAAATACCTACTTACTCTAGGACATCTATTTTCCAATTTCTTCCGTAGAACGAATTTCAAAAGTGACTATAATACGGCCCGCCAGCCGTTTTAAATCGCACAAAAATATGTTTTCTTTGAATTTCTCGGCTTTTCTCTAATATTATTTACATGTATTATACATATAAACATTCTTCTTCAATCACTTTATCTATTGGTGAAAACCATATGAAAATCCGTTACGTAGTTTAAATTACATTTTATACTATGTGATGTAATGATGATTATAAATAAATAAAAGCGAACGTATTTTTTAAACTTAACACAAAACCCACATAAAAGCAATACCAGCAGTGAAAAAGAGTTTCTGTAAAAGATAGAAAAACTTCCCCTCAACTTAAAATATTATGATTTCATTGCTGCCAGTTAAAAATACCCAATTATTTTTAGCGTAGAAAAAAGAACAGGAAAAATGCGATGTTTGCGTATTGGATCGGACTTCCAAATCGGAAATTTTATTGTATAGGACTATTTCAAAAGGATTGGTATTCATAACATAATAAGTACAGTAAAACAACTTATAAGTTTATTAAATTATTTTATAAAAAAACTCATTAAATTATTAAATTCAAAATATCACTAAATGAGCATTTCGAGTTTAACAAGTCAAATGAAAATATATAACCGTCATATTTCTCGTACAGAATTTATTTATGAAACCACGCATTTCTAGAGTATTGAGATGAAACATTGTCAGAATAGAACTTGCGACCTTCATAGGCAATATAGGCCACCATTTGGTTTTCCACTCGTCGAAGGTGGAAGGATACGTGATACGTTATACTACGAAATATTATCTGTTTTTTTTCAAATTTCAAATTCACTTCAAACATATTGTAGGGATACTTTTCAGGACTAAATAGATAATCCCTGAAGTGTTTCAGTATCGCCCTGGTGAAAGACTATCATTAACAGTAAAATGCTTGAAATGGTTTAGCGGTGTTGGCGACATGTAAATAGCCAAGTGTTTTCCGACTTTTTTTCGCATCTATTTTCCTTCCTCGTTGCCACCGCCCCGGGAACCATTTATTGGTTAACCAACGCCTCTGCCAAAGGTCACCTAAAGCAGTTGTGCCCAGGTTCATGTGTTGAGGTTTGTCCAGGTTTTTGCGGCCGAAGTGTCTGCCCACCAGGTTCGTGACGGGCCGGATCTAGATAGACTGGTTGAGGGAAGCCTTTTGACCTCACCAGACAGGATCCCTCGACACATCGCCTTTCACTGCAGTTAGAAGGATGAATTCTACGTCCTTCACTTCTGGACACCCTGACCCCCAGATTCATACCCATCCCTTATACTTATTTCCTTCCCAGAACTTTCTCTCCTTTTTTCTTAAAAAAACTCTCCACACAGCATCCCTAAGATGACATAGGCCTCGGGGGAAATTATTTTCCTCAGGGCCCCCTGTGTGAGGCTGTGTGGAGCTAATTAAAAAAAAACATACCCTAAATAGGGAAACAAAAATTCGGACTCTTGTGTGGTGTTCCTGTGAAAAATACCACTTGTAAATATAATTGACATCGCTAATTTTATACATTATTTTACCTTACAGACAGTTCAGCAACTATTTATGTGTGTCACAAAATAGTAATACTGCCTCCATACATTTTTTATTTGTAATCTTCTCCGTGATATATTGGTTGTATGAGACCACTTATTTATTCCATACAAATACTGTAAACAATAGGGCGCTGGACTCCAATCGTCACTTCGATTTCGGGAGATAAATAACAACTCAGAGACCTTTTGGGTAGTAATGATGAAATATTTATTTTCAGATGGTTTTTATACTAAATTCTGCGCACACCTGTTTTGAATAACCAACTTGTTCGGACACGCGAAGTGTTTTCTTGCATGAGTCGACCTCATTACTCCCGGGTGCACCTGTTGTTTTATGTCCTAAAATGCAGAATTTGTCATCAATAATAATACAAGACGTGTTGGTTGCTAATCTAAGTACTTAGTTTTTGAATATCACGTGTAGTTTTTTATGTAACATTTCGCAAGAATCAACTTGTACATTAGGGTGGAACACTTTAGTATAAAAAATTTTTTTTTTCGAATTTCTAATTGGAATACTAGGTAAAAGTTGCTTTATATAATTGTAAATAGCAATCCTCATTTTGGAAGTTTTAGCTCGACAGATTGAGCCCCCGGCATAGGCTAGAAATTTATTTTTTTAAGTTTTTATAGACGTTTTGTATTATCCACCCTATAAACAAAATAATAAGTAAATATAATATTTTATGAATTAAATGATATAATAAAAGTAGATTTTAACCATTTATTTTTAAAGTACACACAGGTTCAGAAAGTTATGTAGGTATGAATAACATCATTTTTTATGACAAAAATCCATTTTCGTCTCAAACCTTGGCATGAGCTTTCGAGATGCTAATTTAAATTTTATGAATCCCTCTTGTCTTGTCTTGTCGCATACACTTAGAGCTGCTTTTGTCATAACTTTTACAGATCTTTCCACAGCCTGAGTGTGGCAAGGCAGTCTCATAAACTCCAACACTGTATCTTCTCCATTTTCAATAAGATCTTGTAACTGCTTATCGGAAATATTCATCAGTATTGGGTGTTTGTATATATTTTGTTGCCAATCAATCATGTCTACGTAAGAACGTGCATTTAAGTCCACTTTTGGCACCTCAAACATGCGCCAAACAGAATTTTTATTAACTTGACGAGCCTTTAAAATGCGTCTTGCAGCGATTTCTCTAATGTGCTTATGTGAAACATACTCAACAACAAGTTTTCTGGATGAGCAAAGTAAGTGTTTAGAATTACAACAGGGTCCACTATCGCTAACAACTAGTTGGACAAATATTGAGTGCTGTTAATGAGCTTTCATTAATTATTTAAACCATCTTTGCAGGATGAATGTGTTTTGATAGCAAACCAGTCAGGAGCGTATGATTTGCTAAAGTCACAAGATTTTGTTGTAGATTTTCCGTAGAAATATTCAAAGGCAGTATACGATTAGCTCTTGTCAACCAGCGGGCATGGGATAGATTACCTGGGCTTCTGTGTAATAAATCAGGAGAGCAGGATCCATTTATGACAGCACTAGTAATTTCTTGTAAATATTTCTGGTCTGTACTGAGATCTGTGGATATTTATGGAGGTAGTTCACCTTTTATCTTCTCGCATATCTCTAATGCTTTACCAATTTGACCTGCAAATGATTTAGGTCCTGCAGTCGGACCATCCAAATAGGCAAACAAATACCTCAATGGTAACTCATTGGCGTGTAAGAGACAAATTATCCATTGCAATGGTCGAGAAAGTCTTTTTTCCAAACGACGAATCATGCATCTAACTTTCCCTGCATTTGTGTTTGTTCCATCACAGCCAAAAACCATTAAACCTTCTAGTGATATCTTTTCAGTCGTTAAAGAGCTGTTGATAGCTTTTTCAATATTTCTTGCACTCCCCGATGTTGAAACCACATACCCAACATAAATAGAACCTGGTTCTTTTATAATCAAAATATGTTCCTTTTGTACAATCACTCTAAACCTCTTCGATCCTTTTAAAACAGTTTTAGCCTATTAGTGCGTTGGTCTTCTAAAAATATTTGTTCCTCTTTTGGCACTTTTTTTCTCAAAAAAGGGCAGTTTACAAATTCATAACACTTTCGAGTGGTAACTTTTTAGTAACTGTAAGACTCGTTTGTGTGTGACATTTGGAATAGAAGATTTTATCCACAATTCTTCAATTTTTGTTCCAATTATTTCGGCAATTTCCAAAAACGTAGGTTCTTTTGATGTGTTATTACTTACTTGTAAGTCTTGTCGAACCCATTTATAGAATTTCATCACATTTTCATAGGTAGGAAGGATATAGTCTTTCAAATCTGCACTTTCACCAAATATCGGACATTTTAAAGCTTGTCTTGTAGAAGTCATGTTAAATCACTTAAAAAACGTTTATCAACAAGTACTCGTAAATATAATTGAAGCGTGACTCTTCACTTTGAGACAATTATCCTTTAAACAAAACACTGCATTTCGTTGATTGTCACCTGCCGCCCCCGCTTCGTCCCGCACTTTACTCCTTTATCACAGCGCCAATAATGAAATATTTGATTGCAACAGCTAGTTAACAATCTTTAAATACGTCATTAAATAAAATAAACCTATTTTAATAAATTCTGTACTGTTTTGTAGGCCGTATTTTGTATTTTTAATATTTTTAATTGAGGTAATCGATGGCAATTGGCAACTTAATACAACTATTCCAAATAAAAATTAGAAAAAAAAAATTCTTCCCGCACTATTGTACATGTTGTTTACTCTTCTTTGAATAGGTGGACCAGCTGCAATTTTTCAAGTAAACGATCTGGCAAGTGCATCAAGAGACGTCTGTTACATTGTTGTATAACCTTTTTACGGAGAACATGAAAAATAAACAAATATTTTTACTAATCTTTCGGCACCTAAGCGCGATTTCATGTAATTCAAAAATTTTTGTTCGATTGCTACAGAAGTACTACTTATATAATATTCTTGTCAGAAATATGCCAACTGCTTTCCTTGCCTAAACGAAGTTCCTTTGAAAGTTCTATTTACGAATATTGGTATAATATATTATTCATATAGTTCGCATATAATACGCGTAGTTTCTCTTTTATTTTCCAACATCCCTTCATGATAATGTTGTAGGGCTTAGAGCATGTTGGAAAAGTTGAACATAATTCCGCCATGTTTATTCAAGTGACGCGAGTTCACGACGCAACTTTCTATGCGAGTTGTTGACTAACTAATTTATCAGAGGCTGGAACGAAATATATTACAACATTTGACATTTTAGCAGCTCATGTTATTATCTAACGTAGGAGTTTCATTTAGTAGGCCATGTTTTGTTTGAAAATATTTATAATGAGAAACATGGTTGTAAAAATTATTAAAATGTTTTTTTTTTTCTTAGTATAATTCGATTTTAATTCCTCATCTCATTTATTCGCAAAAAGATAATAATGTCAAGGAGTGAATATCTCTTTTGACACAGGTTTATGACTTCTTTTGACACATGATTCACATTCCCACAAAATGAACTATTTTTTTTATTCTTGATTTTATCCGACTAACGTAACTCATTCAACTTAAGTCCCGACTTAATCCATTCTGAAAACCATGAACATTCCGGGTCCTTAATGTCCATCTGAGCGTGACCCTCTTGTCAATATTAACAAGTCAAATGGTAAGTTTTTTATGTGAATACCTCACAAGCGTCTCAGCTGCCCCCGTCTGGAGCCAGTTTTTTTTTATTTTTTATTATTTATTGAAATACTTTATGCTACACAAATATAAACTAATTAGCACAATGTAACATTTTATTACGTAAATTTAAATCTTTTTACAGTAAACATATTTCTTTTTAAATACATTCATTCTTCATACTTTCAGGCATTTATTTTATACCTGTAAGTATGAAGAATGAATGTATTTACATGAATGTTAATACATCTTTAATCCACTATATATTAGGCAGTTTATGAGATTTAGATTTTTACATATTATGTGACAATCTAACTATATTTACATTTCTTGTTTAATAATTATGTACATCACGATTAAAAACAATTTCACCCTTAAAGTATTTTGAAATTTGGCTTTTCATAACTTTATGCATAAAAATTAACACATAAAATAACAGTATCTTTTTATCGGATTCCAATTTAGCTCATCTCTCATGTGATTAATAACCCTTTCGTATTTGCCTTTCCCCAATATAAATCTCATAGCTCTGTTCTGTATAACTTCTAGCTCAGGGAAGGCGAACCAATGGCACGCGTGCCATTAATGGCACGCGACACAATATTTTGGGCACGTCACTGATCAGTGATCACAAAATTTATTATGCACTACGAAAAAAGTGGGAAGTGTAGGTATATACGCTACAGAATGTTCGGGTGCGGTGCGCGGGCTGCGATGCGCGGCGCTCACTCGTTTGTTTTCGCACCTACAATCTACATCGCGAGATTCTATTGCTAATGAATGACGCATAGTTTCTTTATGCATAACATAATAGTGAATTTCGTTAATATAATTATATTTTAAAGTTTTTTTGAGTTTTATCTATGATTTAAATGTTATTTAATATGGCTTGTTAAAAAAAAAAAAACAAATATTGGTCATGCCATTTTAACAATATTTTCATCAACCATTAAAGAGTCGGTTGTTTACCGTTTGACAGATGACTCCAGTTCAGCATGCATTCTGCTAAAAGTAACATCTTACAACCCTTACATATGTTACTTGTCATCTAACCTGCAACAACAGAAGTCACACTAATTTTATTTTAATTTAAATTTCGCATATAATGTTAAATGTTCCTATTCAGTAGTAGTAAATAAAGAGTTTTTAATTGAAGTATGTATTATTATTATTTTCCCAATAATCACAAAGTCAAAATTATTTGATGGCGCGTCTATGACCTCATTAAACATTACTTTAGAAAAATGGCACGTTGATACGTAAAGGTTCGCCATCCCTGTTCTAGCTTATTGAAATTACTTTCATTGGACAAATGTAACAATGAAGAGCAGTAATCTAAATATGGAGCAACTATAGTTTTATAAAAGAGCTTTAAAGTGTTTCTATTTAATTTATTTCTTAGTCATCTAAAAAATTTCCTTTTATTGATTTATTTTTTCAGCACATATTCAAAATTTGCCGTGAAAGTAGGTTTTGAATCGAGTATCACACCCAGGTATTTGATTTAATTTACTTTTTCTATTTTTTCATCATTAATTGTCAAATTTCACCCTGCGTAACGCGTTGTATTGCCTATTCCCATATATTTTGTTTTGTTAACGTTCAGTTTTAACTAGGTCTCCGTTTATTTTGTTAATTGCATCTTCACACAAAAAATAGAAAGGTATCGTCTGCAAATAAACATATAATATAGTCAATAGTCAATAGTGAGACTATGGCATCCCCAATTGTGGTATGTTGTGAGGGTGAAGGCACTGGGGTGGGTAGGAGATAGGAAAGAGGAAGGTGGGGAAGTAGGAAGTACCTGGCTATTCAGATCTGGTCACCAAACACGGCTAAAGCCATTTCAAGCAACGTTTCAATTCTGAATGGTGGTCTTACACCACGGCGATACTGAGAGTATCTTCCACTCTGGAACACAATATATTATTTTAAAGGAATTAACTGTGAAATGACCCAAATTAATCAAAAAAAAATTATTTGCCAATATAACTAGTATCAGAATAAAATTGTAGATTTGCATAAAAATTAAAACTGAATATTTTGAGAATACCATGTTGTCACTAATATCAGCAATGTATCGCAATAACCCGGCAAACACCCAATTGACAACTGTTTGTGATGGCAGACGATATTACCGACGCAAACGTAATGCACAGTACACACTGCCCACATGAGTTCTAGTTATAATTTTCACTACCTAGGGGGGTGAACAGACCAGAACCAATATGTGATACTCCAGGCGGGAGTACGGAATACTATGGAGATCTAAAATTTGGAAGAAATATTTGGATGTAATTTTTTTTTCTTCTGAATCGTTACATCATCATTGATGATCGTGATCTCTACTTCAATAAAAATCCATAATAACTGACGTTCCCGATCGGTGATCCCCCTTTGCTTGTCTTGCTTTCTACTTACTTCGAAGGCCTCCAAATACCGATGTCCAGAAGTAAATATTATTTATAGAAGAAGAAGATTAGACTAATAATTTTAACGAAAATATGAAAGAAAACAAGACGCAGAAAAATAGAAAAAGATAATATTGTTAATTCTAAAATTTCAAATATGACCTTGACAATTATGATAGTTTGATGGAAGGTGACGATGGCCGAATTGGTAAAGGCGCCGGTCTCGCTTAGACAAGAGGTTCTTGGTTCACGTCTCAGTTGCGACCGTTATCTTTTTCTATTTTTCTGTGTCTTCTTCTCTTTCATATTTTCATTTAGATTATTAGTGTTATCTTTTCCTTCAATGCTATTATTACATTGATGGGAATAACCTTCAAAAGTTATAAAAAGTGAGTGGTTCTTGGAAAAAATTAAATATAATTTAATTAATTTGTATCGTTTGCAATCATTTTCAATTTGGGAGGCGGGAATGGGTACCGCCGCCCCGGGAACCTTTATTGGATAACCAACACCTCTGCCATAGGTCACCCCAAATGGTTCGCTACGTTTGGTGATTTAGCAGGGGTGCCCGGGTTCATGGGGTGAGGTTTGTCTAGGTCTTGGGGGCGGATGACCAAGACACACTGAACCCCAGATTCCTACCCACCCCTTAAACCCCTTTCCTTCCCAGAACTCTCCTCTCCTTCCTTTTCCTAAAAAAACCCTCCACACAGCATCCCCAAAGATGACATAGACCCTGAGGAAAATTATTTTCCTCAGCGCCTCCTGTGTGGAGCTCATGTAAAAAAAAAAAATCATTTTATTAAAAATAATATTTAGTACTAGCGCAGACCCGTAAAAAAACATGGAATAATTTTTAATTCCAATCATGAAAAGATAAATAAAACAATTTTCTGAAAAAAATCGTATTATAGGCAGGGATCACCGCCGGCTGGGTTTACGTGGTACGCCTTTTCGGTATTTTTGTTATGACGCAAGCTTATTTTAAAACCTTTTTGTTCATAGATAGAAAAATATTTAAAAAAAATTTTCTTCACCCAATACGTGATTTTCGTAACACTGTATTTATTTAGCTCTGTGTTCATGTTTACTAATTAAAAAAAACCACTGCACGCCATTAAAAAAAAACAGAATGGACGTGGATTGTGTTTTAATTTTCTTTTATACGGGGCACAGAAGGCCCCAAGGAAAATATTTTTTTTTGTTTTTGTTTTGTTTTGTTTTTTATTTTTTTTAACTTTATGAATAAAACCTCAAATTGTAACATTTAATTAAATGAAGACAATATAAACGAAACTCAATCGAAAATCTAGAAACAGAAAAATCAGAAAAAGATATTGACACCTCTGGGACTTGAATACAAGAGGTCCTGGGTTCAAGTCCCAGAGGTGTCAATATCTTTTTCTGATTTTTCTGTTTCTAGATTTTCGATTGAGTTTCGTTAATATTGTCTTCATTTAATTAGAAAATAATTTTATTGAGGGCCTGTGTCATCTTTGGAGATGATATGTGGAGGGTCTTTTTGAGGAGAAGAAGGAGTGAACATGGGTCTTGAAGATACCCATGTTATAAAAGGGAAGAAACACAGAGGCCGGAAAATAATTCCGAGCTATTGAACTCAAGAGCGAGTTATAGAGCCGTTCTTATATAACAAATCTCAACCACGTATGTTGGACGCGCAATTTCCGCGTTTCCCGACTATGCACTATTGCCGAAGGGTTCAATGACACTAGTACACCGGAGTATCTTTCATTGTAATACCGGTAGAACATGGTCAGCATACCCACCCAATGCTTGTGCTCTAACGATTGCATCCTGCGCGTTAAGATAAGGTAATCTATTAAGCGGACCGTCTGTATTTGTACAGGTAAGGGTTTTTTCATTAATTTAGGAGCTCCAACTCAGAGCTGGCGCATTTTCGATTTGTGTAGGTCAGCAGTGTATACTATTAAAGTATTTACGGGCCCTGTATAATTTTCTCAGCTCCTGAGAGGCTAGTTGACTCTGACTTTAATGAAGCCTCCCTGCCTGAGCTGATCACTTAGAGTTACACCAAGCATATCAATGGACTGAATAGCCATGTATTACTCCTACCCAACTCCCTTCCCTGTCTCCCGCTCCCTCCAGCCTCACGACATACTCCAATTAGGTATAACATAGTCTCACCGGCTCCAGACCGTTGGGAAAAGTTGAGGTTCTTGTGAGGTACCTACTTAAATAAAAAATAAAAACTTCTCTGGCTTCGAGTTGTCAACTTAGATTATAGTTTTAAAAGACTGAATTCGACTGCATTCTCTGGATTTCTTCTAAATGAAAAACGTTACCGAAAGATCCCATTAGTAAAGTTGTTCTTAACACATTTCTTCGACATTTATATCGTTCGTCTTTTGGATTTTTAATTGAACACGCCAATCAAGCAAATGATAATGGGTAGGACATAACATTGTTTAGGCGTAGAAAAGGTTTTCATTCAGTATCACCGAGAGGGCTCTAAACCACCCTTAAGCTCAATGGACCATCTAGATTAGCAAGTTAGGCGGAAACAAGTGGAAACGCTAAGCATGTTGAAAGATTTGGTAGGCGGAGGGCTCATTTAGTTTGTTTTTGTTGGTGTGGCACGAGTATAAATTAAAATAAAACTAAGTGTATCTTTGCAAACATCACTTTATCCGGTTTCTCTACCACCGTAAGGAAATATGATATTAAGGTCAGTATTATCAAACACGCCAAACATACTAATTTAGGTTGCCCGTGATGAGAATTAGTTAATCCTGCAAGAAATCTGCTTTCCAGAGATCAACTTTGATTTGCATTTAAGCGTCATTTTAAAAATTCGTACTGATTGTTGTTTGAAGAATTTAGACAGGCCATAAAGTACCTACCTATATAACATTATATTTAATCGCCATTTTCGAAATTGGAACTGATTTGTCGTGAATTCAGACTATCCTGTGATTTTTCACGGGTGCTACGCTTGCACTCTACTAAAATCTAAACATGTTTTTACAGTCAGTGGGTTACAAAAAATGGACTGTGACCCAGAGATTTCTTAATTCTGACAACTTGGAGGTATTAGAAACAAGGGAAGCAAAAAAAACCTAATGGTAAAGAAATAAACCTAAATAAAAGTTCGATACCAAAAGTTATTCCCAATAATTGACAGCATTCATCTCCCTCTCTTGAACCCCAACTTCCTCCCCAATGGGCTCAGTCTGTTTTTTTGTATCCCACTGTATACTCATCTGTAACACGTGTTTACTTTAGTGGAATATTATATTGCACTGAGGATGCTGCGATGGTAGCGAAACCTGGTCGGCAATAGATGTTGGCAATGCGCGTTTTCATCCCGCGACAAAATATTCCTGACAAAATATACCCGATAAAATATCCCCGACAAAATATCCCCGACAAAATATCCCCGACAAAATATCCCCGATAAAATATCCCCGACAAAATATCTCCGATAAAATATCCCCGATAAAATATCCCCGACAAAATATCCCCGATAAAATATCTCCGACAAAATATCCCCGATAAAATATCCCCGACAAAATATCCCCGATAAAATATCCCCGACAAAATATCCCCGATAAAATATCCCCGACAAAATATCCCCGATAAAATATCCCCGATAAAATATCCCCGACAAAATATCCCCGATAAAATATCCCCGACAAAGTATCCCCGATAAAATATCCCCGATAAAATATCCCCGACAAAATATCCCCGACAAAATATCCCCCAACGAAATAACTACTAAAACCTAACGTAACCTAACCGAAAAATAATTTATTGTCTTTACAGAATGTCAGTATTATTTTTGACCCATTTTACTATTTTTGAACAATACTTTCTGCACCCTAAAGGATAAACCACGTAAGTTTTTAGTTACGGTTATAGCTATGAATGGTTTATCATTTAAGGGCCCGCAACCCAGATGTGTACAGATTTATTACATATTTCCCTTAAACACGGTAAGTTTTAAAGCTCTTAAAAAAATATATGTTATTCTTGAAGATAATATCTAGACTTTTCCCGCGCCGAAACGCAAATTATATAAAATTCCCTCGATAGCAAAAAATTGCAAAGTATGCTCCAAAAATTATTATTAACACTTTTTTTTTCAGTTATTTTACAAGTTATATGTATGAAAAAATTCACAGTGTTTCTTTAAATGCTGTTTAAGATAATGCCCGCGAGATTTTTGCTCTTTTTTGAACGAGTCGTGTTTTATTAAACATTTTCGCAATTTTCGCATCGATTTTGTCACTGTAAATGTTAGTTGCTCTCCTCTAACATTCGCAATTTCGTATCTCTCCATCTTCTTCTTTTCGGGCCCGGTTGCAGAGCCTTAAGGTAAAGATTAATTGTCTTTAGATGATGCTCCAGATGATCCAGAGGGGGGGTCATGGGGGTCATGACCCTTCCCTGGGCTGGGTCCAGGTCCTAGGTGGATCACTAATTAAAATTGTTAAACATAATGTTTTATATATTTTTTGTCACAATATAGATTTCATTTAAGTACTTTAACGTAATTTAGGTGGTATTTAATTTAAAAAAATAGATTCATTTTTCACACTATGTGACCCACTATGGGATCCGCCCTTGACAGGATGTCTGTATTATTTTTGTCCAATTTTACTACTTTTGAACAATAATTTATTGTCTTTACGGGATGTCTGTATTACTGATTATTAATTTTGTCCTTTTTTATTATATTAGGTTTTAGTAGATTATTTTGTTGGGGGATGTTTTGTCAGAGATATTTTGTCTCGGCATGACAACGCGTGGAATTTTAGATAACTTACCTAAAAAAAATATATGTATTTGCTGATGTTAATGACAATGACACACCATTTAAAAAATGCACGACTAGGCGTAGTCCATAATAATCCTAAGTCCACTCACCGATATTCTAGATCAGCGATGCGCAAGTTGAGGTTAAATTTATTGACGTCCTTTGCTACCTTCGTTAAAATATACCTACTACATAATATTATATTAAAATCGTAAAATTTATTCGTGCGTTGCATAAATGATAAAAGATTGCTGAAGAAAAATAAGATAAAATGCTTTTGCTGTCGCCAAATATTTAAATATTCCTCTTGGCTCAAGGGTTGTGGTGCATTTGGTGTTTTCTATCAAAAGTATTTGGTGTTTTCTATAAATAGTATTTGGTGTTTTCTATAAATAGTATTTGGTGTTTTCTTTAAATAGTATTTGGTGTATTCTAAAAATAGACCATTGTTAGTTGCTTGTTAGTATGTTTATGTAATCGTGTGCTTACATCGCTGCGCCGGGAGGGGGTCAGATAAGAGCCTCGAAATTCACTCTGTGCAACCAAAGAATCAGTCATAACTCTGCAACGGAAAGGATTACATGAGTTATTTGTGCGTCGTCGTGTATATCTTGAGGTGCTCAAAAATTAAGATGAGCAGATTTTTTTTAAATTATGTGCAGTGATTATCAAAGGAAGTTTTCACGCAATAAGTAACGGTAGTGAAAAGATACAACCCGCACTATTTTTTTTTCCAAATATTTTTCTAAATCATATTGTATGAACATAATAATCACACACTAGTATAAAGAATTTAATATTACATACAAAAAGATTTTGAATTTTGCAGCAGTTTTTATAGGCCTGAGACCTTATTTAGAAAAACACACAGCCGAAATTAGCATGTTTGGAGACTCGACACAATTAATCAACGTAAATTACATACGGATTTAAATTTCCAGGCAATAAAGTAAAAATTTTGAATGCGATATTAAATTCGTTTATAATCCCTTGAAAAAATTCCCTTTGTAATCAAAAAAATGATGTTTCTGTCCACGTTGGCACAGCAATATAAATCAAGTAGTATCGAATTAGGACGAGAAGCAAAGGCGCACGGGGAAAAAAGATGAAACAATTTGATTAGTTTCCGATTACAGTGTGTTTGCCTTGTGACTAGTTACCTCGGCAAACGGGCCCTGTCAAATACTCAATATTTCCAACACTGTTTGTACATTACTCGGCTGGCTGCTTCGTGTATCGTACACAGTGCAATACGGTACAGGGGAGCGCAAGTGAATTCAAACGAAAACCAATTATTCAATAGAAAATTCCGATAGTGCCACGATCATATACAGAAACATTCGTTCACTAAAAGTATAAAATAGCGTTGAAAAAACAAATCGTCTTAAAAAATATGTTAAGGTGATGCACTACTAAGCAATGAAAAATTATGTGATTTTCGTTTTAAAATTAGATCGCTGAGATTAAGATGCTTTAATTTTATTAAATACTGCGAGTAGAACAAACATTTGCCTTTTGAAATAATCAAGTATTTTTTAAGTAAAACTTCTTTACGTTTGACTTGGTGAGTAAGCTGGCCAATGTGTGACGAGAGCGTTACGAAAAGTGTGATCGGGCGAGGCGAACGGAAGTTGCGAGGGAGATATAAGTTAGCGAAGATACAAAGAAAGAGTTACGTTTCGTATATTACTGTAGGGACAAGAGAATTGTGCGAGCACACATTTTCTTTCTCTCTTTCTCTGAGCCAGTTACGTTTCGTATGTCTAAGACATAGTGCAGGCCTATTATCTGTATCACACTGTAGGAGCAAGAGAGAGCAGTGCGCGCGCACATTTAATTTCTCTCTTCTTTTATAAGTTAGTGAAGTTTTACTTCAGTCATGTGGTCTAATTTTTATCAGTCATGTGGTCGTTTTTTTATGTCTTTTTACAAGCCTTGCTAAAAATAAGGTCTCAGGCCTATAAAAACTGCTGCAAAATTCAAAATCTTTTTGTATGTAATATTAAATTCTTTATACTAGTGTGTGATTATTATGTTCATACAATATGATTTAGAAAAATATTTGGAAAAAAAAATAGTGCGGGTTGTATCTTTTCACTACCGTTACTTATTGCGTGAAAACTTCCTTTGATAATCACTGCACATAATTTAAAAAAAATCTGCTCATCTTAATTTTTGAGCACCTCAAGATATACACGACGACGCACAAATAACTCATGTAATCCTTTCCGTTGCAGAGTTATGACTGATTCTTTGGTTGCACAGAGTGAATTTCGAGGCTCTTATCTGACCCCCTCCCGGCGCAGCGATGTAAGCACACGATTACATAAACATACTAACAAGCAACTAACAATGGTCTATTTTTAGAATACACCAAATACTATTTAAAGAAAACACCAAATACTATTTAATAAGGATATATTAATGGTTTATTAAAATACATATATATTTTAGATGGACAAAGGCAGAGGATTCAGTTGTGATCAATTCAGTACGGTGGACGATGATGTTTTTTAATCATTCCTCAGCGAAGCGACTAAGGACCAGTCACTGGACTCGGATTTCTGTGATGACTCCGATGCTGACGGTATGGTCCATAATATTAAGGTTTTCTTAAAATTGCCCATCCTGAAACACTATCATACCCAACACCTTCATCTTCAGCCGTTTCTCAAGGATTTTAAGTTCAAATGGCAGAAATCTTGTCGTGTACCAGGAGTTTATCCAAGTACAAGGTCTTACGTAGGCATCAGAGTGGAAGTCGACATAAGTTCCTTTCTGAAAAATTTTATTTATTTTTTTACAACTGTAAATAACTTTTAACAAAAACCAAAATACAAATATTAGACCTTGCAATAGAAGAGCTGAAAGCGTTCATTGCCATTAGGATTAGCATGCGCTTCTGAAATAGCCTTATTGGATTGCCAAACTGAAAACTCGAACCTAGAGAATCTCTCAATCACTGGCAAATTGGAAGGCGAGAGAAGTATTGGACTGTCAAATCGAATATCATATGCATCCTGAACATGGAAGTGGTTCGATCTCATGGGAACAAACCATGGGAAAATTAAAGTGAAGAATTCTGGTTCTTCAGGTCAATTTGAATAGTAGTCACGACAGTCACCAATGAGACCATGAGTCAGGAAGTAGAAGGAAAGGTCGTAGAATAATTACCATTTTTAAGGATGCAATACCTCACAATGGAGTTTTTGATGAAGTTGATCTATATTTAAATTTAAACTTCGAGAACTACATGGCAAATCTTAGACGCATATTATACAGTGAAAATGTAATGGAGAATGTAAAAGATTTAGGAAAGAATATAACATGTAAATTGTTGATTTTCATTTCGTCTGAACAGAATTTTCTAAATACGCGGAACACTTTCTCTCCTTTTCAATAAATTTAAATTCCTGTAATTGTTTCGGAAAATCTACTCGAACGAGAAACCGGCTTAAATGAAATATTTGTTTATTAACAAATTCCGTTGAAAAGTTTTTATTTGGCGTAATAATTAATTTTGGAAACTCTTTATTCAAAAAATTCGAAAAATCATCCAAGTAAATAATAAGGCTGGAGAATGTTAAATGAAAGAGGACTGCAAAACACAAAGAAAACTTTCCAAAGAAACGAATGTCAAAGTAAATGAATTAATTATAAGCAGGCTTATTGTTAATTAAAATAAACAAAGTGGGCAGTTCAACTATAAAACAGAAAATCAGATCGTCTTAATAAAAAAGAATAAAGAAAAAATGAGCTTTGTAGCTTTTTGTGCAGAAATTGTGGTGATAATTTCAAAACCAGAAAAGGAAATAAAAGTTAATAGAGTGTTCAATATTCACATTGGTTATTCTTATTATTACTACAATCACTATTGAATATTGGATCTCCTCAAGCTAAACAGCCAAAAGATAATGTTCAATTCAACTTCCTTGGAGTCAACTTTCTGCTACGACGATGCATTTATTTATCGTGTTGCTTTTGACAAGTAATTTTGATAAGTAATTAAAACAGTTTGTGAAATTTAAAACATAATTATTGAATAATTAAAGAGGAATATGTAAATATCAGAATATATGTTACCAGTGGAAAAGATACTTTAACGTATAATTTTAATCTCTATATTTCTGCATGAAAAATGTACGCACTGCGTATTTAACAAAAATAGTTTTTCAGATCACAGACTATGTAGACAGTTTTCCTTTATATTTTTCCTTCGCAATCAAATACAACAAAAAGTATGTAAGAATCAGTAACAGTATATTATGTTCAGCTATTACAATTTTATTTCACAGCAATGTGTAGTAAAGGGAGATCAAAATAACGATACGAAAACATGGGTTTTTTTATTCGATCCAATTCAATCATTCTCACGTTGGTGTTGTCAGCCGTGTATTTTTTTAGGGCATTTCGGTCGTGTTTTAGTATTTCACCCGAATGCGTTAACAATGGAGCACTTCCGAATCGTTAGGTCGGCTATGAAGGGTTGGAGGACATGTCGGGGATGGGGGTAGTTGTTGGAAGTTGGGGGGGTAGGGGGTGGAGAAGCTGTGTGCTTACGAAGGCACTAACGGCAGATGGGGTCTCCTATCGGACAAGTGGGACAAATCGATATTACTGTTTGACTTATATTACGGGGCTTTCAAGATTTAATAAAGCAATATTTTTCGAATTATTTCGTAATATTCTCGAGTGAAACGTGCAGATAATCATACGACAAAAATGTTTAAAATTTCTTGAACACATACTTAAATAACACGACAAATTCATACCCTTCTTTTTAAATAAGTGAATACTTGAACACGGATGCCCTAATTTATGCCGTTTTCTATTTTCAAGGCAAAATTCACGTGTTTTATTACGGAAAAAAATGCGGAATAACAATAGAGATATATTTTTATTCGTGATTGAGCGGAAAGATCTTTAACTCTGGGCCCCGAAGTCACCGGTTCAACAACTTGGCACAAATCAAGATGTTGTTTTTTTCACGAGATAAAAAAAATAAAATTAATGACTTAAGTCACAGAGATAATTCATAAACAAGGTTTTGCTTAGGGTTCCGTAGTAAGAGCTCAAAAAGAAGAAGATGCTTTGAAAGGGAGGTACGTAAATACGGATGTTAGAGGGAGCACGCTAATATTAAAAAAACTATTATAATTAAGCGAAAATTGTGAACTCTTGGCGAATTTCTAAGCAAAAACTAAAAATTTCTTGGTGAATATCTAAAAGAGCATTTAAAGATTCACTGTGGATTTTTTCATACCTATAACATGTTAAGCAACAGAATTTTTTTGAAAATTTTCGAAGCAAACTATGAGATTTTATTATATAATTACATTTTCGGCTTAGCAAATGTTTAGATTTATCTTATGTTCAAAAATAACATGTAATTTTTTAAGAAATAACACAGAGTCAATCGGGAGAAATTCAGAATGTCGGGCCTCAAAAGTATTCATGGTTATTCTCTAAAAGTATCTCTACAGGCATCGACTATATGGAGCTAGGTACTTTTAGACGGTTTTCCAGTGAGTTAGAGAGAAATAATCCAAGGTTGGTAAAGTGGAACGTTGTGTAATATTGTGAGAACGACCGCCTAGCAAGCGGTAGATCCGAGTAAAAGTCCAGGTAACACCAATTTTTGCTCTCTTTTTGTTTTTGTAATCTGCTTTTTGAATTTCTTTATATATTTTAAATCATTACCTACCCCACCTCTCCTCAGTACCATATTACCTCCAGCAAAATAACGGGTAGATTATGGTACAGCCGTTTTATTGCAGTAGGCACATAGCGTAAAGCGCATGGCATAATAACGTATAACGTACAGCGAATACGGCGCGGGCGTCGGTCGGTACGAGTAGCGTCGATTTCCCTCCGCGTCGGGGCGCTTTGTCGCTAATAGAGTTCAAATTGGCGTTGCACCGCGCATTGAGTGACGGCCTTCGACGTGAATAATAATATGCTATTGGACACACGTTTTTTTGCAAATTCTGGTGAATTCTCCAATCGTTTTCGCCGGCATACCAAAACAATGATTATTTTTTATTACTTCCGCTCAATGTGCAAAAAACTGCATAGAAAGTTTCGCAAAGAGTTCCTTTATTTTCATAAAAGGCTATATACTCTCTGATTTATTGAATAGACCGTTTCAGAAAGCATAACTCGTGACGTGAGAAATAAAAACGATTTGCTTCTGCACAATATGTTTCTTGACTATATTCTACTATTTTAACCATGAATGTAATAAGTCTAAAGTCATGGTATTTGAAAGAGAGAGTACGAAAACAATTGGCAACATAGTTTTGAATAATGAATACTTAGGGCAGGTGGATAAGTTCGTTTATTTTGGAAGTATGTTTACGATAGATGGGAAGGCTGATAGAGATATTGAAAGAAGGGTAAATGGTGGTAACTCTATCAATGGAGGACTGAACGCCGTTGGCACCAACAAAAAACTGTCCAAAGAAGTGAAGCTAGCCGTCCATAATGGAGTACTGGTATCTACCCTGGTGTATGGCATTGAGGCATGGAACTGGCAGAGGAAGGATTAAAGTAGACTGAATGCTGTAGAAATGATATCCCTGAGGCGTATGTGTGATCGTGTGAGATCCGCAAAGAATGCAAGGCTGATGTAAGCGTAATGAGTAAGATTAAGATAGGAACGCTTCGATGGTTTGGGCATGTAGAGCGAATGAACGAGGAAAGAAGTATAAGGAGAATATATAACGCAAATGTGAATGGTAGAATTCGGGGACACCCGAGAAAGACATGGAACGACCAAGTGAATCAGATACTTGAGTCGGGCCATGTGAAGAGTCAGAATAATAGAAGAGCGTGTATGAATGTGAATGAGGCAAGGAGTGTGTGCCAAGACCGAGTTGTTTGGCGTTCCGTCCTCTCTACCTACCTCTGCGGGGAAACGACGTGATGGTTAGTTATTTAGTTACTATTTATATGATTTTTGGTTGAAAGTCGAAAGGATGTTTTAAACTACAAGTAAATTGTAACTTATACAATGTTTGAAACCAAGTCAAATCATTAGATTAAGAAGTTTACAAAAAAAAAAATTGTTTCCTTCATATTCCAACCAGCTACAAAATGCTGTCAAATAATGGCAACATTCTGTACTTCAATATTCCCCATAGTTATCTGATGAAAAAATATGTAAAGGGTTATTTAAAATGATGGACTCAATTTCTTAACTCTATATTTCAAATTACAAACTTTTGAAACATTTGATAATATAAAAATAAAGTTACAAAATAGGTTTATAAATGTTCAATATTACCCGCGTTAGTTGCGCGGCAAATAACTAATCGGCAGCAGAACTCATTTCATTGGGTGTTAGTGAGTTTCTACAAGAAAAGGTCATAAGGTTTGAGATCAGGAGATCTCTGGTGCCAGCATTGAAGATTCGGGTATTCATTCTCAATGCATCATTGAAGTAGAGATTCATTCAGAAAACCTCTAACATCCCGGTGCCAATAAAGGTGGGAGCTCCGTCCCGATTGAATGGAATGAAGACCATGCTTTTCAGTTCTGCCCTCTGAGGTCACCTTTCTCCTGAGTTCAGCTTCCAATTAGATGTTTGCCGCGCAGCCAACGGGGCTAATATTGAACATCTATAAACCGTATGTGTTATAACGGGGATAATATTGAAAATTTATTATCTGTTTGTTTGGTATTATCAATCAGAATATAGTTCAGAGTTTGACATACAGAGTAACGAAAGTAAGTACCTACATCATTTTAAATAACCCTGTACGTAAAAAGTTGTGCTTTCGTACTTTCAGATGAACACAAATTTATTGAACATAATTTTTTTAAATCTGTTTAAAAAAATCATCCAATTAGTTATTCTTACGCATAAGTTCTACAAAATAAACTTGAAAAATATTAAGAAATGATTTTTTTTTTAAAATCAAATTATTACATGATTTTATGATTTCAAAAAACCATATAATAAATATCATTATTCCACTTATTTCAATCATAAAATCCATACATTCTACACTCACCACCTAAACACCCATCAGACAAGCCTCACATTCCCTTAAAAAAAATTTTAAATGAACATTATTGTGATGACCGTGGCCGGTTATCATCATTACCTCTGGACTCCGTTGTATGGATCCAGATTCCTTGTGATGGTGATCTCAGTACAGGTGAGGTTGACAATAATAAGTCGTGGGTAGACTATTGTGGTTTATTCCGAGATTGGTGCTTCGTAGGAAGCCTGAATGCAAAGAGAACGAATGGACAACATTCACAACCTTTTATACGTTACTCATGCTGTCTCACTCATACACGCATGTCTCTTTCATACTACAAGACATACGTTCACCACAATTATTGAATTGAATACATAATATGTACGCATTATATATTGTGACAATTATTATTATCCAATATTCAATCGTTTTCATCAATCCAATATTCAATATTTACAAGAGGTGGGAAGGCTGATAGAGATATTGAAAGAGGGGTAAATGCAGATAATTCTATTAATGGAGGACTGAATGCCGTTGGCGCTAATAAAAAAAACTGTCAAAAGAAGCGAAGCAGTCCACAATGGAGTGCTGGTACCTACCCTGATGTATGGCAGTGAGCATGGAACTGGCAAAGGAAGGATGAAAGCAGACTGAATGCTGTTGAAATAAGATCCACAAAGAATGCAAACTTATATAAGCATAACGAGTAAGATTAAGAAAGGGACCCTCAGATGGTTTGGGCGTGTAGAGAGAATGAACGAAGAAAGAAGTGTAAGAAGAATATATGACGCAAATGTGAATGGTGGAAGAAGTCGGGGACGCCCGAAGAAGACATGGCACGATCCAGTGATCACTTGAGACGGGCGTTGTTAAGAGTCAGAATAATAGAAGTGTATGTATGATACGATGTAATGTGAATGAGGCAAAGAGTGTGTGCCAAGACCGAGTTGTTTGGCAGTCCGTCCTCTCTGCCTACCCCAGCAGAGAAAAGGCGTTATGGTAAGTTAATTATATTCAATCAATTATAGCTTAGCGGGTGAAATAATCCCAGAAAAATGTATTTTCTGTGTAATTTTTTTTGCTGAAAAAAAAAAAATTAATTAAGACCGAAGCGGTATTATCTTGCAACCTTGAGATTAGTAAAATAAACTCTTCTCATATTATTTGTAACTCTAAGGTATTTACAACATCGACGTCAAGAATTGGAAAACATCCGTTATTGTTATTATATATATAATCTTCTATATTTATATAAATGAATCCCTCTTTCCCTTTGTCACGCCATAACTTCAGAACGACTTTACCTTTGTATTTCATTCATCTTTTTTAAAAGTTTTCTAGTACTTTGTAGAAGGTTCTTACGGAGAGAAAAAATTGGATAATTTCAGAAAATTTAACGACTATTTTAATTTCGCACGTTTGGCAGTTCGCGCGTTTGATGAATGTGAATTTAGCAGGCAGCTGTTTTTTTTGTAACAAAAGAATTGTCTATAAATTTTATAAATTAAAGATATTTTAAAAAGGTACGTATTTTAGAAACCAAATTAGATTGATTGTTCTTATAATAAAAAATGAATATTTGTAATTTAAGCAAAATGAAAATTTGAATAAAAAAATTGTAATAGGTGGCACGCGCGCTGTTTCAAAACTGAATGTACTGCGACTGTATATATATAATAGGGGGTTGGCGGGAGCGGGAGAGGGGTGAGGGTAGCATGTCCATCAGAACGCGATAATCAACTGAACGACTTAACCGCTTGACAATTCGATATTGTCAACGTCAGCCAGATCAGCAACTATCTTTTGACACTTGTCACAAAATAATAAAACTGCCCCCCATGGCCTTTTTATTTGACATATATCTCAAATTTGTGATTTTCTCCGTGGTATAGCCGGTGTATAACGGTTTTATGGAGAACACAAATAAATAAATTTAAGGCTTTACTCTATGCAGATACTATTAAATTTAATACTTTTGAGCGGTTAGTTACCTTCTGAGATAACTTTTTCGTAGAATAGAATTATTCTGTGGTTTAGGAGGTACCATATCTACCTGATAGCTTTTATCGTAAGTTTTTTTATTTTTCAAATGAATAATTAAATATCACGGTTTTTAATCATACCAATATGTTTTTATTCAACTTTTGAACGCTCAACTTTTCAAGATATAATAAAAAAATTACTCAACATGTTTAATTTTAATTGAGTTAAGCTTTGTAACGAGCTCCATTTTGGTTGGATTAAATTACTCGGTGTTTCTGAGGAAAAAGAAAGGGAATTAGTGAATATTTAATAAAGAAGTTACCCTCCATACTTCAAGAAACCTAGAGCTTGAGACGAAAATATAATCACAGATCTGATGCCAAAGCCTTCATTAAAATAAGCCAAGTTTAAATCAATGAAACCAACCAGTTCTTAGAAGAACACGACTGCGGGTTTTTAATTTAATTGGCTAATGTTTCAAATATTCATTAAGTCAAAAGTACATGGTAGTTTTTAGTTTAAAATAATGACGCTTGCACGAGTGCTTTTCAACTCTTTTTGACATTAAATTTGTAATAATATATTAATGCCTCATTATTGTTTCACTAAATACATACTTTAAGAATAATAAACTATAAAAAAAACATAATTTCCGAAGTAGTTGTGTTAGTTGACCAGTTATATAAAGATTACCTAGATTCGGGAGTTCAATCATCTGATAGCTAAATCTTCCTTCATTGAATATGATTGCTATTACTACAAAAGCAAATCGAGAGCGTAAGCAACGTAGGCTTTTTTCATTGATGCTCTTCCAGCAGCATTCCAAAATTTCCACCATAAATCGGACATTTTCAGAGGAACCTTCTTTAAATCGATGGTTCGTTTCAAAAATAAAAATGTCAAGTAAGTTGATAGGAAACGTTACAAGAGTCAGAAGCAGGAAACGCCACTCATGTTTTGTAGCTCCCAGAAAGCGACATTACCTGCTCCAGGAAATTTAGTCATATGATTTATTTATTTTTCCGCTATTTCTTATATTGAGATCATCAAAGAAACATTATATTTTTCTCCACATTTGCACAAATAAAATCCGATACTTAAAATAAACTAATGTATCTGTTGGCTTAGTTTTCATGAACACAATGTCTTAGTTTTTTTATGATTTTTGGATTAAAATAATAGAATAGTTATTTTCATGCCTTTATTTTTTTATTTTATTTTTTTATTTTTTTTTATTGAGTTATTTTATATTACATGAATATAAACTAATAAGCACAATGTAACATTTCATTTGATAAATTTAAATATTTTTACAGTAAGCATAACATTTCTTTTTAAATACATTCATTCTTTCTTCATTCTTCATACTTTCAGGCATTTAATCATACATCTTTAGTCCTCTGTACATTAGGCAGTTCTGTGATTTTGATTTCTTCATTTATGGTAATCGAACTCTGTTTATATTTCTTGTTTCGTAATTATGAATGTCTCTATTAAAAACAATTTCATCCTTAAAGTATTTTGGCATTTGGTTTTTCATAATTTTATGCACAAAAATTAACACATTAAATAGTAGTCTCTTTTTTATTGGAATCCAATTTAGCTCCTCTCTCATCTGATTAATCCTTGCGTATTTGCCTTTCCCCGGTATACATCTCATAGCTTTGTTTTGTATAGCTTCTAGTTTGTTCAAATTTCCTTCATCGGCCAAATATAACATCGTAGAGCAGTAGTCCAAATGTGGAGCAACGATAGTTTAGTCTTCTAAGAAAATTTACCTTTTTTGATACCTTTTTTAGCACATATTCAAAGTTTGCTGTGAAAGTCAGTTTTGAGTCGAGTATTACACCCAGGTATTTGATTTCATTTACTTTTCCAATTTTTTCACCATTAATTGTCAAATTTAACCCTGTGTTACGTACGATGTTTGTACCTACTGATTACCCATGTGCTCCATACAATGTACTATCTAATTTCCGAAGCTCTTTGGTTTTTGTCTCTTTTGTTAGAAAAAAAACACCTTCCTAAATTTATTGCAGTTTTGTTTTACAAGAAAGTGTGCTTTCTGCTTGCATAAAAAGACCACTGGATTATTTCTGATAGTGTAGTAGCAATGATGTTTTTCAACAAGAGCTGGCTAATATTAAATCAAAGTGTGCGATTCACATGCGCTAGAAGTGAAACCTTCAGAAAACTAAAGTAGACAAGAGTGGAAAGACTACGAAGCACTTTTTTTATCAATGTGAAGGACGATTTTTTCCAATTTCAGTGTCGTCGAATTCCAGTGTACCTTTTCCTACCTACACATTTGGTCATCTTATTAATATTTGTATTTTCTTCTTCGGAGCCGCTAGACGTCGCTTTCTTTTTTGTTTTCTTTGACCGTGGATTTATCGTGTTTTATTGAAACTGAATTTTTTTGTGAAATAAATATTTTTCATTTTCTTCACATGGCAATGTGGGTTAAAAAAGAAAACTTATTAATGTTCCTAGTAACGTCGACTTTCTAGTCTAATGTTTTGCCTTTGTATTTTTTGTTTACTTTAAATATAAGATATATTGAGTATCTTAAAGGCATTTCGGCTAAAGGTGGTAGGTGATATACTTACCTACAGACTAACGGAAATTAGTCCCTTTTTCTGAGTATAGTGGTCGTGGAGATCACAGGCATATACATTGTGTATATCATGATCTTAAAGGATATAAGGCTCTTTTTCTTAATGTATTTCTTTCAGAGGGAAGTGATCGTGGAGATCATATGTATATACATAGCTACCTAAGCTCAAGATGGGGACAAACTAGAACCTTTCATTTGAATTGTATTCTAATAAATTGATATTATGAAGATCAAGTCTTTTCATGCATTCCATAAGGTTAAGGTTCTCGTGTCATTATAATAGAAACATTTGTTTTGAAATAACATTTTTAATTTTCCCTTCATTTCGTGTAATTTCGTTGCATTGAACAATGGATTAAATATGTAAATATCACAATGCATTTATGCCATTGTAATTATAACCACTTTCAACTATTCATATCTAACCGCTGTTTAACGCCACTATTGTGGTGTTGATATACGATGTACCTTTAATGACATTATTGACATAAAATTATGTGCACTAAGTTCAAATGTCATTTTTGGGATAATAATATTATATTAAATCAAATCAAAATGTTAAAGGAAGAAAATATAGTATCCAGTAGATAGGTATACGAGAGTAGGTATCGAGTCAGTAAAAATATTCAGAAAGGAGTATTTTATAAATTTATGCTTTAGACCATAGATTCTCAACATTTTTTTGCCCATCGCGCCATTTAGCAGCCCCAACTCGTGAATTGAATCCGAAACAGCAATTGTAACGGGATACCACGACGGAAAGGGCGCAATGGGATACAACGACGAAGTGGGGCGTAATGGGATACCACGACAGGGTTACATTTGCCACAACGGAAGGGGCGTAATGGAATAGGGTAACTGAAGGTCTGAAACGCCCCCAAGAGGGCGTTATCGTCAACGTTGAGAACCTATCCTTTAGACCCTTCCTTATCCAGTTTAGTGTCAATTTGAATCAATTTCGACATTTTTTCGAAAACAATTCAACTTTTATTGGCAAAACGTCCTGATTTTTTTAAACCTAGATTTTTTACTAGCTTAGCTTAGCTTCAGATGCCAAAATACTCAATATTACTCTATTTTCCCGATACCTATGTAAATTAACTATACAATTAGATTCCATGATTATGGACACTGTGATGCTGTCCGAAACGTTGGCCAACGGAGATTGCGCAACACGGCATAATACCCTAAAATAAATTACGATAATACTTGGTCGTGAAAATCTCAAATCATATCTACACAATTAGATTTTTTCAGCCTTGCTGGTATTTACTTTTCAAGCTCCAATTTTTTGGCACTTTGTTTAAATTAACGAAAATTTTGTCTCTTCAAAATCATTTGCCTTCAGTGTCATGAAAATAAAGTGAATCCCATTAATAAGTGCTAAAAACTTTGTTTTTATTTGTTAGTAGGTAGTTCTCCAAAGAATCGAAGGAGGAAGGCACCTGCTCAGGACCTTGTCCGAAAGGCGCGCAAGATGGATCGGCCATGTAATAAGACAAGAAGGCCTCTTGCATGCCATAATGGAGGGTATGACCGAGGGGACAAACGCTAGGGGACGCCCACGCCGAGAGTACCTGGAGGACCTGCTGGTGGACATCATATGCAGACTTCAAAAGAGCCCCACAAGACAGGGAAGAGTGGAAGAAACGTATAGATGAAATTGCTGCAAACCAATCCCGCGATTGAAACCAGAGAGAGAGAGAGGTAACGAAGTGTTGGAAAATCGAATTGGTCTACTGTGTATATAAAAAATTAATCGAATTTTGCTTTTGTTAGAAGGTAGAAGAATGAAAGTAAAATCCTAAAAAGAACATTGCCGAATTGAATCGCGATGCTAAATTTAAATGGACTTGATAAATGTCGCTACCGACGCATTTGCAGGGTAAGAGGGGACTGTGGGCGGGTGTTCTAAAGCTATTTTTTTTTTAACTTTCTGTACAATCACAATAATATAATAATATACCGCCGTCCCGGGAACCATTGATTGGATAATCAACACCCCTGTCATTGGTCACCCCAAGTGGTTCGCTACATTGGTGACAGCAGGGGTGTGGTTTGTCTAGGTTTTTGTGGCGACTGTGTTTGTCCACCTACTGCGTCGCAGGCCGGATCGGGAGCGACCAGTTGAGGGAGAGACTGGTTGAACCTAGAACTCTCCAGCCAGATCCTCTCGAACCATTGCCTTGCACCACCGTGAGAGGGTTGGGTTATAATCCTCCCCTGAAACATTTTTCTTTCCTGGAACATCCTCTCCTTTCTTTTTCTGAAAAGACCCTCCACACAGCATCCCCAAAGATGATATATAAACCCTGAAGGATTTTTTTGGCTGTGAAGCTATTGTAAAAAAAATAATAAAAACACTGGCAAGTTTGGCATAATTAATGTATTCTCTTACAGAGCACCGATTTTTTTGCAATAAGCAAACTGAGTTTAAAGTTGTTTTCTCTAAATGATGATGTTGACTTAAAAACTTTTTTGCGGTCTTATGATACGTATTTCATAATTTTTAATAGCAAATCGTAAAACGATCGCCCGTTGAACCAACATTATAAATGCGTCAACAAGTAAAAGTACGTAATTTCCATTAACTTAAATAGGGAAGGTGTTTGAATAACGGTTTTATGACATAAACAACAGATTCCTCAGTAATAAAAACGTTTCGTTAGCTTTGCCATACTGCGTGTTCTTTGAAATTTTACGATAAAATTCGGGGTAGGCGCCGTAATAATAAACCCTACGTGTTAATTAATTTATTAGATTACGCTTTGATTAGAATATATTATATTCATTACTGGCTTGTTGGAGATATTATTTTGAATAACATCAAACATTACACACTGATAACTAATGTTTTTGTTGAATATTATTAATACGGTTTGCTTTGTTAATACTATTTTCAAAGATAGGTTGTGTTGTTATAATTTTGTGATTATTTAAAAGTATTATTCTGTTTAAATAAATATTATTTTTTAACAAATTTTCGTTTTTATCCATGGGAAATCATGACCTTACATTCTTACTTTACGGTAAAACATATCGGTCGACCACCTTGAAGGACACACAGCAATGAAATGAGAAGGTGATTAGAAAGACAGTGATTATTAATGATGATGATGTAATCAATATAGTGCATCAACCTTAAATGTATCCAGTTTTTGGACCTATCCGAAGAAGGCAACTCTCTTTTGGTCATCGATTGATTTCATACAATATTATGGGCGTTGACTTCTTCATAATAGACGCTATTGATTTCCCACGATCATCAGATATTTTAGTCTACCCTTGCTTGTCTATTTGCATGATCCCAATTTTTATCATAAAATATGATAGCAATTTTTGGTAGGTTAATTTAACGATAGATACAGAAGATGGTTTAATTTGTAACCAAATAGCGAACTACCTCGTGTACATTAAGAGGGCATTACCAGAGAAAGCCTGAAATACGTCATTTTCAAAAAAGTTTTTAGACGTATTGACTCTTTTCCACAAAAAATTATAAATGGATTTCGAAAGATTGTTCTTTTATCTAGCATTCGTATGTAATAAATTTTTAGAATTTTTTTTAATTTTTAGTATAATAAGGTTACTCCATAGGTCGTTGGCAGATTTGATAAATTTTCAAAAAAGTTTTTGTATTATACCACACCCATTTCAAATAATGTAATCATGCAGTAAAATAAATTAATACATTATCTAGCAAAGTTATGTATTAGAATTTTAATTTTAGTTTCAATAAAATCATTAAAAAATATGTACGTACATGTGTTTCTTGACGAAAATTGGTCCATTTGTGTATTTATTTGCGCACTTACAAACTAATATATTTCAGATTTTTTTAACATTCTTATTAAATTTAGACATTTTTGAAAAATGATAAATACTTATAATCAAAAAATAACTACAAAAAGTACACTATTTTAATAGTTTTATCATCACGCCTTTCAGCATTTTTGGATGAAGGTATAAATTAAAGCTAATTTGGATTGAAATAAATTCGATATTGAGTTATAATTTAAAAAAGCTGGTACGGGAATAATTAATCTTTCTCATTGTAACCGTCCTGCACGATCGGAAGAACAACTTTCGACGAAATGTGGATTTTCGTCCGCTGGCTGGTTAAACGCTCTTAAAAATAAATCATCACTCGGTTACCTAATCTTTGAAATGATTTATATTTATCTTTTTTTTACATTAGCTCCACACAGGGGGCCTTGTGGAAAATAATTTTAAAATAAGGGGATGCTGTGTGATGGTTTTTTAAGGAATGGAAGGAGAGGAAATTCTGAAAAGAAAAAAGGTATCAGGGGTGGGTAGGAATCTGGGGGTTAGTGTGTCCAGGAGTGACGGACGTATGAATCCATCCCTCCAACTGCGGTCCAAGGCGATGGGTTGACAGAGTCCGGCTGGAAAGGTCAAAAAGCCTCCCTCACATAATCTCTCTCTCTCTCTCGATCCGGCGCGCTACGCAGCAGGTGGGCAGACTATCCTATATCCCTCGCCAAGATCTGGATCTCATTCTGTGAATCCGGGCACCCCTGCTACCACTATTTTCTATCTGTACACCTACGTGAAGGAGAGTGTCTGTAACTGACTCCCCAATACCTGCTTACCTAAGTTTCAATAAAACTTTTTTCGATCGCTAGGACTGCTAGAAGTTTATGATTGTACCCTTCTCTAGGTAACCGAACGTCCGCCCTTGTTATTCATCGTGCAAACATCTTATCGTGGGCATCTTCAGTCAAAGCAAATTACTTGTGAATTATGGAAGCGTACCTCGGGGTAGATATGTATTTAAATTTTATAATGTTTTCTATCATAACTTTCGATTATTTTGAACACCACATTCTTACGTAAACAGTGATTTTTTATTCAATTACTAAAGTAAATTTGTTCTACTTTTACCCGCATTTACCCGTGTGGATTATTATTCCTTTATATACAGGGTGTTAAGGAACATACTTGACTTACTTTTAACCAGTGATTTCTGACATTATTTTGAGTAAAAAGTGTAAGCGAAATTTTGATCCCGGGTGTCCGGCGTAAAAAAAAAAAAAATAGTAGGTGATGAATAATTAGGGGCAGGTGAGATGTTGGATGGTTACTTGGCTGAGTGACCAGTAACGACATGCGTAAGATTTTTTTTTTGTTTGATTACGAGGAAAAAAAAAGAAAAAAATAGTCGGTCTATGAAAAGTAAGTCTCCGGACACAAAAATTTCATAAAATTTTGAAACTCTAAATAATGTCAGGAATCCCTGGTTAAAGTAAGTCAAGATATGATTTTTTCAGTGCTTAGAGGCGGCTTTCCGCGGAAGAATCTATTTTGCGTTTGGCGAACTGAAATTGTGAAATTGGTGAAAAGCTTCGGAGAGTCTAAGTGGTCGTGATCGGCGTGGCTTTATTTTAAATAAGAATCTACTAATCTAATGTTTACAATACAATTTGTCACCTCACTAGGACAAGTCGGTGTTAAGGTTAACAATTATATAAATTAACATAATAACACAAAATTATACAGATTGATATTGAAAGAACAATACGAGTATTGTTGTAGGTATTTCTTACAGATTGAGATTGTAGGTACCCACTAAACCGATGGCGCTAGGTATATAGTACCTACATTAATGTAAACATGTACAGCCTTACTAAAAAAAAACCACAGCACGCCCGATAACCCGCATTGCAGCAGCAACATGAATAAAACAAAAATACACTAAAACACTATAACATTACTAATAAGGTTTGTTCTTAAAATGTATTTTATAAGTCTGGCAACAATTTAATTTTTCATAGTGTAAGTACTAAATTGTGTGTTTTCCTTCATAACCGCCAGGTGGCGGCTCGGGCGCCTGCGCATTCGTCGTTCGGGCTGAAAGCGCGAAAAAAAAATCACTCCTCGGATGTGTGTGTAATATTATTACTTACTCAAATGTGATCGTAATTTCTAATAATACGACAAATTCACCATTATGTTCGTATAATTGATATTGTATCGAACGTGAAACCTACAATATGCAGAATGGCCGCTTTATCAACATGGCCGCTTTAGCAACAGCTTTATCTGCATGGCCGTCCGAGGACGAATGAGGTCGCGTTCCACATGCTGCGGGTATTTACGTTACCCCCTCCCTGACCATTCGAGACCAACCGAGAGCCCGTTCTGAACGCTGCAGATTTTACTTCACCCCCCCCCCCCCCCTCTACTTCAATGGCGTAAGGACAGCCAATCAACGAGCTTCTTTTCAAATGCCATCTAATTATCTGTTTGTAAACATTGTTAGTATGTAATTAATATTAAATTTACGCGAGTCCTGCTAGAGCTACTTTAAATAAAAATATATAGTTTAAAAGGCTGGACTCGCGTCCATACAGTTGACATAAAATTAAATATGTGAATGCTTTCATTAAATAGATATAAGGGTTTTTTCACACTGATGTCGGGCTAAATACCCACTGGTTAACACTGTACAATTTTTTCTGAAGTTAATAAAAATGCTAGAAAGAAGTGGTTTACACGAGAGGGAGCGGAAAAGAGAATGATGTTGCGTGTATATTTCAAAATTATCATTTAATCCTTATATAAGAGTACACGAAGCTGCAAAGAAATGCACCAACGTTCAAGGGGTAGTTCTGCCTACCGCGAACCTATGTTACACACGGTCGCGCGGCAGCATATATATGGAGCGCCAAACTCTGTTCAAAGCAGTCTCATCCGAACTTCAATCGTCGCGCAACATCCTACTCTGACCGCCTCTATCTTCTTACACCACTTCTTACTACCTGAAAACTGCAATCGCCTTTGACTTTCGACCTTGCACTTCCTTGGACTGCTGAATAGACTAGAAGCCCAGCACCCATATTTTACAGTCAATATAGAGGACATTAGTCCGATATAGATATATTTACTGAGTTTTTGTGGTTTTTAATAAGTTTTAGTCAAGTTATAATAAAAATAATCATACTTTGAAAATTGCAATGTCAAAAAGTATTTTATATAAAGCATGAAAATTCAAATTTACATTTAAACGTTTTTATTTTATGAGAATTTCATAAAAGTGGTGTTTTTCTTAAATATTAATATCTAATACATGTTTTCCTAAACGTATCAAAATAATTAACGTCTTTAAAAATGCAAGAAATATGTTATAAAAGTCAGTATCATTTTTTTGGTTAGTTTTTTGGCAATAAAAAAAACTTTGAAATTTTTTATTACTATTTTATTGTATGCACGAGGAAAAAGTGTGGTGACAGTTTCGTTCCAAATTCATTATATAAAAGGTCTGTATTTTTTAAATTTTGTTTTTTTATAAATTTCTGTATACTTTCATCAAATATGTTTTGTTAAAATAAAAATTCCATTTTTTTTCGCCTTTGAATCTTAATACATGGCAGTTTTTTAAAACTAAAGCGTATTTCAAGTACACAAATCTAAAAGGTAATTTTATCTAGTTTTCATAAATGGTATTTGTTTTTACGACACCTTCAAAAATAATAAATATATACAACATTCAAAATACTTAGGAAAAAATCCAAATTTCGTTCAAACATCATTACTAAAACAGAGATAAACTACCCTCTCAGACTGTGTAAACCAAGTGTATTTTTTTCCATGAACAATTTTTTAATTAGTAATGTTTTCACATCCGCGGCCGTTTGTCAATTGAATAAATTTTTCACTGGGTTTTTTAGTAAGGCTGGTAGACTTTTAGGTTGACCATAGTTTTGTGATCTGATTTAAAAAATGATTAAGTTGTAAATAATAAATATATGTACATAATATAATATGCTGTAAATTTGGCAGGAGGAAGATGAAAAAGACTGTTTAACCAAAAATAATATTAATTTAGCTTATTATTATAAACATTTATTGTTTTATTTCGAAATTGATGAAATTTGGTCAACTTGACATTCAAAATCAGAGAAAGGTCAATTTTACACGAGATTTCAAAAAATCACCTCATCTACTTTTCCCGCCCAAGAATTTTGTTACTTCTGATGAAATTTTGCACACTTGACCTTCAAAATAAAGGGAAAATTATTTTATTTTTTTTACGTGAGCTCCACACAGGAGGCCCTGATGAAAATAATTTCCCTCAGGGCCTATGTCATCTTTGGGTATGCTGTGTGGAGGGTTTTTTTAAATGAATTACTGTCTACGATTGAATATATGCGGAACCGCACAACATCTTAGTAGATAATATACAAGTTTCTAAATGTTTTACCTGTCAGAGGATTGTGGTTTTATAATATTATAAGTCAAAATGTTATATTGTCCGATTCCTTGTAAAGGGAAAGGATTGGTGGTTCCGAAATGTAACAATAAATACGGCGAAAGAACCCTGAACTATATTTTACCCAAAATATTTAATAAACTACCAATGACAATCAAAAATAATAACGTTTTTAATGGTAAAGTTGAATATAATCTAAGGAAATGGCTATTAGATAGGGATAATTTATATTGATGCCATACCGAAGTCCTTGTATTCTTTACTGAAACTCACATTCGAAGGAATTGGTAAATTCATTACAATTTTTGTAATACCTAGTGTATATGAAACTATTAATTTACTTGTGATTATATTTTATTTGTTCATATTAAATCCATTTGTCCTTTTTTATTATTTAAGGCTTATAGTGCTATTTACATGCATATACTATTTCCGTAATTTAAATAATTTATTTAATTGATATTAAGCATCAAAATTATAAAATTATACATATATATATATATATATATTATACAATGTTTGAAAATGTACCAATGTTGTCATTATGTACCTGCTGACAAACTACATAAGTAGTTTAGCGGGTTTAAATGTAAATAAATAAAAAAAATATAAAATTTGCAATTAAAGGAATACCTACTTGTGTTTTCGATTTTATTTTGTACTTTTATATTTTAATTTTAACGGTATTTAAAAAAAATACTGCCTGAAGTCCAGGCAATGCCATAGACTTCAGATAGTACCTACTAAATAAATATACGCAGGTCATGTGATTAAAATGCATTCATTTGAAAATAAAACCAGGTAGGTTGCTGATAAACTCGTAATACGTATTAATCGAACCACTCATAACTAAGCAAACCCCTATTTTATTATGCTACCTTTGAAATAAAGTAATTATTTATATAAAATCAGCTTCCAATATTATTAAATCCAGATTATCAAACAAGCACCATTAACAGCGTGCAGATACTCCCATAAAGTAGCTTTCAGCGAGCACTTAAATCGGCCAATGTCCGACGGTTTAAACTGACCGAGGAGAGAAACGCTCTATCCAGCTGACCCTTCTCGCTTCTGCTCTCCCAATACCTAGGCAGTATGTGTAGGTACTCCCTGTTCCGTACCCCCTGAGATATCTCCCCCTCTGGTCCATTACCTCTCGTGGAAGAACGGAAATTCAAATAGAGCCTTATATCCTCGACATGCGAAAAATACGATGGAACCTTTTATTCAATTGATTTTTTCTCATTTTTAATGGCTCTTTGTGGATTTGACAGCCGCGTGACTTCCTTTGAATATTTTTCAGATTTTTCTTATTGAACTAAAAAAACACGCTCCTTCGCCAAAATTAACGTTTTTTTACATTAGCTCCACACAGGAGGCCCCGAGGAAAATAATTCTCCTCATCTTTGGGGATGCTGTGTGAAGGGTCTTTTTAGAAAATTAAGTTCTTGGAAGATAAAAGGTATGAAAGGTGGGTAGAAATTCAGGGGTTCAGTATGTCCGGGAGTAACGGACGTGTTAATCCAACCATCCTACTGCGGTGCGAGGCGATGTTCCGAGAGAGTCCTGCTGAAGAGATCAAAAGGTTTTTCTCAACCAGTGTCTCCCGATCCGGCGTCTACCGCCAAAACACGGACAAACCTCACTCCATGAACCTGACCACCTCTGCTAAGTCACCAAACGTAGCGAACCACTTAAAGTGACCTGTGGCAGAGGTATTGGTTATCCAATAAGTGGTTGGCCTCCCAAATTGAATTGTTTTTCTAAAGTTCAATATTATTAAACTGTAATTGAGCAGCTTTTCAACAGGATGGTCAATTACAATGTTAACATAAGACCCACAATGTTATTAAACTAATTAAATACGTGTATGCAGATAATTATTATTGATACATCGAATGAAATTAATACTTATATTATTTTATTTTACTGTCAATAATAACTGCATATTGATATTATCGGCAATCGCCAATATCAAGTATTTTCACGTTGCCATATTTTCTGCGCAATATACATCGGAATCTAGTTATATTAAGGAACTCCAGTGAAAAATATTATGGCTTTAAAAAAATATGTTCATATAGACCAATAAACGCTGATTCTGAATTATGTAATAATAATAAATGCAGAGTTTTTAAAATATTATTAAAAAGTCCATTTTTAATCGTCTCATTGAAACACGCCGTCAAGTTGGTATTATTCATTGACTTACTTGGTCGAAGGTATTATTGAATATTTTATTGGTTGACGTCACTGATCACCGTAAAGACATTGTATGGGAATGTAGGTATGACACAAGCCATTGTATTAACAACATTTCATCTTGTACGTTTTAAGATTTTCACGGCCAAAAGTATTTTCGTTATTTCTTTTTGGGGCATTATGCCGTGTTGCGCTACCTCCTTCTTGAGCCAACGTTTCGGACAGCGTTGCAGTCGACACTGTCCGAAACGTTGGCTCAAGAAGGAGGTAGCGCAACACGGCATCACACCCCAAAAACGAAATATATTTTTTTTTAATCTTATTCGTTTATTTACATACTGTTTATAGAGATTTAGTTGTTGTGTTTATTGAAACATTATTTAGGCCTAAATAATTCAGTTTCAAAAATAAAGGTGTCCTTCTCTTATTAGGTTATCTGTATTACTGAAAATATTCAAAAACTACTGTACGAAAAAAATAGTAATGCTACTTCTAGGGAGATTACTTCGAACTCCGAATTTCAAAATGGTGCCAGTCGAACAGCTGATTTCCAGATCTTATAGTAGGGGAGCCCAAGAAGCTAAAAGGTGCCCCAATAGGTCCACAATTCAATAGGTCCCCACAACGGGATTGAGTAAATCCCAAAATCCCCGCTTGGGCTCCCCTAGTATTATCAGTTTGGAGCTTCGGGCTTCGGTTTCCATTAATATTGATTTCGATCTTAAAAGTTAAAAAAAATAACAATTTTGAACAATTTTTATACCATTCTTCCGTAATAAAATTGAAAAATATAATAATATAATAAATATCATAAAATACATAAATAATTCCATCTAAATAATGTTTTAACTTATCGAATAGTATCATACTTTCTTCCGTATAGCTGTCATACAAAATGACAATACCTGTTGAAAATAAAAATAACTTTTTTGGAAGTGATGACGTCACACGATTCACTACACATACGGTGGTTTTCGGGGGATCTTGAAAAATTAAAACATTTAACTATTATTTACTACAATTATTTTAACTATTAAAACTAACTCTAAGAATTCAAAAAAAGATGCAGGTATTTAAGTTAGAAGGTCATTTATTGATTAAAATTTAAAAAAAAATAGGACTGGAGTTCATTATTCTCAAATGTTGATATTACTTGATAAAATGTTAAATATTTTAGGATTTTCCATGGTTTTTGTTGTCGGTATTTATAATTATGTATTGTGTTCATGTTCTACTATTTCTTATATTCAGAGTCATATAAATGCTGAATAAATGTTTCGTGCCATAATGAGGGCGGTACCGGCAAGATAGATTTAAATTCAATTTTTCTACTATTATTTTGCATAGTTGAGATATGACAGCCACTGAGGTCGAGGGATAAAGATCTCGACTAGCAATCCGCTGATTACGGGCTTAAATTCTACGTGCTCAAATAAATCGTAGAAAATTAGTTTGTATGGTTTCACAAAAAAAATCTTTAAAAATAATATAGAGTATTTTGCAGCAATTTCTAGGTTGGAAGATACATTAGTATTTATTTATTTTATTTCTATTCTCGAACTTACATTTTACTGATTGTTACAGTGGTTTACATAGATAATAAGTTTCAATAATAAAAAAGATAATAATCAGTAACTGTATGTAAATAGGTAGTGTAGTATTATAGATATAGTAGTGTTTTGTAAACACCTCATTAGTAGAACCTGTGCTGAGGTGTTCCCATGTTTAGGATTAAGTGCGATTCTGTAAACATAAGTAAAAACACCGTATCCTCCGTGATATTGTCAAGTTAGCACTGTGCGTAGTATCGTTCGTACATTCAGTAAGACCACAATTCAGAATCGAAACGTTGGCGTTGCCTAAAATGGCTTTAGCCATGTTTGATGACCAGCTTTGAATAGCCAGGGAATACTTACTCTTTTCCACACCCTTCCCCTCCCCATTACCTTCAGCCTCACAACATATCCCCAATTGAAGATGCCATAATCACACTGGCTCGGACGAAGATTAGGATTAGTTGGAACTCATCAACTAAAATAATAAAAATGTAAAATTGAAAAATACAAGACAAATCTGGATATTGCCCTTTAAGAGATCGCCATTACTTGGAATTAATAATATTAATAATTGGACTAGCAGTTAAAAACCCGCTCCGCAGGTTTTTGCTGCGAGGCCCTGCGGTCGGCTTTTACTTCGGCTTCGCACTGTTTGAGTGTTGGTGACCATTTTATAAATCCGGTAGGATCTCGTTCCAAAAATAGGCAGTTCCTCGTATCTACTGTGATCCAGTGGGCTTTTTGTTCAGCTTCGCTTAGTTTGAGTGTTGGTGACCATTTTATAAATCCGATAGGAACTGGTTCCAAAAATAGACAGTTCTTCGGATTCACTGTGATCCAGTGACAGCTAATCACCGAGACCTGAGACAAAGTAACCGTGAAAAAATAATCGTCACGGGTAATGACGTCATATGTAATATGACACTATTATTCACAACTGGTCAAGAATAACCGTCAATCTTTCCATACACGGAAAAGGAATCGTCCCCGTGCGAGCGCTGACGGAAGTGGCGACATCTTTTGACGAATTCATTCTTGAATTCAAAACCGAATTATAACGGTAGCTTTGCTTGAAATTTCACTACACGGATGTTTATATGGTGTGGCTGGCAAGGCGCGGCGGCAGACGTGCATTCGATGCCAGTTTCTTAAATTTGTAGAGCGCTGTTTCTGTGAAAAATCACCTCAAGGGCGCTGAAAATTATGTTATCTATGCTTTCTTTATAGCTGTCATAGTGGAAATCGCATTGGATGCAGCAATCAAACAGAATATTTTTGTAAATTGTGACCGTACAAAGAATTGAATAATTAATTCTGAAATTAAATGCATACACTTACGCTTTTATTTTTAAATTTTCGTAGTGTTTTAAATGGTCTAACTGAGTTTTGAACCCGCGATAGACAATAAACAGCTATCTATCTACAAGATCCGAATAGCCGGATTTTCCCAAAGATTGAAAAAACATCAACATTCGTGTTATATTTCCTTTGCGCTATTCAACCACAACACAAATAAGACACCAAATTATCAAAAGATTCCATATAATTTGCCTGCATGTTAATCAAATAATTAATACTAGTACGAGAAACGTACGTAGCATTCAATCAACCCTTATCACAAAATTATATTTACTTACCTACTTTCTAATTGCCGATACCCTTACATTTTAGAATTATCCATTTTACTAATCGTCTCTCATCCATATTCAACCTGCGCTATTTACCGGACTAATAAATTGAATAAATCGAGTGGGTGTAACTGAACAGTTCGCCTCTTATGTGATCCTGGGTTCCCGGGAGTTTGGGCAATTTTCTCTAAGCTTCCTTAGTACGTTAACAGGATATACCTATGGTTGGATATTGATTTAAGGCTTTTTCCCCTAATGGACCTTTCTTCAAAGTAATTACTTAAAAGTATTTTAGGAAAAAGGTGAAGCGTAGGCGTTAGATAGAATTCTTTTCTAAAAAAAGAGTTTGCTGAAATGTGTGAGCAAAAATTGTCTATTCAGCATTTTTAGATCGTTTTCACGCACTTAATAATGCGTCATTTTTTAAAAATAGTTTAACCCTCCGCCCACCGCGCATTTTTTGTAACGCGAGGTGTCGCGCGGGATAGCTTAAGACCCCAAAAATAAATATGATTAAATTGTTATTATAGCATACATTTTATATGTTATTTTAATTGATTACAGTCAAGTGATAATGACTGCTTAGAAATAAAAAGAAATATTAAAAATTAGAAACTCATTTTTTTGTAATTTCGAATCATATTTTTTTAACAGAAAACTTAAAAAAAAATTGAGTTAATTTTTATTAAACTTATAATTTTTTGAGGTTGATACAGCCTTATTATTATGTCAATTTAAAAAATCAACAAAATACAATGAAAAACATATAAACTTTATTTTGCATAGGATTTTGTTGATTTTTTTTAGCCTCACGCCGAAACACAAGTCTATATCTCACATCGCACATGCGCAGACTGAATATTCTCGGCGTTAGCGTCAAGTATAGTCCCTTTAAGTAAGGAATCAGTAGAAAAATTTAAAATGTACATAATAAGTATTTCTTTAAAACCTGGGCTTTTAAAGACCCCACGCAACGCGAGGGTTAAGGGTAGTATGGGATTTAAATATCCGACTCTTTCTTAGTAAATTTAAGGCTTGTTTAAATCACATTAGCCAGCGATGAATAAATGCAGCAGATGCTTTTGAAACTGCGCACACAACTACGAGCCGGGAACGATTTATTGGATAAGTGGTTCACTACTTTTGGTGACATAGCGGGGGTGCCCGGGTTCATGGAATGAGGTTTATCTAGGTCTTGGTGACGGATACTTTTTCCCACCTACTGCGTGGCGTGCCGGTCAAGGAAGACCTTTTAAACATTTCCCCCAGATTCCAACCCATCCGTCATACATTTTTCCTTCGCAGAACGTCCTCTCTTTCTTTTCCCCAAAAAACGCTCCACACAGCATCCTCCATCGACTACCACAACACAGGCATGTGCCTAGTATGGTGGTCGAAAAATCCCGAATTCACGTAACGAACAATTCAAAGAATAAAGAAACTTTTAAAAAAAGATGACTTTGGTCCTGATGTATTTTTTCATCATTATTGACAATTTTTCATGTTACGTTGACTCCTCCTACCCTCCCCACCCAAATCACCTCCCGCACTACCCCCGACCTAATAAAATCTAATCATTTCAGTACTTGTACAATGAAGCGAGTTTTAAGTTTGCTAGTGAATGATACGGATATGTCGAAGCAGGTAGCAGATAAATAAAAATTAAGTCAAAAATGTGCGTCTGAAATAAAATTCTTTAAAAATAAATTATCATAAAATAACAATATTATTACTTTTGCACTTATCTGATATGATAAATACTAAGTAGTTACATTTCCAAAAATTTAAAAGTCGTTATACTTGAATAATGTTACGCATACGCTGAAATATTTCACATTATTTAATTATCCACATAGAAACAACTGAAATTAGTCTTTCGGTCTCCCTCACGGGAACACGTAATTTATCGTCGGTGTATTCCAGCGCAGATATTGGTATTTCGTAGTGCGGGTGAAGCGAATCAAGGAGGTTAGTAAAGTGCTTGAAGGATCTCAATAATAGTTTCTATATTGTTGCCAGTTGTTTGCCACAGTCCAATTAGCTGAATAAATGATCGGTAATTGTCCACTTTACATCTGATGATGCAGTATTGAACTCCAAGAATGTGTCAGTTAAATATAATTAATTCCAACTTCCGTCGCTGTTAATATAATTAATTCCAACTCGACCGATCCTGAGAAATTTCTCCATGCAGACGATAGGCATCCATCGATCGTTAACCCAGATATTGTTTACATTGATTTCAAGAATTTATGCAAAGTTGTAGGTAACAATAATTACAATTAAAATATTTATCCATAAAAAAATAAGAGAGTCTTAAACATTATTTCGGTGCTGAACCGTATTAGCTACTAGAATTCCTTAAAATATATTTTTTTTATTTCACCAATTTAAAATATTTTTTTTTCTTCACAGTTCATTCCACAAGTCTAAACATATTTGATATCCCATTACAATTTATGAATATTACGTATCTATACACAAATATTTATTTTTTATCATTTCATAAAGTCGTGTTTTTTTAGTTTTAATTTACAAGAGTGACTACACATTTTCATCAAAATTTTAAGCAGATTCTAATTGAAATTCCCATTCTTCTCAAGCACCTTAGGTGATATATTTTCGCGAAAAATCTTCATCACTTTAAATAAATTACCTGAGCATACTTTAACATTTTTTCTTTTTCTCACGTTCAAAATGAGTACTTTAATGGAATTTTTTGCTTTTGTGTTTAATTGTATGCTAATTTTATTTTCCATTCCTTTGAATACTGACCTCTGTATTAGTTATTAGGACAATCTGGAGTTCCCGCAAGCCACAATTTAATCATAGATCAAAGGCTTCTACTTTCTATTCTGTTGCTTTGTCAGAGGACAAGTTTTTGCTACATGCATAAGAGAAAAAACGTAGCAACTGACCATTTGCAAACTGAGTTGGAGATTGGTATCACTCCGGAAAGAGCCTTTTTCAACTGCATTAAAGTACTTCTAGCCTTTTCTTCTCTAGTTTGGTTTTTGGTCATGGTTCCAATGATCATTACGCCAAACTTCCAACTATTTTTATTCGACATACTCGTAAGTATAATGTTTCTGCTTTTTAACGGTAACTTTTGGTTTAAGTGATGTCAGCAAGTGATTTATAATTTTTTAGCCCATAATAACTAACTTCACTTCGAGTAAGTTTTAAAGGCCTTTAAAATCCGCCAAAGATCCCGTTAAAAAAATTGACAATAACAAAAAATACACGAATTATTGTTATAATTACTTGAATACTGTACATGAAGTTAACAAGAAATAAAAAAATAAAAAAAATAAGAGCAGAATAATAATAAGGGAAATACTAAATAACCAATTTATAAAGAAACATCGAGTCGTTTCTAATACATACTCGTTTTTTTGGTTCAACAGCTCTGCTGTGGAACGATTTGTGGGCTTCTGTGTTTCCTCCCTCCTGCAGCTATGTCTTGAAGAGACAACATAAGTCTTGAAGAGACTCTGGAAAGACGACGTAGGCCCGGACGGAAATTATTTACTTGGAGTTAAAAAATTCGAAATTTTATATAGGTATATATTCGAAATTAACAATCTTTTGTCGCCATTGATTCATTGAATTAAAGATCGTTGGGACCATTAAATGTTATCCTCCAATTTGCTTCGGTACTCGAATCTAAACTTTAACGGGATTTCATGTTTTGTTTTGTACCATGGAAGATACGTTAAGTCATTAATTAAATCTTATTAATAAACTTCATAATAAGAGAGACCCAATATTAAAAAGCATCGACTCAAGAAAAGGCCAAGGTCGCTGCCAAAGTTATTTAAATATAAGAGATGTGCTGCTATACGCAGTTTAAACTGGGTGGAACTGTGTTTCCTGGCGTTGCCGATATTGTTAACTAATACTACTGCACACCTTAAAAAAATGAACGAATTCTTTCCGTATTTAAACTGCATTGTTAACCAAAGCTACTGCACACCTTAAAAAAACCAATTAATTACCGTATTCAAACTATGCCCATTAGGTAATAGTCCGCCGAATGTTAGGCGGCCATCATAGCGTATCTCTTGTTTTTCAATATCTTTGGTCGCTGCACTTCAATTCTGAGAATTTCTCCAGCGCATTCAAATATTTTCACTTCCAGGCAAGACGAAGAAAAAAGTTTTAGTTTCAATAGAGTAATTTAAAGTTTGAACTCGATCGAAGCATATTTATAGGAAGTCAACTGCCATTATTCCTCAAAGTTGCCGACAGCGCATAGATCCTCCAACGGGGAGACATCGCTATAACTGCCGATGGCTGAATCCTTCCTCAGCAGTACATACTCGTAAGGGGATACGGGGAAAAGAGTTTACAGGAAGAAACGAAGTTTCTTGATAAATCAAAATAACGACCTGCTCTCCAGTGACCGCCGACGTAGATTCTTAGATAACTTTTAGAATGAGCATTTATATTGAAAAACAAAATTTTAAACTATCAAAAATCAATATAAAGGGGTTAAGGGACGTACTTGGCTTACTTAAATCAGTGATTCCTAAACATTATTTGGAATAAAAAACGTGATTGAAATTTTTGAATCCGGTGACTTATTTTTACATTAGCTCCACACAGGAGGCCATAAGGAAAACAATTCACATCAGGGCCTATGTCATCTTCGGGGATGCTATGTGGACGGTATTTTTAGGAAAGGAAGAAGAGGAACAATTATTATAAGCAATAATTGTCAGCCTGAAACACTCATTTACATTGAAAAATCTTCCGAGAAAAGATACTTGTCGCCAACGGGACTTGAACCCGTGTCCTTCTGATTGCCGGTCGGATGCTCTGACCACTGAGCTATGGCGGCTTATCAAATACCCGCCAAATAATTCAATATATACTAGTGTTTCATTCAACAATTACTGCTTATTATATTTTTTCCACCTGAAAACAACCAACTTTATTTTTGCTTTATTTTTTTACTACCAACAGTTGGTTTACAACCAACTTTATTTTTTCAGGTGGAAAAAATCTAATAAGCAGTAATTGTTGAATGAAACACTAGTATATATTGAATTATTTGGCGGGTATTTGATAAGCCACCATAGCTCAGTGGTCAGAGCATCCGACCGGCAATCAGAAGGACACGGGTTCAAGTCCCGTTGGCGGCAAGTATCTTTTCTCGGAAGATTTTTCAATGTAAATGAGTGTTTCAGGCTGACAATTATTGCCTATAATTATTGTTACCCTTTGTGCTATGCATAAAAATCTTGTCTAAACGTTAGTTTATAAATTAAAAAAACAATAATTAAGAAGTGGAAGTTCTCGGAAGGAAAAGGGTATTAGGGTTGGGTAGGGATCTGGGGGGTCAGTATGTCCAGGAGTGACGGACGTATGAATCCATCCCTCCCATTGCGGTGCAAGGCGATGTTCCGAGAGAGTCCGGCTGAAGATGTTAAAGGACTCCCTCAGCCATTCTCTCCCGATCCATCCTGTCATGCAGCTGGTAGGCAAAAGCATCCACCGCCAAGACCCGGAGAAAGCTTACTCCATGATCCCAGTCACCCCTGCTGAGTCACCAAATGACCTTTGGCAGAGATGTTGCTTGTTGGTTATCCAATAATTGGTTTCCGAGACAGCGGTACCCATACTCGCCGCTCAAATTGGTATTTTTTTATTAATTTTTGTTCTTCAAATCCAAAAGTAAAAAAAAATATTCCGCCCGTCATCACTGGTCACTCAGCCGAGTAACCGTTCAAATCCTCACCCCGATTCTGACTGTCCAATACCTACTGATTTTTCTAAGATAATAAAAAAGACGTCAAAAAGTCAGCGGACACCAAAATTTCATTTACATTTTTTACTCTTTAATGTCAGGAATCACTGGTTAAAGTAACTCAAATACGCCTCTTAATACCCTGTTTACAGTTAGTGGACTGCCGCACATAAAATATTACAAAGACATAAGAGTAAGATGACAATATGGCTGTGGTATTACAAACACCATCACACTTGATGCACATGAAATTGACGATGATCGTCATTTTGATAGTTTCCGCTTATGATCAAATTTTTATCAGATGTCATGCATAACAGTCATGCTGTTATGTTTTTCAACTGATAAAAAAACTAGAACGTGCCAAAATCGATATTTGATGGTCATCAAATGAGAAGAAGTTTGAAACGCCTCACCCCCAGTGAATAAATATCATTTTTTTTCACTAGCTTGTAAAATAGCTGGAGCAATTAAGTAGAATTTGGCACTCACTTTTTTCCAATTAGCAAAAAGCGTTCTACTTTACGGCTCCCGCGTGCAATTTTAAATCACTACACTTTCTGAAAGAAACTGAAATGAAATAGGAATATGAGAGAGGTTTGTAGTGAGAAGTGTCCGAGTCACCCCTTTCGTGTAATCTGCAATTGGCCAGCTTATTGGAACTTGTTACCCGCCGTTGAGTCTACCTGCTAGCGATTAGCAAAGTAAAATGTATACAAGCCTTCGGGTAATCGATCCTGATGAACGGTGTAGACCAGCGGATTTAATTTATCTACCTAAATCACCAAATTCAGTCAGTTCTTTCGACTTAATTCTGATTAAACCCTTTTCAAAGTCTGTCCGACATAACCACGCCGGCGTTTGTAGGGCCAGATCATTATTAATTCAAGGATAATAATTTATAACTGTATTACGTAATGGTAACTAGTTACTTGTTTAAATGACAGATTTAATTTAATTTAATTTAATTCAACGATATTCTCTTTTTGCAGTAGATCAATCTAGAATTGTTTGCTAGGAATTCAGTGTCGGACGGAGTTCTAAATTAAAATGTATCCCGAGAATCGCAGGAGTTCTGAAATAATGAAAAATGGAAATGCGCACTTGTTTGAAGTTTCCGTATTGATATATTATCGTCCAGAGTTTAGCGAGTATCGCTGCTTCTGCACAGCGTTGCGTAACTTTTGACCGCCTCTGTTTGCCCGGCAAAAAGAATTTCTTATTTATTCCGTCATCGAACTTGGGGACGCTCCGAAATGTTGATACCTCAAAATAACGTGCAGTAAGGTTTTTGTTTAAAGTACGGACAGTTTTCGATAGAAGGAGTTATTGGTTGTTTACTTTTTTCCATCAATTCAACAGTTTTTTGTTTTCGAAAACTAAAAATTTTTTGCTAGGAAAATATACAAAGCGTATGTATGTGCATGTTTTTTTTTTTTTTTTACATGAATGCCGCACAAGAGTCCCAACTGCTCCCGTCTGTCTGGAGCCAGTGCGACTATGGCATGGCGTGAGGCTGAAGGTAATGGGGAAGGGAAGGAGATGGGGAAGAGGGAGGTGGGGAAGTACCTGGCTATTCAGATCTAGTCATCAAACATGGCTAACGCCATTTCAAGCAACGTTTCAATTCTGAATGGTGGTCTTACACCAGGACGATACTGAGAGTATCTTCCACCCTGGAACGTGCCGCAAATATACTATATATTATTTTAAATGAATAAATTGTGAAATAACACAAATTAATCACATAAAATTTATTTGCCATGCTGGGATTCGATCCCGCGACCTTCGGAGTGCTAGTCAAGAGCCTTACTGCTGGACTACGCCGGCGGTCTGTGTGTGCGTTAATATGTGTTCAGAACAATGGTACAGTCAATTTCATGTAAAGCAAGGAGGAAGACGCTTAGTTGGTTGTCAAATGCTGTGTAAAGAGCTGCAATGGTCTGAGGTAGCAGAATACCTTATCAAAGAGGTGTAAACGACTGTCTTGGAAAGGGAGAAATGAAAAGAAACGTGCTTTTGATCGTCTGACATAATTTGAAAGAGGAACAAAATGACATAATAGAATATTGTCTAAATATGAAAAACACCACGTAAGAACACATAATTGCCAATAATTACAAAAAAAACGTTTCACCACAACAATAAATAGCTGTCCCATCACGTCTCATGAATAAATAATGAATCTCTGAGAGATGTTAAAAAATCACGAATCCCACGTTGGTAAACAAAATCCCAAAGAATGAAGCACACGTTTCCATGGATAAATAAATAAAGCGAACGTTAATTACTTTCCCTTTAGCTCAACCGAGGGCTTTATTCAAATAGGGGATTAACCCTGTCTCATGTACGATAGATATAGGCAGCGTGGTGGCCAGTGACCAGCGAATGGCGAGCATTAAATTCTAACAGTCGCGGCCTTCATAAGGCCTTTGGTTGCCCAAATATACGTGGGAACGTACTTTGTTAAACAGCTTTAAAATTTTTGCTTTTATTTAAAGCGTACGACTGTTATTCTGGGGCAAAAGTCTCCAGTGAAAGGGGGTTATCAATCAAAAAATACATTATTTTATTGTACCTATAGATAAAGGCAGCGTGGTGGCCAGTGACCAGCGAATAGCGACCATTAAATTCTAACAGTCGCGGCCTTCATAAGGCCTTTGGTTGCCCAAATATACGTGGGAACGTACTTTTTTAAACAGCTTTAACATTTTTGCTATTATTTAAAGCGTACGACTGTTATTCTGTGGCAAAAGGGGTTATGAATAAAAAAACTTTCACGAGTCTTACGTATTTTAAGTATGCGCCGTTAATCTAAATTATAAGATCTCTAATCCCATCATTGTTATCGATACCAACGTGATTTAAATCAGTCAAATATTTTTGCTTCCAACAAAAATACCTATTGTTAAAATGAAATGTTTGTAAACTAGTCTATCTCCACAAAAAGTATATCCCTAGTGAGATAGTCACTGTAAAAAAATATGTTTAAACTCTATCAAAATATATCTAATAAATAAATCATAAATTGATATGGCAATTTAAAAATCCGTCAATTTTTATTTGCTTTTACTACAATGATTCAAGTAAACAATTTTTCAAATGCATTACACGTTATCAAAACTAGAATACGCTTCTGCTTGCTTTTACTACAATGATTCAAGTAAACAATTTTTCAAATGCATTACACGTTATCAAAACTAGAATTCGCTTCTGCTGTTTGGGCCCTATACCAGCAAAACGCATATACTTACTAGAACAAATAACAGCAATTATGATAATAAACTATTTTATTGACATCCCATACATCCTTGAATGCTGTAAATTGTTCATACCGAACAACTACCGCCAGGGTCGTCACCACGTCTTGCTCTGTATTCCAAATGGCGGAACGGACGTTCTGGCCCAGCATAGGTCCCTTGACATTTTCAACATTGGCCTCGAAGGTTTCAAGGGGCATTTTAGGAAAGAACTCTAAAATATTTTATTGCAATTTTTTCATTTATTTATTTGTAGTTATGTTAATTATGTCGTGGGATTACATCAATATGTAATACACATTAATAAAAAAGAAAAAAAATATTTCTTTGAAATGTAATACGCAATAGTATATTTATTTATTATGAACTTACATTAAATTATTTTTTTTAGATATCCGTAATTAAAAAAAAAAATTGTTACCATTTTTTTCTCTTTTGTTATAATTTGAAAAACATAATTAATAATAATAATACGCAGATACATATTGTACCACAATAAAAAAACACATAAATTTGTTGTAGACCACTTTTGTGTTGTTTTTAATGTAAATTATGGCGAGCCACAAAGTTAATGCTTTTTACAAATATATATATTATATTATTTTTTGTTACCGACACCTTCAACTTTTTATCGTTCACTGTAACGCTACTGTAGGTAACTACTACTAAATCATATATGTATAATGAAAAAAAAATTTAAAAGCTCAAGGGGGTATTACCAGAGAAAACCAGAAATATGTCACTTTTCCAAAAAAAATTATAAATGGATATCGAAAGATTGTTCTTTTATCTAGCCTTCGCATATTTTAAGTTTTGAGAAAAAATGTTTATTTTTAGTATAATATGGTTATACCATAGGTCATTGACAGATTTGTTAAATTTTCAAAAAGATTTTATATTATACCACACCCATTTCAAATCATATAGGTAATCATGCAGTAAAATAAATTAATACTTTATCTGGGTATCGCATGTTTTAGAATTTTGGTCCGTTTGTGAATTTATTTGCGCAATTACAAACTAATATATTTCAGACTTTTTTAACATTCTTATTTAACTTAGACATTAGTGAAAAATGATTAATACTTATAATCAAAAAATAATTACAAAAAGTACTTTCAGCATTTTTGGATGTAGGAATAAATTAAAGCAAATTTGGAATGAAATAAAATCGATATTGAGTTATAATTTTAAAAGCTGGTACGGAGAATAATTAATCTTTCTTATTGTAACCGCCCTGCACGATCGTAAGAACAACTTTCGACGAAATGTGGATTTTCGGCCGCTGGCTGGTTAAACGCTCTTAAGGGCGTTGATGATTAATAAATAATAATAAATGAAAGTGGAAATACATATTTTTAATTGTGATATATATGTACCTACACATAACTGAATTAAACATACAGGTAGTTTTTAGAGCTTTTTTATTATTTTTTATTCATAAAACAACTTTTGTATATAGTTTTTACTGGTTTTTCGACTACCACATACACTAGACACATGCCCATATTATTATGTTAATTAAGTGTATATGTTAAAAAGGTGTATAATTTTAAACAAACTGCTCAACTCAATATAATAAAATAATATGGTAGTATAATAAAAAGAGCTAATTAAAAAAGGTGTATGTTTTTAAATAAACTGCACAACTCAATAAAGACAGCGTGTGTCGTATTTGAAGTTGAGAGTAGGGCCATCATAGTTAATAAGGTGGATAAAAAAATTACATTATTTGAAGTTTAAAAGGAAATTATGCGAGTTCATCTATGGAGGATTTGGCTACCTGGTTCGGAACTCAACGCTTTGGATAATTGGGCTACCAAACGGTTTACACATATATTATGTACAGCTTAGGAAAATTTGTGGTATAAATATGATGTATATTTATTTTCTAAGGAAGTACATCAAAAGACCGAATTCACACCGCATCGTGAAAAACGCCTTCAACACGTCTTGAAGTGCAAAAAATCAATCGAAGCGTGTTTCCCGGTCGTATTCCAAACTTCGATTACATACCTTCTAATCAGGAGTCCTTTGTTACAGGATCCGTTTGCTCCATAGCGGCCGGGCCCGTGGTCACGTGAATAACTACCCCCATCCGCCCACCCCCTACCGGCCACTAAAATAACACGTGTCCTAGTCGGATGGAGCCTGCAGCAGCCCCTGCTCCTCCACACATCCCCTCACCCAACAGCCTTAATTAACGGCCCATACTAGGTGCTAAAAAACAAGCCTGGTGGTAATTCGAATGGTAGTCGATAATGTAACCAGGTTTATCGGAGAGCGTTCGATGTTTATTGCAATGATGTAAGCACAATTATTTGAAAAAGTGGTTGACAAAACTTGTTACGAATAAGTTGAAATATATTTTTCTTTGAAATTACGTCTTTTCTCTAAATGATGATGTTTTATGGTAAGTCTGCTTAATTCCCGATTATCAACAACATCATCATCACTCTTGGCTCTACAACCACTGGTGGGTCTTGGTCTCTTCAAGAGTCTTCCTCCACTCATCTCGGTTTTGTGCCAGTTCTCTCCAGCTTAGACGCTCCATGGTAGATATATCGTTGAGGACGTTGTCACTCCATCCTTATATTGGTCTTCCCAGGCTCCTTCGCCCTATTGGTCTTGAGTTCAGCAGGGACTTTGGTGCTCGATGCTCGGTCATTCTCTCTACATGACCCGTCCACTGAAGTCTTCCCAGTTCTATAAAATTTGTGACGATTACTAGGAGATTCCGATTTAAAACCTATTGTGACACATTCAACTGGCAGAGGAAGGTCGAAAGTCGAATAAAAGTAGTGGTAATAAGAACCTTATACACCTTAATATTAAATGGAAATAATGTTTAATAAACATTACGAACGCGTTTTAGAAATAATGGATCCTTTATCAATATGAAAAGGGTAATTATACTTTTTTTAAATTATAATAATACTATCGTACAAATTTTTACCCAACCCACTATTTGAATAAAGGTTTCATAATATTATAGGTACACTCATGTACTGAAAATACAAAAAGAATTATGTATTCAGAATATTAGAATGTTACGTAGTACGCACAACCCATATTGTTCCTTTTACGTACACAACACCAACATAATACGTTTTGATAATAAATAAATAAATAAAAATTAATCTCGCAGTTTTAAATAAACAGATTTTTAAATTAAATTTTATTTTTTTAATGCACAGCATGAATTCAATATTTATTTATTTATCTTGTAATATACTAACAGAGGTACTTATAATTCAAATACTTAAACATGTACATTATGTACAATGTGACCTTAGAACGGGGTACCCCAGTAAGGACACATTATTTTCCAAAAATATATTAATAAAATAAAAAATAATACTAAATAAAAGAATTGTGTGTAAGAAAAATGTGCATAAAAATGGGTTCTTACAATTTATATCCGAACGTATCTAAAATGAGTGATGGTTTCGAAAACAACGCAAGACCGGGAGGAGGAATGCTTAGAATGTTCAAACATATTATTTTTAAGTAGGTGAACAGAGATAGTAGTGTCTGGAGAATATTTCATGTTCAAATGGATGGAAGAAGAAAAAGTAGCCTCAAGATGATAATCATGTACCTGAATTCTCGTAATGTATTTATTTATTTACGCCCTAGTGGGCTTTTACAAAAATGGATAATAATAGTTAGGCAGGTACATATAATGATAAAAGGTTACATATAAAATAACAGGTTGCTTAGCAACGCTAGCCTCGACGTTTGCTTGTATTTTGGCTCTCTGATTTTTTTTATTGTATCAGAAAGAAAAGAATTAGCTTTGATCCCAAAACATATAAATATTTGAAAATAAGTATATTAGATAACCTAATAAATAAACTGCCAGTCAACCGTAGGATATTTAGATAAATAAATACGATATAAAAATTTTCCTTTTGTGAGGGCTTCAGTAACCAAGGTAAACAACAGTATTTTGAGATTACTTTGAAATATATTTTGCAGGTAAATTTAATTATATATATTTTATTTTGATAACATTATTCTAAAATATAATATTTATTATAGATTTGTAGTATTGAAGGGTAGTTTACATTAAAATATTTAATTTGGCCAAATTGAAAATTATTTGTTGACAAATGACAGTATTAGGTAACGACGACAGTTGCTTGGTTACTGGAATGTAGGAATAATAATAATAATCATTTCCAAGTTGTTTTGAACGGTGACAAAATGTCATTTTCAACCAACGGAAATGAAAATGGGTTGATTATGTCATCTTTACAGATGAACATTGATAATCTGAGACCCCAAAAAACAAAAGCAGGTATTCCTAGGCAGAGAATGAAATGGACGAACGATGTCAATATGTTCATCGTTCGTTCATATTTTTATGTGACGAAACTAGAAACAGATATGTTATTGTATAGGAAAAAATTACATTTACTTTTCTCACAAAATTATCCGGTTGCCCAAGTAAACGAACAAAGATTAGCTGACCAAAAAAGGGCAATTTTCAAAAATAATTTAATCCCTGTAGTAACATTAAATCAGATAAAAAAGGAAATAGGAGATAGATTGCAATTAGAGAATAATTTAGAACAAATTGATACGAGTAGTAATGTTATATTAGATACATTGAATGAAGACAGTTTAGATAATATTCTAGTAGAAGAATCTAATGATATTACAGTAGATTCAAATAACTTATACGCTATTCATAATCTTAGGGAAATCAACATTGCAAATTTAAACTTACTAGATGATAATGTAATAGAATTAGCTAACTTGCTTCATAATAATATAAATAGATATATAGATATAGAGCCCACAGTTAGACCAAAATTACCAAAATTGCATACGTCAAAAAAATTATCTAAATTAATTTCTGAATTAAATAATTTAATTTTACCAAAAATAATATTTGACGATATTAGTTTTTTAGATCTTCATACGTTAGTGTACGCTAGTGCTATCACTATATGTACTAGGTTAGGAGTTAAATTAACATCCTCTGATGATAGATCATATAGTTATAGTAAACCAGAATGGCAGATTAGATTAGAAAATGATGTAGTATTTTTAAGAAGTAGTATAGCTAGAGTAATTGAATATAAAAATAGGAATAGAAGTAGAAATATTTTGAGACATGTAGATGAAATTGGGAGAAAATTTGGTTATAACATTGGTAGTAATAATAATGAAAATATAATCAATGATTTATTAGATTTATTAAGACAAAAATTAGGTGTAAAAGCTAGTAGATTAAAAAGATATAATTATACGTATAATAAAAGAAATAATAATAGATTATTTCAAAAAAATGAGAAAATATTTTATTCCAAACTTGATGATAAACAAAATATTATTTCGAATAATAATATTCCGTTGCCATCTGAATCAGATATGCGCGATTTTTGGACAAACATTTGGAGTAAAGATATAAAACATAATGAGGCAGGTTCATGGATAGAAAATGAAGAACTCAATTGTTCAGACATTGAACAAATGAGTTTTTCTGATATATCGGTTGAATTGTTAGCCAAAATTATAAAAAATACTCATAATTGGAAAGCCACGGGTTGCGATTGGATACATAATTTTTGGTACAAACGTCTAACTACTTTACATCCTCTTTTTGCAAAAAATCTTTCAAAACTTGTCAAACAACCTCAAAATTTTCCTAATTTTCTAACTAAGGGCATTACTTATATGTTACCTAAAAGCGAAAATATTAATAATCCCTCTCAATAAAGACCCATTACATGTCTACCGACAATATACAAAATTTTAACCTCTTGCTTGACAGATTTAATATATACTCATTTGGATGAAAAAAATATTTTATCTGAACAACAAAAAGGTTGTCGCAGAAAACATATGGGATGTAAAGAACAATTAGTTTTTGATTCTGTAATTTTAAAACAAATTCAAAATCAAAAGCGTAATTTACATACTTGTTATATAGATCATCAAAAAGCTTTTGATAGTGTCCCGCACTCGTGGCTAATAAAAATATTAAAAATATATAAAGTTAACCCAATTATAATTAGCTTTTTGAAAAATATTATGTCCTTTGGAATACAGATTTACTAGTAAATTTAAAAGGTAAGAAAATAGAAGTACCGGGCATTTCAATAAAAAGAGGGATTTTTCAAGGAGACTCATTTAGTCCTCTTTGGTTTTGCTTAGCATTGATTCCTATGTCTAAAATGTTAATTAAAAGCAAGTTTGGAATAAAAATTAAGGGTAATACAAGAGAGAGTAGTATAGTTTCACATCTATTATATATGGATGATATAAAATTATTTTCAAATTCTGAATCAAATTTAGAAAAAATGATTAAGGTAGTTAAAATTTTTTCAGATGATATTAAAATGACTTTTGGTTTCGATAAATGTAAAACGATCCATATAGAGAAAGGCAAAATTTTAGATGGAGACGAGGGTATATTTAGAAATTTCAAAATTAAAAGTATGAAAAGGGATGAGGTTTATAAATATTTAGGATACCCGCAATCGAATAGATTAGATCACACTAGTATTAAAAATGATATTAGGATTAAATTTCAAACTAGGATCAGAAAAATTTTAAAATGCAATCTATCTGCTAAAAATTTAGTAAAAGCAATAAATACTTGGGCAATACCTTTATTAACGTACTCATTTGGCATAATTAAATGGTCCAATACAGATTTAGATAGTTTAGAACGATTAATTAGAACTACGTTAACAAAGTTTAATTGCCATCATCCAAATTCAGCTATAGAACGAATTAATTTACCTAGAAATTTAGGAGGTAGAGGTATAGTCAAAATAACATCTTTGAAACACAATCAGGTAGAAATGCTTAGAAATTTTTTCCATAGGAAAGCTAATAGCTCAGAAATGCACAAAATAATTTGTAAGGCAGATAGAAACATTACACCTTTAAATTTATATGACGAGAATGCCAACATTCTTATAAATACTAATCAGGAATTATTAGATTCCTGGTCAAATAAAATTATTCATGCAAAACACTTCAATTATCTCAACCAAACGTATGTTGACAAACTTTCGTCAAACAAATGGTTGAGTATTGGAGAGTTGAGTGCAGAAATAGAAGGATTTATGCTTGCCATTCAAGATAGAGTCATTAATACTAAAAAATATAGGAAGCATATAATCAAAGATATAAATCAAATTGATGATTTATGTAGAAAATGTTTGGCTTTTCCGGAAACTATAGAACATATTATATCGGGATGTTCTATATTAGCGCCGTCCGAGTATACATTTAGGCACAATCAGGTTTTAAAAATAATCCACCAAAGTTTGGTAATTAAACATAACTTGATTGACTGCCGTAATATAGTACCATATTATGAATATGAACCAAATTCATTTTTAGAAAATGAATTTTATAAAATATATTATGATAAAACTATACTAACAGACAGAACAATTAGTAATAATAGACCTGATATAGTTTTACATGACAAAATTAAATATAATAACTTATATCATTGATGTAGCTATTCCAAATTCCTGTAATATTCAAAAAACTGTTTCTGAAAAAATTAGAAAATATACAGATTTAGGAAATGAGATTAAAAGAATTTGGCATTCTCGGAATATAAAAATATTACCATTTGTTATTTCGGCTACTGGCATTATACCTAGGTCTCTGATTCAAAATTTAGGAGTATTAGATTTGTCAAAGAATTTATATATAAAAATGCAAAAATCGGTCATTTTAAATACATGTAGGATTACAAAAGATTTTTTAAATATTTATATTGAGGGATCAGTAGGATTTATAGGTTCAATTAGGAATTCCACAGAGCCGAACCCTCTGATATGAAAATATCTGGAGTCGGTGAATTATTTTCCCATCTGGTCTCTGGTAGGTTGACATGTTGTTCTTGTATTGTTTTGTAATTATAATACATATAGTGCAATTGCATAAAGTGGATTGACCAGATGATCATTTGGGAAGTGTGTGAAAGGGTTTAGTTTTTCCTGTGGGGAAAATTAAACCCGGACATTTAAATCTGGTGCGTAAAAATAGTAAAAAAAATACTTAAAATTAAAATCATACATTTCATTAAAGTAATTATAAAAACTTCGTTTTAAAACTAATACAGAATCTGCAAGCATGTCTATAATATTCCCAAATTTATTGCCAAAATTATGTAATCAATTTATTGGTGTATCAGCCTCGTAATTTTATTTTAAATTGTCACAGAAGAAGGTACCACTTTGCCTCGTATTTCTGGTCGGTAAGTAAAATTTTATTTTGGCGAGAATTTTAGGGTTTTCAATGCAATTATCAATGATTTTATTTAATAGTACAAGGTCAGAGATGATCCGCCTATCTAACAGCGTAATTAAGTTGAGTGTTTTCATCAAAAGGACATAGTTAATATTTTGAATTAGAATATTCGGTTTAAAGTAAATAAATCTTAGAAATTTGTGCTGTACCCTTTCTATATTGTCGGAATGTATTTTATACAATGGGGACCAAATGGGCGAATTATGCTCTACCTGGCTTCTTACTAAAGAATTGTACAATATTTTTAACAATCTAGTGCAGGGGTGCCCAAACCGTCGATTGCGATCGACCGGTCGATCGCGAGTGCTTTTAGAGTCGATTTCGAGAAAATTTGCCGATGTAAATAGATCTTTTCACAGTTTTTGTTTCAGATGATCCTCAATTAGGCCTCAATAAAACCGCATATTTTTCATGACTTTTTGTTTATAATTTGTTTGGATCTTATATTGTCAATGGTCGCGCCTTTTTTATTGTTCACTCTATCCTCATCTAAGGTGTGTGATGTCACAAGTTCCCATAGAAAAAAAAAATCGTCTAATTATTGCAGCTTCATGGTGAAATATTTTCGAAAATTTCCCCCTTTGAAGAACGAAGTTATCGATCTAGTTTCTAGTGTGTGGTTTGGTGTATTTATGAGTCAGCCAGTCTGAGTTGTAACTATAAGGCGATATGAATATATATATTATTAATAAATAATACAAAATGCGGTGCAGCAGAACTAAAACGTATCATTTTATTATCGATTGGGAGGAAGAATTACCCCGGGCGGCACTTTTAAGGTGCGGCAAAAATTTAACAATAAACAATAATAATATCCTGTGAAATTTTTAACCCGTTTCAATTGATATTATTGTCGCACTTACATTTGGACCGATTGAAATGAACATGGAATTTTTCATTACTTATTCTGTGGCGAAACCGATAACCTTCAACACGCGAACATTGTTTTCCATTACTAAGTTTCCACGCCGTGTTCTCGAATGCAAGTACGAAAGAAGTTTACTAAAATCATTAAAATTATACTGTTGGTTTAATACCTATTACAATCTGTGCACAGTTGAAACATTTTTATGTGAAATGTGAATCTTATGTGGACGTCATTATCCAGTCTGCTACATCAACCAGTGAGTTTTACGTTTCCTTTTTTCCCACCTTCTAAGAAAGTTCCTTATATTCACCATTTTTTTACATACACCGTGTGTACGTGCTGCCAGAATCAAAGAGAAACCTTTTTCATGTTCTGAGTGTAGTTTTAATTCGCCGCCCACTGATTTAATTAAAACCAGTTTTGTATTCAGAATGTAAAACTCCGATTGTGGATTCATCTGCTGACACAGTTTGAAAGAAAAAAAATGATCTTATTCGAAGTGCAATTATAAAATTCTAGTTGCAGACTATTTATGTACTGCCAGAATCAAAGACAAACCGTTTTCATGTTTGGAGTGTATTTTTAATTCACCGCATACAGAGTTAATTGAGACCACTTTTGTGTTCACAATATAACGATAAATTAAATAACATGCTAAATCTTTTTACACATGGATACCATTCTTGATCTCCGAAAGCAGTTACAAATTTGTAGTAGCTTTTAAGTAGATTTATAAACATAATTTTTATTGAAAGAGTTCTCGTCACATGGGATATAAAATGAGGTCGCTATTTCTACCCCCCCCCCCCCCCATTAATGTACACAATGGGGACCAAATGAGCGAGTTATACTCTACCTGTAATGTGTTCTGTAAATGAAAAATGAGTTTGTTTGAGGCGATATATAATGTGGTTGTATGCTGATGCTTATTTAAATAGTTTATCGGTTCCATTAATATTTCTAAAGCTTAAAACCCGTGGCGATCTACAAGATACCATATTACAACCTGTAAAGCGCCGTTTAATATTTGATTCAAACACTTCGTTTAGCGAGAAGTACAGCTCCGCATCTTATTTTTCATATAAATTTAACGAAATGGCTTTTCCGAAGCGAGCAGTGGCTTTAGCTAAACCTAAATGGTCCCATCTCGAAGGTACTACACAGAATATTGGATTGCAAATTGGTCTGATAGTTCTTATCGCGTTTAACTCTTGTTACTAAACTAAGGGTTAGCCCATTCCAAGGCTCGGCTATAAATAAACACAATCTTCAAATTTGTATGAAAATGTATTCAAGCTGACCCACTAGGCATTCAAAGATCAATACCTGGCGATTCCGTAAGCAGCCGTAGCCGTAGGCAGCCACGACAATGTAATGAAGATGTGACTGCCAGATTTTCTACATTTTGGATACCGCAGCCTAGCTGCCTAGTGCGTTGATACTCAAACCTAGCCTAATGTGTATTTAGAACCAAAGGTTTGCACATCAATTTCGTTAATATTACAAAGTTACCACTCCAATACAACACCACTCGCAAACCAAGACCTTTCTTTAATAATAATTTTTTCTTGTAAAACATAAGTATTCGTTAAGTGGCTTTAATTAGATAAAACTGGCATATTAAAAAATCAACTTTCAACACTTGCCTTATATATGAGGTTACAAGACAATGTTGGGAGTTTAAGTATATACTCGTATGTAACTACAATCTGATATTATGTAAGTACTACTATGTTATATGCTATATAAAGTAATAGACACAATACTACTACACACAGGACACAGGTATTTCTGTAAATGGTAGGTGTAAAATTTATTTAAAAAAAAACAATTTTTAAACATTGCAAAATTTCCCTGGCAAATTTCTAATGCACATATTTTCAAGTGCCAATAATAATGTAGTTATACATTTTGTATGTCGGTACAGGTATTGTAAATATATTTCTTACGCTTGTGTTCATTTCACATATCTACACAATCATCAGGGCAGATCCGGCAGATCCGGTAGATGGATCTGCCGGATCTGCCCTGATGATGGACACTGCAACGATGTCCGAAACGTTGGCTAAAGAAGGAGGTAGCGCAACACGGCATAACACCCCAAAACAAATAACGAAAATATTTTTTTATTATTTTATTTCATGTAATTTTTTTTAATGATACCTTTAAGTAATTAATCATCACATTTAATATAATGTTTTTTTGTCAATAAATACTTATTTTGTCTGCACTTGTTTGCCTTTTGTTATTTTGGTAATTTTAATTTTATCCGGATCAAGAAACCATTGGTTTTAAAACATGTTGATATTTTTTAAAGAAGTGCTTCACAAAGTGATTGCTTTTATTCAATTTTTAGAGTACAGGCGTCAGGTAGGTATGCTTCATTGTTCTGTCGGTTTTATAACGGAAAATGCTCCGAGGGACTAACGTCATTGATCCCTTCATACCGGTGCTTAGTCGGGAAACGCCAAACGCGCGCTCAACATATGTACACGATTGACATTTGTCACATAAGAACGGCTCGTTTCTAAGCCACATTCTTGAGTTCAACAGCTCCGCAATCAAACGATTGGCTCCGTCTTTCCTCCCTGCTACAGCATATAAATTACAAACTACACATTCCGATAGAAAATTTAAATTATAATTATTTAATGCAATTGCTTAAACTACCCGAATTATCACAGCGAAGAAAAATCTCTGATGTTTTATTATTATTTAAAATCATCAATGGATATTTGGATAGCAATGAACCTATGAACATGATAAATTATCAAGTACCTAACAATTACAACACTAGACTCCATGCTCCATTTAACATAGTTGCTTCTCGCACTAATTTTATGTTTAACTCTTGTCTTCAGAGATTGCATCGCGTGGGGAATGAAACTTGCCCTGTTGACATATTTTTTTTATAAAAAAACATCGCTTCCTTTAAAAAGCGTATAGGTATGCATATTCAAAAATCCATAAATGTTCCAGTTTGTTAACAGTAACAAATTTAATACCAACTACTCTGTAACAATTTTCATAGTACCTTTTTACTTCTTTATATAATATATGTAATTGCTGTGTACCTTTTATTTTTTTCATAACAATAACAAACTTTCGTACATTTACAATAGCAAAAAAATTTAATTAAATTACAATAAATTTACCTACATTTATATTAATCACTAAAAAATGTTCTACACCTCTGCCAACCGGTATGCTTCGAGTACGTTTGTAATCATGTTTTGTGTAATAATGTGACAGTAATTTTTGAAACTACTATATATAGCCTGAGCCCAAATATGAATATGCTGGTTGAACTCCTTTGTTAACTTATCGAATACTCATACCTACTTGTGTTGTGCCTACTTATGTTTGTCATGCATTGTTTATTATTTTATGTACTATAAACTTGTTACGATGCTACATACTTGTTATAATGCTCCTGTACAATTCACCTTATATGTAAAAGCCATCAAGGCGTAAACAAGTAAATAAATAAACATGGATTTAAGACCCAGGCTCACTTCACTCCTTCTCTCGTTCGTGCATCCAGTGACGACACAGTAAAATAAAAATAATAAGTTTTAGGTTCAGTTCCCATCGTAATAAAATTTTAATTAGTTTATCGGGTGTTACCAAAAAAGTACATAATTTATCGATTTTTTTTTACAAATGTGATAAAAAAAAACCCTTCTAGCCACCACACTTATGATGAAATCATCAAAATTTTACCCCGCTGATTTGCCGATTATCTCCACTTAAAACCACGCGACACGACACGAGCCGCTATCGGACGGCCTATCTGCGTAAAGTGCTACATAGGTGTCTCCAATGTCATAATCGTCTGGAAATTAAAATAATTAATACGTACATATTATATTGTGCTTCTTCGACTAAAAAGTAAAATATTCAATGGAAAATAAAACCGGGAAAATTTACCCTTTTCTAATAAAATGACTATGAATTTGGAGGCCGCGGGTTCTAATCTCAGCATGCGTAGGTAAATTTTATTTAATCGTTGAAGACCATATTTAGCAACTCTCAAATGAAAATTCAGAAAATATTTTTTTTTGGAAAAATAGGAATTGAACCCAGAACCTTAGCCTTGCCTGAGCTCTGGTCTAACCATTGAGCTAATTCGATCCTATTCACTTATGTCATATTAAACTGTATCATAGGTAGATCTGATTTTAGATTTTCACGGCCAAAAGTATTTTTGTTATTTGTTTTTGGGGTGCTATGCCGTGTTGCACTACCTCCTCCTTCAGCCAACGTTTCGGATAGCGTAACAGTATTCATCATCAGGGCAGATGTGTAAATGTAAGTGGTGAAATGTGTGCTTAAGTACTCCGAAGAAAGTACAGTATACTTCAAGATGGTTTTCTGCATTTAGCTTTGGTGTAGCCGTCAATTACCGGATACCAAGAACTATTGAGCTAAGCGTCGTCTCTATTAATGTTAATAGGATTTTAAGGTAAGGCTCTTGACTCTCACACCGAAGGTCGCGGGATCAAATCCCGGCGTGGCAAATAAATTTTATTTGATTAATATATGTTATTTTACAATTTATTCATTTAAAATAATATATACATAGTATATTTGCGACACGTTCCAGAGTGGAAGACACTCTCAGTATCGCCCTGGTGTAAGACCACCATTCAGAATTAAAAACGTTGCTTGAAATGGCATTAGCCGTGTTTGGTGACCAGATCTGAACAGCCAGGTACTTCCCCACCTTCGTCTTCCCTGCCTCCTTCCCCTTCACACTATCTTAAGCCTCACAACATACCCCAATTGGGGATGCCATAGTCTCACTGGCTTCAGACGGGAGCAGTTGGTTCTCTTGTACGGTATTCATATAATATATACATACGATTGAAGAAAACTCTTGGAAAGAGGCCGAAATATCAACAAATAATGCAATAAATATCATTAAACAATGGTTTGACGAAAACTTACTCTCTTTAAATGTTGAAAAAACTCATTTTCTACATCTGAGCCTAACAGAGAATATTTCAAATATAAATATTAAAGTTCATGACAGAAGTTGCCTACATAAAATCGCACCCTTTAACTCAAATTGTATACATATTAGTAGTAAAGAACAAATAAAATATCTCGGAATAATTATCGACAATAACATCAAATGGAAAAATCAAATAAACTCCACAGTAGACAGAATGAGGAAACTAATATATATATATTTTTCAGACTTAGAAATACTATCTCATTAAAAATATTAAAAGAAATTTACTTTGCACTTGCCCATTCTGTATTACAATATGGAATCATAGCTTGGGGGGGGGGGGGTGCATACAAATCATCCCTTCTCCCACTCGAAACAATTAAAAAAATTCTTATAAAAATTATCCTAAAAAAACCGTATTACTACCCAACAATAAACGTATTTCAAGAATTCCCTGTTCCTCCACTTACAAAACTTTACGAAAAAATAGCACTACTTCATCTACACAAAGATATCTTTAATAAAAATATTACCCCACTGAAAAATATTAGCATAAGGATGTTCTATATTAGCGCCGTCCGAGTAAACATTTAGGCACAATCAGGTTTTAAAAATAATCCACCAAAGTTTGGTAATTAAACATAACTTGATTGACTGCCGTAATATAGTACCATATTATGAATATGAACCAAATTCATTTTTAGAAAATGAATTTTATAAAATATGATAAAACTTTACTAACAGACAGAACAATTAGTCATAATAGACCTGATATAGTTTTACATGACAAAATTAAAAAAAATAACTTATATCATTGATGTAGCTATTCCAAATTCCTGTAATATTCAAAAAGCTGTTTCTGAAAAAATTAGAAAATACACATATTTAGGAAATGAGACTAAAAGAATTTGGCATTCTCGGACTATAAAAATATTACCATTTGTTATTTCGGCTACTGGCATTATACCTAGGTCTCTGATTCAAAATTTAGGCGTATTAGATTTGTCAAAGAATTTATATATAAAAATGCAAAAATCGGTAATTTTAAATACATGTAAGATTACAAAAGATTTTTTAAATATTTATATTGAGGTATCAGTAGGATTTATAGGTTCAATTAGGAATTTCACAGAACCGAACCCTCTGATATGAAAATATCTGGAGTCGGTGAATTTTTTTCCCATCTGGTCTCTGGTAGGTTGACATGTTGTTCTTGTATTGTTTTGTAATTATAATACTTATATAGTGCAATTGCATAACGTGGATTGACCAGATGATCATTTGGGAAGTGTGTGAAAGGGTTTAGTTTTTCCTGTGGGGAAAATTAAACCCGGACATTTAAATCTGGTGCGTAAAAAGGAATACTTCTATTGGTGGACTAACTGTACCTCCCGTACGAACCACAACTGCACAGAATCACTATGTATATAAAGGAATAAAATTATTTAATCAATTACCCGCTGATATACGAACAGAAAAAAATTACAACAAATTTAAAAAAAAAATTAAATCTTATTTTGGTAGTACCACCACATAATTTTAATTTTCTCCTAGATATATTTTTCACTGTTATTCCTAATGTTTTATATACATCCTATATACATTTCTTGTTTAATTACTCCTATGAACTTTTAAAATATGTCTAAATCTCTTCACAGGTTAAACTCTTTAGTTTGTTATAAGGATCTTTTTTTTTTTAAATAATTCTTAAGTTATTAACAAGTTGTCCTCTCCTAAGCACAAGCATTTGCTTTCTTAGGAGAGTGTATAAAAATATGTAAGCAATATTATGTTATATTATGAAAATGAAAATGAAACAAATATTAATAATAAAAAAAATAAAAAAAAATAAAATCTGCCACATTGGTTTCATTGTGAATGGGTGGTCTGTCACCAGGACGACAAGGAGAGAACGAGGTGCGAATGTAATTCAATATAATTCCATAAGAGGGTGTATTCGTAACATACGAAAAAAACTTATAATCTTGTTTATTGCGCACGTCGGATTTTAAACACCTTATCTGTAGATCCAGAGAGAAGTACCACACCGCTCTTCTCCGAAGGTCGTGTGTGCTCCGTTCAAATTGAGCATTTAGTAAAGGCAATATAGCGAGTCTACAAGCAATCAACCTTGCCAAAATACCAAGACCGCAGAATGTTATGATAATGAACTCGTACGCCTGTCTCCCCCTCTAGATATCATATATATCATGACCTACTCGGAGTACAAAATGGCCGCCCGGTAACAAATTAATTATTGCCCAGGACGGGCTGTATATCAAAGGAGGTAAGTTAAGACCTTGTCGCACCGGACGGGGGTAATGTACTTCCCCCAAATGAGATTTTGTGCATTATCTCAGTTGTTTTTAACATCACGTATTCTTTAAAATGGATATAAACCTAATCGAAATAAAGTTACTCGATAAACGATCTATATTAAAAAATAACAATCCCTTCACTTTTTTAAGGTATTGAAAAATGTCTATGCGATTCCGATGAAATTACTCTCTTTAAAAATCCCTCAAGCAAGCAAGCCACGAGTGCGGACGACAAATGTTTTTGGATATTTTACTGGAAAGGGCTAAACAAAATGTGTACATGAGTAAAGGTCAATTGTGTACTATTTCGTTTACATTTTTCATTACTTAATGATTGACTACCGGGCGTAGTTGGGTGATATAAACGATATAAACATGTTTCACTTTTTTTTTCGTTCGAAGTAAATTTTAATATAATTCTTCGATTTGGTGATTGGTCCCCTTCAGTATAAATTTCATTGATGTATTAACCATAAACTCGGTCTTCCTATACCTAGAAACTACAAATTAGTGGAATAATTAAAAATTTTAATACTCTAGGATAGAACACTGGTTTCCGACATGAATTTTACTTTAAAATTGTTATGGTATTGTGGACAGGCCTCATTCACCAGCTTATTACCTTCCAGCTGGAAATACAGAATCATAAATTATTTTTAATTGCAACAATAATATCATGACTGAGTCATTTAGAAACTCGTTTCTGCCTAGATTGCATGCAGTTACAAGAAGGCGATAATGACGTACCCCATAATAAAGACTAACGTTGGCCTTTATTATTTTTCCGCATGGATTCTTTTTTATAATTTCTTTAATATTTTTTTTCTTCTTGAATACTGTAACTGTGGTAATAGTTGGTGGTAATAAATAGTTAGTGGAAGTGGTAACAATATTTAAGAAGTAGAGCAACATAAATATTAAGAGACAAGATCTATATGAACAAGCTCAGCCTAGTGAGGTGGTATATACCAAAAAAATGTTTATTGTATTTTGTATATATTGCAATATCTTGGTTTATAAATAATTTAAAAAAATATATATGTGTATATATGAGGGACCCGAGTGACCCCGATTTCGAGTGATACGTGATTTTTACAATCAGGTACGTAAAGGTTAAGCATATGGAGAAGGACTGGTAATGCTGGCGGAGGCAACTACATAACCACCCGAGAGGGTTGGATTACAAAACTATGAGCATTACGGCCAACTTTAGTACTAAATATTTGCAAAACAAACACTACGATTTCATGGGCGAATTAGAGTAGTGTTTTCAAATTATGATAGTTGCTAAATGGTGTATTTAGATGGGATGCAATTTTAGATGATTGCAATGATAAAGTTTTATATAATGAACTTTGTTTTACAGAATTGTTTTGTTCATCTGTATGTATCCTCAGAAAAGATCCCAACTATCCGGGGCCTATCAGTGGAACTATTTTACCTCCAATTGAGGTATGTTGAAAGGCTGAAGAAAACGGTAGGGAAAGGGGGAGGCTGGGAAGTACATGTGTTAAGATCACTTAACACGGCTAAAGCCATTTCAAGCAACGTTTCGTTTCTGAATGGTGGTATTTTTTATCTCAGCGATACTGAGACTACGTACCACTTTGGGACGTGAAATTATAACCGTCATTGTGTAAATACATACTAATATTATAAATGCGAATGTGCGTGTGTTTGTTTATAACGCTTTCATGCCAAAACCACTACACCGATTTTAAAAATGCTTTCATTATTAGAAAGCTACATTATCAGCGCGTATAGAGTATAGTTCTTACCATTATATACGATATGTATATAATGGTAAGGTCTGGAGTTTGAAATTTGTTTAAATGAAAATATGTGTATTTCATACATTTTAGAGGCAGAAGGGACAGGCAGGGGGAAGGTGGGGTTCGCGGAGAGGGAAGAAACAAGGAAGGGGGAAGCGGGGAATGTGGAAGGGAACGGGGATGCACGGGAAAGAACATGCAGAGAGAATCAATTGATTTCTTTGAATGGCATTGCAAATTGCAACACATGCCGGGTATACAACCCAGCTAATATACTATATTTTTTAAATTATCGTTTTAATAAGGTCAGTCAGAAGAAAAAAAAATTTAACTCGCGAACACTAGATTTGCAGTGACTTTTAAACGCTTGGTCACGGGGCCTTTTTCTGACATTATTTACCTATGTGCTTTTATGAAAAATAGGAAGAAATAATAACGGAGCTACCAGCGGCTTACCTTAATGTACCATATTTTTGTTACTGTGGAGAATTGAAAGTGTTGTTGGATAGATGAAAATATTTAGAATTGTTTATATTTAATGAAAACACCCACGCACGTATACATCACACCTTAGGGATAACAGTGGCACAAGTCAAAAAATGCATTTTTGTATTATGTATGATCATTTTAGTATGCAAAAATGTTCCTGGATATCTTTTTTCTGTCTTCGATAAAAACACAATTTAAAAAAATGTTATTTTGGTCATAAAAGCGAATATGTCGTTTTTATATTAAAATATTTTACTCGCATTCAAGCATAAATATTTGCACAATGATCTTGTACCACTATTATAATATTAAACCTAATAAATATTAATATACTGCTTTTCAAATTTTGTAGAATAATGTTTTTTTATTGGTTAATAAATTGATTTAATACACTCAAACGAAATATTTAAACTGCTCTCCTGAAAAAATAGGTTTTTTCAATTGTGCCATTGTTATATTCCCCGGGTGCGATATAATTTATTTCATATCCTTGAATGCTAAAATCTATAGTAAAATAATTTGTAATCTTCTCACATTTGTAAATATGGCTTCAAATTGTACGTGAGTATCCGAAACTTAATTGCTTTAGGAAGAATTTCACCAATATTTCAATCTACGAGAGTAGATACGTGACGTTGAAAATGCATTAATTAAATGAGGCTCTTAAAATAAAGGATACACATTTAAGAGCGGATTAGGAGTTTAATGGCAAGGCTATTAACATCAAATACGGAGGTTCTTAAACAGATTAAGATTTCAAATTTAAGAAATTAGATGTTGTATATAATTTTAGAAAAAGGTACTTTCACAAAAGGTCGGCTTTCAATTTCATTACAAGCATTTTCTGTGACGCATGAACTATCCATTTAGTTCTCAAAAAGTTCGAATCGCAATAAACGACATTTCGTGTTTTCTAATTGTTAAAAGAAAAACGACTTCATGTATTGAAAGTCTAGTAAATCCAAGTAGAAACTACTAGTTTCGTTGATATTACTGCGGCCTTCCTGTATAATTATATATACTTGTATCATTGAAGGAGAAGATAATAATAATAATCTAAACGAAAATATGAAAGAGAACAGGACACAGAAAAACAGAAAAAGATTTATTCATATTTTCGTTTACATTATTATTACTATCTTCTTCTTCAATGATATACTACATTGATGGGAATAACCTTCAAAAGTTATAAAAAGAGAGTTTTTCTTATAAAATTGTATACATACTTATTTTCTGGTTTTATTTCGCAAATGTATTTGACTCATAATACTAAATCCCTTTAAAGAGTTTTGTCAACATATGTTGGAGTATTTAAAACTCCATTTCATTTGATTGCCATCATATTGCCACCATTTTAATTTTCGGAAATCAAGAATAACGGTAGCGTTGTTATTTTTAAAAAAATCATCAGATCAGGAAGCCCTAAAAAAAATAATAATCCCTCAGCATCTATGTGGTTTTTGGGGATGCTGTGTGCAAGGTCTTTTTTAGGGAAATGAAGGAGAGGAAGTTCTGGGAAGGAAAAATGTATAAGAGGTGGGAAGGAATCTAGGGGTCAATGTGTCGAGGAGTGACGGACGTTTGAATTCACTTCCCACTGCGGTGTAAGACGATGGAGAGGCTGGAGAGGTCAAAAAGTCCTCGTCAACCAGTCTCTCGCAATCCGGCCCGCCACGTAGTAGATGGGCACCCTCTTTCAAGACCTAGACAAACCCAACCCTGTGAAACCGGGCATCCCTACCTACAAATAAATAAATTTAGCAAACTGGTTCTGGTGACCTATGGCAGGATTGTTGGTTAACCAATAAATTATTCCTTGGCGTTGTTTTTTTTCTTCATAATCAAACAAAAAAAAACTCCAACTGTCGTCACTGATCACTCAGCCGAGTAACCAGCCAACACCTCAGGCCGCCCCTAACTGACAAATACGTACTGATTTTTTAATGTTTTTAGTTAAAAAAAAATAATAAAACATCAAAAATATCACCGGAGGCGTGTCAAAACAATTTCAGTTACATTTTTTACTCCAAATAATGTCAGGAATTATTGGTCAAAGTAAGTCAAGTACGTCTTTTAACACCCTGCATTTATATTTTTTAATATTAATATCGTACAATAGTCCCAACTGCTTCCAACCGTCTGGAACCCCGATTGGTCTTCTAATAAATGGTTCCCATAGTCACCTTCCATATTGCAAATCAAAATGATATATCAAAAGCTCAAACGGGCCGACAATCGGAATTTAACAGAACCGTTCAAATATTACCCGTTCAAATGTCAAACGTTCAAATATCTCTCAAAATGCCGCTGATCGTCTTTTTGGTGGATATCAGTTGAGATAGAGTGGGCAAGTACCACTTTATATGTTTCAAAATGTAAAACAATTAAAAGATTGAGAACCGGCGGCTACAACCGTCAAGGCGGAGCACCTCTAGAACAATTTCCAACACGTTTGATGTTCCGTAATGAATTTCGTGAGGTTTTACCTGGCGGAAACCCACTTAAGGATGTACTCAAAGTCCAAACTGAATTCCTGAGCCTGGAATCCTCAGGCCAGATGCTAAAACCACTATTTCCCCTTTCACTTCCCTTTCTCCTGCTACTTCCCACCACAGGCCTCCAGCAGGCTGAATAACACTTTTAATATAAACGGCTTTCACCACCTATGTACTTTAAAGCGCAGAGCAAATTTTGGCACACAAAGAAAAGTAGTTGTTGGATATGTTGAATATATATAATGAGTAGGTACTCAAGGACTCAAAAACATGACTGGATTTGAGGTAGGAAATTCACGTAAAAGGGGATTTGTATAATCACAATTAGAGTTTTAACAATTTAAATTTGATTTGGCTGTCGAAAACTTTACGAAAAGTTTTTAAAACATACAGCAATGTAATTTTATATGTATTGAACAGTATTTATAGGGTAACGTCTGCGTGGTTGAATTTCAGTACCCAGCTTCGAGTGCATGTCTGACGCCACGTCAAACGCGCTGCGATACAAATTACATCTGTGTACGTAAATTTCACTCAAAGCTACTGTTATAATTCGGTTTCGAAATCAAGAATTCGTCACAAGATGTTGCTACTTCTGTCAGCAGGTCGAATGGTGACGTAGGTATAACTGGTACGAATTTGTGAATATGTATTGTCTCTCCGGATATGGAAAGATTGACGGTAGTACATGTTGTATCAAGCGGCTATATTTCTCTGTCCAAGTTACTTCAACCCGGTGACTAGTTACACTGGATGACAGTGGATCCGAGGAACGGGCTATTTTTGGAATCAGTTCCTATTGGATTTATAAAATGGTCACCAACACTAACTGGGCGAAGCCGAACCAAAAAGCCGCCCGCAGTTCCTGTCAGTAAAAACTTGCAGATCGGGTTTTTAACTTTAGTGATTAATTTTGTTTTTTTTAGGGATTAATGATTACGTTTATGTCGTAAAAATGCACTTGGAAATATAAGATACCAGGCATGACAATCAATGTAAACAATTTATCAAAAAAAGGCAAATATGTCAAATTAGTTCAATTTATCCAGGCGTAGATATATTTATTTATTCATTTTCGGGAAATCAACAGTTTACATTTTTTCAGTTTGTACATGAGTAGGTACTATAGCCAAAATAAAACCAATTATGGATTCCTCCTTATGACTTTACCTCTAATAAGACAGCGTAATAAGGAAAAATTAAATGTATAACAAAGGAAAATGAAGCAAAAAATTATATAAAACAAAAAATTATCAATACATCCTCAGGATTATCGATTTTTCATGAATGAAAGAAAAACAATAATCAAAAAGAAAATATCAAAGTAGAAGATAATGTCTTCCAATGCAATTAATTAAAAAAATGGATGAAGAAGAAATGCGTGCCAGGCAAGTGGAGAGGTTTCCGTTATCTGATTACTCGTTAGGTAAAATAGCATAATAAAAATATTTAGTTGAAAAGACAGACGTTTCTCAAGCATTGGTTATCGTTACAATAGGTACAGAAAAAAACGTGAATCAAAGGAATTTATCTGTTTGACCTATCCCCACTGACGTGAAATATATCGATATCCGGCGTGATTCTGTTCGGCAATGATATTATACCCCTCTCCCGAAGGTAAAACCACTCCCAGGTTGGCCCTGGTATTATATTATATAAAAAGAGAGAACCCACGGATATTTCACGCTTTTTTGCAAATTTTTTAACACTAATCATTATCATAATCAAATATACTAATTTCAGTTATGGGTCTACACGGTAACTCTGGTTCTATGAAATCGGACGTGTTTTGAATTTAAGTGACCATTTCAAAATTTTAATTGATTCTGTCAAGAATTCAGATAAGCGATAAAGTACCTTACTTTATCTAGATAAATATGTATATGGTTATTTTTTCATGATCGCTCTTCAGCAGTGGTTATAAAAATAATTTCCTGAATGTTTGACTTCCAACTCCGTAAGATGATTTGCGTCAGGTACTGCGTATTGCATATTTAATATTTGCTTCTTAAAAAAGGTCAACACCGACGCGCATTTTCATTGGTCAAGGTTTGAGGGGGAGGGTGTCGGGGTGGTCAGCCGAGGACTTGTAAGATCTCCCACGCTCTTCTTGGTTTTCAACAGAGTCGGTCATGGCCCTCGACTTCTCTTGGGCCTTAGAATTCAAATCGCGACATTCGCAACACGTGCTTTAAAAATAAAATCAAACAAAGTAAATTGATTAGAAATCAATTCAGTGATATTGACGTCTCTCATCCAAGAAGCGATCCAACAATTTAACGGGTAATGTACGTTAATTCTCGTTATTTATTTATTATCCGATCTGCTTTACCTGAAGTAGACTTAACACCGATAACTTAACGTGTCCACAAAGATATTAATAGCTTTTTCTAGAGCCTAGAATCTTATGCTAAAATACAATCCACGAAACATTCGAATAAGTAAAGGAGATCTCTTTATTTATAAACTTTCCTGCATTATTTGATATACCTACAATTTCCAAAACCCTTTGGAATGGTGAATTTCTCGAGTCGACCATCAACGGACTGCAAACACGAGACCTCCCCGAATGAGCTAGCACGTGGGAGAAGTGAGTACGTTAATCCATATAATATGTGCCCATTTATCATTATTCAACTAAATTTGTAGCCGTGGCATTCGAAACCGTTTCATTAGGTAAGACAGTTGTTCTGATGTATGTATTTACATAAAATTTCAGATACACAAATCGTAAAATTTTTATAACATCCTGTTATTTTATTGTCAGTAAAATAATAATTTTAGTGTATTGAGGTTTTAACTTAGGAAATTAACAGTGTTTTTATTTTACATAATGCCAGCATTACAGTAGGGTAGTAGTATGATGACTCGAGTGTGACAAATAAGGTTAACCTACATTTCCACAGCTCCGCTCAAAATATCTGATCGCCGATTTCAATCAAAATTCATACATAAAACGGACGTTTTAATATAAATTATTGTAATTTTTTCCGTATAATAAGTATTGTGCTCAAACAAAATAAAAACTTTAAGAGTTTTTCACGGTATTAGGTATTCGGACGAGCAACTTTTAAGATCTCTGGCTTATAATTTTTTTTTAAAAAGACTTACGTCTTCCTTCATTATTCATGTAATATTATACAGTAAGTAGGCTTATGATTAAATTTCAATGTTCGTAATATGTTAAAACCCTTGGTTAAACCTCGTTCTGCCTGGTACAGGTCAGACACCACAAGAACTTAAACACGAGACCATCAAATACCCCTAAGCTCTTTGTCGGGTGAATTTAAATATATCTACAAATATAATTCACCTAAACCAAAAGTTGACCAAGGACCAGTGTTGGACGCACTGGAAAGCCGTTATCCTGCAGACAGTTCAAAAAGGCTTCTGACAGTATTAATAACCTAGCGACTAGACTGAAATTTATAAACCGACTCCGAGTACAACTCTGACGCCGCGCCATATGGAAACCATCTGCGAACGTGAAGTTTGTGACTAAGCTACTATCGTAATAGAACCGAATTGAAGCAAGTACCTAATGATGCCAAAAGATGGCGCCACTTACGTTAACAGCTAGTATCTCTAGATATTATAAAGTAAATTCCCCGCGTCGTCTGTCTGTCTGTCTGTATGTTCGCGATTAACTCGATAACTACTGAACGGATTTTCATGCGGTTTTCACCAATAGATAGAGTGTTCCGTGAGAAAGGTTTGGGTATGTAATTTGTCAAGGATTTGTGTAAATTGGTTGAAACATAACGATAATTGTTAGAAGTGTCAGAAAAAGTCAAGCCGCCTGGTAGCTTTAATCGAAAACGCTGCCTAATCCTTTTGAGATATAACAAAACAATGAATGCATGGTGGAATATTCCTCTTTTATAAATCTACAAAAAAGTCCGCGAAGGCATATATCTATCTTTTACGTATAGCTTACTATACCCATTCTATCTTCTAAAAACATGGTCACGTACATTGCGGTAATTGAAAAGTTATTTAGACGGATACAGTATTAATCCTTATTAACTTAAACACGTTAGTTACCCCAAGCATTTTATGCGCATACATTATTATAATCTTTCACAACATCTCCACGTATTATAAATTAAAGTCCTCCGCGGCATCTGTCTTATGTCTCTTCGCGATAAACTCAAAGACGGCGGTGGTTATAAAGGTTGAATAACCATCCAGTAGATGACGTTGTGTTTTATTAGCCACAGCAACGCATGGCCGGGTCAGCTAGTATTATTAATAAAGGAAAAATTAGATAGAAATATCAATAGATATGTTTAAGTGTTTAAATTAATTTAGTAGGTATTAACTTGGTAGTTACCTTCCACGAAATTGAATTTTAATGGTTAGCGTTTAATTTTTCTTTTTGCTAGAAAGCGGTCACTTCGTGGTTTGACATATTAATTAAAAATAAAAAAAACTTTGTTTAATTTATGAAGATCAACCGGTTTCGCTTAATATAAGCATCTTCAGGGTACAAGTTAAACTAATTAAAAAATACATTGAATTCTCAATTAAACTTGTCCAATAAAAAGCTCAAAATTAGATATTTTTCCCATGAACTCAGAAAATTTTGCCTCTTCCGCTCTTCAGTTGATGCTTTGTCTCTTTCTGTGTAATACAATTTGGGAGGCGGGAATGGGTACCGCCGCCCCGGGAACCTTTATTGGATAACCAACACCTCTGCCATAGGTCACCCCAAGTGGTTCGCTACGTTTGGTGATTTAGCAGGGGTGCCCGGGTTCATGGGATGAGGTTTGTCTAGGTCTTGGAGGCGGATGACCAAGACACACTTAACCCCAGATTTCTACCCACCCCTTAAACCCTTTTCCTTCCCAGAACTCTCCTCTCCTTCCTTTTCCTAAAAAAAAACCTCCACACAGCATCCCCAAAGATGACATAGGCCCTAAGGAAAATTATTTTCCTCAGCGCCTCCTGTGTGGAGCTCATGTAAAAAAAAAAAAATACAGATTGTCTGACTCTTTCTCTCTCTTACCATGATATATTTTAATTTTATCCTCTCTCCTGTTCCTGTATTCTATTTAATATTAAATCTCTCTCTATATTATGTAAGAATACACAATTTTGCCTCTTCCGCTCTTCAGTTGATGTTTTGTCTCTTTCCGTGTTATACAGATTGTCTGACTCTTTCTCTCTCTTACCATGATATATTTTAATTTTATCCTCTCTCCTGTTCCTGTATTCTATTTAATATTAAATCTCTCTCTATATTATGTAAGAATACACAATTTTGCCTCTTCCGCTCTTCAGTTGATGCTTTGTCTCTTTCTGTGTTATACAGATTGTCTGACTCTTTCTCTCTCTTACCATGATATATTTTAATTTTATCCTCTCTCCTGTTCCTGTATTCTATTTAATATTAAATCTCTCTCTATATTATGTAAGAATACACAATTTTGCCTCTTCCGCTCTTCAGTTGATGCTTTGTCTCTTTCTGTGTTATACAGATTGTCTGACTCTTTCTCTCTCTTACCATGATATATTTTAATTTTATCCTCTCTCCTGTTCCTGTATTCTATTTAATATTAAATCTCTCTCTATATTATGTAAGAATACACAATTTTTTAAGTTGTTCCCCGATGATGATTGCGTTAAAGGAAACCGGCCGGCCTTAATAAATTAAACTAATTTCGTGGTTAAACAATGTTATTGTTTTGCTTAATTTAAATTTTTTGCTAACAATTTGATGTATTTTAGTTTTTATATTAAAACGGTTAGTTCAAATATCCTTAATAATAATAATCGTTTATTCCAGAATGTATGCAGGACAAGTGCAATGCAATACATTCCATATTTTGAAACAACAAAAAAATGATAAATAATAAGATGAGGTAAAAAATAATTAAAATCAACACATAAATTAAATAAAAAGAAATAAGCATGAGAAATGAAATACTAAACACTTAAATTAATGCAAACAGCCGTTTACGGGGGGTATTTCACCATCTCCTGTCTCCAGAGGGCCATAAGGGGAGACTCCATCCAGGCAGTCATGGCGGTGATGATCGCATTCTTCGAATGGCGCAGTCTGCGCCACAAACTTCCCATGCGGTGGCGGAGAAGTGTACGGAAAGTATGCACTCGTCCCTCCAGGAACATTTCCGTAGCACTGCAGTATCTCGGTAAGCAACCTTTAACTTATGCCATTGGGTTGCAGTGTAGTCAACCCACAGTTCTGATGTGTACAGCGAGGTACAGAAAGCGTTGAACAGTATTCCTTTTACTTCGGGGCTGCAGGAGTAAAAACGTCTTGACAGCATACCCGCTCTAACTGATATTGCTCTTCTCTGCCTTTCCATGTCCTCGATATCCTTAAGGTCGTCTGTGATGACATGTCCCAGGTATTTAACGCTGTGATTAACATTAATTTTCCTTTCATCTAGCCATACTGAGGGTGTTTGGACGATTTCGTTTTTCTGTTTAAAAACTATAACTATTGACTCGGTGATATTATACAAAAGGTATTGGTTTTTTGCAAAGTCTTCACAAATTTTGAGTAATTTCTTGTGCGCTTAGTGACGGTGCAAGAAGTATCATCTGCGTAATTAATGTTATTTACACACACTCCATTTAAATGGCAACCTATTTTCGTGGCATTAGGTCTTTGAATAAGCTAATCGGTGTATAAATTGAACAGAACCGGAGACATGCTTCCTACTTGCCTTACGCCACTTTTTAAAAAGAATGGGTTGGAAAATTCCCCATACCATTTCACAATATTTTCTTGTTACGTGTGCTTGCTTAATGAATATATAACACATTTTTAAATTTACTCATTTTATTTTAGTAAATTGTACATTTAATTTAAAAGTATCTAATTATAATATATGTGCATAGTACCAAAGCTTTTAGTTTAGTCATTATTTGAATTATTTTGATCATTTTAGCAAATTATTCGATTTTTGGCGACACATCATTATCAACTTCGCCATCAAAAGAAGACACGAGAAACATCTAATATTCGCGTGGCGCCGGCACTTGCCTAGGTACCTACTTATGCCGGCCGCGATGTACTTTGCTCGCCTGCCGCGGCCGTCTCGATGAATGATAATATCGCCACCGCCTAGAAAGGTCTGGAGTTTATAAGCCGCCTGAATATTCAGCACCGGGTATGTTCGAGTACCTTCCAGTGTACACATTGCCGACGAATGAAACATTACTCCACCGGTCGCGCTGGTATATATAAAGCGACTAAACTCGGCGCTCGCTCAGTCAGTCCCAGACCATTAGTCGGTCAACATCTCAGCATGTAACAGATCTTCGCACAAGTGCTCCTGCATTGCAACTCTACGCATCCAGGGCAGCTACCCGAGGTCTATCACCACGTCTCAGCTACAAGGCCCATCGTGTCTTCAGCTCCGCAGAACAGCTACATCCCGCGACTTACAAGGCTTGCGTCACCTTCAGTCCAGGGATCAGCTCACCATTTCATGGCACCCCGAAGCGCACTGTGCTTCGCTGCCATGGAAACACACTCCGCCTCGCCAGGACTACCTGCTGGTGGCTCAGCTCACCGAGCCACTCACCGTTCATCTCCGCGACTCAAAGCGTTGAGCAACGGCCTGGAAGATAGGTCATCTCCACCGCCAAGGTGTCGAGCAACTCGCTGACCTTCACCACACCATCTCCATCACCTCCGTGCGCCTGCAGTATCTCATCACGGCACCCTGCATACATCTTGTTACCGCTTCACCGACCTCCGCTACGTAGCCACAATAAAGACTGACTCATACATCGACTGACGCCTTTCATTTCTCGTCCCGTCTCTGCCCATACGGCCCGCTCCCTCAGATTTTTAAGGTCGTGTAGTCAGTTTATGATATTATGTTTAACAATCTTGATTAGATTAATTTTTTCATTACTTATATTATATTGTTATTTAATATTTCTATTTTTGAGAGTGATAATTCGTGGTGGAACTCCATTATAATATATTACAATAAAACTGTTTTATTATAATATATTAAATTGTTATTTGTTTTTTGTTTGAATTTGATTTTTTTTCGTTGTTTGAAGAATTCAGAGAGGCAATGAAGTACCTCCTTATAATATAATATTTTAAAAAGAAAATTATTTTAATTGCGATTTTCAAAATTTTAACTGATTTCAAATATCTGCGCTGATAATATTAGAATTACGTATTCTGAATTTTAGAATGTTGCGTTCATCATATCCAAAATTACATTGTTTGTGAATTATTTTTTGTGCATTTACCCAAACGCGATGCCCACTCAGCCACTGACCGGTCTATTTATAGCGGTATGTTTATAGTTTTTTTATTCTAAAGGATAAACCGTAGTCAGCTATACAGTTATATATTGTATACGTAGGTAAACTTATTTTCTCTAAACCGACTGCACATTGCATACAAGTATTTATTTATTTAAACGCCATAAAATGGCTATATCTAGCTCTTGTTTGTATCAGGGACACCAACATAACAAACAGTAACGGAATGGCCGCCGGATTATTGCCGTATCGGTTCGCGAAATGAAATTTAATTTTACGCAATTTAAAATTAAAATGCATCATTTTCTGCCGGCCGTGATGCAAAAAGTTTCCTTTTATAGTGATTAAGGTGAATCTAAAGTTTTTTTCTAAAAATTATTCGTAATAACCATGGACACTTATCCCGAAAATTTACCGATAGTTTTTTCGAAGGAATTAACTCCGTAGGAATATATTATATCAGACAAATTCATCAAAGTGGTAACGATTTATCTCAAGTGCAAAACATTTGCTCATGTCAAAATATGATTGGCGGATTTATTTTTGCAGAGCATATTAAATTTGATACTAATGAAAATTGTTAAGTCAACACAAATGTGTTACCACCCTCTCAAATCTACGTTAACACTGCTTTTATATTAAAAAATAATAATACAAAACGTAGAGCACTTACGTACCTTATGATATTCATCTAAGAAAGTGTTATCGCTATTTCCATGTGGCTAACAACGACGTGTCACATTAAATTAAGTATTATTAATAGTTATACCTAACATCTACTTACTTTCTCTGACAAACAAATAAATAAAATGTTCTCTCACTAAACACTTGAATTTGTGTTATTAATCAAATCATTCTTGAATTCCTTTATATATATAAAAGAGTAACACAATATTACAATAAAGAAATAAGAAATCTGGTATGATGCTTAAAGGGATTAGTTGTGAAATTTTATGTCCCTAATATAATTATTTCTTTCTCAAAGAAGTTTATCTGTAATCCTTCGTTAATCTTTCCCGTTAAGCATCCATTATCCGAATGAAAGAAAAGTTTATTGCCTTTTTTATGTATTAATTAAGCGGAAATGTGATATTATTCCTGAAGAACGACGGACCACTCCAACTGAAGTATTATTTGATAAAAGAAATAGCCTATTGTGATATTGTATGGATCGCTTTGATCAGAATCACCCTCGAACATTTTTTTATCCTTCACGGCCAATAAATATTTTGTTGAAATTATTGCCATCGTGTAGAAAGCTATTAAAAGAAAAGTCTTTATTCTAGCGTCTCTGAAAATGTGTTGTAATTTTTGTGAGGGAATAACAAAAACACATTATTGAAAAACTTGTGGAAATAAATGCTAAGGCTGTTTACTTGTTTACCTATCATCTCTTCTATTTGCTTCAGAATAAAAAAATGTAGATATAAATCTGTACATACAAATCGGAAGGATAAGAGTCCAAATTCTCTGAAAACTTAATCAAACAGTTATTGTTTTAGCTTAAAGGTAAGTAGAAGTAAAAAAAAAAAAAACAAAAAAAGTCACATAAAGCAAGTACTTCGTGGCGTGATTTTATAATATACTGATTTCGTAACGTTCTTTGTTTCCGAAACAATAATATTTCTTTGAAATGTCAACAATATTTTAAATGGACAGTATTAAAAAACTAATTTAAATATAAATATAATGGTACAGTTTAGGGATGTACTTGACTTACTTTAACCACGGTGATTCCTGACATTAATGGAGTAAAAAAGTTAAATGCCATCTTAGTCACCGGTGACTTTTTTGGTGTTTTTTTTCAACTAAAAATATTTAAATAAAAAAAACAGTGGGTATTGGAGAGTTAGGGGCGGCGTTAGGGGTTGGTTGTTTTTTTGGCTACGTGCCCAACGAAGTAATATTGAAGATTTGTTTGTTTGACTTGAAAGAAAAAAAACTGGAAAAAAAACATTAAAAAACTCACCGGAGACCAAAGTTTAATTTAATTTTTTTTCAAATAATTTCAGGAATTGATTTAGGTAAGTCAAATATGTCCCTTAACATTATCTAATATGTCCGGAGCCCACTGGTCATGTCATGTACCACCAACACTACAAAAGCGACTCTTAAAATATCTTGTGGAGAAATAATTCGACATCCGCTCTATTCTTCTGATTTCGCCACAATTGGTTAATCAAATCTTTTAAATCCTCATTTCTTTTTCATTCTTAACCTTCTAGTACATTTGAATGTATTTAATACCATTAAAAGTTGTGAATTTATCTAATAATATAAAATAAGGCATGTTTTATACAACTCTCTTTAATCATATTTTAATGCCGACTGATGAATATAATACACCTTTGCATAAACCTGGGTACAAGATAAAACTGGCTGGCTTTAATATTAGTAAATAAAACAAAGTTATTGTTTTATTCACACTTTAGTGCACATAAATTAAAACTGGGATAGTTAAAGTGCTCACCTGTAATTTTGTGCCTCCTGATATTTTACTTTGTAATTTTACAAACATTAAGGTCAACGTAATTAAGAAAGTCCACGGGCAGAGAAAAAGACACTAAAATTTAATTTCCATAGTACTTTTTTTTGGAGACAAAAAACAAAGTTTTTACTGGAAAAACAGTCATATGGGCCCATGGAGGTAGGTTTAAACATTAAATAAAGGTGTAGAAAAGCGTTAATAAAATATATCTGGGGTGATTAGAAAACATACTTGAGCTGGAGATTTAAGACAACATTGAAAGTTGGGTGCTGAAAAATTAGCTTCTTGCTCCAACCAACTTGATTTCTGATTCCAGTAACCTCAATTCTATTTTATTCTAATTTTCAATCATTAAAATTTGAAGCTATTTATTTACTTGATTTCGTAATGTTATTGTTTAAGTTTATTGGAATATCCTTTAAAAGTAATGCACGTCAATGTAATATTTAATAAGTATGAGTATATGGAAAAAAACAATAAAAATAACGGGAAATAATCAGGCTCAATAGCTTAGTGGTTAGACAGTGAGACTTTGTCCCGGTTAGACATAAGTCTTGAGTACGATCAACAGTTAATTTAGTTGTATGTTTCACCGTTTCATATAGAAACATTATTTTTTTTAATTAATTCCACTCGGGGGGTGCTGACGAAAATATTTTTTTCTCAGGGCCCTGTGTCGTCTTTGGAGAGGTTCTGTGTAGGTTTTAAGAAAAGGCAGGAGAAGAAGTTCTGGGAGAGAAAAATCAATCTATATATCAGTAATATGTATGAATCCATCCCTCCTGATGCGGTGCCAGATGATATGTTGAGAAAGCCCACCTGGAGAGGTCAAAGTTAAGGGTCTCCCAAAGCCGGCCTGCCCGCCACGCAGTTGGTGTGCAGGCGCTTCCGCCACAAAGACCGAGACACTCCTCACCCGATGAACCTGATATCTAAACGTTAAAATTATCTTCATCGTAAATTATCGAGGAAAAGTTTTTGTTGAACTTCTCTGAACTCCGGATTAACGAATTTATTAAGTATTTTCATTTATTCACCGTGGGGCACTTCTTTTCTTCGAAATACGCATAACGTATTTATTTTTTCTGGCCATAGGTTTATATAAACTTTATCTTTTAATTTACTGAAACTTCTCCCGTATCAATAGGCTGACTGAAAGCAAATATCGGTAACAAGCCAAGACCAGTGATTACACGGAAAATCCAAGTGGGAATTCAAAAGTTTTTTCTGATGAAAAGTTTTCTGCGTTTCGTTTTCGGTATAGTTAAATAAGATCTGCGAAGGTCATATAACTAATAAGACATTCAAGCCCAAGTACAAAAGCTGAAAGAAGTCATTCTCAATTATGAAGATAAATAACGGAAAGTTAATTAACTGTATATTAATATATTTAATTTGTAGAATTCCATATTGCACGATTTTATATTTTAAAATTAATATTTTGTATTTTATATTTAATATTTTGTATTTTATATTTTATATTTAATATTTTGTATTTTATATTTTATATTTTATTTTTTATTTTTTATTTTTTATATTTTATATTTTATATTTTATATTTCATATTTTATATTTAATCTGTCATAATATTAGGCACACGAATATTCTTGAAATTCTCAATTCTATAACCCATTTGTTTTGCACACATGGAAAGTGAAATGGGAAAATTCTATTTGGTCCCGTTAAAATTTTTCGTAGTTTCAAACATTTTTTCATTTGAGTAAGTAAACCAGAAAAAACTTTGATAATTTCAGTTTTAAAATTCAACGTCGCGCCGCGCCGTAACGAAATATTTCACTTGGTTTAAGATTCAACTTTTTATTGACTATTTTTTTCCATTAGCTCCACCCGGGAGGCCCTGATGAAAATAATTTCCCTCAGGGCCTACACCATCTTTGGATATGCTGGGTGAAGGGTTTTTTTAAGAAAATATAGGATAGGATTCCTAGGAAGATCTGAGAAGGAAATTACCCAGTCCAAGGGGTGGGTAGAAAGGGGGGGGGGTCAGATTGTCCCGGAGTGACGGAGGTATTAATCCATCCCTACCACTGCGGTGCAAGGCGATGGGTCGAGAGAGTCTTGCTCGAGATGCAAAAAAGTCTTCCTCAATAATCAGACGCATCCGCCGCCAAAACCTAGACTATTCTCACCCAATGAACCCGGGTACCCCTGCTAAGTCACACATGAATTTAATGAAAATCAGGAGTTAAAGTAAGTAGGAATGCATTTAAAAGAGTTTGCAAGACTCCTTGTATAGTTCTAGATTTGTGAATAAAATTTATGTTCTTTAATATAATTTAATTTTAATAATATAATTTTTGCTAAGGGTAACACTTATTCTAGTGCCCTCGACTCTATCATTAAAGCACAAAAACTAATAATAAAAATAATTCTTAAATTTCCTTTTACTACCAGCACTGATGCGATCTTCAATACTTTCGACGTTATGGACATTAAGCAGCTCTACACAAGATCCATCTTAGTTAATTTATATAAAAACAACAAAACTTTATACAAAGCAACACAAACGATACACAATACCTGAGACAAAAATAAAGAACTTCTCCAAACTTCTTTTTCTTAAACCACCTTTGGACAAAAACACTTTAAATACATAACTTGCAAACTACACAATACACTACCAGCTACGATTAGTCGAACTGAATCAATTACCAAATTCAAACAAGATATAAAGAAATGGATTATAAGTATTGGACTGCAAACATCTGTAAAATAGATTACAAAAAGACAGAAATATCAATTTACATACGTCCTTAACCATATCTGTACCTCAGAAGTCAAAGGTCGGTTGTCCAGTTTTTTGTGAAAATGAGTTATGTATGAGACCTTTTTAGTTTTTTCAGTAGCTACACAGAGGTATAAAGACGGTTGTCCTACGACAACGTAAAACTAAGTTAGGTCAACATAAAAGGTCTGGTGTCCCCACAATGTTCAAAGGTAAAATGTCTGTTGTCCAGATACGACTTTTTACCTTTCGGGTGTATTCAGTGTTTAGGAGTTTCATAAGGTCGGTTGTCCAGTGAAGGTCGAAAAAATAATCATGTGAATTTATTGCTGAACAGTAATGAAGACAGGATAGGATCTGAAAGTTGTGATGAAGAGTGTTTAGATCTCCGAGAAGAGGTTTTGCATCGTCTTAAAGATGTATCGGTTCGCGGTGTAGAGGTTTCGGATCTACGTGAAGAGGTTTTAGATCGCCGGGTAAAGGGCAAAAAGCGTGTCAGGAAACCAGAACAACGGAAAAATGAAATTCGGAAAAGAAAACGGACATCTGGAAAGCAGTATGTAATAAAGGGTGGGAGAGTAAAAGATTCTAGAGTGATGAAAGAGTCGTGTCGTTGCCGAATTAAGTGAAAAAATTAATGATGTTGAGAGAGCATTAATATTTGCTTGCTTTTGGGACCCTAATAAATCTTGCGACACAGAAGGCACAATATATTGCTTCAATTGTGAAAGAAAAACCTACTGCATGATCCAGACCTAGGAATAACGCTCAGATCCAACGCCGTCAAAATATAAAATGCTATTCATTAGAAGTGCACGTAATAACTGTATGTAAAGTATTTTTCATTAACACACTATCCATTGGAGAAAAAATTTGAATCTTTGGTATCTATATTACCCGATCGACGAGGAAAAAATGATATTAAAAATCCCATTAAAATGTTTCCTGTCGAAGAAAATCATTACAGTAGAGAACGTACAAAAAAGTCACACTAGGGAAGTTTTTAAAATTTAAATATCATGTACAATTTGTACAAAGAGCAGTGTAGGAAAAAATGTTATTTATGAAAGTCAAGTCGCATCTCATTACATTTATTGTAGAACGTTTATGGAAGATTTTAACTACTCCTTCAAAGAACTAAGCAACGACACGTGCAGTATGTGTGATTCGTATCGTATAGCCTTGGTTATTGCCAAAAAAGAGGCAGAAAAATAAGAAACAAAATCAAAAAAGGACAATCATCAAAAAGAAGCTCAACTGCGATATTAGCTCCAAAATGTGAAAAAATATTGGCTAAAGATAGCAATTTTCAGAGGGTTTTTAATCATTGATCTTCAAAAATGTCTACCAACTCCTTTACTTAATAATTTATATTTGAGGAAACTCTGGTCCTTTAATTACACTATTTTTGATGATACAAAATCAGGCCAAGGAGCAAATGAATTAGCCTCTTGTTTACTGAAGTGGGCTTCAAGCACTTCTTTGGAAAACATCAAGGAACTCTGGTCGGATAACTGTCCGGGGCAAAACCGAAATTCGTCCATGCTTGCATTCTACTCTTGAGCTATTATAGTTCATTTTGATAACACATAAATCAATAATTATAAATTTCTACGTAGGCACACACACAAGGAAGTAGATGCTGCACACTCTATTATAGAAAAAAGAAACAATTAAAAAGTTTCAGAAAAAAATCTGTTCAATTTGTGGGAAACCGTAACCCAAGAAAGCCATTTGTAGCGTTCGACTTGGAGATAGAAGACTTTAAAAAATTTTCCTCCTTACTTGCGGACAAAGGTTGCCTTGTCAATAGAAAAAAGACAACCGACGGAGAAAACTTCAGTAAATCATCTTTTGTTTGGTTGCAATTCAGAAAAACCCATCCCGGCATTATGTTTTTCAGGACCGATTTTAATGGGGAAATCAAATACGTTGATTTGCGGAGTAACACGAGAAAATCTTTAGTAATGGTCAACAATGTTACTCCAATTCGAAGATCACCTAAATCTATTGCTGTACCAAAATACAGAGATATCATGACAGTTTTGTTTTTTGAAGAGTTTTATTAAATGTACATTTGTTACTTAAATTAAATTTTTCCGCGACCGGTTTCGATACAACCGTATCATCAGTTTTAATTCTGCTCGTGAATGATACGGTTGTATCGAAACCGGTCGCGGAAAAATTTAATTTAAGTAACAAATGTACATTTAATAAAACTCTTCAAAAACAAAATGTCTAGAAATTGTTACATAGTTAATGCCCAAGAAATACAAAAAATCAAGAAATACAAAAAAATATCATGACAGCGTTACAATGGTTTCTTAGTATGATGCATTCATTTTACAAAAGTATTTCTACCGCAAATAATAACAATAACAGTCACAACAATGCAGGCATTTAATAAAAATAAAGTGATGCTTATGTCGAAATTCTCCAAGCATCTTTATGTTTTTTTTCATTCTCCAATTAACTTTTTTTAATGTTAAATTTAAAAAAAAAATGTTCACGCCCTTTACTAAGTGCAAAATAATAACAAACAATTTCTTATTGTTATTTTTGTTTTATTAATTATTTAACAAGTCCCAATTCAGAAATAAGAAGTTGGATGTCCAAAACTTATTTTTAAGTATTTTTATTTTCTAATGCTCTAAGGTCGGATGTCCGCTAAAAACGTTAAAAACCACAATATAATTTTTTTATATAAACATTATATTTCATGTGCCTTAAGAAAAATGAAATAATACGGGAAAAAAATTACATAAATTTAACCATCAAGAATTAGCCAATAAAGACGAATTATTTTACTATTTTCTCTCTCCTGAACAATTTCAAAATTGTGACAACCGACCTTTGTCTTCTGAGGTACAGATATTAAACAAATTAAAATAGTAAAATCCTATATAATCTAACTCCATCAATAGGCTTAACAGGATTTACTACTTTACTTGATCTCTTCCTTCATCTGTAAGATAACTCTCTTTATGGTATTTACCCACACTATCAACCATCTTTCTATTTTAATTGTTTTCAAATTTATGTATTTAACCTTAAATATTCTTACGATATTCTTATATATGATATTCTTTTACATACCTCTACGCCTGTCCCAACACAGGTATACCCTAGTGAGACAGGCATCGAATAATGTAATGTAATAATGTTTATTACAGGGACTGTAAATCCATAGGCCGCTGGTTCATATCCGGCTCGAAGGGCCAAGATGAATGATATTATGATTGTGTAGAGTGGATTAATATGTTGGTGTAAAAAATGACTGGCGAGGGACCTTGATTTTGTGTTACTATCACTGCCTGAAATGATAAAATACATGTGGCATAGAAAGGAAAGGACTCACCAAAAAGGGTAAAAGAACTTGTAGGGGTGGCAATGCACTTGTCTGCTTTCTCTCCCATCCAACAGGCACAAAACAGCAAAAGTCGTGAATTTCGTTTATTTTATAATACACGGCGGAGTTATTTTTAATGGCGATTAACCGATAACGGAAGCACAATGCTATATGTTGCGGCGGGAGTTTAATACAAACTAACTGTGGGTAACTTTGACGGGTAGGCAATTGGGATAGGTCGGAAAAAGGAACTTGCAACAATATTAATACCAATCTCAAGCAGTGACAGTATGTATGCGTGCTATGTAGGTATGTGTATGTGTAGGTATATGTATGGACGTAATCACATACCTTATATAGATAAATAAATAAATATAAGAATATTTCTTCAAATTTTGCAAATTCACTATGTGGCACCATTTTATTAATGAAATAATTAAAAACACTTTGTTCTTACAACAATAATCTTTCTTTAAAAGTAAACACGTTTCAAGAACGATGTTCTCTTCATCAGGACATTTAATGGGGGGGGGGGGAGAAAGGTGGAAAGCAACTCCCCTTCCCACCTCTCTCCTCTATGTCTATGTTTGATCAGTTCGTTTTAGTATATTAAATGTCCTGATGAAGAGAACATCGTTCTTGAAACATGTTGACTTTTAAATAAAGATTATTGTGGTAAAAACAAAGTGTTTGTAATTATTTCATTGATAAGAATATTTTTTTAACCCTCATTATCGCTTCAAAATACTTCCAATATGTGTTACGATTTTTTTAATCAAACTAATATTTGTCGTTAATTTTTAATTTTTAACTTTTTGATTAAAATCTAAAATTTATAACATTTAATTAAATGAAGACAATATTAGCGAAACTCAATTGAAAGTGTGGAGACAGAAAAGTCAGAAAAAGATATTGACACCTCTGGGACTCGAACCCAGGACCCTTTGCTTACATGGTAAGTGCTCTACCAACTGAGCTAAGGTGTCGATATCAAATTCGGTCACTTTTAACTGTATCAAGTAAGCAGCCAATAATATGTGCGTTAAGAAAATTAAGATAATGTTGGTATTTCTTAATCGATGTATAATACAGTTAAAAGTGACCGAATTTGATATTAGAGTTATAACGCTCAGTTGTTAGAGCACTTGCTATGTAAGCAAAGTGACCCGGGTTCGAGTCCCATAGGTGCCAATATCCTTTTCTGATTTTTCGAACTCCACATTTTCGATTGAGTTTCGCTAATATTGTCTTCGTGTAATTAAATAATATTTGTCGTTCTGTTTCCACAAACTTGTAGTTTTACGATGCCCGTAACGACAAAAATTTGGATTAAAGTTTATTTACATACTAGCAGACCCGGCTACACGTTGCTGTGACTAACGAAACACAACGCCATCTACTTACAAAGCCATTATCCAACCTTTATAACCGAGGCCATCTGTTAATTTGCATACATATCAAATTCACACCACCCGTTGGCAGCACGCTCCCTTTATATATTATATATTTCAACCTATTTACACAAAACCTTGACAAATTATTTACCTCATGAATCATTCTATTGGTGAAAAATGCATGAAAATTCGTTGCATAGTTTAAAAGATCTAAGCGTCCAGACGTACAGCTTTCCAATAATTTCATGTTCAAATATTATTGAGAAAAATACTAAATTGTGTGCATAAAAGCATTCCAATCGACGATTAATCAAAAACTTCAGCCCATCAATCAAAGTTCGACGTTTTCCACTTCACAGGAGAAATTATTAAAGCTCGGTTTTTGTTTGAACAATTCCTTTCTCGAAAATTAATGGAATCTCCAGCAACTGGGCAATTTTCATCTTCCGCGGCACATAAACTACATTCAGATTCGAAAAAAATCAATACAAATTCGTCAGACACATTAATTTTAAATTCGATATTCCCAAACCTGTTGAAAGCTTAAAACTTGATGAAAGAATTACATTTATTTTAACTCTCAGATCTAAAAATTATGTCAGACTTAATTTTTATTTTCAAAATTGTAAATTAAATTTCATTTCCTGGAAACTACTCTTTCAAAAATCCTGTTTAAAAGTAACAATTTTCAATATCAATCTTAAGTCCACTATGTTTTGCATGTTCTTGTATCGCATATTTTTGTATCCTTCTAGAGCTTGTATTCATTTTATACTTTCCGATGTCATTGTACTCGTACCATCAAATGCCACATTTTATTGTTATTTTTAAATATTTTTTTATTCATGTATCTAACTGAAACTGAGACATACAATAAATGTTGATGGTTGATACAAAACAATATAAATCTTAGATTGCTTCATATTGTCAATGTGTTCCCTAAATCTTCAATTACATCAAAAAAATTAAAAATTTGCAATAACCTGAATTTCGCTGCGAGTTTAAGTACGGAGTGTCGTTAAAGGATTTAAGTTTTTTTTAAATTAAATCATGTGATTCGGTTACTACTTAATTGAATTCATTCTCCATTTGTCGTAATTATTTTTAATTTTCGGGAGTGAATTTTGCATTTGCGACGAGCGCAATCAATCACGAAAGTAATTAATCTAAAAGGAATTTTAATTAGGCGTCATAACAGTCATTGTCACCTACAGGACAGTGGGAAAATTCTGTGACAATGATAGAGGACTGTGAAATAAATAAATATTTGTAGAGAGACAGCTGTCGACACCGCGGTGCGAAATTATTTACCAAAATAAATATTTGTACGAATTCGATAGCTCTCGAGGGCGTATGAGAAGATAAATAACCAAAAACGTCAAATGATATTCAATGCTTCCCTTTATACAATTCGATTATTTCAAACATTTAAATGAATTTGAACTATTTGATGATATTATCATAATTTTATTAGTTACGAGTGTAGCTAATTTTTTTAAAGTTTGTAGGAACTCCGAATCTATATTTTTTAAAACAGTCAACATTTCTTACACTAGCAACTCTGCGCAGGAAGAATGCGCAGAGGATCTAAAAGTGTGGCGCTGTCAAAGCGAAGTTTCGTCATCATTCTGTCTCCGGCTACCTTCTTCCCACTAGCAAGTTTCGTAGATTCCTTCAGTATAAATAGTATTGTCGTGGATCGTTATCGTATTAACATAATTAAAATTAAAATATCAATATTAAACCACTGTTCTCATTTGAAAAATCAGCAACATATATGGAGATGATTATTACGATAGGGTAAGCGAAATAATAATCTCCGAAAGTTATTTAATTTCCATAAATAAATTTTATTCAAACCTCTTACTTGGTTTGGTTATTCATCAAATATGAACTGCCAACAATGTGCGTTCCAGGAATCAATATTTAAAAATGAGACATTTGAGAGGCGCAGCGGTACACAATTAGAGCATCATTATTCATGAAGCCATGAAGAGTATGAAAAGGCCAAAAAATATCAGCAAAACACCGTTCGTAATAATTTAGTTCATAATTCCTGACGGCAGACATCTAGATGCTAGTCCCAAACCTAAAAGATAGCCGGTTTTCATCTTATTTCATAATGTCGTCTTTGGAAAATTGGCGAATCTCTACATACATATTTTCCCATTATTCATTTGTATGAATTGTCTGAAACTTCTTGAACAATTTTGAACAGTTGCAAATACCGAATAGACTCATCTGTAAACGAAACCTTGAGCATATCTCGATGAAGCTTAAGTATATAAATGCATTCTGATTAACTAACATATATATATACTGTAACATTGATATCTTTGACTCAGTGCATTGCTCCCTGAAATAAGATGGGTGTCCATGAGTTAATCCAAGTATTTATTTTGATTTAATTTTTAATCTTTATTTCTTCTTATTATTTTTTTGAGTATTTTAAAAAATGGTAAATAAAATAAATATAAACAAGTTTACAAAAATAAGACGGAATAAGTAATGAGAACCCACTAAGGCTTTGTTTGTTGTGGATAAATATTAAAATACATCAGCTAGTACTTACTTAAGCAAAAAACATAAATTTTTAAATTAAGGTATAAGAACATAGGCATGTATGTAAAAAATATTGTGAAAAAGTGAAACAAATATTTCATGATACTATTTGTTTTTAAATACAGTAACAAGCAAATATATAATGTTGATTTTGATTTTATGGTAAGTGAAACACAAAGGTTTACAAAGAGTTTACAGGAAAAGTATTTCAAAATATCGATCATTCAGCGGTAATTTAATTTATTTTATGTAATGTGATATTTTTTCGGTTATTGAATTTGTTTTGGTAGAAGATTAAATGTACGAGGACTAATGAAACTGGAATGTGATTGCATTAAGTTGATTTTATTTTGGGGGTGAAAAATATATTATCAGTCCTTTCTATCTCAACTTTCATTTTTAGAAATTATTTTTGTTTTAAAATATGTTTCATATCATTAAAGAAGAAGATAATAATAATAATCTAAACGAAAATATGAAAGAGAACAAGAAACAGAAAAACAGAAAAAGATATTGGTCGCAACCGGGACTCGAACCCAGAACCTCTCGTCTATCCGGAGAATCTCGTCTAGCCTACGAGAGGTTCTGGGTTCGAGTCTATCCGGAGAATCTCGTCTAGTCTACGAGAGGTTCTGGGTTCGAGTCTATCCGGAGAATCTCGTCTAGTCTACGAGAGGTTCTGGGTTCGAGTCTATCCGGAGAATCTCGTCTAGTCTACGAGAGGTTCTGGGTTCGAGTCCCAGTTGCGACCATTATCTTTTTCTCTTTCATATTTTCGTTTAGATTATTATTATTATCTTCTTCTTATAAAAATTGAATATATTTCATAGTTTGGAGAACAGATGATTTTCGAGTTTTAAATATTTTAGTTTCTTTCTCCTCCGTCGAGAAGGATTTATATCTTTATTATTTATTTTTATAACTTTAATAATATACTTTTAAGCTTTTGTAAAGGCTTAATAAATACATCAAACGCACCACCATAAATAATTTAATAAATAATAACTGTTATATAAAATATACCATAACAACTTTACACAAATTTATAAATCACGTCTTAGACTTGTACTAATACACTTTCTTTATCGCTATACGTTTCCCCCTTCAGCATTCGTAAATCATACTATTACTAAGCAAACATCTAATTGCTTTCGTTTTTAAGATTTCTTCAGTATTCATAATAGTAAGTTCACGTCAACAGTCACTAATTTAAATAAAAGATATTTTTTTCAATTTTTGCGCAAGGGCTAGGCCTCCAAGAGATCAAAGCTACGAATGTAATGAAATGTGATGGAGTCTAGGAAGCATCTTAGTATGGATCTTGGTAAAAGCTCTTTGGCCTGACTGGGAAAGTGGAGATGAAAAGGATTATGATGTTAAAACCGTTCGGCAAAGCAGTTATTCCTTTGTTACTACTACACCTATTTAAGTACGCGTGTAATGGGAAGCTTATATTCACGGAAGCATAACATTTATAAAACGTTAAGATATAAGTTTTGAGAATTGTCGCTCATTTCTTAGCTCCCGATTCTTAAAAATAAAAACATTGAAATAGTGAGCAAATCGAAGCGAACTCGTTGCTGAAGTGTAGTATTTTTTCTCGGGCTATCGCCCGGTGTGTTTGTCTTCCCGGTATTCTACCGGGAAATGCTCAAAAAGTGATTTTACCAAAAAAATTGACACATAGTTTACCGCCAGTGAGTGAATATTTTGCAGATATAGTAATTAATAATTATCTATTACACTGGTGACTGTGAAAATATTAAATCATATCCAGAAACTCAGATATCTATAGTGAATTTATAAATAAATACAGTGAATCGTGTGTAAAAAACAAACAATAATTATAAAAACACATATCTCTTTGACATTTCCAGAATCATTACAGTTTATTATGTGATTTAATCTCGGTACCAGTACATTAGCATTTGGCCCTGTGGCTAGAGTTTCTGACTTTGGTTCCTGTCGACCCCAGTTCGAAACTGATTGAATCCAAAATAATTTTTTGTTATATTTACTAAAATAAATTGTAAATAATAACAGCACCACCTATCTACAAAACTAAAAACCCTCATCACTACTAGTCCATAGATGGCGGTATACAATAACCTACAAGCATTAAACGAAAAAATTAATAAAAACGTTCCACTACCTGTCAACAGATGATAATACATAATTAATTAATTACCGCTTTTGTTTAACAGATGGCACTAGGCGTTTAAATAACAAAAATAATTTGATTAATATTCTAAAATGGAAAAAGATAATAAAACACCGAGAAATGAAAATTCATACCCTTTCACGAAATCATTTTTGACACCAAGATCGCCAAACGAACACGATGAAGATATTATATCGTCCGATTCGGAAAATGAGAGAGATAAAGAAGAAAAGAAATCTATATCGATAGAACCTGACCAATTAGTGAATAATGAACTAATTAATTCAAGAACCATAATAAATTCTGTGAAAACAACACTAACAGAAAATAAAGGAAAAATATCCATTAGCCAAAAGGAAAAAATAATCGAAGGAATGGATGAATTATTCGATATTATAGCCCACTTAGTGGCTGAAAAAAATTTAATAAAGGGCGAATTGAAAATACTCCGGCCGCTATCAAAAAAAATTACCCAAAATCTTAATGAGTTTAAACAAATAATGGAAGAAAACAAATCGCTCGTCATAAATATGAATGCTAAAAACGATGAAATTAAAAAAGATATCTTAAAGGAAAAAATGGCCCTGATGCATAAAACGGCCACCACTCCAGTAGCTGGTTATCATCAGAATAACCCCCCTTTAAACAGCTATGCAGGAATCACGGCTTTTGGAAGGTCATCACATGCGGTCATTATCAGTGCGACCGATAAGACAAGATCTACCTCTGACATCAAGGCCATATTAAGACAGGATGTCAAACCATCTGAGCTCAAGGTAGGCATTAATTCCCTTATTGCCGCTAAAGACAACAAGGTTATCATCAAGTGTCAGACCTCCAACGATGCTAATAAAATCAGAGCTGCAATTCCAGGGCTGACCAACGGTAACTTGGTTGCTTATGAGGGCAAACGTCTTAGACCTAATGTTATCTTGAAGGGGATCGAAAAAGAAACACAAGATTCCGAAATAATAGACATGATCTTGCAACAAAATGATACTATCTACGAAGCCACTGGAAATGATAAGGAAGCTATTAAAATTCAAAGATTCACCAACAGCAGGAAAAACGATAGGCTACGAAATGTTATTCTGATCGTCAAAAAAGAAGTACATTCGGCTATGTTAAAACAAGAAAGAATAAATATAGGTTTCCAGCGAGTCCGAGTCGAAGACAGCTGCCCAATCATGCAGTGCTATAAATGCATGGGATACGGTCACTTCGCCGCGAGATGTACTGAATCAAAAGATCGTTGTCTACACTGTGCTGGCGAACACAAATCATCTGACTGCACAAAGAAGGAACAAAAAGAAGAATTCCGTTGCTGGAACTGCTTTAAAATGGCCAAAGGCAAAATTGAGGCACCAAAACATAGATCAAACGATAGGGACTGCCCCTACCGTACCATAATGATGTTACGCACAATGGAGAGAGTTGACTATGGCTAACTCAACTGTAACTACAGCATCCGGGTCCCAGGCCAGCATAAATGAATACAAATATGAGAAAATTGAAGATTATAAGCCAAAAAAAAATAGCCTTCGAATAATGTATCTTAACGCGAGAAGTATCAGAAATAAAATTGACGAGATTGAAGAAACTTTAAAGAGCATCACACCGACTGTACACGTACTTGCAATATCCGAAACCTGGTTGGAAGATGGTGAGGAGTGCTTCTTCAACATCGACGGCTACCAAAGTGCATTTGCGTCTCGCACCAATGAAAGAGGAGGAGGGGTGATTCTCTACACACACCATTCATTAAATGCTACAACTATTGAAAAACATTGTAGTGAAAATTCCTTCCTAGGAATTAATATCCGCAATAGAAATTTTAAACCGTTAAATATCTATGTTATCTACAGAAAGCCTACCTCAAACATTAACGAATTCTTAATGTATCTTGAATCTATTTTAAATAACTGTAGAAATGATACCCTTATTTTTGGTGATTTCAACATTGACATTCTTCAAAAAAATTACACATCTCTTAAATACATCAACACGCTAGACTCTTACAACTGTTTTATATGTAACACATCCTATCCTACACGAGTAACAGATACCTCTACTTCTCTAATAGACCATATCATCTCAAACAGACAAAATATCTCCTCAACTACTGCAAATATAGATACCTGCCTAAGTGACCATAACATTTTGATATTAGATTACCAAAACAGCTTGAAACATCACACTAATAATAGAATATATTCTTCTTCAAACAACACCAAAACCGATAAAAACATGTTAAAAGCATATTTAGAATCCCACAACTTTCCACACGAAACCACCAGTAATGCCAATGAAAACTTTAATAATTTTAATGAATACATCAAAACAGCAATAAAATCATCCCAACATAAATCTGAGTTACGTATAGGAGACCAACGGAGGGGTAATACTCCATGGTTTGATGCAACATTAAATGCACTTATCAAACAGCGCAACAATGCGTTTAAACTCTGGAACAAAAATCAGCAAAGTGATATATTCACAGCACTGAGAAATAAAACAAGAAATCAAGTTACCAATTATAGAAGATATGCTAAAACTAAATACTACACGAATATACTTAAAGAAAACCTGCGTAATCCGCGACAGACATGGAAAACAATAAATGCAATTCTTACAAATAGTTCGACACCCCAGAAAGATGAAATTAATTGTCTTTTGATTAAGAATGAAGAAATAACATGCCCAACACAGATAGCTTCAACTTTTAACAACTTCTTTATATCAGTTGGGGAAAACTTAGCAGCTACAATTGCATCATATCCAGATGATTCTATCACTATAAACACGAATCAAAAAGCAATCCAGTCCCTATATATGGCCAAAACAAATAAAACAGAAGTTCTCAGTATCATCTCTCAACTAAAGTCTAATGCATCTCCAGGTTTAGATGGAATTACACCCGTGCACCTGAACTTTTGCAAAGATGTATTAGCTGACCACCTTGTTTTTCTTATTAATCAATCCCTGGATAGTGGAATCTTCCCAGATCAACTAAAGATAGCAAAAATAATTCCGATTTACAAAGATGATTGCAAAAAAAATCCTTCTAATTATCGTCCTATATCCATCCTCTCTGTTTTCTCTAGAGTTTTTGAAAAGGTTATTAAGCTTAGGCTCACTAAATATCTCTTATCAAACAATTTACTCGCATCCCAACAGTATGGATTCAGAAACCAATCTAACACAAAATGTGCTGCTTTCGATTTTGTATATGCCCTCCAAAAACATATAGACCAGGGTAAGCATACTGCAGGCTTATTTATAGATTTAAAAAAGGCTTTCGATACGGTTGACCACGGGATACTACTAAAGAAGTTAGAACACCTAGGCATAGTAGGCACTCCCCTGAAGTTACTGTGTAGTTACCTCTCTAACCGACACTGTCAGACCTTTGTTGGAAAAGGGACAAGCAGCATGGGAACGATAAAATGTGGTGTGCCTCAGGGCTCCGTACTTGGACCATTACTATTTTTAATATATATAAATGATATTACTAAATGGGGACTTAAGGGTACAATACAACTTTATGCAGATGATACAGTGATTCTTTATCACAATAATGATTTAAACGAACTAGAAAAGGAAATGGAAAGGGATATAGCTTGCCTGGCAAACTGGTTGCGATTAAACAAACTTAGCCTAAACATAAGAAAAACACATTACATATTGTTTGCAAATAAAAAAAATGTAAGTCTTAATATAAGTCTTGATAATAACCGCCTTGAAAGGGCTGATGTTACAAAATATCTTGGCCTTTTCATTGATTCACAACTCACATGGAATCACCAATTTAAACATGTTCTATCCAAAATTACTCCTATAACTGGTGTTTTATATAGATTTCGCGGGTTACTTCCTCCTTCTCTATTAAGATCGATTTACCATGCTATGATTCACTCACATCTAATATATCTTGCCGGAATCTGGGGATTTGCTACAAAAAAAATGATTTCAGAAGTCCAAGTCGTCCAAAATAGAGCCCTGCGAAATATATTCAGTCTACCTTGGGATACACACGTCAAAGACATTTACAGAAACACCCAAATACTTCCTTTTAACACCATTCCCACTTTTGAAATAACAAAAACTATATTACAAGTAATTCAACACTCGGCACATTCCAACACTAAACTCAATTACAATTGCGACGTACACCAACACAACACAAGAAATCACAACAAACTTCATATACCAAAAATCAAATCAACAAAATATGGACTAAGATCCCTAGAATACATAGCTTACACAAAATATAATCAACTACCCAACGAGATCAAATGTGCAAGTCAATGTAAAAAGACCAAAACTAACATGCTCAAACTTCATTTTATGAATGACTATCTGAAATAATAATGTTGTGTATGTCCTATGATATGTCCACTTAATACATACAGCTATATGTTTCATGTAATGCGTATCATTCCCGCAATGAGTTTATTAACTCTTGGGAGTACAATGCTTTATATAATATACTATATTCTGTATTGTATTTTAATAAATAAATAAAAAATGGAAATAAATCCTAAGAAAACACTCTTCAGCAATTTACCTTGGGATGGTTCCGGTTCAATCTTTAAAGAACCCGTTTATCAGGAAAATTTCAAGTAAAAGGTGAGATTACCAGTATGGAAATAATATATTATCATAAACATTGTTTCAGATATCTCAACGAGAAAGTTTCACCTTCGTACGCATTACCAGGCAAAGCGATCTTCCTAAAATTATTCAGATCTCCCTAAAAATAATTTGAAATTGAAAATTTCCCAACGTTTTTCGCAGCGGAGCTTTCCGCCGAGTTTACATATCTTTTTCGGCAGAGTGTGCGTTAGCGGACTCAAACGAACCGAAAACGTAGGATTGCCGTTTTTGCTTTTTCGGTATTTTTACAATATTTAACCAATTTCCACTCCCCTACGTTTATTCAAATGCCACCCGTGTTTGCTTCAAACAGAATTAAATAATTGTTATTTTTGCGAGAAAATAAATTGCTAACATTATTCGCATGAAATGCAATGAAGGAAATTAATATTGTCCATGTTTGAATTTGGTGATTAAATAATAATTGCTGTTAAAGCACCTAATCATTAAATGACCATTACTGATGTAATTTCCTCATAATTATGCGGCAATTGAGTAATTGTGAGGTATTTTATCTGAATAGTATTAGATAGTAATAGTATGAATAGTAACAGATAGTAATAGTATGTTTATGCTATTAAATAAACGACCGAGTCATCAATAGTTTTTTTTTTAAATGTTACAATTACTGAAAGGACAAGTCAATATAACCACTATTGGGGTTTTGATATCAATACTAAAATTTGGCAGTGAGACGTGGATTGATAGAGAAAAAATGTAAGAACACAAGAGTTGAACTCTGTGTGTATGGCTGATTTACGAATAAGACGGTCCAAAACTAAAAAAAAAATATTATTCTTAGATATTAAAAAAAATTTTTTTAGAAACATAATAATACAAAGATCTACACAATTGATGAATTGAGGTTATGCCAAAATGAAATAAATCAATATATTTTTATCGATTAAATGAAAACAAATCTGAAACGTTTTTAGATTTTCACGGCCAAAAGTATTTTCATTATTTGTTTTTGGGGTGTTATGCCGTGTTGATGAACACTGTAACGCTGACCGAAATGTCGGCTAAATAAGGAGGTAGCGCAACATGGCATAACACCCCAAAAGCAAATAACAAAAAAGAAAATAGATCACTTTAAAAAAAGCACCACTTAGTCAAAGTTATAATTCACATGTTTTAAAATCAAAGTTTTTTTCGTCAGGATAAGTTTAACATTAATAAAAATGACGAAAATATTAACAAATAAGAACTGAAAAAAAATATTATAAAGGGTGGTGATTAATTACTTAATATTATCATTAAAAAAAATAATATAAAATGAAAAATAAAAACTATAGAATTTTTTAGTAAAAATGCATTTATCTATTAAAAACTTTTAAAACAAACAAAAAAATAATCAAGATGTCTAAATAACAAAATCAAAAAATTATGAAAATAAATTATGACTATTTTAAAAAAATAATTGTTATTTGAGAATATTGAATTGACTATTAACTGACAAAAAAAAAATCAATATCAATTAATAACAAAAACAAATCATTTTAAATGTAAGTATTTATGAAAATAAATTAGGACTATTTCAAAAAAATATTTTTTGATAATATCGAATTGACTATTGACTTGATTAATAATGTACGAATTTCTAAGTTATCTAATATTGTTTACCCGTTGTGTTTGTGTCGTAAGTAAAATTTTTAACCCTTATCTTATTTGTCTATACTTATTTACATGTTCTTATTTTTATTAATGTTAATCTTATCCTGACGAAGAAATCTTTGGTTGTGAAGCACGCAGATTACTTTGACTAAATTTTGTTTTTTTACAAAGGGATTTGTTTAAATTTAATTAATGATGATGCCACAAAGTAAATTTGCAAAGATTGAAGAAATAATAATTATTTTCATCGAGTTTAATTTGTAGATCTGCATTTTAATTTTATTTCATAATAAAAGAAAAACTTAGAACAAAACCAAAAAAATATGCTTAAAGTACTAGATTAGAGTTTTATTATATCTTAAAACTAATTAGTAGGTAAAGAAGAGAGGAATATAGGATAAGGATAAGAGATGCTCCAAATTCATTCCAGTCTCTTATATTAAATTTGTGATCCTACGCGTTACGTCCGTTCGATATTTCTGAAGGTAATTGCTACAAAACGAAAGAATTACTATATTATTAAATTTTGTGTTAAACTGCACACGGATACGGAGATTTTTTCTGACTTTGGTTCTGCTTGTAGGAAAATGAAAAAAAAATCGGATTTAATTCGACTGTTTATGATTTTTGTGTAAAATTGGTAATCTGAAGTGTGACCAGGCCATTATTAAGATAATTAAATAATAAAATTCGATTAAAAATCAAGCGTGTCGCTTGTGGGTTTATTTTTTTTTACATTAGCTCCACACAGGAGGCACCGAGGAAAACAATTTCCCTAGGGGCCTATGTCATCTTTGAGGATGCTGTGTGGAGGCTTTTTTAAGAGAAAGGAAGGAGAAGAAGATATGGGAAGAAAAAAGGTATGAGGGGTGGGTAGGAATCTGGGGGTCAGTGTGGCCAGGAGTGACGGACGTATGAATCTATTCCTCACACTGCGGTGCAAGGCGAAGGGTCGGGAGAATCCGGCTGGAGAGGTCAAAAGGCCTCCCTCAATCAGTCTCCTCCGATCCAGCCCGCCACGCAGTGGTTGGGCAAACGTATCCGCCACCAAGACCTAGACAAACCTCATCCCAAGAACCCGGGCACGCCCCGCTAAGTCACCAAACGTAGCGAACCACTTGGGTTGATCTGTGGCAGGTATTGTCCAATAAATGGTTCCATACCCGCCTGATGGTTGGAACCCATACCCGCCTCCCAAATTGTGATATTGGATGGATTAAAGCGTTTTATTGGATTCGATGATTTTTTAAGTATCAGTTTAGATTATAACGTACCTCTATGTGTTTAATGTAAGTTTCGTTTATTTCATTCGAATCGAGTTAAGAGTAATGTTTAGAAAAACATTTCGAGATGATTTTAAAGCAATGTATGAATATATGATTCATAGTCAACACGGGCGGCACTATATTATCTCAGTACGGGATTTATTAATAACGCTATTTATAACATCCAAAAATGATCTTTACTGACTACAGTTTCTCGTCATTCATCTCCAGTTCTAATGCTTTCTATTATGTTCTAATATTTTTCAAGTAGTCAACCGCTTCCAGTACACGATCTCCATTTCGATCGCTTTCACTTGACACTCACAATAATATAAGATAATTACCTAATTGCAGAATTAGATTTTTTAAAATAAGGCCCATTTTAAATTTGTATTATCCAATTACGAGGACAGAACTTCTAAGAGAATAATTTACGCATAAAAAATTAGGCGAAAAATTTTTTCAGAAAGAAAAGTATTTGTGTTTTTTTTTACATTAGCTTCACACAGATAATTAATAATAAAAGAAAAATAATTACCCTTGGGGCTTATATCATCTTTAGGGATGCTGAGTGGATGGTCTTTTGAGAAAAGGAAGGAGATGAAGTTCTGAGAAGGAAAAGGGTATGATGAATGGTCTCCAGGAATAACGGACGTATGAATCCATCCCTCCAATTGCGGTAGAAGACGATGTTCCGAATCGTCAGTTAAAGCAACAAGGATGTTAAATAGGACCACGTGCTATTGCTTGCTTTGCAGAGTAAAGTTTTACAAAGTTTGACTCAATTTCACATAGGTAGAGCGGAGTTTTAAACCTATTTTCGTGCCACGGTATTGCGTACACCCAATTTTGCTTCACGTACCCCAAGTGGTACGCGTACCACAGGTTGAAAACCGCTGCTCTAGAGTCTAGAATAACTATCGGTTTTTGAAAAGTAAAAACAAAAGTTGATAGTGACGTAAATCAGTCAGTTAAATTGATTGAAAAACGCATTTTGGTAAAGTTTAACTGTAGCAATATATCTTACTTTAGCAAAGGTTGAAACAGATGGCCTTAGATGTGATGAAAAATTTTAAATTTTTGAAAAATATTTTTATTTCAAGAAGTATTTTGATCTTGATGGCTGGGGTTAGTTTACGATTTTTTTTATTTTAGATTTAAAATTAATTACAAAACAACATTCAGACAGGTGCAAGAGTAGAATTATTTTAAAGATAATTTTTACGGTGTAACAGGTACCGCGAATGGGTGTTATACACGAATTCGAATGAGTTTGAACCAGATAAGTTTTAAGATTTTCACGGCCAAAAGCATTTTCGTTATTTGTGTGACACACATCTACCGGATCTGCCGGATCTGCCCTGATGATGGACACTGCAACGATGTCCGAAACGTTGGCTAAAGAAGGAGGTAGCGCAACACGGCATAATACCCCAAAAACAAATAACGAAAAAAGAGTTTGAACCACTATCGGTGGGAACAAATACAAAGTCAAACCGAATTTATGCCCTTTAAAATGATTTGCCTGTAACACCTATCCAAATTAACAAGAATTTGGCGAAGTTTTTAATTTATTTTAATGATATCAAATTACAGCAAAGTGTTTTGTTATTCAATTTAAATATTTAAACAAATTTAAAGATACAAAATCAAGAGATTGTGAATATTCTTAATCAAAAATAAATAAAAAATTGGAAAAATAATTTTTCTGTGAAACCCACAGGCGTAATAAAATTAAAAGGGTTTAATGTTTGTAAGAAACAAGTCAAAGTTTGACTTCAAGATTTCATGGAAGATAAATTAAAAAATTGACGTCGTAAACAATAATTTTCACATCATTTCGGCTTAAGATATTATTAAAATATTTATCCTTCGTATTCTTTGTCTTGAAGTCTAAAGAAAATTAGAATTCAACGAACTTATATATATTTTCCATTAAATTAATGTTCCACGAAAGTTTCATGCTAGTACTTAAAAACTATCGGTAAACATTGAAAACAATTTAGTCTTCATGATGGATATAAATTTATAATGTGTTATTTATTATACGTGGGTAGATTATACTATCACATCCCAATGGTGAAATCTAAAACCCCCCTATAATAATGCTTATCACTAACTATTATACACGCCTACCGAGATACTGCAGCGCTACGGAAATGTTCCTCGAGGGACGAGTGCTCACATACAGAACACTTATGGTGCAGGCTACGCCAATCGAAGATTCGATTTCCTGGATGGAGTTTCCACTGATGGCCCTCTGGAGATAGGAGACAGTTATATATCCTCCATAAACGGCTGCTTGAATTCATTTTAAACTTTTTTTTTAGTTTCAGTTTTCATGTTTCACGATTATTCGCTTTTATTTTTTTTTTTTTTTTCTTAACAAGAAAGACAGACATTCCCGGGTTACGAATAACCCGACAATATTTGAAAATCTCCGACTACCACCATACGAAGACAAAAATGTTGCTTTAGTCGTGATGGAGGACTAAGCCAGCCAAGGAATCGAACACGAAACGCTTGGGTGGGACCCAAACGCGATGCCCACTCAACCACTGACCGGTTGTTTATATACATATATTCAATTTACTTTTTTGTAAAACTTGTCTTATTTCTTTTTGGTATTTCGATACATAGAATGTTTTGCTTCGCACTACCTCTGCATACGTTCTGGAAAAAACTATTCTATTTTTATTTTTTTAATTATTATTGTAATTTTTTTTTTGAGGTGTCAATATGTTTTTCTGATTTTTCTGTTTCCAGATTTTCGATTGAGTTTCGCTTATATTGTCTTCATTTATTTAAAAAAAAAAACTATTCTATTTATTATAAATGTGTACATATGGCAAAAGAAAATTAATATTTACGCAGGTAATTTGCTCTTCATTTCCGCCACTTTAAACCAAGCTTAAAATTAATGTACAATTTTTCATATAAAAAAATAAATAGTAGCAACCTGTGCTTGTATTTAGGTACTGAAAATGATATTTTTAGTATTGGATGACTAATTTTAATAGAGAAAGAAATTGTATGAAGCCTGCGAAAAAACTCGTTCACGAAAATACCTGAAAAATATTTGTATAAATCTTACATCCATAGTACGGAAGATATTATGTTCCCTTCAAATGGAATAGAGATTTTTATTCCAAAGAAGTATACGAAAAACGAAGAAAAATCATTCTCAAATCGGCATTATAAAAATGCGCATGGTATATTAGATACTTTAAGAGGGTATATAACCAGAGAAAACCAGAAGTACGTCATTTTTAAATCAGATTTTAGACGTATTGACTCTTTTCCACAAAAATTTATAAATTGATATCGAAAGATTGTACTTTTATCTAAAAAACGCATGTTTTACATTTTAACAATTTTTATTTTTATTTTTGTAGTATAAGGTTACACCGTAGGTCGTAGATAGGTTTGTTAAATTTCCAAAAAAGATTTTTGTATTATACAACACCCATTTCAAATCATATAAACATGCAGTAAAATTAATCAATACATTATTTGGTAAACGCGCATGTGTTTCTTGACGAACATTGGTCAGTTTGTTTATTTATTTGCGCACTTACAAACTAATATATTTCAGATTTTTTTACATTCTTATATTGCTTAGATATTATTGGAAAATGATAAATACTTATGATCAAATACAAAAAGTACAAAATTTTAATAGTTTTATCATCACGCCTTTCAGGATTTTTGGATGTAGGTATGAATTAAAGCAAATTTGGAATGAAGTTAAATCGATATTCAGTTACAACTTTAAAAAACTGGTACGGAGAATAATTAATCATTCTCATTTGAACTGCCCTGTACAATCGTAAGAACATCTTTAGACGAAATGTGGATTTTCGGCCGCTGGCTGATTAAACGCCCATAAGCTTTAAGTTCTAAGCGATTGAATTACTGACTAAAGTCATACCATAATAATATTTTCGTTTGCAAAACAAGCTAAAAACATTAAAAAAAGATTGATATTGATATTGGAAATTGAGATATTATTCTTCATTGATTTGGCCTTTTCCTAAATCCCCATTATTCTTTCAGCATTGATTAGCAGGTGGTAGTCACGAAAATGCGTGCCCAAAATTTGCATGTACTATTTATGTTTCATCATTGCCATAACTATTATTTATTTGAATGTAATTTCTGAAGTGTACAAGCGTTTAATTTTCATATAAATCCTTACTCTTTGATGCCCCGATTCCGCCGTGTTATTGTTTGGAAATATATTCGGAAAGCTCCGCAAGACTTGCGTGCTTTACAACCGAACGCTCGGATTGCAAGCTTTTAGACTTCTACATTTATTGAATAAAGCGTACCAAATTTAAAATTCAAATTCAAAATCTTCAACTCCACTTCCGGAAAGAGTGTCAGCGAAAGAAATGGTATTCCAATGCCGATAGCAACTCGCCTGGCGATGCTGCTCGCTCTGTTCCCGTATTATAAGAATGCAATTATGTCTAACTTCCCATAATACCTCCTTTGCATAATAAAAGTATCTTCTGCTTGCACAATGCCTTGTATCTCCAGGAGATTCAGCGTCTTGCTAAGTGCCCAGTACCGTGAAATGTCTGTGCGAATGCGCATAAACATGAATCTCTAAGTCGTAAAAATATTTATCTTCGAAATAAAAGTTTTATGATATCGGTTTGTGTCATAAATTTTATAGGAACTGTGATGTCGAGAATATTAATTTAACAATTACGGTAACATTAAAGTGTGATAAAAGTAGAATCCACACATGCCTTGAAAAAAGAAAAAAATCAAATTATTTTTAACTAGGAGACTCGGCCATACGTTGCTGTGGTTAACGAAACACTAAGTCATCTACTGACAACGCCATTACACAATCTTTATAATCAACGCCATACAGATCAAATCCACACCGCCCACTTGCCAGCTCGCTCCCTTTATATATTATATATTTCAACGAATTTACGCAAAACCATTACTAATTATATATCTTAACCTTCCCCATGAATCACTCTATCTATTGGTGAAGGCCACATGAAAATCCGGTGCGCAGTTTAAAAGATCTAAGCGTACAGACAGCGGGAGCGACTTTGCTCTATACTATGTAAAGAAGTTAGCCCGTAGATTACAACTTATGTTTAAACTCGACTCTGTGCAGAAACGGGCGGTCCGTTTGATAGATTATCCCATCTTAACAGAGGGATCGAAATCTTTAGAGCACAGGCGTCGTGTGGGAATACTATCCTCGTTCTACCGGTATTACAATGGAAGATGCTCCGGGGAATTAGCGTCATTGATCCCTTCGGCACCGGTGCACAGTCGGGAAACACGCCAAACGCGTAACCAACATTTGTCACATGAGAACGGGTCGCTTCGGAACGTTCAACAGCTCGGCTTTGGAATGATTTGCCGGCCTCTGTGTTTCCTCCTTCCTGCAACATGGGTCTCTTCAATACCAATGTTAATTCCGTCCTCTCCTCAAAAAGACCCTCAACACAGCATCCCAGATGGCATAGACCCTGAGGGAAATTATTTTCCTCAAAGCCTCCTGTGTGAAGTTAATGTGAAAAAAATATTTTTAACTTAAATATAACACAACAGGTCCTCTGCCTGGATTAGGTAAGACTTATCGTAAGACAGATTTTTTTGAGATGGATGGAAAATGTGGACGTGTAGAGAGGAGATTGTGAAGCATCTGGTTTCTCGTAGATATAAAGTATTTTTATCATAGCAAAAGCTATTTCATGCAACACAACTTTTAGATTCTTAATAGTTCCCTCTCACCAGGGTGTTATTTGATTATCTTCCATTCCAGTATAAAGGAAAAAGGAAGTAAGTACTAAGACATAAGTTCGTGGTATTCCATTTCCTTTACTTATTTCCCTGCGGGAAAGGCTGCGCGGTGGTTAAGTTATCATCTGAATAAAAAAACTTTAATCGAGAATCCTTTGAACGTGATAATATATGTAATACTCATGTAAACACTTGGAATTTTCTCTCTTAAAGGCATCTTATCATATATTTTCTGACCTCTACATAATAAATGACAATAAAAAAAACATTTATTCATCAATAGATTTTCACAATTTAATTCATTTTGTTTAGTTATCATTGATTATTTTGTCAAAAGCTCAGCTATACATTCAGGATTTCTCAAAATTTCATCAAAAATGTCACCGGAGACCAAAATTTTATTTACATTTTTTACTCCAAATAATGTCAGGAATCACTGGTTAAAGTAAGTCAAGTACGTCCCTTAACACCCTGTATATTAAAAAACGCTTGTGAATGACACGGGCAGACATGTCGAAACCGTTAGCGAATTATGAAAAATATGTAACAAATGTACATTATTTTTTAAAACTTTTCACAAACCAAAAGCCTTTACTGCTGTACTTTGCTATTATTTCAAGTTAACATTTCTAATAATAAAATATGTGTGGGCGTTAACCTCAAAAACTATCCGTAACATATTCTGACGAAAATACGGTTTGAAAGCAAAATTTCGTTATCTAAATATAAACAACACAGTGTATTCTAAACAACAAATAAAACTTACAATCACCGTGGCCGATTTTCCTAGGAAGGGTTTTCCTAGACATATTACGATCATTAATCATAACCTATCATGCGAGGCGGCCAAGCGGCCCACAGGCAATTTTCAAATTTTCCCCAAAAATGTTACTATTTTCCACAAAGTTTTATTTGCAATGAAATTATTTTAAACTATTCTGTCAAAATATTTATTTAATTATATGCGTAAATTTATTTATTTATTTATTTCAAAAAAACATACGGCACAACATGTGCCATTGACATAATTATATTTAAATATATTATAATACAATAACATAAGAAAGTGACATATAAATGTAAAGTTAAATATAAAAACAAAAGGTAAGAGAAAGAAGTTAAAGTAATGAGTAGTAAATAGAATTATGATGTATGAAATGAAAGTATAAAGTAAAAGTGTAAACTATAAAATATAAAGTATAATGTAAAAGTAAGAAGTTAAGATAAAAAGTTTAAAGGCAGGAAATAATATAAACTATAAGTTACCTTTGTAAATAATATAAATTACAAAAGTTATAAATATAAAAAAGTATGACAAGTAAACAGTAAGAAATGCTCTTAGGAGCCAAATATTGAAGATAACCAAAAATTAAAAAAATATATATAATAAATAAAAGATTATATTCGTAAAAATGGAATGTGCTTTAGATCTTTCCATAGGGACACCATATATAGAATATACTACCTATAGACAAAAGCAATTCCTTAATCAGGCTCCAAATTCTTAAAATTTGATTGAAAAAATCTAGCATCCTGACGACGACCTGACGAAACAAACTTAGGCATTATTACCTGCTGCGGGCAGATTTTCAGAACTTCCGCTATGTAACAACAAACTTCACACCTATATTTTCTCTTTCTTTTTTCTTTTCTTTTTTACTAATTCGTTTCACTTCTTACTTTATATTTCTTAATTATTTTTTCTTCTAATTTATTTAAAGATGTTAAAATTATGTCACATCGGAACAGGCTCAGCCTAGTTAAGTAGTTTATAATGGATAAAAAAAATTTCAAATAAGTGACGAAGAATATGATATAATCGGTGTTTATCAAACGAATAATATTATCAATATTTCTCAATTTGGGAGGCGATATGGGAACTGCCGCCTCGGGAACCATTTATTAGGTAACCAATACCTCTGCCAAAGGTCACCCCAAGTGGTGCGCTACGTTTGGTGACTTCGCCGGGGTGCCTGGGTTCGTGGGGTGAGATTTGTCTGGGTCTTGGCGGCGGATGCGTCTGCCTACCAGAAGTATGGCAGGCCAGATCGGGAGAGGATGGTTGAGGGAGCCCCTTTGACTTCTCCAGCCGTACTCTCGGAACGTTTTAACCGCAGTGGGAGGGATGGATACATACGTATGTCACTCCTGGAAACACTGACCCCCAGATTCCTACCCACCCCTAATACACTTTTTCTTCCCAGAACTTCCTCTCCTTCCTTTCCTAAAATACCCTCCACACAGCATCGCTAAAGGCGATAGGCCCTGAGGGGAATTATCAGGGCCGAGCTAAAGTTAAAAAAAAACTCTAATTGCACATTGCTGATAAAAGATAAATTAAGTTACGCAAATTTTTTCAAAAAAATCTTTACAAAAATGAAACATATTTAGTCAACTGCAATATTATTTCGAATATTATTATTTGTAATGCAATAAAAGAAATATCAGATCTGGTAACACTATCACAGCCCAATGATTTCATAATTAATGGTTTAACCAACCGCCTGTTAAATCCATCAATTTCGTACCAAATTGCATTTGGTAGAACCGTGACCCGATTTATTAAAAAATTATAATTTTTGTGCATTATTTACCAATTTTATTACAAAAATACTTAAGATGATTTTAATATCAATCAAATTAAATAACAGTGTTGATTTTTTGTACTTACACGCAGGTATATACAGTATAATGTATGAACAAGTAGTTTTTTTCCTGTAAAATAAGTTTTAAACTTTTTTATTCGGCGGTACTTCTTCTCTGCACACACATAGTTATATTTGGTTTTTTTGTTTATTTTGTGCGGTTTACTGTACTTTCCCAAAACCGACAGCACATTGTCTACTACTGTTGTATACATACTGCATAGATGGTGGCTGAGTTGGCATCGCGTTTGGGTCACACCCATTGAAATTTTCCTCATCTCTCAAAGTTCTCTATCTCAACACAAGCAAAATTTTCAGCTTACTATGATGGTAGTGGGATATTATCAAATATTGTCCAGGTTACTCGTAACCTGGGAATGTTTTTCTTTCTTTATTAAAAATATAAATTTACAACTTTAGGGTGATCAACTGTCATGAAACCGGCACGCAACTGAACTCAATTTTGAACCGCGGCATTCACATACTATTAAATCTTAACCACGTATAAATCACAAATATGGTTCCATGCCAACTCAGAATGAAACCAACCAATCAGAAAGGTGATTAAAAGTTATGAAAAAATAATTATAAAATAGCCGGTAACCCTAACCTAACCATTTTTTTATGTTTTTGTTATTGGTTTTTGGGGTATTATGCTGTGTTGCGCTACTTCTTTCTTTAGCCAACGTTTCGGACAGCGTTGCAGTATCCATCATCAGGGCAGATGTGTAATAGTTAGGGGTGATATTTGTACTTATCTACTTAGAAGCGATACCGTGTCGCCAGCTCCACTCCTCTACGAGCTGGCGCTACAAAATACTTCAACATGTTTTTTGCGTTTTCCGATACTAATATATTAATATTTATAGGATTTTTGTGAATTTCAATTGCCTCCGTAATCAGGCGTGCTCTATGAGTTTTGGGTTTTCCCAGGACCTCAGGTACAAATCCAAAGTAATGGCCGGTTTCGATTAAGTGCTGGGCGATTGCCGATTTGTCAGGGTGGCCAAGTTTACAGGCACGAAAGTGTTCTGATATCCTTTTGGAGATCGTCCGCTCTGTTTGGCCTACATAAACCTTGTCACATCCAGAACAGCTGAGTTTGTACACTCCATCTGTTTCTAGAGGAAACTTGGTCTTTGCAGGCCTCAAAAAGTCTCGTATTTTTGTCGTGGTTCCGAAGACAGTCTTGATGCTTTCTTTTTTCAATGGCCTGGCAATTCTGTCTGTCACATTGTTAACGTAAGGCAGGAATGCGCAGCCCTTTGACACTTGTTCAATTCTGTCTTCGTTTGGTGCAGATTTGGTTCTTATGATTTGCCTTGTCTGCCTTGCTGGGTAACCCTTACGCTCCAGTGCCGTCGGTCAGTTTTGTAAGTTCTGCTCCGATTTTTGTTTCTTCACATATTCTGATCGCTCGGGTCACCAATGTATGGATAAGTCCTCTCTTCTGCGCTGGGTGGTGATGGGAATCAGCATGTAGATACCGATATGTATGAGTTGATACGTTGTATAGAAAACCAACAAAATCACAAAAATCCTATAAATATTAATAGAGACGACGGAGTTAAGCTCAATAGTTCTTGGTATACGATAATTGACGGTTACATCAAGGCTAAACGCAAAAAAACATGTTGAAGTATATTGTAGCGCCAGCTCGTAGAGGAGTGGAGCTGGCGACACGGTATCGCTCTTAAGTAGATAAGTACAAACATCACCATTAACTATTAGATATCTGCCCTGATGATAGACACTGCAACGCTGTCCGAAACGTTGGCTAAAGAAGGAAGTAGCGCAACACGGCATAATACCCCAAAAACCAATAACAAAAATATTTTTGGTCGTGAAAATCTAAAATCGTACAATTTTTTATATTTTTTTATTATCACTCTTAATGACCTTTCTGGGGTGCTTCTGAGTTGATTTCATTCTGAGTTGTCTGGTCACCAAAAATATACAACAGTTAGATCAATGACATTACTACATAATTATAATCCCTTGGATGATGAAACTGAGTAGGTACCTAATCTATTTTATAAATAAAACCAATGAAATAAAATCCAGGAATTTTGCTAATGGTCACGGAGAAAGCAATAAAGTTTATTTTCGGTACCTTTAAATTCCGTAAAATTAATAAATTCCAGAATACGGACCCTCTGAATTCAATGTAAGGGTTGAATTTACCAAAAGAAAAATTCAAATATGAGTCCCGCCTTCGTTACGACGAAGGTTCTTTGAAAACTAATTTGAATGGGTAATTTAATCATGAGCCCTAATTATGATTCTGTCTTGTTAGATAAAACACGAGTACCTTATTGGGTTACAGGAAAAGACGAATTACCTAAAATACGTGTCGTCTGTAAAATACATATTCAGGGTAAGTATGTTTGTTTGTTTTTAAATAAATATATAAATTATATATATAACTATATTTCATAAAAAAAGCCTCTGTTTTTCTCCATCCTAAAAGATAAGTGTCTTGAAACTCATGTTCAATCCTTCCTTTCCTCAAAAAGACCCTCCACAGAGCATTTTCAAAGATTACATTGGCCCTGAGGGAAATTATGCTCCTTAGGGCCTACTGTGAGGAGTTAATGTAAAAAAAACACGCCAGGTCATTGGAAAATTCGTTTTTGTAAATATGGAAACGCAGAGCCATCTTTAAAACGTTTTTTCATCAGATTTATTTATTTATCAATTAGCTGACCCGATAAACGTTGTTCTGCCATATAAATTATTTCTAGTGAATATTTTGATTATTAAATAAAAAAAATAATGAATGTATTCTAAGGGTGTGGGGATGGGATCTACGACAGAAAGAGGAATGGAGCGCTGTAGACGATGACCGCGAATAAAAACAAAAAAAAACACCAACTACAGTAGGAAAATGAAACAAAAAAATCGATATTAATTTCGAAGAGCAATTGAGTGTACGATATTTTCTATCAGTCCGTCTTTAGCCAACACAAATAAGCTCAATGGTTTGGTCACTCGAGAACATGATGCCGAATGAAATATCAAAATGACGCGATGCTTCTCGTTAATTTCTTGCGCATGTGTGGATGGAAAAATATAAATAATTTCGTTCATAAAACATAATTAATTTTTTGTGTGTTTAATTCGTAGAACTCCATTTAATTTTTTTTTGGCTTGCAAGACTAAGTTCAAAATTAACATTTTGAATCATATAACGAAATCGTCTCAAAGTGGTCTAACCCCAGTTTGAAAATGGTCTTGTAAGCCGAAATAACAATAAGAACAAACCTAAAATACTTGCAGGACCTAATAATTACAATACTAAATTTAATTTAAAATAAATAAAACTTAATTATAATTTATTTTTTAATACCTGTCACACTGGGAAATTCCAACTCGTATGTCGATACAGACAGATAGGAGATTGGTTGTGCAGGGTTGTAAATGATTTTCTTAAATGATCTTTGAATGCAAAATCATTTATTTTGCTCATTTCTATAACCAAAATAATGTTTAGGGCCATCTGTGTTGTACTTTCTTAAATGCTTATTGACGAAGTTCTAACATAAAGCTTCCATTTATTTGACAAGGTTTTAACATACCTTTGAACCTTTTGCAATCTCAATTTTGTTTGTATCTGACAAATGATTGTTCTTAACAGGCGATGTGTATTTCCTCACTTTGGTTGGACAGGGATTATTAATTATTAAATATTTTAGTAGTATCTACTTTCCCCTTTCTTGGAATGGTATTAGGGAAGTGATTTTTGAACAGTTTGCAATGAATTATTATGCCCTAGCTGGTTGTATATGGTGTGATGTTTGTCTCTTTTCTCTCTCTTGTATTTGTCTGTATTTTATTTACTCCTGGGCACTTGGCACCAGTCGTAATATTCTTCTTTTCTCTTGGCTCTGATCGATATTTAAATTCTTAAGGCTTTGCATATGTGTGGTGGGGATGGAAAATTCCTCCCCTACGTCACACAAGCCCTTATAAATTTGGACCCTTATTTCATCTGATAACTACAGAAAGCTACTTAAAGCTCCCTTGTACTACATACCTTTAGCGATATATGTACTTAACTAATAAATACGTTATTTACGACTTTGAACGTAAATATTTTCGTATTTAGGTTGTAATTAAACTCCATCAAACGTTGTGTAATTTTTTGATTTATGATATAGAACTTTAATTACTTTAAATTTTGTGGTAACCCTCTTGATTCTAAACAGAGTGTTGAATTTCAAACTGTATTGGTCTCTCTCTTGCAAATTTAACCTTAAGTAATTTCTCTAAATGAACTAACTTCCCTTTGACGTTTATTATGATTCCCTACATCCTAATGAATTCATGAATAAGCAATACTAATCGAAACTACACATGACTAATTGAACAGGTAATTAAATATAACTCAAATGGTTAAATGTTAGTAAATTTGATTATGATTGTATCTCGTATCTGCTGGGCGCCCCTCCGTTTAGATCCAGCTGCTATAAGGTACATATAAAGATGGATTTAGTAGGTTAATGTAATTAGTTAATTGCATATTTGACGAACTCAGAATAACCCTTTTTCTGGCAAAATTTGGCTCCGGCCTCCATCAAGTAAGCCGGGTGATCAGAAGTCAACCCAAAATTCGCACAGTCTTTTGGCACGGTTCAATTGATTGATACCTAAGTTATCGCGTCCCAATTGACCTTCCTTCGCCATCATGCACTGCCTTCAGGTCTTCCCCCAAGCCCAGATACCTCCAAATTCCTACTCCTCCAAAGTTTACTATTTACTTAGGGCGAACCGGTTTCGTCCTATATGCAATCATATACTCACGGGTTTGTGTGGAGTTACGGGTCGTGAATCCTCCCTCCACGTTCAAGAAATGAGACGAGAGTGACCCGACAGGCCTAAAGCACTAATTGTAAGTGAGTTCGTTTCATTCAATGAACAGTACATAAAAAGATATATATGTAAACATACGTTTTGGGAAGGTTTATAACTCGCAATACGAAACTACTTGCAACGCATCCCGAGCTCGGATCTCGCCCATCGGATTCTGCACAATCCTCAGATTGATACCGAATATATACGTAAGAATAGTGTGAAATATAAATATATACTAGTACAATAAGATCTTATCTGGCGATGTGTTCTGGAGATTCGCCATAACTCCAAGCTTTTGTTTGGTTTTGTTGACGGTTTTGTTTGAGAGATCCGCCATCTCTATGGTTTGATTAATGGTCCTTGTTACAGAAGCGAACACTGCCTTCTGTTGATTGAACTGTATTTTTTTTTTCTTTTCTTTCCCTCCCCTCCAATGTTCAACTTTTGATAAACTCTTGCTTTCCCGTGATTCTCAATTGAATCATGTAAATCCTCATTACCCCTTATTAAGCTATCCCGTGATTTTTCAACTGTTTCATGTAAATCTTCAATACACCCTTTTGAACTGCTATAATAAATCTGTTAATTTTCAATTGCTTAGGTCTGTAGATACCTCGTTACGTTCAAATTAAAAATAGTGTTTAAATTTTTTTTTTTTTTTCTTTTTGCTCCTAATAATTGCGCAATATAATAATTTTATCCCGTTCCTAGAAGTTAATACCTAAGTACGATATCCATTAATCAAGGTCATTTTTTTTTTTTCTTTTTACTGTATTCGAACTAGTGCCCCAGTGACCGATTTATTTTGTAAACAATTTGAGCTTTGTAAACATTCTCGACGGCCTCGTGGTTCCTAATAATTGTGCAATATAATAATTTTATCCCGTTCCTAGAAGTTAATACCTAAGTACGATATCCATTAATCAAGGTCATTTTTTTTTTCTTTTTACTGTACTCGAACTAGTGCCCCAGTGACCGATTTATTTTGTAAACAATTTGAGCTTTGTAAACATTCTCTACGTCCTCGTGACCTAGATTCAAGCGTATGAGGTATGTTTACTTTAGACATTCCGGAGACGTGTGAGATGACTCTAAAATTTTCTTTGTTTGATAATGATGTACTTAGCGCAATTGTCTAGTCTGATACCCGATTACGTATACATATTTATTCATTTATATATACTTTGTCTCAATAAATAATTTATAATATTGATATGTATATACATAAATTTTATGATTGAAATAATTTCTAATATCATAACTTATTTCAAATGCTCTGGATTTTCTGAAATTATATTAATACATACATAACATTAAATATAAAATATTGATTTGCAAATTTATCACACATAACTACTTTTAATAGTTATTGATGAATTCAGAGGTAGGAATCGATACCCTTTTCCTCTTTTTATATAAGTGTTTTTCTTTCTTTTTTTTTTTGATTATAATTTTTCTTGGGAACAAAAATTACATATATATATGTTTATATACTTACATATATAAATATAAAAATATACTTATTATACTTATAATATTTTAATATAGTTACATATCACATATTAAGCGAGTAATATCTTGGTCAAATAATTAATCCAAATACCAATGTTTGCTCCATTCCGCTTTCTCCTTGGAATCTGTAAAATTTTATAACGGAAAAGACTTACCCCTACCAAGGTTTTTTCCGACCGGGAAATACACGGTAACCTTGCTGCGATTTTCCTAAATTAATTTTTTATTTTCCTAAATTTAATTAAATCTTTTTGACTTCAATTTTTTTTTTTTTTTTTCATTTAATCTAAGTAATTAAAATGATGCATGAACTCTATCGTTCTAAACTGTATTTTATCTCAAAACTCGTTGGTTAGATAACACTTTAAATGATAGTTACTTCACGATTAATTTAGAGATGGTAAATTGTTGTTAAATTAAATTTTTATCCCTCCGAAATTTTATGTATTAATAAAATATTATTTTGTTTTATTATTATTATTTAAGATAATTAGTTTAAATATGATTAATTTAGAGATGGTAAATTGTCGTTAAATTAAATTTTTATCCCTCCGAACTTTTATGTATTAATAAACTATTATTTTGTTTTATTATTATTATTTAAGATAATTAGTTTAAATATTTATTATTTGTTAGAACACTTTCACTTAGATTGAACACACGTATTTAATTATAACTTCTTCACGCTAAATTATCACATCACTTCAGTTATTTATTGCACTAATATTGAACGCGAAATTTCTAAGTTTAAAAACACGATATTAAGTGATTATAAAATCCGAATTTTCCACTAAAACAAATTGTATTTATCACGAGCACTTTTATTTTTCACAAGTAATTAATGCGTTGTCTTTAATTTTTATTTTCACTGACTCTAACTGCAAAGTATTTTTTTGTATATCACTGACTAGAATGTGAAAATTTTCTAAGTATCAAAATAATTATCACTTAGAATTTTTCCACTTTAAGTCACCCACCGTTTCGTCACGTTCCGCGAAGTTACAAACTTTTCGACCACGACCGTAGACTGTCCTCAACTGGCATTTGTCTAGACTTTTATACCCCTCTCAGGTCCAAAAGATCGTATCTGAATCTCCTATAATAAACCAATCTAATTACTATCAACTCGTAATTTCTTGAAACCCCTCCATTATTGTCGAATGCGGTCTCTTAGTACCTTTCGCGTCTGATACTTTCAATTCTGTCTCGTACTCTCATACTTACAAGATCCGGATTTAGTAAGATCCATGTTTAATGGCCCAACTTCCTTTGTCCTGTTGTTCATACAAAATTAGCTTGAATTTAATAATTTTAAAGTTCTATTTTCATCTATTCCGTAACATGTCCGTGCGTACGGCATCTACCATATGTTCCAAATCTGTCCCCAAATTCGCCTATCAGAGATATCTTCATGTCGAAGTCTTTCTCGCAAATTGTTCATTTTTATTTTATTATTTTTCCTCGAGTTTTTCTGTATTCTATATGAACCTTTCCATTTAAAACCGAATTTTCTCTATTTACGTCGTATATTTGAATTTTCCATTTTTTCTCGAATTTTCTTTTATTCACGACACTCTTTCCATGAATTTCCTTATTTATTCTTACGCTATTGTTCATATCTCTATAGATTTTTATATTTCAAGCCGTATTTATTTTATTCACTGTTAATCTAAGATTTCCTTTGTTTTTCTCTGTCGTATCTCCTTTCCCCTCACTTCCCCGTACTTCCCTGATATAACCATATCGTTTTTTGATGTTTGCTGCCTCTTGGAAAATTTCATTTTCTATTTGTTATTAATAAATATATCATTTTTTAACATCTTTATAGGGGATACCCCCACTTCGGCCCTTAAATTCCTGTCATTTTTATTGCTTCATAGAGATCGTCCCCCAAATTTTGTCCCGTTCTTACGCAAAATCCCATAAACCATATGCCTTGACAGTTGTATACATTAGTTCTTGTACCCACCTGGCAATAAATCCTTTTTTATTTCAGTGTCGTTAACTTTTACGAGAATTCTTTAATGTAAATATTTCATAAGACCCATGATAATTTTTATTACCTTTTTAACGACTAATTGCCCTTATATAAACAATTTTCATGTTCGAATATTCCTTGTTTATCACAACAAAATACATCTGAAATCGACAACCATTGTAATGCCTCATTTTTTTCTGCAACCGCGTACTATGCTACTCTATAAACTCCATTTTAATTACGTAAAATGACTCCTTTTCCTGAGTTTTTCTATCGCAATGTTTTCAGCATTTTCCACTCCCCTCCGTACTGCACTCTATTTTCTTCTCTAACACTTGTTACTGCTCTAGACATCTGAAATGTACCCTCGCCTATTCTTTAAAACTCTCATTTTTTTTGACGTTTCCTCCCTAAATCTTTCATCGTAATATCCTAGCTCCGTCTAGAATTGATAACAATAATTTTCCATTGTTTTTTCAACATTTCCATTTCCTTTAGCACGTTTTCCCTCGAATCGATCATCTCCGGTCGTCACAAACAATCGTATTATAGATGGAAATCTCCCTAACGCCTTACAATACGTTTTCGTCACTTGCTTTGCAATTTTTCACTTAAACTTTTGCATCGTGTTTACGTGTATCCTTTTTTTCCGCACCTGATATGTTTTAATGCGTTCGAGAACTAGGGTTTCTGATCCCTGGAATGTACCGGTTAATGATAACATTTCTTGGGGTCACCGTACTTTTGTCCCTGAACAGATTATTTCTTCCCATGGAGTTTATTCACCTCTCGGTTTGGTGGGAACGTCAAACTCATTAATCACATTACTAATTGCTAAGTCCAAAGGTCGTTCCTTTGTTCTAAAAATGGGTTCGGCCCTCTTCCCGTTGATAGGCTGAATTGGTTTTTAATCGCTTTTGCTGCAATTCAATTGGCTGTCAATATATCACGTCTAAAGTATATTGGGGAGTCCCTGTTTCTGATTATTTGTTGATACCATCTGTGATCCTTTCATCAATACTCGTCTCACCTTGACTAATTATAGATCCCTACCGTAAATATGAATTCACTTTACTCTAATCCGATAGATGTCGTAGACGTGTCCGTTTTATAAGTAATTGATATTTTCTTTTTAAATTAAAGTGGGAAGCTACGATATTTCCTAATTTTCACTGTTGATCAATGCAATTCATCACAGTTCCCTCCTCTGAACTCAATTTGCTGTGGCTAACGTTGTATTTTATTTTAATGTCCTATTCTTTTTTTTTTTTTTTTTTTTTTTTTTTTTTTTTTTTTTTTTTTTTTTTTTTTTTTTTAATTTTTTTTTTTTTCGTTAGACACCGAAATTGTGTTCAAATTTAGACTAGCTATCTTCCCCTCCTCATTTGGTTATCCCCTATCTCTACTCCGTGTCATATTACTTCCTATCTCCCCCTCCTCATTCTGTTATCCCCTATCTTTTTCCGTATCCTATTACTTCCTATCTCCCCCTCCTCATTCTGTTATCCCCTATCTTTTTCCGTATCCTATTACTTCCTATCTCCCCCTCCTCATTTGGTTATCCCCTATCTCTTTTCCGTATCCTATTACTTCCTATCTCCCCCTCCTCATTCTGTTCGGATTGTTAACAATCTTGAATTTGAATCTCATTGTATTCTTTATTTTCTTTTCGCGTAGATTTTACTTTATGAAATTTTCTTTAATTTTGATAGATTCAAAATTAATTTCTTTTTGCTGGAACACGCCCCTCGACTCGCGTGTTTTGGTGGTCCCCAACCAAATTGGACTAAGACCTCCCTTACAATGATTTAAGTAAAGATTGTTTACAATCTCGCGGCCTTTCGAACAACTGAAAAGCGGGTGGTCTCTTGGTGTGCAGTTAATTGTTTTTTGTTTTGTAAGTATGAATATTTTTTGTGAAATGTGTGTTTTCGCACGACCTCACCCAATCCGACAATCAGTGGTATACATGTTTCATATAAATTTTCCAGCATTTTTTTTTTTTTCTTTTATTTATTTAAACTTTATTTTATAATTCTTAATTTCTAATTGTAATTTCTTAATTCATCCAAAGTTGTTCTAGCCTAAGTGTTGTCCACTCTAATATTTAAAATTTTATAAATGTTCTTTATTATCCTCAAATTGGTTCAGCGTTCCTTTTTTCCCTTTTTTTTTTTTTCGAAATCTAAAATATTTATACCTTAATTCAAATGTTACCTTTTTATCTCTATACTTAATGTCTACCCTATATCTATAGATAAACTTTCTTATTTCAATATTTCAAAAAAAAAATTCCTAGGCATTGTTTATTTTTCAAAATGTCCCTTTTGTGTGCCATATAATATCTCCAATTTCTCTCCTTTTGAGTGTTCTTACTTATCTAACATTTTTTTTTTTTTTTTTTTCTCACTAACACATAAAAAAAAGTAAAATTTTTTTTTTTTCAACTAGAAAATCAAAATTAACGAATTTATTTGCCTTACTCTATTTCAATAATTGAATATGATTGTCGCTTATTAAGAACTTGTCCACTCACCCTCAAAGACTTAACGACGATCCGCCCCTCGCAAGCAATCTGATAATCTAATATTTTAGTAATTTTCTTTCTTCCCCCTCCCCAATTATAATGTACCCTAACATAATTTTACTTGTATTTCTCAATCGTTTATTTATTTATTAACATTTACAAATATTTGTAAACTTCGCACTCTATTCGTTGATTTCCACTAAATGTAAACCTGATTTTTGTTTCTTATTACTTGTGTAATATCTAGCTAAATGTAAAGCGCTATAATCTCCTTTTATCTCCCGAGTTACCGGATCAATTAGGGTATATGTGTTACTGTAAACTACTGAACCGATGACGTACGGTCCTTCGTAAATTAAACCGAATTTCTTGATCTGTTTGCGCAAAAAACTTGATTGTGTAATCTTTTTCAACTTGACCATGGTTCCGATTTCATAGGTAACTAGTCTTTTATTGAGATTATAATATTTTTGTCGATTTGTAGCGCTTTTCTCCAAATTCTTTTGAGCTGTTAACCTAATTTCATCTATTGTTTTCGTAGGTTTTCCACACCCTTGAGTATACTGGTCTAAACTATAAGTTGGCGATTTCCCGAAAGCTATTTCATTTGGTGAAAATCCTGTTGAACAATGTATTGAGTTATTGTAGGTCTGCTCTATTTCTTTAAGAAAAGCTGCCCATTTTGTATGTTTCTCGTGACAGTAAATACGAAAAATTCTTCCTAGTTCTTTATTTACGCGCTCAGTTATATTCGGTCCAGGATTTCGCACTGAAGTATGTACGATTCTTATGCCCATCCTATTCATGTGGCTTTCCCATTTTTTTGATGTAAATTGAGATCCGTTGTCAGTTAACAAAGCATCTATTTGTATGGTTTTATTAAAATCCTCTACACAATTTAACACGGTCTTAGTACTTGCTATCCTTAATTTATATAATTTTACAAATCTGCTGAAGGAATCTTGGATCACAAATATGTATTTCACGCCTCCCACTCCTCTCGGTAATGGTCCGTATAGATCTGCCATAGCCAATTGTCCTACTTCTTTGGTCATAATTGATTTACTCGGCCCTACAGTTGGTCGAATTTCGCGCTTCGCCAGCTGACAAAGGTGACATTCTCTTACTATGCGCTTTATATCTTGATTCATACCCGGCCAGTAATACCTGTCTCCCATAGCTGATCCTGTTTTAAAAATTCCCCCATGCCCAATTTCTAAATGTATCATTTTTATTAGCTCTTCAGTCAACTCCTGGGGTACTGCTAACACCGTTTTGTTTAGTCCTGTGGTGTAATACAAAGTCTTACCTATTTTTTTGTAATTTTTTAAATACTTATTTACTCTTTTTGTTGGTGGTCCGAATTTTCCCTTGCGCAAATACCCGAAAATTTCTCCCAAAAATGTGTCCTGCTTCTGTAGCTCCGTTATATTTTCTAAGTGTTTTCGAATTTGTTGTCTACCTTTAACCGCAAAAGCTGCTATTTCTGGACATGTGTTTTTCTCCTCCTGAACGTTTTCCGCATCACAAGAGTAACGAGATAAAATGTCAGGTCCTATATTTTCTTTTCCTTTAACGTACTCTACAGTGAAGTTAAATTGATTTAAATACAAAATCCACCGAGTCAGGCGACCACTGTACATCTTCCAGCTCTTCAAAAACGTCAGTGCTTGATGATCTGTTCTAATTATCAAATGCACCCCTCTTAAATATGTCTCAAACTTATGTAAAGCATATATTATCGCCCACAACTCTTGTTCCGATGTGGTCCATTTCAACTCCGGTCCCCTTAAAGCTTTGCTAATAAATCCAATAACGTGGTGATTTCCTTCGGCATCTAGCTGGTATAGCTCCCCCCCTATTGCGAATCCCGAACTGTCTGTCTGTAGGTAGTATGTACTATTTGGATCATGATGGTGTAAAATAACTGTCTCTAAAAATAATGTTTTCACCTTCTCGAATGCACGCTGTTCTGAGTCACCCCACCTCCAAGTTCTATTTTTCTGAAGTAAATCACATAAAACTCGTGTTGATTCCCCATATTTATTCGCGAATCTACGGTAATAATTGCAAAGTCCAAGGAAAGCTCTAACTTGTTTGATTTTCTTGGGTACCGGAAAATTTTTAATCGCGTCTATTTTTTCCGGATCCATCTGAACTCCCAAAGGCGTTATAATGTGTCCTAACATACGCACTTCGGTGAATAAAAATTGACATTTTTCGAGTTTACAAGTCATGTTTGCTGCCTCTAACCTCTCAAGTACCGCGCCTACATGTTCAAAATGATCTTCTTGGCTCCCACACGTATATATTATTAAATCATCCAAATAATTAGCGCAGAATTCTCTCAGTCCTGGTCCTAGGATTTTGTCAATTCCCCTTGAAAAACTCCCAACTGATGTCTTTAACCCCTGCGGTAATACCTTGTATACATATGATTTTCCATTGTATACAAACCCTGTATATTTGCGACTTTCTGGACTGATAGGTATCTGAAAATAGGCTGAATTGAGATCTATCGTGGTGATGAATTTTACGCCATGAAAACGCTGTATTATCTCAGAAGTTAAAGGTGGTTTCTCTACTTCGGCAATCATTCTAGTATTTAAAAACCTAGCATCCAAAAGTATCCTGACTGTTCCGTCCTTTTTTAAAGTAAATGTTAGAGGACTAGAAAACTGTGTGGCCTCTCTACTGATGATTCCGAGTAACTCCAATTCTCTAATTTTTTCGTCAACTTTATCTCTATAAGCAAAAGGTACAGGATAAGATCGTTTAACGAAGGGCGTCTCGTCCGTCATCTTTATTTCGTGAGTGTATAAAGTTGTGAGACCCGGTCTGTCTCTAAATACATTTTTATGTTTGGTTAAAATCTTTTCCAACCCTTCTTTTCCTTTTAAATCTAAATCTAGCCCGGACACAAATGTCGTTATTCTACGCTCGAGACACGCCGTATTATTTTTTTCGGGGTTTACTTCAATGCTAATTAATTTTCCACTTGCGCAATTTTGACCGCTAATCTCACCTTTAGATTTCCTATAAGTTATCGATGAATTTACCAACTCTATATCCTTTTTACCATTTTCTGTTTTTATTTTTAACTTTCTATTTTCGCCACACTTAAATTCAGCTATATATTCGTCTAACCAATTGATTCCTAATATAATGGGCCTGATCAACTTGGGTATTATTAAACATGGTGTATTTATCGTAACATTTTCAAATCGCAGTGGTACCAAAACCAATCTAGATATCCTCTGACTTTTGTGTCCTACGGCTACCCTGATCTGAATAGCTGTTACAGGCATAATCGGATAAAGTGTTTGATCATTTAAATAATTTTCGTAGAATTCTTGTGCTATACACGTGATCTGACTTCCGGTGTCTATTAAACAATGAACTTCCGTGTTATCTATATGTGCTTTGGCTTCCGGTAATGACGGTAAAGTGCTACCCTTTTCTACTTCCTCATAATCTCGGTCCTCAAAAATGTTGTTAAACCCCCTAACTTCCCTACCCACTTTTTCTTCAATCATTTCCAATTTATTCCATTCATCAGTTATTTGTTGTAGTAAATTGACGCATCCTTCCACACGCATTTCCTCCTCCGTTCTCGTTTCTTCCGCTCCATCCTTTCGTCTCCTTACATTCCGTTCAGCTTTTACTGGGGCAGTCATCCCTTGTTCACTCTTCCCCAATCCTTTCGTTGGATTCCATCCCCACTTCAGCATAATCTTCAATGCAGTGCTGTGTCTTGGTGCCGGCGTCCCTCTTCCTGTGTGAGTCGTATCCATCAGGACTAATGAATCAACCCCCGTCCGTTTCCCGAGTTGGCTGCGACCACTAGCTCCTTCCCGGTTGTAGTTATTGTAGAATTTCTTTTTGGTGAACTGTTAACTTCGGTGCACTTGCTGCAACTAGCGTTTTCGCCCACACTTTCAATTGCGTGTATCCTCCTTTTTATGGCGTGGTAACGGTCACGGTATTTGTCCTTCTTGCTGGATTCCTCCCCACTCCTCTTCTTCATGTTCCGTTCTTCTGGTGTACATACCATTGTATCTAGTTTTCGTAGAAACTCAGCGGCGACAATCTCATCTCCTGATTGCCCCGAAAACCATAGCGATTGAATTTCCTTCGGATAATGTCTCATAATTTCGTCAACTATGCCCAACGATGTGTCAGTAATCTTTAAAGCCTTCGCTAGCTCCCAATAGTTTGCGAAATGAGTAAGCATGGATATATTTTTCTTGGCATCATATACCCCTTCTGCAAGACGACGGCGAACTTCATTTTTCTTTATGTCTCCCCAATAGGTAGCTAAAAAATCTCGTTCGAAATCTAACATAGTCTCCCATCGTTTATTGTACAATTTTGCCCACGATTTAGCTTCCCCTTTCAAATTTTCCCGTACGACGACTAATGGATCCGTTCGTTTCACTTTTCTAGTGTATTCTTTTAAATCTTCTAGGAAACTAATGGGATTTTGATTTCCACCGGAGAATGATGGTCGTTCCTGCTGTGGTAACATTTCCACTACTTGGAGAACGCTTTTCGGCGCACTATCCTCTCCTATCACCGCCACTGTTGCTGGGATTTCCAATTGTTTCTCGAGTTCTTGCATCTTATTGACGAGCGGTGCCAAAGCTGCCTGAATTATTGTAGTTATATCTCCTATGTTTATTGTTGAAGTCTCGGTTGTGACATTTTCCCCGATTGCTGTCACTAAAGCCTGGGCTCGCCTACTTGTTCCACGTTTCCCAACCATTTTCTTTATTTTCCGAGTGCCGCCTGGTTAATGTTTATATTTTATCTTATTAAGCGACAACCTTATAATCTCTATTTTAATTTCCTAAATTACCTTATGTAAATTATGTTGCCTTCCTTATTCTATTTATTTACTTATTTATTTTTTTTTCAATTTTCTCGTTTTTCTGTATTTTTTATTTTATTTTTTTATTTTTCCTTTTACTTCGTTAACTTTTCTTGTTCCTTTTCCTCGGGTTTTTCCTGTAACATACCATGTGTGAGTCTCTCTTCACACTCTCGCTTATTTTCGCCCTGTTCCTCCGATTTTGTGTCGGTCTCCCCCTCTGGCTGAACGACTTCTATCATATCCTCGACTCGTAACTTAGACCTCTTTGAACGTCTAAATATCTCCCGTAATTCATCTCCCAACGGTATTTCTTTAGCTTCTAATTCCGTCGCATCCACTTTCCTTTTTTTCCGCCATTTTTTGTTTAAAATTTTTAATGAATTTAACTCAATACCAACTATTTATTATAAATATACCTATATATATTTATAATTTATTTAATTTTTTTTTTTTTTTTTTTTTGGAACCTGTCCCCCTATAAAACACAATATTTTCAATTATTTATATTTGTTTGCATGATGATTGTAACCCAAATTAGATCAACTCTACCATCACTCTTCATTTCAAATAAATGTAGGTAATTGCAAAAAAAACGGAATGAATATTGTTACTCCAATGTTAATGAATATCCCGTGATTTTCGTTCAACCAATAATTACTCATTGTTTAGAATGCCAACCATTCCTTCAAGTTCCGCAATACCTACGATATTTTCGCAAAATCTGTTTAGAGTTCGCAATACCTATCTTGATGTTATTTCGTCAAATCCCCTCCTTTTTTTGGTCCGAATGATCAAATGTTCCCTTAAATAGGTATATACCTATAAAACATTCGTCTGTGATATTAAAGCTCTCAACTCGACACTATCCCCAATCAAATATTTTATGTTATTTTTATTTTATGTTCCTTATCTTTTATGTTATGACTTTTTATGTGATAATCCTCACATACAAACCCACAACATTAACTATAAACAAAGGGTCACTTTATGTAGGTAAGTTCCCCCGTTTTTATCTGTAAAGTCTGTTTATTTTTTCCGTAACCGAGTGTTGATATCATTTTCGAGTTTGTTTATTCTACAATCTCTTATAGAGATACGCGTTACCCCCGATGTCGCCTACTTCAAAATTTTTCGATGCTTTGTTATCACTTTCGATGCTTACAAACACCGCGGCATCTCGTATCAGATTGTTTACATTACGATCATTAACATTCTGGATTCAGGAATGTCAATACCATCATTCCGTCAATTTATGGCCTGCCTTGAATAAACTGTTTACGCTTGCATCTGACCTACATTCTTTGTTACGATATTTATAATCTCATAAGCAATCAACAAATTCATGGTCACTTGATTTAAACTTTATCGACACTTTTATAAATTATTTTAAAACATGTAGAGTTTATTCGTTAACACTTTTTTTTTTATATTTAAATGTATTGTTTATATATTTATTTTCGTATATTTATTTATTAATTTATATATTTTTTTCGTGTTTATTTAACGGCGCACTGTTCTGATTTTTTATTTCATTTTTATTATCACTTCATTTAACATAACGTCCTACTTATTATTATTATTATTTTTTTTTTTTTTTTTGCAATAGATTGACCAATAAAAGTTTTTTTTTTTTTTTTTCTAAAACAACTTGTAAAACTCTGATCTCCTGTCACGGCTGTGCAGTTGTGATGTTTGTCTCTTTTCTCTCTCTTGTATTTGTCTGTATTTTATTTACTCCTGGGCACTTGGCACCAGTCGTAATATTCTTCTTTTCTCTTGGCTCTGATCGATATTTAAATTCTTAAGGCTTTGCATATGTGTGGTGGGGATGGAAAATTCCTCCCCTACGTCACACAAGCCCTTATAAATTTGGACCCTTATTTCATCTGATAACTACAGAAAGCTACTTAAAGCTCCCTTGTACTACATACCTTTAGCGATATATGTACTTAACTAATAAATACGTTATTTACGACTTTGAACGTAAATATTTTCGTATTTAGGTTGTAATTAAACTCCATCAAACGTTGTGTAATTTTTTGATTTATGATATAGAACTTTAATTACTTTAAATTTTGTGGTAACCCTCTTGATTCTAAACAGAGTGTTGAATTTCAAACTGTATTGGTCTCTCTCTTGCAAATTTAACCTTAAGTAATTTCTCTAAATGAACTAACTTCCCTTTGACGTTTATTATGATTCCCTACATCCTAATGAATTCATGAATAAGCAATACTAATCGAAACTACACATGACTAATTGAACAGGTAATTAAATATAACTCAAATGGTTAAATGTTAGTAAATTTGATTATGATTGTATCTCGTATCTGCTGGGCGCCCCTCCGTTTAGATTCAGCTGCTATAAGGTACATATAAAGATGGATTTAGTAGGTTAATGTAATTAGTTAATTGCATATTTGACGAACTCAGAATAACCCTTTTTCTGGCAAAATTTGGCTCCGGCCTCCATCAAGTAAGCCGGGTGATCAGAAGTCAACCCAAAATTCGCACAGTCTTTTGGCACGGTTCAATTGATTGATACCTAAGTTATCGCGTCCCAATTGACCTTCCTTCGCCATCATGCACTGCCTTCAGGTCTTCCCCCAAGCCCAGATACCTCCAAATTCCTACTCCTCCAAAGTTTACTATTTACTTAGGGCGAACCGGTTTCGTCCTATATGCAATCATATACTCACGGGTTTGTGTGGAGTTACGGGTCGTGAATCCTCCCTCCACGTTCAAGAAATGAGACGAGAGTGACCCGACAGGCCTAAAGCACTAATTGTAAGTGAGTTCGTTTCATTCAATGAACAGTACATAAAAAGATATATATGTAAACATACGTTTTGGGAAGGTTTATAACTCGCAATACGAAACTACTTGCAACGCATCCCGAGCTCGGATCTCGCCCATCGGATTCTGCACAATCCTCAGATTGATACCGAATATATACGTAAGAATAGTGTGAAATATAAATATATACTAGTACAATAAGATCTTATCTGGCGATGTGTTCTGGAGATTCGCCATAACTCCAAGCTTTTGTTTGGTTTTGTTGACGGTTTTGTTTGAGAGATCCGCCATCTCTATGGTTTGATTAATGGTCCTTGTTACAGAAGCGAACACTGCCTTCTGTTGATTGAACTGTATTTTTTTTTTCTTTTCTTTCCCTCCCCTCCAATGTTCAACTTTTGATAAACTCTTGCTATCCCGTGATTCTCAATTGAATCATGTAAATCCTCATTACCCCTTATTAAGCTATCCCGTGATTTTTCAACTGTTTCATGTAAATCTTCAATACACCCTTTTGAACTGCTATAATAAATCTGTTAATTTTCAATTGCTTAGGTCTGTAGATACCTCGTTACGTTCAAATTAAAAATAGTGTTTAAATTTTTTTTTTTTTTTCTTTTTGCTCCTAATAATTGCGCAATATAATAATTTTATCCCGTTCCTAGAAGTTAATACCTAAGTACGATATCCATTAATCAAGGTCATTTTTTTTTTTTCTTTTTACTGTATTCGAACTAGTGCCCCAGTGACCGATTTATTTTGTAAACAATTTGAGCTTTGTAAACATTCTCGACGGCCTCGTGGTTCCTAATAATTGTGCAATATAATAATTTTATCCCGTTCCTAGAAGTTAATACCTAAGTACGATATCCATTAATCAAGGTCATTTTTTTTTTCTTTTTACTGTACTCGAACTAGTGCCCCAGTGACCGATTTATTTTGTAAACAATTTGAGCTTTGTAAACATTCTCTACGTCCTCGTGACCTAGATTCAAGCGTATGAGGTATGTTTACTTTAGACATTCCGGAGACGTGTGAGATGACTCTAAAATTTTCTTTGTTTGATAATGATGTACTTAGCGCAATTGTCTAGTCTGATACCCGATTACGTATACATATTTATTCATTTATATATACTTTGTCTCAATAAATAATTTATAATATTGATATGTATATACATAAATTTTATGATTGAAATAATTTCTAATATCATAACTTATTTCAAATGCTCTGGATTTTCTGAAATTATATTAATACATACATAACATTAAATATAAAATATTGATTTGCAAATTTATCACACATAACTACTTTTAATAGTTATTGATGAATTCAGAGGTAGGAATCGATACCCTTTTCCTCTTTTTATATAAGTGTTTTTCTTTCTTTTTTTTTTTGATTATAATTTTTCTTGGGAACAAAAATTACATATATATATGTTTATATACTTACATATATAAATATAAAAATATACTTATTATACTTATAATATTTTAATATAGTTACATATCACATATTAAGCGAGTAATATCTTGGTCAAATAATTAATCCAAATACCAATGTTTGCTCCATTCCGCTTTCTCCTTGGAATCTGTAAAATTTTATAACGGAAAAGACTTACCCCTACCAAGGTTTTTTCCGACCGGGAAATACACGGTAACCTTGCTGCGATTTTCCTAAATTAATTTTTTATTTTCCTAAATTTAATTAAATCTTTTTGACTTCAATTTTTTTTTTTTTTTCATTTAATCTAAGTAATTAAAATGATGCATGAACTCTATCGTTCTAAACTGTATTTTATCTCAAAACTCGTTGGTTAGATAACACTTTAAATGATAGTTACTTCACGATTAATTTAGAGATGGTAAATTGTTGTTAAATTAAATTTTTATCCCTCCGAAATTTTATGTATTAATAAAATATTATTTTGTTTTATTATTATTATTTAAGATAATTAGTTTAAATATGATTAATTTAGAGATGGTAAATTGTCGTTAAATTAAATTTTTATCCCTCCGAACTTTTATGTATTAATAAACTATTATTTTGTTTTATTATTATTATTTAAGATAATTAGTTTAAATATTTATTATTTGTTAGAACACTTTCACTTAGATTGAACACACGTATTTAATTATAACTTCTTCACGCTAAATTATCACATCACTTCAGTTATTTATTGCACTAATATTGAACGCGAAATTTCTAAGTTTAAAAACACGATATTAAGTGATTATAAAATCCGAATTTTCCACTAAAACAAATTGTATTTATCACGAGCACTTTTATTTTTCACAAGTAATTAATGCGTTGTCTTTAATTTTTATTTTCACTGACTCTAACTGCAAAGTATTTTTTTGTATATCACTGACTAGAATGTGAAAATTTTCTAAGTATCAAAATAATTATCACTTAGAATTTTTCCACTTTAAGTCACCCACCGTTTCGTCACGTTCCGCGAAGTTACAAACTTTTCGACCACGACCGTAGACTGTCCTCAACTGGCATTTGTCTAGACTTTTATACCCCTCTCAGGTCCAAAAGATCGTATCTGAATCTCCTATAATAAACCAATCTAATTACTATCAACTCGTAATTTCTTGAAACCCCTCCATTATTGTCGAATGCGGTCTCTTAGTACCTTTCGCGTCTGATACTTTCAATTCTGTCTCGTACTCTCATACTTACAAGATCCGGATTTAGTAAGATCCATGTTTAATGGCCCAACTTCCTTTGTCCTGTTGTTCATACAAAATTAGCTTGAATTTAATAATTTTAAAGTTCTATTTTCATCTATTCCGTAACATGTCCGTGCGTACGGCATCTACCATATGTTCTAAATCTGTCCCCAAATTCGCCTATCAGAGATATCTTCATGTCGAAGTCTTTCTCGCAAATTGTTCATTTTTATTTTATTATTTTTCCTCGAGTTTTTCTGTATTCTATATGAACCTTTCCATTTAAAACCGAATTTTCTCTATTTACGTCGTATATTTGAATTTTCCATTTTTTCTCGAATTTTCTTTTATTCACGACACTCTTTCCATGAATTTCCTTATTTATTCTTACGCTATTGTTCATATCTCTATAGATTTTTATATTTCAAGCCGTATTTATTTTATTCACTGTTAATCTAAGATTTCCTTTGTTTTTCTCTGTCGTATCTCCTTTCCCCTCACTTCCCCGTACTTCCCTGATATAACCATATCGTTTTTTGATGTTTGCTGCCTCTTGGAAAATTTCATTTTCTATTTGTTATTAATAAATATATCATTTTTTAACATCTTTATAGGGGATACCCCCACTTCGGCCCTTAAATTCCTGTCATTTTTATTGCTTCATAGAGATCGTCCCCCAAATTTTGTCCCGTTCTTACGCAAAATCCCATAAACCATATGCCTTGACAGTTGTATACATTAGTTCTTGTACCCACCTGGCAATAAATCCTTTTTTATTTCAGTGTCGTTAACTTTTACGAGAATTCTTTAATGTAAATATTTCATAAGACCCATGATAATTTTTATTACCTTTTTAACGACTAATTGCCCTTATATAAACAATTTTCATGTTCGAATATTCCTTGTTTATCACAACAAAATACATCTGAAATCGACAACCATTGTAATGCCTCATTTTTTTCTGCAACCGCGTACTATGCTACTCTATAAACTCCATTTTAATTACGTAAAATGACTCCTTTTCCTGAGTTTTTCTATCGCAATGTTTTCAGCATTTTCCACTCCCCTCCGTACTGCACTCTATTTTCTTCTCTAACACTTGTTACTGCTCTAGACATCTGAAATGTACCCTCGCCTATTCTTTAAAACTCTCATTTTTTTTGACGTTTCCTCCCTAAATCTTTCATCGTAATATCCTAGCTCCGTCTAGAATTGATAACAATAATTTTCCATTGTTTTTTCAACATTTCCATTTCCTTTAGCACGTTTTCCCTCGAATCGATCATCTCCGGTCGTCACAAACAATCGTATTATAGATGGAAATCTCCCTAACGCCTTACAATACGTTTTCGTCACTTGCTTTGCAATTTTTCACTTAAACTTTTGCATCGTGTTTACGTGTATCCTTTTTTTCCGCACCTGATATGTTTTAATGCGTTCGAGAACTAGGGTTTCTGATCCCTGGAATGTACCGGTTAATGATAACATTTCTTGGGGTCACCGTACTTTTGTCCCTGAACAGATTATTTCTTCCCATGGAGTTTATTCACCTCTCGGTTTGGTGGGAACGTCAAACTCATTAATCACATTACTAATTGCTAAGTCCAAAGGTCGTTCCTTTGTTCTAAAAATGGGTTCGGCCCTCTTCCCGTTGATAGGCTGAATTGGTTTTTAATCGCTTTTGCTGCAATTCAATTGGCTGTCAATATATCACGTCTAAAGTATATTGGGGAGTCCCTGTTTCTGATTATTTGTTGATACCATCTGTGATCCTTTCATCAATACTCGTCTCACCTTGACTAATTATAGATCCCTACCGTAAATATGAATTCACTTTACTCTAATCCGATAGATGTCGTAGACGTGTCCGTTTTATAAGTAATTGATATTTTCTTTTTAAATTAAAGTGGGAAGCTACGATATTTCCTAATTTTCACTGTTGATCAATGCAATTCATCACAATGGTTTGGTATCACAAATGCGACACGTGGAGTGGACTGTATCAATATATTTAAAAAAATGTTATGCTTGTGAATACTTTGACACAACTATGGGGAATGGTAAACAGATGAATGTTCGGCTCAATATTATGGGTCTGAGGGAGCACTAAGTCACTCACTGCACAAGCTTCCATAAACTGGTCGATGTTATATAAAACTGAGAGAATAATGGTATTCGTTGCACAGTTTCTTTTAACAGACTGACTGACATATTAATTTTATTGTTGTACGGTAGGTAATATTGTCAGAAGGGACAGGTAATTGTGGTGAAAAAAGGATGGGTATAGAAATGGAACAAGGTATATAGATAGGTATACATAGTTGCGTCAACATTTTCCGCCCACCTAGTTTTGGAACAAAATTAACAATAAAAAATAAATAAAATAATAACAATAATAGCAAAAAGTAGCTTGAATACTATGTTATTAATCAAAAATTATAAGGAAAATTATTTAAAAAAAAATTATTGTGAGACGTAAGCACACCAGCTGTCTTCTGTGTAGTTATCAAAGGAAACAAATTGAAAACAAAAACATAAAATATAAGTAATAGATAGCTCTATGATAAAAAAAATGCTGAGTATTAAATTAACAGGTGACTTTTTCTATAGGCAAGGGGCAAAGCTTAACCGCTGGGCGGACAAATATACCTTTAGTGGTTTTAATAGTTGCAACGCAAACAATATTATCTTTATCCGGATGTACGGCAACAATTCGCCCTAAAGCCCAGCGCATGGGGGGAAGACGTTCATCCTTTAGTAGCACGAGTTGACCGATCTCTAAATTGGGTCTCTCTCTCAACCATTTTGCACGTTGTTGTAGAGTATTAAGATACTCCACATTCCAACGTCGCTAAAAGTGTTGAGACATCTTTTGTATGTGTTGCCAACGACTTAAACGGTTTGACCAGTAGCGGACAGGTCATATTCGGGAAGTCTTAAGAGGAATCCTCCTATCAGAAAATGGCCGGGTGTAAGGGCGTCGACGTTTTCTGGATCAACCGACAAGGGGAAAAGGGGCGTGAATTTAGAATAGCTTTAATGGTAGTAAGAAGTGTGGCAAACTCCTCAAATGTTAGGGAAGTATCACCCACTACTCGAACCACATGATGATTGACGGATTTAATTCCGGATTCCCACAGTCCACCAAAGTGTGGACTGGCGGGATGATTAAATGTCCACAGGATTTCCTTTTGGGCAAGATAGTCTGAAATTACTTCACGTTTTGATGAAGAATAGAAATATTTAAATACTCCAGTTAGGTATCGCTTTGTTCCTAAAAAAATTGTGCCGCAGTCACTAAAGACTTCGGAATACAAACCCGGCGATTTATGAATCGGGTTAGGGATGCGATAAAGGCATCCGTGGAGAGGTCTAACACGACCTTAAGGTTCAAGGCTTTGGTGGCCATGCAGACAAAAAGACATAAATAAGCCTTAGTGGTTTTTGCTCCGCGACGTTTATGATCCTTCAGCATAAAAGGTCCACCAAAATCGACGCCTACACGAGAAAAGGGACGACTAGGTTGAACACGAGAGGACGGCAGATCCGCCGTCATAGGTGAATGTGCAGTGGCCCGAAACTTGTGGCATGTGACACATTTTGATAACTGAGATCGAATGACGGTACGACCGGACATAATCCAGTATTTGCGTTGAATAAGAAATTGGAGAGTACGTGGTCCGAAGTGAAGATAAGCACGGTGATAGTAATCAACAACCCGGTTAAATGACTAGACTTAGGAAGTAAAATGGGATGTTAACTATCGTATGGGAGTGCAGAATTTGTTATCCGACCGCCCACCCTCAGGATACCGTGAGGATCAATAAAAGGTTTCAGTTTTTGAAGGCCGGAAGAACACATTTTGTCAGAGCTTAACAGAATAATATCGTTGTGAAAATAAGCCTGCTGTTCGAGTTTTATAATCTTCATGAATGCGTTGTCCAGTTCTTGAAGAGTGAGTGCCGCATGCTCTCTGCTCTGTTTCGCCATTTTGGAAACATTAGAAAGATAATTTGTTTTGAACCTAAGGATCCATGCAATGACTTTCTTTAATTTTAATAATGAAGAATACTTCGCCATGATGGAAGATGATTTTAATTCGACATTAAAAACTGTAGGTTTAGGGGGTTGAATTTCTGGCAATTCGCTTGCTGGAATAAATGGTAGCCTCGCCGAAGGCCAATCCTCAACTGGATTACGGAACCACGGTGGACCCGAAAGCTATGATAGATGTTCTACAAAATGAGCAGGAAGGGTACCTCGGGACCCATAGTCAGCACTGTTATCCTCTGAAATAACATGCTTCCAAATTGCTTTTGGCGTGTTATCAAGAATCTGAACAACACGGTTGGCGACGAAAGTTTTTAATAAGGCAATTGTCGAGTCAGTGATAACCTTTAAGAGGATAACCTTTTCAATTTGCGCGGCAAAATGTACTGATGACAATATATATTTTATAAGTTTTGAAAGCAGCACGGCTGCACACAACTCTAATCTAGGGATTGTTAATAACTTTAAAGGTGCAACCTTGGATTTGGCCATCAGCAAGTGGCTAGAATTATGGTTTTGAATAACTAAATATGTCACGGCTGCATAACCCAGTTGTGATGCATCGCAAAATCCTACGAGGATACAATGACTATCTAGATTCGTATGGTAATATCGTGGAATTTGTAACTGTTGTAGCAATGGAAGTTGTTCCACAAAGTTGTTCCACGTAGACATGATGTGGAGTGGTACTTCAGTGTCCCAGTCCACGATCAATTTCCAAAGTTCTTGGATAATCCGTTTTGCAGTGAAGATCACAGGAGACAACCACCCTAGCGGATTGTATATCCGAGCAAGGGTTGATAATATATTCCGCTTCGAACATACTGCCAAATTGGGTATCGAAATGTGATAAGAAAAATAATCCTCTTCGGGATTCCAAAAAACACCTAAAAATTCAATCGAATGTTAATATAAAAAATGTTAAAATTAAAATTGACATTCAGAATCATGCTCGATTAATTCTGAACAATTGCTTGCCCTCTTGCTGAGCTCCAGTTTGGCTGATTTTAAAAAGGCTACAATTTCTTCCTTGAGGTGTCGAGCAGATTCAATGGAATCTGCACCAGTCGCCAAGTCATCAACATAAAAATTCTCTAACAGCGCCCTTGAAGCGGCAGGATAGCTTTCCCTCTCATCCCTAGCCAATTGACGTAAAGTCGAAATGGCCAAAAATGGGGAGGACGTTAAACCATAGGTTATGGTTTGAAGTTCGTAATCTTTTCATTGGTTCACTCGGGGAGTCGCGCCAAAGGATGTGCTGATATTTACGATGATTGGGAATAATCAAAATTTGCCGGTACATTTTACAAATGTCAGCAGTAAATACAAATTTATGAAATCTAAAATTTAATATCATGTATGGTATTTCTGTTTGTAGTTTTGGACCGCTGTATAGCATGTCATTTAATGACATATCGGAGGCCTTTGCAGACCCATCAAAGACAACGCGAATTTTACCTTTTCCATTGATTACCGCATGATGGGGAAGATAATTTGCCCCAGAGTTGGGTGCTACGCGTTTCATGTGACTAAGACTATCATATTAATTATTAATTGTTTTTGTGTTTAATTCGTAGAACTCTATTTTAATTTTTAGAAATTTAATTAAAATTAAATTTGATAATGTTATTATCGAGTTCTGCAAGTTTTTTGGTTAGTGTTTTAGTTACAGCAGCTGTTTCGACTTGTAAGGTCATTTTCAAACTGTGTTTCACACAGTTTGAAAATACAACACTAAACACTAACCAAAAAACTTGCAGAACTCGATAATAACATTATCAAATTTAATTTTAATTAAATTTCTAAAAATTAAGACTATCATATTCATTAAGAAAATCCCTATAACTAGTCGCCAACGTCGCATCCCTATCAAAACGCTTTCCCAGCTTGTGCATTCGCGATTCGGCCAAGTTGTATGTATTTTGCGGTGGAGGACTGTCCAATTTTAACAGAATCGGAACCACATACCTCCCATCCGTCTGTCTGTAATGCTCCTTTTGAAACATTTCTTCCGCCTTGGTGTTGTCGGGGTTTAAATCAGAAACGACGGGAGCCTCTTCAATTTCTCAGAAATTTTTCATTGTATCATTTAATGACATGTCGGACAGTGTCAAAAGTGACGTTGGCGATGAATCGATCGATTGACATCCAATTTTCCCAAGAATAATATATCCAAAGACCAGTGATCTTCACCGCCGTAGTCTCCTGACCTTCTTCACTCATCAGCAAGCATCAGCATCACTAGCGGCACCACTGTCACGCCGCTCCGCTTCGACCTCGCTACGTAGCCACAATAAAAACTGACTCATACACCGACTGACGACTTTTATTTCACGCCCCGTCTCTACCGATCCGGCCCGCTCCCTCAGTCCTTTTTACCCAAGATTCAACCACTAAAAAAATCGGCTTTGCACACTTTGACACCTCATATCCAGAACAAGGTAAAGAGTGAAGTTAGAACGCTGTCCAAGCAAAGTGACGATACGACTGATGGATTTCCAAATGAGTACCAATTGTAGAAATGTAACAGGTGCTATTCAATGGTGAAAGAAGTCGTGAACACCCTAAAAAGAGTTGGATCATCAAGTGTTTCAAATACTTGGGTCGTGTTGGTACAACCAGTGGCGTAGCTAACCCGGGGTGGATAACGTGGTGTCATCCCAAGAAAAAGCGCGATGTCACCCCCCTTCCCCCCGGTAAAGTTGACTTTGAGAAATTTAAAAGGCAAATTTCGACTTCATAAAAAATAAAAATACTACTAGCTGGTTAAATGTGTAAAAAAAATTTCGAAATCATAATTATTAATCAATATTATTTATTTATATTCCTTAATTATTTATTTATGTACACAAAACAACGAAATACAGGAAAAAAATATTCAGATGATTGATCATTTTTCAGTCAGTTATCGATCGATTCAGCTTTATTTTTTGTATTCGGGTTTTGCGTTTATCAATTATCGTTTAGTACAAAAAAAACTAAAACACTTACCATGTTTTCTCAAAGATGTCTTTCAACACTTTTAAAAACACTATTAAAATAACAACCTTTTCAATAATTCACGTCTATCAATAGGTAATAATTCCCTTCACGAGTTTACGTCAATCCAATGTACGGAAGAAATGAGAATGACACAGGAGACAAGCGAGGAATATTTCAGGGAAATCCCCAACCGAGCTAGAAACGAAAATAAAACAACAGAATTTTTGGGGAATTCCTGACCAACCGAGCCATAGAATTACGAAAATATAAATAACAGACCGTGTTCATTGTAAAATATTTTTGTGGCAATATTCTACCTTCGTAATTTCTTTCTACGGTCGGATGTCACCCTCCCATCGGGTAGCACCCGGGGCGGGTCGCCCCCACCGCCCCCTCCCCCTTCTTAGCTATGCTACTGGGTACAACAGAATAGCATTTATGTTACGTTCCATCCTCTTTGCCTACTAACCATGCCATAGGTCACCCCGAGTTGTTCGCTACGTCTAGTGACGTAGCAATGGTGCCCGGGGTGAGGTTTGTTTAATTCTTCGCGTGGATGCGTTTGTACACCTACTGCATGGGGGGCCGGATCGGCAGAGACTGGTTGAGGGAGACCCTTTGAACTTTCCAGCCGGACCATCGCCTTGGACCGCAGTGGGAGAGATTTATACATCCGTCACTCCTGGATACATTGAACACCAGATTCCTACCCACTCCTCTCACCTTTTTCTTTCACTGAACTTCTTCGTTTTTTTTTAACTAAAAAGACTCTCATTCCCTCAGAATCTCTAAACATGACTTTTTTGCTCCGGGCCTCCTGTGTAGAGACAATGTACAAAAAAACTCCTGCGCCAAGATGACTTAGTGAAACTTCATTTTCCGCTTTGGCAAATACAAGGGTTTCGTTTCAATTTGGGTGGCGGGTATGGGAACCGCCTCCCTGGGAACCATTTATTTATTTGTTTGTTTACGCCTTAATCGTTTTTGCATGTAAAGTGAATTGTACAGGAGCATTATAACAAGTACGTAGTATCATAAGTATATAGTACATAAAATAATAAACAGAGCATGAAAGATATGAGTACGCACAACATAAGTAGGTATCGGTATTCGATAAGTAAATTGTTTACAAAGGAGTTCAACCAGCAGATTCTATTTGGGCTCAGGCTATAGTAGATTCAGTAATAATTATTGTAAAAACATTAAACAAAATATGATTCCAAATATACTCGAGGCATACCGGTATTTCAGTGGTGTAAAACATTTTTTAACGATTAATATAAAAGTAGGTAATTTTCTTGTAATTAATTTTTCTTTTTGCTATCATAAATGTAGACGTGTTTGTTATTATTATGAAAAAAAGGTACACAGCATGTATAAAGAAGTAAGTAGGTACTATGAATCTAGTTACAGAGCAGTGGGTATTAATTTTGTTACTGATAACAATCTGGAACATTTAAGGATTTTTGCATCTGCATTTCTGCATACATATACGCTTTTTGAAGAAAGCGATGTTTTTACATAAAATATGTCAACAGAACAAGTTTCATTCAACTTTCATTATTGGATAACCACATCTCTGCCATAGGTCATCTCAAGTGGTTCGCCACGTTTGGTGGTTTAGCAGGGGTGCCCTGGTACATGGGGTGAAGTTTGTCCGGGTCTTGGCGGCGGATGCGTCTGCCCACCACTTGCACGACCAGGATCGGGAGAGAACGGTTGAGTGACTACTCTTTCGAAACATCGCCATGCACCGCAGTGAGAGGGATGGATTCATACGTCCGTCACTCCTGGACACACTGATCCCTAGATTCCTACCCACTCTTAATTTTTTTTTTCCTTCTTTTTCCTTCCCAAAACTTCCTCTCGTTCCTTTCCTAAAAAGACCCTCCACACAGCATGCCCAAAGATGGTATAGGCCCTGAAGGGATTTTTTTCCTCGTGGCCTTTTGTGTGAAGGCAATGAAAAAAAAGAGCATGATTCGATTGTTATTTCCTATCTCTAATTAGGCTCCGTATTACATTTAAGCTTGTACTTTAAAAAACATGCATTTTACTTATGACTGTTAAAATCCCAATTATGTTTCACAGAATACGTACATATTATGTTCGAAAGTTCGTAAAAAATATTATTAATTTATACTTTACCCAGTTCAGATTTTTAAACGGGAAACGTCCTTTTTTCAACGGGAGCACGATTTCCAATAATCACCCAACAATATTTTCCGGTGAGCTTGAGGCTCCAACAACACGAACAGAAAAAATTCGAACTCACAATCGAAAAATAACTGTCAGTGACCGATGCCATTTTAAAAGTATTTCCCTCATAAATAAATTTTCAAGTGGAGTTCTAAAATACCAGTTTTAAACTTAATTCTACATCCACTATTCAGGTTTTTTGCATATCAACAAATCACAAGACTTATTTGATTTTAAAAAGTTTCAAGGGCTTTTACAAATGTACTATTCGGACTTATTGTGTTCTAGAGACATATTGTAAAGAATAAAACACATAGTTAGGGGTGACATGTTCTATACTTATATGAATCGTTGAGTTCCAATATTCTCCATAATGAATTATGGTAAAAAAATTAGGCGTGAATACCATCTGATGTGGTTTCTCACAAGGAATGCCAAAAGTCTTCCAGTTTTATTTTAAATCTTGTTTAAATACGAGCCAGAGTTCCAAAATACTCCGTAATCGAGACAGCCAATCAGAAGTCAGTATTTCGATAAAATCACAATTGCCGCCATATTTGCATAAAATTTTGGTGCGAATCATTGATTTTGTCTTGCTTATTCTACTAATTACTCAAAAAAATCATGTGTAATTATCTAATAATAGTGACTACCTTCCTGGTAAAACAAGGAAGTTAATGCGAAAACTGGAAGAAAAATTAAAATTTTAAAGTTTTACCCGAGTTTTACCATTCACCAATGGTGTCTCATTTTTGTTTAAATATTTTTGTCCGTAATATTATTTAATGAAATTATATTTCCAATATTTTTTCTAGATAAAGTGAACGATGTCAACAATTTGTTGAAAAAAATTATGGCATCGATTAGAAACAATTAGAACATTTCAGTTTCCACAAAAGACCGGTGATATCTCAAAAAATCTTTCGGAAATTACACAACAAACAAGAAACTTCTCAATTGAGTTTAGGCCAAAAATTATATTGGTCTGACAATATAACGCCTTTTAAGTTTTAAAAAAAAAATGCTCTATTACCATACATAATTATAACGACTAACTAATATGTCTGATCTTAATCTTATCTTACCTTACCTTTTTATTAAATAAAAACGAAAAAATACATATCTTTTCTAATAAGTTGTGTTTTTTTTTTGTAATATAATATTTTGTTTATGATTTCAACCTATCATTCCTCTACACTGTCCAAAATAGTTTTTTTTTTTTTTAAATGTGTTTTCCAAAATCCTCCGTATTTAACTCGATGAGTTCCAAAACCCCATAATTGAAAATGAGTTACAAAATCAGTATATATTAAACATTTAAATAGAAAAGAACAATTTTATCAGGTTATTACAAAATCGTGCTAACCTGAAAAAAATAAAATAGCTGGGTTCATGAAAACTCATCAGCATAAACGTTTTTCTTGATTTACTCGAAAGTAAGAAAATCCATTCGGGAGGGTTTTAGAACTCAATGATTCATATTATTTATTTATTTTAGTATGTAAATAAAACGGGCTTGACGCCCAAAAATTATATTACTAAACAAAAATATTATAATAAGGCTAAGTAAAAATTATATAAACAATTTCTTATTGACATAAACGCTGATGACACACTTATTTGGTACTTAAAATTGCCTGATTTCAATAAAGATTATCAGCTGTATAGTATATTACGATAAATAGTTTAACTTTTTTTAAGTTTTTAAATTAACGTCTACTTCATTGTTAGAGCACGCACAATGCTAATTTAATAATGTCCGAGGTAAAGTGGAGAAATATTCTTCTGTGTTTATAGAAAATGCATTCTTATCTCTTTCTTGATGATGGGTTAATGCAATTTTTTTGGAAATGTTTGATCATCTGAGTTATGCATCATTACGTATAAAAGTGATACATTATTGACCACCTAATATTCCAATAGAAGATTTTTGGAAGACAGAAAAGAAAAATACGATATCCCTTATGGAAAACTTATTTTTTAAATTTTTGTGAGGTATTCACGAATACCGGTATCCCCGATTGCTGCCCGGCTGCTCCTGTCTGGAACCAGTGAGACTATGGTATCCCCGATTGGGGTATGTTGTGAGGCTGAAGGTAGTGGGGAGGGGAAGGCGATGCAGAAGGAGAAGGTGCGGAAATGCAGTACGCTTTTACGGCTGTATCTGCACTTTACAATTTGATGAGATGAGCCTCAGGAACCGTTTATTGGATAACCAACACCCCTGCCATGGGTCACCCCAAGTGGTTAGCTAAGTTTGATAATTTATTAGGGGTGCCCAGGCTAACTGTGTGAGGTTAGTCTAGGTCTTGACTGCGAATGCGTTTGCCCAATTACTGTGTGGCGGGACAGATCGGTAGAGATTGGTTAAGGGAATCCTTTTTATACCTTCTAGCTGGATTCTCGATCCATAGCCTTGCGCCGCAGTGGGAGGGGTGGATTTATACGTCTGACGCTCCTGGACACATTGATCCTCAGATTATTATCTACTCTTCATACCTTTTTCCTTCCCATGACTTCCTATCCTTCCATTTCCTAAAAAGACAATAAATACAGAATTTCCAAAAATGGATTTTTTCCCTCAGGGTCTTCTGTTTGCTGCTGATATAAAAAAAAATCTCATCGCGCTGTCGCTAACTAACCAACAAGAAGATTTTATTAAAAGTTCGATAGATAACTATCGAACCATTACAGAATTTTCCGACGGGGCACGCAAGTAGGATGAACCGCCATAAATTTCTGTCTTAGAATCATTCAGAATCTTGAAATGAACCGACTAAAGCATTATTTGAATCACTTGGTCACCTCCGCCTCGGGCATCCCTGACTAATTCTATCACACACTGTGAGTTGTATTTTCTCTTGGCATGTGAATTAGTAACGTGAAGAAAATTCAATATATTTGATATGTTATCGTATCGCAACACTATTAGACGTAAAATCTTTCTTCTTTCTTTTCTCTTTTCTTTCTTGTTCACACTGTTCATTGTACATATTATACAACTCCACAGTAGGAAGCAAGTAAAACACAAAACACGGTGTTAAGGTTTTATTGCTTACCCGATATCCGGTTAATTCTCGTACAATCGACGTAATTATCTCGCAGCTCGCGTCGCCAGCGGTGACAGAATTCTATCGATTACCTTTTCATTATATCATGGTGTCGGGGTTAAAAGCAGTGTATCTACAACTAAAGCTGGGCAAGTAGAATGGGGACAGATGTTGCCAGCCAGCTGCTGCCAAAATGGTGGGAAACCTGAGAAAAATCTGAACATAATTTATTTAATTTACAATTTAAAAATGTTTAAATAACCACCAAAATTTTTTGAATCTACAATAGACTTATGTACCTACGAAAATGTAAGCTATTTCCTTTTGTAGAACTATCTTGATATGTTGGTATCTTTAAGCCTCTAATTCACTCTTTCCTTCCTCAAAAGGCCCCCAAGGAAGATAAAGAAAATATTGATGACGTCTGCGGTTGAGTGGTTACGATACTCTGGAAGTCGCGAGTTTAAATCCCAGCATGCATTTTTATTTTCTTTATTTACGTCATTGCACGATAAAGGGTTTCTTTTATTAAAACCAATTGTGTAAAGTACATTTGCAGCATGTTCCAGAGTGGTGGATACTTTCAGTATTATCTTGGTGAATTACCACCATTCTGAATCATAACCTTGCTTGGGATGGCTTTCGCCGTATTTGGTGAACAGATCTGAAAAGCCAGGTACTCCTCGCCTTCCTCCTACTCATCACCTTCATCTTCTCAATACCTTCAGCCTCTCAACATACCCTAATTGGGATGCCGAAGTTGCACTGGTTCCAGGCGGTTGGGAGTAGTTAGGACTGTTGTGTAAGTCAAAAGAAAATGTACAAAAAACTGCATTTTAAACATTTTTAATAATTGCATCGCGAATAAAGAAAAAGAGTATCTTATTTTATCTTTGAAAGGTTGGAGAGTGTGTGGCTGCTACTTCAAAATGTCGAGATAAGTTAGAAATTGGATAGAATAGGGTGTCGTTTCGTGTGTCACGGATTTCTCCCTTAGGAATTGGTATAGTGGACATTCTTCAACAAAGTACGCACAATACCAGAAACGGGATGCGGTTCGTGCGGTCCACTCTATCCGAGAACCTTGACAGTTTAATGGTTCCGTTTACAATTAGGTTGTATAGTGTACACGTGGAAGGTCTGCCACCAAGGGAAGTGTTTTGGCATAAGTAGCCTTTCACGTGGGTGGTTTTAGGGTGCAAAATCATTGATATTGTCATAAAACTAAGTAACTAATCATATCACACTCCTTGCTTCATTCACGTTTATAAAACGCCTCGCATATATTAGATATCCTTCTGTTAATCTGACTCTTGACATGGCTGTACTCAAGAATTTGGTTCTCTTGACATATCTTGCTCGGACGTTCCCGACTTATTCCATCATTCACCTTACGCTTCTCTCTTTGTTCATGTTCCACGTATTCAAACCAAGCGTCCCTTTTTTACTCTTTACACTTACTTTAGCTTTGTATTCTTTGCAAATCTCCACGTTTCTCACACGATCGTATATAGTTTCACTACACATAAGCATCAGGAATCTCATTTCTACAGCAATACTGGAAGTCGTCTTATTTGCAAATAAATTAAATATCACTTGGCAAATAATTTTTATTTTTACGTGAGTACTGCATAAGGGCCCTAATTGCTCTTAGTCAGTAGTATTCTGGTTTGGATTCCTTTTTTGGGAAAACTGGAAGATTAGATTATTTTCTTGGTTGCGTCAACCTGATACGTTTTCGCTAATAATTTGAGAAAGTTAAGAGGATGAAAGAAGTGGGGAGAGAAAAGGAAAAGATTACGTTGGTTTTAGGTAATCATCCCTCACAACTGTATGTCGATTTTTTTTAGATCAATAACTTTAATTACCAATGGAACATGCCGTAGAAACACCAGAAAATAGAAAAAAAACTTTACCACAAGATGCTTTTTCACTATTTTACGCGAGTGATCGACGGTCTGGAGGTAGGGTTGCCATATATCCGGAATTTTCCGGACAAGTCCGGAAATGTAGGTCTTGGTCCGGAATATGGGGGGAATTCTGCCGGAATTTCTACAATTAAGTGGAGATTGATATAAAAATTAAATAAACCAAATTATTTTTATTACAAATGAAAGTAAAAACATTACTTCTGACATTTAATAATAATAATAATAATAATATTTGGATGATTTATATAGCGCCGTTTTTGTGAAAAATCACCTCAAGGGCGCTGTACAAACTTATAATACATTTCTAAAATCTAAAAACTAGCAAACAATTATAAACAACTTATGGCTAAAAATTGCATACATCGGTTCATTGATCACCGATACGAAAATATGTGTACAATATTTTGACCAATGAACGCGATGCTGCCTAAAATTTAATGAAAACAGGACCATACTTACCTGGGAGGTCGCTTGAAATTAACACTGTATATTGTCCATTTAAAGAAATTTAGATAGAGTTCGCACGCAGAGGACATTATTGTGTTATTAATTATATTTAATTAATTTTAAACAAAATTAATTATTAACAAAATTAATTATATTATATTTAATTAATTATTAACAAAATTAATTATATTATAGTTAATAAATTTTAAACAAAATGTCTAGAAATTTTTACACTTAATGCCCAAAAAATACAAAAAAAGTTTATTATATATAAAAGGAATACCTACTACTTTCCAAATCTTAATTTCAAAGTCGACCCCCCCCCCCCCCCTCCCCGAAGCGTGTTTTGACATGACACGATGCATAACGACATTCAGATTATATTTACAAGAAAGTCCGGAATTTTTATCAAATGTCAGGAATTTTCTCCGGGATTTTGATTTTTTGATCTGGGAACCCTATCTGGTGGGGCATTAAGACGAACGTCGCGGTATCATAACGTAGTGTACGCATATATTTTTTTTTTACAGTGAATACCGCACAAGAATCTCAACTGCTCCCGTCTGGAGCCAGTGATGAGCCAGTGATCAGCCAGTGCCAACTATGGCATCCCCAATTGGGGTATGTTGTGAGGCTGAAGGTAGTGGTGAGGGGAAGGAGGTGGGGAAGAGGAAGGTTGGGAAGTACCTGGCTATTCAGATCTGGTCACCAAACACGGCTAAAGCCATTTTCAAGCAACGTTTCAATTCTGAATGGTCGTCTTACACCAGGGCGATACTAATAGTATCTTCCACTCTGGAACATGCCGCAAATATACTATATATTATTTTAAATGAATTAATTGTGAAATAACACAAATTAATCAAATAAAATTTAATTGCGCATACCTACCACTTTCCAAATCTTAATTTCAAAGTCGATCCCCCCCCCCGACGCGCGTTTTGACATGCCACGATGCATAACGACATTCAGATTATATTTACAAGAAAGTCCGGAATTTTTATCAAATGTCAGGAATTTTCTCCGGGATTTTGATTTTTTGATCTGGGAACCCTATCTAGTGGGGCATTAAGAGGAACGTCGCGGTATCATATAACGTAGTGTACGCATAATGTCTTACTCGTAAATATGTATTTATCTTTACTCTTCTACAAACGTCAAAATAAAGCTTCGTCAACTAAATTCACCTACCTTCCTCAAATTAAAATGGGTTTCTCACGATAATATCAGAAAATCTTAGCTAATTGCTGGAAAATGTAAAAACATCTGCCACGAACTGTAGAAACCGTACACACCATAGACACAGTAAACACCGTAAACACAGTGATACCGTAGACAGCCGAGTGCTCCATAACCGTGACAGGCTTCAGGGATGTTTGCTTCACAGACAATACGGGGCTTACCCTAAACGGGAGAGCGATTCACTGGTTGTTTTAGCGGGATTAGGAAAACGAAGGTGATTGGCTTAAGTACGTGAAACAAAGGTCTGGCTTTGTGACGTTTTGTTTATATTTGTGTGAGCATAAAGTATATAAATATTGTATATGTATATAAAAAATCTGTATTCTTGACAATGAATTTTTTTTTTAACGTGTAATATCCATGTAAAATATACTTATATGTCTATCCCTCCCGTAATGAGTTTCTTTCTTAACCTCTTTGGGAATAATGTGTTACCACGTCTTTGTAATACATTATAATTAATTAAATAAATAAAAAAATAAAAAACATTGTATTGAAAAGCTAACTTACTAAAAATTGCACTGAACCATGGAAAACTGAAATATTTGCTTAAAAAACGCAATGAACTTTGAAGTTTATAATTGAATAACCCCTCTAGCCTCGGAAGGTCACTAATAACCCAAAATATCATATTCCATCAGAACCTCCCTAGAACAGATGTGATCGGGGCCCATATATTATAAAAGTTTTTTTTTTAATCTTTTTTCTGTTATTTGTCATATTAGCTCCTCACGGGAGGCCCTGAGGAAAAAAAATCTCAGGGCCTATGTCGTCTTTGGTTATGCTGTGTGAGTCTTTTTGGGAAAAGGGGGGAAAGAAGTTCTGGAAAGGAAAAAGCATGAGGATTTGTTGGAATATGGTGGTCAATGTGTCCAGGAGTGACGGATGTATGAATCCATCCCTCCCACTCGATGGGTAGAGAGAGAGTCCGGCTGAAGAGGTCAAAAGGTCTCCCTCAATCAGTCTCTCCCAAACTGGCTCGCCATGCGCTACGTGGGCAAACGCATCCGCTGCCGAGACCTGGCTCACCTAACCATATTTGAACCCGTGCAAGGGCGTTAGTTATCCAATTTTTTTTTTTTTTTTAATTCGTTTATTTCAGATCTCGGGGAGGGTGGTGCAGTCCCACGAGTTCCATATTATACATATATAATACATTAAATTAAAATATTTCAAGATGAAAGATATTTTTTTTTTTTACATAATGAAAGGAAATAAATAAAAGAAAATAATAACAATACAAAAATTAAAATAAAATTTGAAAAAAAAAAAAAAAAAAAAAAAAAAAAGTTAACTTTTTGTTATCTATTTCATCAGGAAGTGGCTCCATCGCTTATAAATGGGACCCTGCCAGAAGTGGAATGCTGCCATCACAAGAGTGTTTTCGCTCGAGGCCAATCGCGTTCTGTAGCTGGTGATCCGTTTTTTTATTAATGTTCGGAATCCGGGAACGCGCCCTTCTTCAAACATCTCGGTGGCACTGCAGTACCAGGACAACCCAAAAAGCGTTCGATATGAATTGTTGTACTGTATTTCCATTCTTTTTAGTGACGCTTTGTTGAAGTTGGTCCACAACTCCGAGGTATATAGGCTCGTGCAGTACGTGTTAAAAAGTTGCCTTTTTGCAGCTGGGCTGCACTTGTTAAATCTTCGAGAAATCATATTTGCCCTAATGCACAGTGATCTTCTCTGTCGCTCAATATCCGAGTCGTCACTGAGGTCCGCTGCTACGATGTGTCCCAAGTATTTGACCTCGATTTTTTCTATTATTTTTGTGTCGTTTAGACTGACGGGTAATACTTTCATGGTGCCTGCACCTGACTTGAATACGAGCAACACAGACTTAGTGGGGTTATAGACCATATTATGTTCAGCAGCGTATTCTTCACAAATCTTTAACAGCTTTCTCAGTCCTTTTATACTTGGTGACAAAATGACCATATCATCTGCATACGCAATGTTATTTACACAGTTATTTCCCAGGTGACAGCCTACGTTTGCCGAGGTGAGTTTATCGCTTAAATCGTTCATGTAGACGTTAAATAAAATCGGTGATAAGCTTCCCCCTTGTCTGACGCCGCATTCCATATTCACAGGTGTTGACATTTTATTTTTCCAAATAACTTGGTTCTCTTGTTCATGATGCCAGACTGCCAGAATGTTAATTATTGAACCTGGCACCTTCCTTTCTTTAAGTTTTTTCCAAAGTAGTGCGTGAGAAACCCGATCGAAGGCTTTACTTAAATCAAGAAAACAAGCATACACTGTTGTTTTTCTTCCCTTATAATATTCGATACATTGTTTTAAGCTGAATATTGCCATATCTGTAGACAATTTAGATTTAAAACCAAATTGATTGTCGGATGTGAATAGTTTGCCTTCTATTTGAATTTGTATAACTCTTTCAAATATTCTGGATATTATTGTGGCAAGAGATATCGGCCTATAGTTGGAAGTATTGGATAAGTCTTCTTGTCTGGATTTAACTAGTGGTACTATAATTGTACGTGAGAAGTTTCTTGGCATGTGCGTGTGTTGAAGAATCTGTGTAAATAATGTTGCTAGAAGCGTGTATATTTTTTCACCAGCGTTTCTTACATGTTCTATGCTCAGGCTATCATAACCGGGAGATTTTCCAGCTTTCATTCGTTTGACAGCGGTTTTAACCATATCTACCGTAACGATTATGTTTTCGTCCTCATCTTCGCATGGTTTTTCTAAGAAGGTGGGTTCTTTTCTTTCCGATGTTTTCGCAAAGTAGGTTATGAAAATATTAGCAATCTTTTCTGCGTCTGATTCTCCTTCAATATGAGTCGATATCTGTGCTTTAGATTTTAAGATGTTGTTGGTTTTTTGCCAAAATTCTTTAAAATCTCTATCCTCAAATGCACCCGATATTTTGTCCAGTTTTATTTGTTCCGCTGTTTTTTGACATTTTCTTAGCTCAGATTTGAATTTTCTTCTCAATATTTTTCGGTTTTCTGCCAAAGGACCCGTCCGGGGTTTTCCATTTTCAATCCATTTCATAAGTGCATTTCGTGATGCTTCATAATGAATCGAAACACTGTCGTTCCATCCAGGAATATGTTTGGCTGTGGTGCTGTTATGTTTACGTCCACTCTCGAAGACGTTTTTTGCGGCCGTGCATAGTGACTCTACAATTCTCGCATACAGTTCATTGATGGCATCTTTATGAAAGTTATTTTTGCATCCTGACTTTTTACAGAGTTCGACACTGCTGCTGTAGTTAATGCGGTTTATTAAAAATGATGCTGTTACAGAATAGGACATGATCTGGGATATATTATGTGCTCTCCATTTTACTGGATCCAACGCAATCGGGGCAATTCCCTCCGTAGTGGTTATTCCTGTTGTGTGTAACCAAATAGACATGGGCCGGTGATCTGTCCAGTCAACATCGTATTTTATCGAAATATTTTTAGTCATCTTTTTAATTGTGGCCGTTCCTATGCAGTGATCTAACCAGCTCGTTGTATTATGTGCATCGCTAACGTAAGTGTAAGAATTTTCTGGCAGTTTTTCTACATCGACACAGTGATATTTATTTTCTTTGCAAAACGATAATAAATCTTTCCCAAATAATGTTCTTGGGTCGGAATTAAAGTCACCCATTACAAGGCAGTTCGTATATTGCTTGTCTTCAATAAGTGAATGTAAGTTTGCTAGGCATCTTGAGAATTCGGGTATGTTGTCATTACAGAAGGTTGGCATGTAAACTGTGAGAATGCACAACAATCCTTTATCCAGGGTTATTTCTATTCCCGCTACCCTACTATCGTTGCAGTCGATAGCCTTGGCCCTTATTGTGCTGCGCCACAATATGCCCGTTCCGCCGTGTGGACGCCCTCTTAGTATGCTAGTGGATGTATCTACTGCAGATGTGCCTAAGCTTGAAAATTGGGGGTGTATTTCTGAAAGATAATTTATGTCAGTAGGTAAAAGCCATGTTTCTTGTAGTAAAATTACATCATATTCTTCACAAATATCGTGAATAAATTTCACCGTCCTTCTTACTGATCTGCAGTTGATGGTAATAATTTTAAGAAGATCCATTATTTACATTGTTTAAGCTTTTGTCCGAGCTGTAATTTCTCTCTTTGAAAATTCTGTACACTATTCCTTCGGGCCAAAAATCTTGAAATAAATAAACCAATAAATGGTTCCCGGAGCGGCAGTACCTATACCCGACTCCCAAATTGTGAGTTAAGAATTATTATAATATTACTAACTGACCCGGCGAACTTCGTACAGCCACATATTTTTTTCGTGAATATTTTCGAAATTCCTGAAAGACTCATTGTACTATTTATGCCCGCCTTGGCTTCACACGGATGGTGTAAGTCGCGGACTAAGTAAATGTAATACTTCCGGTAAATTCAAATCAGTTGGATTATCAATAATTCATCCAATGTTAGACGTTACGTACTTAATGACAAAAAATGAGACAAAATCTTCCGTTTACAATACGACCATAAAATAAAATAAAATTGCAATGAAATAATTCGACCATAACTATTGTAATGCCTTGAATTGTACAACATTTTTCGTTTTTCTTTCTGGAGAGAAAACAAATATCGCCGATGGTTTGCCGACTCTTGAGCATGCAACGTACAACTGTCCATGCAAAAAACAATTCATGGTTTATTCCACATACTTCTAACGATTGGCCTTGGGATTTATTTATTGTTATTGCAAATGCAAGGCGCACTGGAAACTGGACAAGTTTAAATTCAAAGGGAAAGTCAGTTGGAATTAGTGGTATTCTTGGAATAAGCACATTTTCGCCTTTGAATTTTCCAATGATTATAGTGGCTTCAATCAAAATTTTCATAATTTTTTAACAGCGAGTCTTATTCTGTTGCACAACTTTGACTGATTCAGATTGCGTAACATAATTATCACAGAACCAACCTTGAGTTGTTAATTATGTGGCGGTGATCCTATCAAATCTAATGAATTTAAAAATTCAGTAGGGTAAGTGACTACTTCATTTAGATCGATAATGGAATCGATCGACTTAAATGAATGCATTTGTCTTGACTCTGAATTTTATATTTAAATCTCCTACAACCTTATTTTTCGCTGCTAAAATGGTTCGTTCGCTCAACCAAGCATGGTTTTATAATTCACACTAATATTTGGGAATTTCGATATTAATTCTTCCTTTGACGTTGTGAATTGACAAAAATCGGTGGAAACGAAATGAGGCCAGTAGAAGTGTCAACAGGAATTTTCCCATTGCAAATGTCTACTAATGCATCTGCAAACTCTTCCGCCGATATGTCATTTTGTAACTCCACTCGCGTATTCATTGTTAACTTGAGATTTTTCACGTATCTCTATATATTTGATGCCTTCAAGCAAGCATTTATTTCATCAGCAGCTGTTGATCTGGGAATAACTGGCAGCGTTTGGCGAAAATCTCCAGCCAGTAGAATCATCGCGCCTTCGAAGAGGTTCTGATTGCTATGCAAATCTCTGAATGTTCGATCGAGTGACTCTAATGCCCTTCGTACACTCATCCTAAATTATTAATTTACAATTTTGTAGCACTTTTTGTAGCACACAGGCTTCTCGATATGTTGCACACAATTCACCATTGATCATTCGTAGAAATTCGAATGAAGTGCGTTCACGAACATTAACTAATAACAAACACAAGTAAAAACATTCGTCATTTTTTTTCTTAAATGAAGACATGTTTAAGTTTATAAAAGAAAATAATATATTAAGTGCACATCAGTATGGTTTTCGAGAAAATTTGAGTACTCAAGATGCTATCGTAGACTTAACAATTGAAATATATAAATATTTAGATAATAAAAAAAAATGCATTGGAATATTTGTCGACTTAAGAAAAGCATTTAACAGTATATCACATTCTAATCTTATCTCTAAACTAACGATAATTGGTATAACCAATAATGTCTTAACATGGATCAAAAATTATCTATTTTATAGAGAGCAATTTGTCAAGTTAAATGGTTTTCTGAGTGATTCACAGACCAGTAAATTTGGAATCCCGCAAGGGACAGTACTAGGACCAATTCTTTTTATCATTTATGTGAATGACATTTTTAAACTCACCATAAAGTCAAAAATAATATCATATGCTGACGACATAGCGATTTTAACCCAGGGACTAAACTGGAGTGAAACTCAGAAAACGGCTGAACTAGATATAAATTTAATAAAAAAATGGTTTGACCATCAAATTATTCACTTCAAACTATTTATAAAAAAATTACGCTCTTACAAATACACAAAGATTGTTTCAATAATGTGAGCTTAACTCTTTTTTCGAACAGCAATAGAACAAATATCCTTGGTTCTTTAACGATACCACGCTGTAACACCACCACAGCCCAACAATTCTACAAATATATTGGAGTTAAATGGTTTAACGAATTACCCTTGATATTAAGATTGGAAACAAATTACAAAAAATATGAAAATTCAATAAAAACTCTTTTAATGTAACTTATCAACACAACAACTCAATTATAATATTAGATATCTTTTTTCTCTCATTATTTTTTTCCTTTCACTTTATCTCCTCCTCTTCAGTCAATTGTACTTCTTATGTATTATTTAGTTTAAAAAATATATATTTATATATTTTTTTCTTATTTGCTGTTAATAATCTAATTTTTGTTTAATATATATATTTAAAAAAAAAATATATATATATATATTTTTTTTTTTCCTTTGCTAAACTGTGGTTAACCTGCGTTTTTAACTCAAGCTCTGTTCTTAAAAAGGGTGTAATAAGTATTATTATTTAATGTATTTTAATAGAAAAACTTTATTTCTTGTATATAAACATGTAATTGATACCATTTTATTATATTAAATAAAAAAATATATATATATATTAGCAAAAGTCAATCGAAAATCTGAAGACAGAAAAATCAGAAAAAGATATTGACACCTCTCGGACTCGAACCCAGGACCTCTGCTTTCATGGCAACTACTCTACCAACTAAGCTAAGGTGCTTATATCCAATTCGGTTACTTTCAACTGTATCATACTTCGACTAAAGCCCCGTTCTGATTGATCAAGTATTTTAGTCGAGTAGTAACTAAACGCGTCCGAACACCGTAATTTTAGTAGAGTGGGTGAGTCAACTCTTTAGTAGATTCAATCCATTTCATTCTATTTTTCGGGCGAGTAAGTACCCCCTCCATGCGTCCCTGCGCACTGACAGGCGAGAACCGACCGTTTTAGCAGTGTTCATTTGTGAACGCGCGGAAATGTCGTGGGGATAGAGCGAAGATGCTACCCTAAATTTATTTATTTATGTTGCTATTAATCTATTTTCGTGTCCATAGTTTATTTATTTTCATCTTACAAATTTTTTTTTCAATTTTTTTTTCTTAAATAAACATTAAAATAAGCATGAAAATGGGCTTAATTAGCGTATTTACTTTGCTTTGTAGCACCCCGTCATCCGCCGTCATCTTGCAACCTGCGGCGTGCACAAATGTACGCTACTTAAAAGTAATGCGAACGGTTTTCTGCAAGTCGAGTAGCAAGTGTACTCGCTACTTGACTTGCGAACATACCTTAAGAACTACCAACATTTTTTTCATTTTCTTAACGCATGTATTATCAACCGAATTGGGTATAAACACTGACAACACTTGTCCTGTCCATTCCATAATTCCATAAACAGCTGTGGCCGCAACCTAAGCATTTTTTTTTAATTTTTGCAATGATTCACAATTTGGGAGGCGGGCATGGGTACCGCCGTCCCGGGAATGATTTATTTGATAACCAAAACCTCTGCCATAGGTCACCCCAAATGGTTCGTTACGTTTAGTGACTTAGTAGGGGTGCCCGCGTTCATGGGGTGAGTTTTGTCCAGGTCTTGGCGGTGGATGCATCTGTCCACCTGCTGCGTGGCGGACCGGGTCGAGAGAGACTGGTTGAGGGAGCCCTTTTGACCTTTCCAGCCGGACTCTCTCAACCCATCGCCTTGCACCGCAGTTGGAGTGATGGATTCATACGTCTGTAACTCCTGGGCATACTGACCCCCAGATTCCTACCCAACCCTTATACCTTTTCCTTCCCAATACTTACTCTCCTTCCTTTCCATTAAAAGACTTCATTATTTTCCTCAGGGTCTCCTGTGTGGAGCTAAAAAAAAATATATATATATACCAGTCGCTAGATTACACCTTGATCAAAAAATGATATTCATCCTCTCCTCGGAAAAATGTTAAGGGGTATTGTAATGCCTAGCTTTTATCAATATATTGAAGATCTCTCACACACTTCTGCCTCATTCATTCACTCACTTTTCATATTTTATGAGATTAAAAAATAAACTTATAAGATAAAAAAAAATTCTGTTTGATTTTTTTTAAATTTTCTTTAATGTAAACCTTTTGCCAATATATTGAAAATCTCTCACAGTCTTGTGTCTCATTCACGCACTCACTTTTCATATTATGACATTTAAAAAAATATATTGTCTGATTTTTTTTTTTCTTTAAAAAAAAACCTTGACCTGATAATAACAAACACAACAAAAAAAGAATTATCCAATTTGGTGTAGTCGTTCGGAAGTTATGCGCGTACATACATTTTGGCGATTCATTTTTATTTATATAGATTTATATAGATAGATAATGCGGAGACATGCGATTTATTAGTCATTGAAAAGAGTTTTTTTTTTGAGTTTGTCTTAAATATTGTTATGAAGCGATTGTATTAATCGTAAGTTAGGTACTATTTTTTTAAATGCATTTTTATTGGTTAGGTTGGCAAAGCTGGGGGAGTTTCGTTCAACGCGTCGGTAGGCGGCGTTTGTTTTTTTTCCGTTTCCGCACTCTGGTTTTGACGGGTAATGTGCGGTACGCCGTGAAAACAACGGTCACTTAATTATTAAGTTTGAAATACGATGTGATTGAAATCCAAGTTTTGGGCATCTGCATCCGGGGGAAGGAAACACGTTGTGTTTTTTTAAAAAAGAAAATATAATAATTTCGAAGATTATTCACGTAAAATGTGAGTTTTCGCGCGGGTCCCCAAAAGTGAACACGAGTTAATGGCGGTGTTCGATTGTTATGTTTAAGGTACCTCTTTATCCGAGAGATCGGTGTAAATAATTACCCGCCGCGCCTGTCATTGAATGCAGGGCAAACATCGAATTCCCACCGGGGGTTTATTTATGGAACAAACCCGAGATTACCGCAGGGTTGAACGATACCCCGCCTCGATTGCTGTCGAGCCTTCCTATACAATTTGGAGGAGTGTTTGGGTACTCCTCCCGTTCTCTGAGGGTCCAGGTCCATCATCCCTTCCGGGCGACCGCCGTGGAGGTCGCAGGCACATGCTGGGCCGCAGAGGTTGGGACCTCCCTTGCCACCAGGAGGTGGTGTTGGTTCACGCGACATCGGGGGAACGGCGGCAGTAAAACTTAATTAGTGTAGCTAGGAATAGCATAGATTACGACATTGGTCCCGGGGTGAGTCCATCCAATTTGTTTTATTATATTTTATAATTTCAATACAGTGTACCGATTGTCAACTCTACTCTGTGTTTTATTATGTAGAATTCCTTGTGCAGCCTTTTCAGGAATGTTATAAAACCATGACCCACACTCTGAGAATTGAGTACCGTGATCTCCGCTAGTTGACATACCCAGACATTAGACTGGGTTTGGCGTCCAAGATTTCCTGAGAAGAAATCAAAGTTGACTGGCAGAATACACCCGAGCCCGACCAAGGCTCAACGTTACTTTTCCCTTTAAAATATAACACACGCACATAACAATATGTCATTACAAACATAAAACATAACAATATGGCGCTCCATACGCTGTCTGGTCACGATTTATAGCATTCCTGATAATGTTTTCTTCGCCCTGTAATGTAAAGAGCCCAAAAAAATTATTATTCATCTGTTCAGTGGAGGTCTTAATTTCGTTTGTTATTATTAAACTTGGTCGCTGTCATAACCTATGATTGCAGTGACGGTGTTTGGAAATGACAACAAATCTCATTATTTCAATTCGCTGGCACTATTACCGGCGTGAATTCGTAAAGAGATACTATGCGTAATAATATTGTGGGTACCTTATAAATGATTAATCTCGTATTTATTGGTTTTTTTTTTCAATACCACACAGTTATGCATAGTATCTGAAATACCTACCTCCTATAACCTAAAATGGATTGTCATTTTCATTGTTATTGTTTGAATGCATAGAAATCGGTCATAGACTATGGACAATGTGCTAGGTAGAGCTCTATATATTTTTTTTCTTTTCGGAACTAATCAGTGCTAGCTGTTCTAAGAATACCTCGGATTGTCTATGACGGTTTCTCGTTACATTTTATCTATGACTTCGGCTTATGTTGTGTTTACATGTCAAAATACCTGATAGCCGAAGACAAATCAATTTATTATGTGTTTAAATAGGAATGGAGGATGATTATTAAAGATTATTCAAATATTTAAGATATTTATTGAGATTTTAATGACAATGCGGGTAATTCATTTTTGCTTCGAGTGGGAAATTTGTATAAGGTTTTGTCAAAACCTACTATAAATTATACTTGTAAATTGTTTATTTACTAATGTCTAACTGACGTTTTAAATTTTATTTAAATGAGCTACTTACATATTAATTTAAATGGACAAAAAAATTTTATATTTAAATGAGCTACTTACATATTGATTTAATTAAACTAAAAAAAAATATTCATTTAAATGGGCAACATACACATTTAAAAAAAAAATAAAATATAGCAATAACAACAACAACGTACAACTACAACGTTCATTAACAGCAATAACAAAAACAACAACATCAAAAACAAAGAATAAAGTAATTTTATTTTATTTTCTTCTCTTTCTTTCCAATTCTGCTTTCGTGTCAAGCTTATCACATTACCGTTACAATGTCTACTCCGATTCCAAATGTAAATAATGCATCCAAGGATGAACTTATAAAGGAATTAACTTCACGATCCATCGAACCGGAGGGCACTGCCCAAGCGTTGCGTTCGCAAGCGCGCGCCTTTAACAAAACTATGAAGAAATCATTAGATGTGGTTAGGGAGGAAAGTGATTCGGATCTAGATTCTGACAATGAAACAGAGGAGAAGGTCACGGTTATTAAACATACCAAGGTTATTTATAAAGACTCATCATCGCGGGGGCTTACAAATTGGGATGTCAAGTACGATGGTAAAAGCTGCGTGAGAGATTTTCTGCTTTTGGTCGAAGAGCGTTGTAGGACACGCAACATTTCACACAAAGACTTAGTTAAATCTTTCAGTGAAATTTTAGACGGGTTAGCACTTCTATGGTATAGGTCAATTTATAGTCCAGACTTAGAATGGGATGACTTATCCAGCTTATTAATAAAACAATTCGAGGGACAGGATAGACAATTAGATCTGGAAAATGAGATTCTAAATTATAAACAGCCAAAGGGAATGTCAGTTTTGGAATTCACTTTGAGACTTAAAGCGCTTAACAATAAATTGGATTGCAAAATTCCTGAGGTTAAACTTTTGCGGGTAGCCATGAAAGCATTGTTGCCTATGTATGCTAATTTGCTGTCATCCAGAGACTTTTGTTCGTTTGAGGAACTTACGAGGTGCGCTGCTAAACTCGAGTCGTACACTGAAGCCTCAACATCCACAGCAATTCCAAAATTAGTTGACACTCAAAATAAGCCCAGTAACTTTAAAAAATTTAACTCGTTCCCCAATAGTTACAATAAGCCTTTCACTAATACAAACAATTACAGGTCATTCAATAATAATAACAATAATAATAATTTTAACCCTTCTAGGAATTCAAGACCTATGGGGAATAATACGAATAATTTTGCTAAACAGGATATAAAAAATCAACAAAATAAATCTCTTGTTTGTACTTATTGCAAGATCAAAGGTCATTCATTAACAAATTGTTGGAAAAAAGATAGCGACAATAGGAAACCGCATGTTAGTAGTATTAACAATAAGAAACATACCGATGATCCAAAAAACTAGAAACGAGTCAATCTTACCGCGCCCCTTCTTGTGCACAAAGAAAGAGGGAGTGGAAGCGTTGGCTCCGCCTAGTGCAACAATTCCTTTCTAGCCCGTCTCCTCAAGCGGTGGACGCACTGCCACAGGAGAAGGATAGTACAGAGGATGAGCGTCCTTATGCCGACATTTTTATTCTAAATAATAATTTTAAAGCACTGCTAGACAGTGGTGCTTCCTTGTCTTGTTTAGGGGGGGATAGTTATAAGATTTTTTTAGAGTTAGGAGTAGAATTAGTAAAAACAGATTTTAGCGTTACGACAGCAGACGGTACCAGCCAGCCTGTTTTAGGGTATTTAACTTTGCCGGTGACGTACAATTCAACCACAAGAGAAGTTATCTTTTACGTCATTCCAACGTTAACACCTAATTTCGTTTTGGGGGTGAACTTCTGGAAACAGTTTCGGATCGCGCCGGAACTGTTCTCAAAAGTTCTCGTACCTCAACAAAAAGGTCAAATCAATGAGGTGAGAGCAATTCGGCCTGCCTCTTCTCTAACAAATTCGGAAAACAAAGCCCTTTCGGACATTGTCAAAAAATTCGAATCCATTTCTTACGAAAAGAAGGGATTAGGGTTGACTCATCTAGTCCAACACAAAATACATACAACAGGTCCGCCTATTAAACAACGTTATTTCCCACTGTCTCCGGCAAGACAACGTCAACTTGACGCAGAAGTAGATGAGATGTTAAAACTTGGAGTCATCCGTCCTTCGCGATCTCCATGGTCGAGTCCAGTGCTCATAGTACAAAAAAAAGACGGAACGGGTCGTTTTTGTCTGGACTCCAGGAAAATTAACAATGTTACAACACGCGATTCCTATCCATTACCATACATAACAAGGATCCTAGACAAGCTAGGCGGTGCCCGATACATCTCGTCTATAGACTTATCTAAAGCCTTTTGGCAAATTGCATTAGATAAGGACTCCTGTCAGAAGACAGCATTCGTTGTACCCGGTCGTGGATTGTTTGAATTCACCCGGATGCCCTTTGGACTTAAAAACGCACCAAGTGAGCTGCAAAGACTGGCCGACGCTTTGTTCGGTCCAGAATTTGACGACAATGCCTTCTGTTATTTAGACGACCTGATCTTAGTATCAGAAGACTTAGAATCACATCTTTGTTTATTGAACCGTGTCTATGAACGACTACGAGACGCAGGTCTAACCATAAATCTGAAAAAATCGGAGTTCTGCAAAGCCGAGCTCAAATACCTCGGGTACATGGTTGACTCGCAAGGTCTTCGTACAGACCCCATAAAGATAGACAGTATAAAAAACTTCCCGGTACCCAAGAACGCAAAGCAAATCCGAGCCTTCATTGGATTATGTGGTTACTTCAGAAGATTCATAAAGGGTTTCTCGAGCATTGCCGCCCCTCTTACAAGACTCACTGGTTCGAAAAAAGGAATCAGCAACTTTGCTTGGTCTCCAGAGGCCGAGACGGCTTTTAACGTGTTGAAAAAAGCATTGACATCAGCTCCGGTTTTAAGTTGCCCGGATTTCTCAAAACCCTTCGCGATACACTGCGACGCCAGCTCCGGTGGAATTGGCGGAGTTTTAATTCAGACCATTGATGGGCTGGAGCACCCGATTGCATATTATTCAAGGTGTTTAAATACTCACGAACGCAACTACGGAATTACAGAGCGTGAACTATTAGCAGTATTGGATTCAGTAACGCACTTTAGACCTTACATTGAAGGAGCGCATTTCACAGTTGTTACTGATCATTCAAGTTTAAAGTGGTTAGGTTCGTTATCTAATCCTAGTGGCCGTCTTGCACGATGGAGCTCACGGTTATCGCAATTTTCCTTTGATGTTGTTCACCGTAAGGGAACTCAACATATTGTACCGGACGTCCTTTCGCGTATGGATGTAGCTCTTATATCGGGATCTAACCTTAGTGATACCACTGATAAATGGTATCTAAATGCTTGGAAAGGTTGTCAGGAATTCCCTCAACGATTTCAGAACTTCCAAATTAAAGACAACGAGTTGTATCGTCACACAAAAACCCAGTTGGACTTATGCGAGGACACCGCATGGAAACGGGTAATTCCTCAAGAGGATAGGAAAAATATTATTTCAGACTCCCATGACTCCGCGCGCGCCTGTCACCCAGGGGTCTTCAAAACCTATAAAAAGCTTCAACTTAGGTATTACTGGCCGAACATGTATAAAGATGTCAAGGAATTTGTAAATCGTTGCCAAACTTGTAAAGCCCATAAGATAAGCACGGCACCTCCTAATGGAATATCCTCAAACCCTAAACGTGTCACTAGACCTATGCAAATGCTGTCATTAGATTTAGTAGGTCCTTTACCTCGGAGTTACTCCGGCTTTACGGTAATATTGACATGCGTTGACGTTTTTTCCAAATTCACTTGGTTATTTCCGCTGCGCAACGGCTCCGCGAAAAGCATAGTTAAAAATTTGGAAGAGAACGTTTTCCTGGTTCACGGGGTGCCTCGTACGATAGTGTGCGATAACGGTCGCCAGTTCATCTCACGGGAGTTTAAAGAACTACTACAAAGTTACAATATACCACCTCCGTTTTACAACTCTCTGTATACCCCACAGAACAACGTGGTTGAGAGGTATAACCAGACATTAGGTACTGCTTTATCAATTTTGGTCGAATCAGACCATCGTAACTGGTCAAAATTTTTGCCCCAGGTTCAGTCCGCGATGAATAACACTGTCAATTGCGCGACAAACTTCACACCGTATTTCCTAATGCACGGCCGTGAGCAGATACTTGATGGGGATTTGCACCGTAACCCTATTCATGATAGGGATAGCGACGCGCAAAAGGAAGCTTCGCCTTCCACATATGCACAAAAGCTACAAGGTTTGGCAAACGTGTATGAACAAGTTTCAGATGCTCTACTCAAGGCATACAAAAAGGGGGCTAACCACTACAATTTGCGTAGGAAAAACGTCACTTATCAAGTTGGTGACGTCGTGTGGAGACGAAACTTTGTTCAGTCTAACGCGTTAAATTACTTTTCTCAAAAATTGTCCCCACGATTCGTGCAAAATGTTATAATAAAGAAAAAATCGGACTTAGTGTATACCTTAGCAGACTTGAATGGTAAAGTGTCTGGCGACTTTCATGTAAAGGATATCGTCAAATTGGACAACATACCTATGTAGTCCCTCCTCTTCAGTACCTTAGAAAGTCTGGCCATCTTTCTCGGGGACTGTTGGATTTGAGGAATTTTATACTATTCTTTTTCTCTTTTTTTTTACAATGCACAGAACTTCATCCGGCCTGATCAACCGAGATGGAGATTCCATGCGTTCAGACAGTCATTAGTCCTGTCATAGGCTCATTTCTACGGATATGGGGTAATTACTTCACGGGGGGTGTTTTGTAAGTTTGACATTGGTAATGATGATGCTGGTTTGTTTCTTACAATAAAATCCTCAACTCTGGTACTAATGCTCGAGTTGAGAATGTATTTAAAACTATATATCTGCAAGTGTATGTATAAATTGTCAATAGTATTAACGCTAAAACAGACGCAAATTCGGATATCGGCTGAACAGATGATTAAGTTAGGATTATTAGTTGTAAGTCTTGTATCCTGAAATACGCGGGCATATCCGCACACTATCTCTGCGAGTTTCAGGCATACCTTTTTTTTTTTTGAGTTATGTTCATGCTTTTGATAATGTCATTATTTGTTGTTCCAGATTACATAGAAAACACAGAGACGCAGGGATTGTATCTCTTTGTTTTCTAAGTGATTTTAAATGAAGAATTATTGTTATTCACCGTCAGTGCATTGACACTATTAGACCTTATTTTGTCAGGTTACGCAAGTAATTGCTAAAGTTCAAAGTATTTTTTTTTCTCGCTCTTCTTCTGTTTTATTGGTAAATAGTCAAAATATTGTTTTACTCTATAAACATAGGCTGCGTCAGCTAAGCCTCAGCTTTTGCAAAAGCGTTTTAATTTTGTTTTTATTAGTTACAGAAAATGTTTTGTAATGTCCACCTTGTTTATAAGATTTTTTTTTGAGATCTTATAATGTGGGACGATATGGTATCACATATCCTTCCTCATTTTAAGCCAACATAGGAAGTAGAATCAATTATATTTGTATAAGATTTTGGATGTATTCTGTTATTATTGTCCTGAGAGACTTATAACATTGTTATTATGTACTATATGGTTGAACAACGGTTTACAGTGAAAACCATAAAATTTGTTCTTTACTTACCGATTACGCCTTCTATAGAGTTGGACGTATACTTGCACTAAATTATAGCTGCACATCTTATTAACAAATGACACCTTCTAAAACAGTTGGTTGTATACTATTAAAAATTATTTGGCACCACCCGATGCGTTGGTTGTATACTATTAAAAATTATTTGGCACCACCCGATGCGTTGGTTGTATACTATTAAAAATAATTTGGCACCATCTGATGCGGTGGTTGTACACTATTAAAATTACCTTTACAATGTATAATTGTTGTTGGTTAAATATTATTCACCCAAGGACCAGAATAGGAGGTTAGTTAGGAATACTCTTCCAAAAGAGGGTTAGTTTTTATCCTAAAAGATATAAATTCAGTGAAGTGTAGATGGTAAACCCATCAAATATTTTCGGCCTAAGGGAGGCTATATAAATTCAGTGATAGTGTTTGGAACAGTGATGCCTAATGCATAGAATTTAACTTGACGTATTTGGAGAAAAATGTATGTTTTTTTAATTTTAAGACTTATCTTTTAAGTTAGTTTATGTGTTCTGTTCCAGATGATACGTCAATGGTAGTGCTCGGTAAGAATGAATATTACAACCACCCAGGTTTTTTTTCCAGTGCTGAGGGTTCTTGTTGTCCATTCACGTATCATCTTACAAGAAGTTGTTCTTAGGTTATATTGGTTTACTAGTTTTTAAGTTCGAGAATGGTTGCATCGCAAACCTACTATCCGGCCTACACACAGGATAGGCGCGATTGGGGTTACGATGCACTCATTCGTCAAAAGAGTATTATTTAAGGATTTTTCTTTTCTTTTTCATTTCTGATAATTGTATTTTGCATTTCACATTTACTGTTTGTTTCTTTTTATTTTATTACCAGGTACTCCTTGGGACCAACGTAGATAGTTCAGGGCATGTTTAGATTTTTGGTAGTTTTGTTTGAGGGCAAACATTTTTGTGGGAAGGGGGGTAATGTTATGAAGCGATTGTATTAATCGTAAGTTAGGTACTATTTTTTTAAATGCATTTTTATTGGTTAGGTTGGCAAAGCTGGGGGAGTTTCGTTCAACGCGTCGGTAGGCGGCGTTTGTTTTTTTTCCGTTTCCGCACTCTGGTTTTGACGGGTAATGTGCGGTACGCCGTGAAAACAACGGTCACTTAATTATTAAGTTTGAAATACGATGTGATTGAAATCCAAGTTTTGGGCATCTGCATCCGGGGGAAGGAAACACGTTGTGTTTTTTTAAAAAAGAAAATATAATAATTTCGAAGATTATTCACGTAAAATGTGAGTTTTCGCGCGGGTCCCCAAAAGTGAACACGAGTTAATGGCGGTGTTCGATTGTTATGTTTAAGGTACCTCTTTATCCGAGAGATCGGTGTAAATAATTACCCGCCGCGCCTGTCATTGAATGCAGGGCAAACATCGAATTCCCACCGGGGGTTTATTTATGGAACAAACCCGAGATTACCGCAGGGTTGAACGATACCCCGCCTCGATTGCTGTCGAGCCTTCCTATACAATTTGGAGGAGTGTTTGGGTACTCCTCCCGTTCTCTGAGGGTCCAGGTCCATCATCCCTTCCGGGCGACCGCCGTGGAGGTCGCAGGCACATGCTGGGCCGCAGAGGTTGGGACCTCCCTTGCCACCAGGAGGTGGTGTTGGTTCACGCGACATCGGGGGAACGGCGGCAGTAAAACTTAATTAGTGTAGCTAGGAATAGCATAGATTACGACATTGGTCCCGGGGTGAGTCCATCCAATTTGTTTTATTATATTTTATAATTTCAATACAGTGTACCGATTGTCAACTCTACTCTGTGTTTTATTATGTAGAATTCCTTGTGCAGCCTTTTCAGGAATGTTATAAAACCATGACCCACACTCTGAGAATTGAGTACCGTGATCTCCGCTAGTTGACATACCCAGACATTAGACTGGGTTTGGCGTCCAAGATTTCCTGAGAAGAAATCAAAGTTGACTGGCAGAATACACCCGAGCCCGACCAAGGCTCAACGTTACTTTTCCCTTTAAAATATAACACACGCACATAACAATATGTCATTACAAACATAAAACATAACAATATTTATGCTTCATTCCATTGATAAAATCATATTCATACGTATTGTCAATAGCAGCCTTGTCATTATTATAAAAATTAAGAAAATATTAACATTTAATATTGGGAAAACTGATTTCCACCTCACTGTACCCCACAGAATGAAGAATCTATTGTTACATGGATTGCATAAAAACACTCTACATTTCATTAGTTAGATGTCAAGTAGAATATAATTCACCTATTTGGTCCCCTTTCTATAAAGTACACTAACAAAATAGAACGTGTTCAACACAAATTTCTTAGTTACTTAAATTTCAAACTCAAAATTCCAATAGAAAACATTAATTATTTAAGCTTAATGAATCGACTAAATTTAATTACGCTGTCTGACCGAAGAATCATTTCAGACCTAATTTTATTGTACAGAGTTATGAACAACCTGATTGACAGCCCTGCCATCGTTTCTAGTATTAAACTCCATGTACCGACAAGGAATACTAGACAAAATATAACATTCTTTTGCAACACATACACAACCAACTATCAATCACACTCACTTACCAATAGGATGCATGATTTCGGCAACAAGTTTGGTGGTATTGTAGATGTATTCGCTCATTCCCTTTACATTCTAAAATGCAATTTAAACCAACACTTTGTGGAATCCTACAAATTATTGTAACGTGGGTATAATATATTTAACGATTTGATGTGTTGTTGTAATGTTTTAAATTATATTTTGTTCTATGTTATTGTTAAATATTACATTGTTTAAAATATTTCACGGTTTTACGCAAGAATATACAAGTGGTGTTTTCTTTAAAAACTACTTGTATATTCTTAAAATTTTTTCACTTTTATAACTTTTGGTATAAATTCTATGTATGTGTAATCCTCGATATCTTAAATATTATTTTATAATCTATGTTAAAGCCCCTACGGGCGTAAAACAACAATAAATAAATAAACAAATATTTTCGCAGTAGATAAATCATTTTAGACACCATGAACATTGAAATTAGGCGGAGGTAAATAGAATCATATAAATAAGTCGTCTTAATGTGTTTGAAAATAAACAGTTTGAAAATAGCCTTGTAACCCGAAATAGCTATCACAATAATAAAATAAACTGAAATAATTGCAAAACCTAATAATTTTTTTTATTTATTGTTTTTATTTCTTGCTAGAGTAATCCCGATGAGTTAAAGAACTCATTTTAGGACAGGAGGAACATAAAAATCATGGGTGGGAGGAAATAGTTAAAATTTTACTTATGAATTTAGATATTAAAAATATAAGTGTCACATACAATACTAACATCATTAAATTTGATTTTAATGAAATCCAATAAAAAACACATGAACATAATGCTTTATACCTTCAAAGCCTTTCTATTTTACATCCTTAATACTTCGCTTCTAGTATAAGTTTTTTCTTCTGGGATGACATAGGCCCTGAGGAAAATAATTTCCCTCAGGGCCTATGTCATCTGGGATGCTGTATGGAGGGTCTTTTTGAGGAGAGGAAGGAATGAACATTGGTCTTGAAGAGACCCATGTTGTAGGAAGGAGGAAACACAGAGGCCAGCAAATCATTCCAAAGCCGAGCTGTTGGACACAAGAACGAGTCGAAGAAACGACCTGTTCTCATGTGACAAATGTCAACTATGTACAAATGTTGGGCACGCGTTTGGCGTGTTTCCCGACTATGCACCGGTGCCGAAGGGATCAATGATGCTAGTTCCTCAGAGCATCTTCCATTATAATACCGGTAGAACAAGGATAGCATTCCCACCCGACGCCTGTGCTCTAAAGATAGCCAGGTACTTCCCAACCTTCCTCTTCCCCACCTCCTTCCCCTCCCCACTACCTTCAGCCTCACAACATACCCCAATTGGGGATGCCATAGTCTCACTGGATCCAGACGGGAGCAGTTGAGATTCTTGTGCGGTATTCACTGTAAAAAAAAAAAAAAAAGTCCGTCTGTTAAGACGAGAGAATCTATCAAACCGACCGCCCGTTTCTGCACAGAGTCGAGGGTATTTTTCAGGTATTTTGGAGCTCCAGACCAGAGGTGGCTGCCAAATTAAACCGTGGGGCGCTTGTGATTTGAACAGGGTTAGCAGTTGTGTACTATTAAAGTATCTGTGGGCCCTGTACAATAAGCCCAGTTTTTGGGAGGCTAACTTTACTCTGGCTTCGATGGAGCCCCCATACCTGAGCTGGTCACTTAGGGTTACACCAAGCATATCAATGGAGGGCCTGTTCGGAAAATTGCTTCCGTTGAAATTGACTAGATCATTTCGATCCCTTTTAGACGTAATCAGACAAGATTGGGTCTTTGAAACATTAAATTCTACGAGATTGTTTTTACCCCAAGAGAAAACACTCTCAAGGTAACCGTCCATTATTTGCTTCAAAGCCCTACTAGCTGTTGGAGTTTGTGAGCCCTCTGGGAGCTTGTCAAACAAAAAGCTATCATGAAATGTACTGTCATCCGCGTAACAATGAATTGGGTGCACATGACAAAAGGTCGTTGATGTGCAACAAAAACAAAGTCGGAGACAGAACCGATCCCTGTGGGACGCCAGCATTTATCGAGTGAGAGGAAGAGGTGAAACCATCGGCTACCGTCTGAATCGACCTCTCCCTCAAGAAGTCGGCAATCCACGTACACAAGGATGCGGGAAGTCCGTAAGAAGGCAGTTTGTTGACAAGTCCTCGGTGCCAAACCCGGTCAAAGGCCTTGGAAATGTCCAGTGCAGCCGTTTGGGTCTCACCAAAAAGTTCCAGGAATCGCCCACAAACATGCGTCACATACGCGAGAAGATCACCGCGCGAGCGGTTCCGCCGGAATCCGTATTGACGGTCGTTAACAATTTTGTTCTTCTCGAGTTATGTGAGCAGTTTGTCGTTGATCACACGTTCCATCACCTTAGACAGAACTGATGTGATCGCTATGGGGCGGTAGTTGGCCGGATTGGAGCGGTCACCCTTTTTTGGAAAAGGATGGATAACCGCTTTTTTCCAACCAGAGGGCACAGAGCCAGTCTTCAGGGACATTTTAAAAAGCTTCGTCAAAATTGGAGCTATTTCTGCAGCGCACCTCTGCAGTACCAGGGCAGGTATTCCGTCAGGCCCCCTCGCCTTATTAACATCAAGCCCTCATAAATTATGGAGTATTTCCCGATGCCGGATCCTCAGCTTTTTCATACGAAAACCGCAGGGAGGAACCGCACTTTGGTCATCGAGGGTTGAGTTATCCGCAAACATTTTACCTAATAAGTTAGCCTTTTCGGTGGCGGTGTTTGCTAGTGAGCCGTCAGGTCTGGTAGGAGTTGGCAGACTAGATTTGCAGAAATTGCGACCTATTGAGTCCGCAAGCGACCAGAATTGCCTGCTGCCATGCGGGCATGCAGTCAGCTTTCTGCTGATCTGCTGGTCATGCTCGAATTTCGACCTATTTATGAATCTCTTGGTTTCCTTTGCCATTTTGTTGCTTCAGCGCATTGTCGACTGAACCACGGCTTTGAGCCTACACCAGATTCCTTAATAGTAGATTGGATGAATCCATCCATCGCGGATGTGATGACTTCACCAATTTCCTGGGCACATCTTGAGGGATCCGAAGTCTGAAAACAGACAGCTGACCACGGGAAAGCATTAAAATGTGCCCGCAGACCGAACCAATCTGCTGACCTGTAGTGCCACACTTTTCTCTCGTTTGGTGGTCTGAAGTTTACATGGATTGGTGTTGTCACCAGGCAGTGGTCGGACGATCCTAAAGGCGATGTGATTTCAATCTTGTAACCGTGTAGCACAGTAGTTAAAAATAGGTCTAGCAGATTGGAATGGTGAGTCTGGACCTCAGGAACCCTTGTAGGCTCCTGAACCATTTGCTACAATCCGTAGCAAAGGGCAAAGGATTCCGCTTGGCATCCAGCCGAGTCTGTTGATCCTGAGAACTTCAACCAAGGTTCGTTATGAACATTGAAGTCCCCCAGGACCACAAACTCTACCATAGGGTAGCGGGGCAAGTGTCGCTTAAATGTTTGAAGTAAGTAAGATTGTATACCAAAAACCGGCTCACATCTCATGTACCATCTAAATGAATATATCATATTTCCACCTAAATCTAAGCTCCATTAAAACAATAATTTATCAACCAATCCCACAAATAAATATATACCCACCTAAATTAGTGATTCGAATAAAGCGAGTGTCTTGTTTCACATCTACCGTGAAAGCCGAAGTGATTTCATTTTCTACGAATTTTATTTCATTAGAGGTGTTTTATAATACCTACGATTGCGATAAAACTTAGGTGATTTGTTGTGCGCACGCCGCGAAAGTTTTTGTGTATAATGGTGAGCTCTGGCGGTATGAAATTATTTCTTACACTATGCGAATGCGAAGAAACTTTTGTGAGTTGTTGCGCGCACGCCGCCTGAAGGTTTCTATATGTAATGGTGAACTCTGGCGATATGAAATTTGTATTAAAATTTACCATAGGTGGAGCGTAAGTTGTTTGAAAAATGTGTGCATTTTATATATTTCAGCAGCAATGAGAGATGGCGGTAGGGGGGGGGGGGATCAGGGATGGTTGAGGGGAGCGAGGAAGTGGGGTGGAGGAGGTGGAAGGGGTTCGCTGGAGAGGCAAGGGAAAAGGGTCACGGGACGGGTAGACGCGAGAGGGGGGGAAGCGGGGAAGGCAGAAGGGGAACGAAAGCGGGATAGGAAGGAGACGTGGTAGGAAAACGAGGTCACATGGGAAAGGTCACGAAGGGAAGGGGTGAAAAATACATACTAAAAAAAAGTATTCAAAAGCACTTCAATGAACAGAAATAAAAAAAAAAACTATTTAAATAAATGAAGACAATATAAGCGAAACTCAATCGAAAATCTGGAAACAGAAAAATCAGAAAAACATATTGACACCTCTGGAACTCGAACCCAGGACCTCTTGCTTTCCGGGCACACGCGCTAACCACTGCGCCACGGTGTCGATATGAAATTCGGTCATGTTTAACTGTACCATACTTCGACTAAGGACCACCTTAACAGTTAAACATGACCGAATTTCATTTTTCAACTGTACCATACTTCGACTAAGGACCACCTTAACAGTTAAACATGACCGAATTTCATATCGACACCGTGGCGCAGTGGTTAGCGCGTTTGCCCGGAAAGCAAGAGGTCCTGGGTTCGAGTCCCAGAGGTGTCAATATGTTTTTCTGATTTTTTTGTTTCCAGATTTTCGATTGAGTTTCGCTTATATTGTCTTCATTTATTTAAATATTACAATTTGAGGTTTTACTCATAAAGTTAAAATAAAAAAAACTATTTCTTTCCTTGAGTAGCATAACAACGCAAGTCGGGTACTCGTTAGTGTAATGTATGTGGCTAGTAATGTATGTTACAAAATACGTGTGTTGTTAGTTCGTAACCATGCCATAATACATTTATTTTTATCTTACATTTATTTTATTTATTTATTTATTTCTATGTATTACAGTATTTACCTATTAATTAAAATTTTTACATAATAGATAAATTTTGAAAACATTTTTACATAATATATTTTACAATTTTATTATGTAGGGTGTATGGTAGGTTTGCGAAGGTGAAACTGTGGATAGGTATTGTATGTTTCGTGAACACCTCACTAGGAGAACCTGTGCTGAGGTGTTTACGTGTTTATTTATGATTATGTGTGACAAGTATTAATGTGTTGTAGTAGAAAGTTTTATATTTATTTTATTTGATGGTTATTGTACATTGGTTATTAATAAGTTAATTTTTATGTTTGGTTTGGAGTAAATAGGTTTTGGAAAAATTGTGTTCCTTTAGCTTTTATCCAGACTGTGATTTGTTTTTTTTAGTTTATTTGTTGGTGAATAATCAGCAGATTGTTTCAAAGAAGGTGGCATGCTGTTATATAGTTTTATAGAATAGTAGTTAATATTGTAGTAGTTAACATTGCTCGTACATCATGTTTTGTACTCGGGAAATCCGCGACACGATATAATTTTAATAAGAAATGAGCCCCACGTACAGTTATTCAGTGTACCCGGTCTAAATTGAAGGGAAATATATTATTATTAGTTCCAAAAACGTCGCTTGAAAGAAAATTTTCCATTGAAAGAAAATTTCACGGCGTCTCAGCGGGAATTTATGAATAAATAATATTATGGAGAGAGAATTATTATTGAAACAGACAGGCATGGCGCCACTGATGGATTACGAATTTGTTTTATCCTTTGCAACGGATGCTTTTCTGGGCGTATTTCGTCGCCTGAGAGTTGTAGTGGGACATCTGAAAAAGAAAGTGTTTTAGGTTTTCTGCTAATAAAATTCGTCATTTTTTATAGTGTTGAGGGCTGCTTTGGAATATTTGGTATTATTATTACAATTTATTTATAGAGAAATATACCACCATAATATTGAATAAAAAATCCTTCAGTAAATGTAAATGGGGTAACTGATATGTCTCACAATAACAATTACGTAATTTAACATTAATAAACATTTTCTGGCGGGGCGGCGGTAAACATATCCGCCTCCTAAATCTTAAGTAGATATTGCACATATAAGTATGTCGTATTTTGCTATTAGTCACTTTTCATTCAGAATTGTAACGTTAACGTTGAAATGGCTTTAGTCGTGTTTGATGACTATATCTGAATAGCCAGGTACATTTTCCATATCTCCTACCCCTCCCCACTACCTTCAGCATCAGACCATACCAAAATTGGGGATGCCATAGTCTCACTGGCTCGAGACGGTTGGGAGTTATTGGGACTCTTGTGTTATATTCAGTTATAAAAGTTATATTATATGTAAGTAGGAATCTTTGGTAAGCCGACTGTGATTGCCGTATGCTACATCGGAGAGTCGAATTTATTAGTAAAAATATTTTTACAGCGGATTTTCACTCAAGATGCCTTCAGATATAAGTATATCGACTTTGGTGTACGGCCGTGTATCCTCTTTGCATACTTACTTGAAGAAAACCTCTTCTAAACTTTCGGCCGGACCAATTGTCACCGCACCAATTGTCGCCGGACCAAATGTCATGGAACCGTAATAAATATGTCTCGTTGTGGCACTCACTGTTTGGTCCATCTAGACAATACACCAATATTTATGTACTACACATCTACATTTACATATATACACACCTGCATTCATGATCCACTGTGCTTGGGAAATAATATTGTTACATATTCCTAACCATATTCCTATCCTGCTTCCTTGTGTACCTTGTGTACCTTGTGTAATCAATTGATTCACGCCTAATATACGTCACATTGCCTAATTACGCATTTCTGCCCGCGATCATTTCTTGCGCCCATCGCGAAAATGGAAAAATGAAAAGAATAATGATGCCGAAAAAAAATTCCGCGTACCTACTACACAATCCGCTATAAATGCGGTGTAATATCTCGACAGAAGAGAATGCCTTTAGAGTTTTGCAGTAAATCCTATCTCTTCCTTACCTGTATTTGACGTATCCTTGGTAAAGTGGTTTCAAATTACATATCCTACAAAGGTCCTTCGAATACAAAATAATTTCACTGAATGATTCACCACTCATACTGCAATATTTTTAAACACGTTTAGAAACAATCACAAGTAACGAAAAAAAAATCATTTCATTTCTTTACATTTATTTTAACCCGTCTGCTTGTTTAGGAACAAAAACATCCCAAAACATGTAATCGCGTTATACCAAAAACGTCCCAAGCGACCTTACATTTTTAAATCTATATATCTCTCTTCCTCTCATACAAACATATGTATTTTTCTTTTAAATAGAAAGAGAACAAAATATTGCATCTTATTGACTTTGAAATATGAAAGCTTTTTACAATCTCGATCCAAAGTGACGGTTTCAAATTTTTTTTCAGAATCCGATGCTTTCGGATTGTGAGGTGCGAATATATTGAACCAAGCAGACGGGTTTTAAACTATTATTACGTATATCACAATGTTTATAAACTTGACTAAAATAATAATATGACATTGAACGTGAATGCTACATCGTTTTTTTCATTATTTTAAATTTCAGCCGGTATTTTTAAATAGATAGGTATTAGAAAAAATGAGTTTGAATTCCTTCAAATTTTCCCTTATGAATATTTAGAGCGATGAACACGTTTTAGTTTGAGTAAGAATTTAACTGATTTAATTTCTTTGAACCCCAATAACCCCAAACTATGTTTTGTGAGATGTCTCACTACAACACACAGGCGACGATTTGTAGATAACTTCACGTATTTGTGAAATGACGAAACTAAGTTTTCTAAGACTTAGCTGGTTAAGAAAACGTTTTAAATTAATTATGTTCCTAAGCAAAGAAACAAAATTATTCTATGGTCACACAAAATCATTTCCTCCGTAAATGGACCATTCAGATTTCAATTATAATGATCTCAGAAAAATTAAACTGTCTTAAGATCTCAAATACTGCGATGGGGTGACAAAGCGGAAATAATGTCACTTGACAGGACACCGAAAATCATCGAGTAAAAACCACCTAGAAACAAGCAGAGTACTACCTACTGCAAAGTGAAGTAAGAAACAGCAAAAGGGTATTTTTATTAGAGGAAGATCATTTGAGAAATATCTAAATATTAGCCTCTAAAGGCTTGAAAAGGGTATTTCTGGACATAGTACAACAGGCTATCAATAATAACGTTAAATAATTGTCTCTTCTAGAATTATCAGGAATAAAAGATAACATACCCACCAAAGAACCACACAGTAATCCTGCTGAGCAAATGAGTGTTAACCTAAAATTAGATGGCTCGATTATGTGAAGAAGAACACCGTATCCTTGAGCTTTTGAGTATTGAACAAAAGAAACAAAAAGCCAGAAAGAAATTAAGTTAAAGGGTATCACTTAGCTGAACAGAACACTCCAAGGGATTTAATGTCAACGAAGATGATGATGTAGAAAATATAAAAAAAATAATCAACTTCTTACAATAAATTGGCCTTATAAGACACGCTCAATGATGTCTTATGTTTAACTGTTTGTACATTTTCGCATTTTTCATTTACTTTATATCGTTACGCGGGCCTTTTCACAGACCCATTTACATCATCTAATTAGCGAGGGTAGTAATAAGAAAGGGAGAAAAAAGATAGGCCAGTAGAAAGATAAAGACAAATAAGCGCTTTAGCTTTGTAATAAAAAAATAAAACAGCGTGGAAAAGAATAAAGAAATATGGTGCAGAAAATAAATTAAGAATATTTTTACGTGGGTGCCTACTAAATAAGGTTCAAAGTCTGGTGTTTTTAAAGAGTTTTTTCTTTCTATTTTATATTTACATGTTCTTGAATTTCGATTTTGTTTTCTTGATTGAATGAATGAATGGTATGAAATCTTGGAAGTGAAAATTCACCCTCTTCAAAACTTAGCAGATAGACTCGTCGATGACAATCAGGGCCGGATGAACCATGTCGGGACCCCTAGGCAATGGACGTGTCGGGGCTCCTTTACCAATGGTGGGCTATGGGGGGGGGGGGGGGTTGAGGAAACCGCCTTGTTTCCTTGATCAAATTCTTAACAAGGCTTTAAGGAGGGGGGGGGGGGATAAGGTTTTAAAACATTTTTAGATTTTTTTTATGAATGTAAAACATAGCAGTATATTGAGTATTGTGTCAAAATTTCAAGTAAATCGGAGCAAAACTAACGAAGGTACAGCGCTTCAAGCGACCGGCCCCCATGCTCGATTCAAGTATATTTCGAGTATAAAAATTTTTAAATCGGTTTTATTGCAAACAACATTTTTGAAGTTCCTGAACATCATAACTCAAAATTTTGACTTGACTTGACCGATGCTTTTGAAATTTTGTACACTATTTCTACACATAAATCAACAGGTAGTCTAGTCTGAGGGAGTTTATTTGAAAAACAAATTCTTCGAAATTTTTTAGCAAAAATCGCGTTTTTCACTTCTAAATGCTGCTAAAAATAAAAAAAAATCGAAAAAAACTCCCTCTGACTACCTAGGAAAACATAATACCTTTTAAACGCATTTAGGTTTTTTGGTTCAAATGATCCGGTGACGAGTTATGGAGTTCACCGCATACCAACTTTTTTTCGAGGCGCCTCCGGAGATTCGCTCTCACGAACTTATTTATTGATATTTTTATTTGAAATTTTTTTCAGAGATATTTCAGATGTTATACTATAAAGTGTGTCTAAAATAAACAAAACCAACATTATTCGTATCATGACAATATGCCTTCTTTTTGCCTTTAAAACTTTACCCCCCTTAAGGCACCAGGACACTAAAAAATACTTTTGTAATTTTTTTTATTTATTTCATTTTCTGACATGCTCTCGCCAAATGTTTAAAAGAAATTCGAAAAATTGACGGAGATACAGCATTTTATGTGAAACCATTTGAAACAGTTTGTATTTTGAATTATCCTTCAGCAAAACTTTTAGTGCGTTTTTCTCGAAACTTTTTAAACGCGTTTTTCAACCTGGTTGACAACATATTAAAAAAAATATACATTCGATTTGCATGCACCAAGTCTTAATCTGTTCAAAAATCTACTGTCTATGGCATAGGGGAATTTTTGTTTTGGAAAAATTTTCATTGTTTATAAAAAAATAGACCTTCATAAAAAAATCCCGAAGTGGTGCCATAGTGACTGGATTTTCTAACTGTTTAAGACTTAGTGCATGCAAATCGGATATATAGTTTTTCTAATATGTTGTCAAACGGGTTGAAAAACGTAGTTTCGAGAAAAATGCTTCATAGTTTTGCTGAGGATAATTCAATATACAAACGGTTTCATATAAAATGCTGTATCTCCATCAATTTTACCAAATTCCTCAAACGGTGAGAGCATTATTAACAAATGCATCTTTCAGAAAATGAATTAAAAACAACTTTTTTTTGCAGTGTCCTTAAAGCCTTGTTTAGGATTTGATCAAGGGAATATGGAGGCGTTTGGAGGCCCCCGGAGTCAGAGGCCCGTGTGAACTGAATAAAAACTTGTAAAATTAAATCAACTTCACTAAAGGGGGGGGGGGGGTTCATTCGCCGCCCCGGGCTTCTGACGGGCTTAGTCCGCCACTACACTTTACCCTTTTCTAACTTCCAAAATTTTTTTTTTTTCTACCGAAACGTAATTTTATTCATAATTAATCTGTTCTTTTACTACATTACGAAAGGTATGCCATCACCCAAAGATATTGAAATATAAGTAGATGTGCTATCTGCTGTTTTTACTATGTGGGTCTGCGCTTCCGGGTGTCGCCGATATTGTTTACCAATTAACAAATAAACTAAAAGAACAAATAATTAACGAATAAACCAAACGAACGTTAAACTAAATGAACGAATTCTTTTCTTATTCAAAATATATTGTTAACCAATATTAATGCACATTTTCAAAAAATCAACGAAATGAACAAATTCTTAATGAACAAATTCTTTTTGTATGAAAACTACGCTAATTAGCGCGTAGTCCGGCGACAGTTGCGCGGACACCATAGCATATCTCTTCTGTATTTGAATATCTTTGCCATCACCCCATTTAATAAAAAAACGAATACAAAACAATAAAATGCAATTATGTTTATATATTTGTTTTAATTATAGAATTTTTATTTATTATTTGTGCATGATGTGAACATTAGTTATTTGTTGGGTTATAACCTAATTATTATAATTTGTTGTGTTCTTTAATGCGTGTACCTAATATTATTAACCTGTAAATGTTCCTAATTAAAAAAAATGAAAACATCTTGAAAGCTGACTTTTCCGAAATTTCGCGGCTCACTAATTCAAGCAAGTCATTTTTTCCCCTAGCCGATGCGGGGCCCCTAGGCAGTTGCCTACTCTGCCTTAGGGATAATCCGGTACTATTGACAATGCATTGGTGCAGTCGCGCGCACAAGCGGACAAATAAGCATTTCTCTGAAATTTGATGAAAGTATATTTAAAAATTTACAGATGTTAATATTCAAAATAAACCTCGGTCCCATCCAATTGGGATTTGACTTAGTTGTTAGCGCAGTTACCGATGTTCACTTATTTTAGTAAATCCCTGTGGATGAATGTTCAATCATCAATCAAACAAAAATTTATTCCAGTTAAAAACCTTTGGTTCTCAAAGATTGATTTTATAAATTGTCTAATTATTTTAAAACCATACCAGAATGAAGAAAACTGCCTGCTTAATGTTTGAGTAATTTTCAAAACGTCTTGCGTTATTTCACTGTTTAGGTATTATACTCTTTAGTGTTAATGATGGTATTCCTTCGAGTCCATTGGTTCTGCAAACATTATTTACTCTGATAACAGTAGTGAGATATTGACGAGATGGGATTCCCATTATCTTGAAAAGTTGCCTTTTTTTCATTTACAATACAATCCACCTTTTGTAGCCGATTTGACTGACGGCTTTTTGTGAGCTCCGGAAGATTTGGCCGCGCGTATCAATTCGAAAACAAAATTCAACCAGCTCTTTTTATAATAATACTTTTTTTAGCTACTGATATTTTATGTCATCTTTCTTTTCATGTAAGCAACGCGTAGTTACCCGAAAGCAGTGGACAGTGGCATCCCCAATTAGAGTAATGTGTGAAGCTAAAATGAGTGAGGAGGGGATGGAGATGGGAAAAGTAAGGTTATCAACACGCGAGTGCCATTTGAAGCAATAAATCGATTCAGAATGCCAGGGTGATACTGAGAGTATGGACACCGCTCTTAAAATTACTAAAAACCAACGTAAAACGAAAATAAAATCCTTGATTGCGGCAAAAAGCGGGAAACACAAACAAGTTATTCATTTTGATTAAAATAAAGAAGTGGGTGATGATTGCAAACCTCGTAATTAGAAATATGTATTCATATAATGGAAAATATTTTCCGTGAACTTTCCAAACACAGCAAAATGTTGTGTATTCACAAAACCTTCATAATTGGTGCCAATTTGGTTAAACACACAAGTCAGAACTCGCAATTACAGAAAATGCCTTTGCCAAGCGAAATCAAACATTCGTTTCATTATTATTTTATTTCATTAATTATTTATGCCAAAGCGCCGTGAAAATGTAAGGATGATTTTTTTTACGAAATTTATTTTCTGCATTGCGCAGTGCATTCAAGAGGAAAAAGATAAAGAAACAGAATCCTTTCAGGGTCTAAATCCCTAATGGCAACAGCATTCAGCAGAACTAGATTTTCCCGTGGATTTTTTGACCATTTTAAAACAAGAAGTTTTAATTGAGTTTTCAAAGGCACCGCGGAAATGAGCTTTGTGGAGACGCTGAAAACTTTTTTCATTCCCAATTTCAATAAAATTAACTCAATAATAGAATTCCACCGAACGTGGGATACTGTAATTCTTCAGGCCTTAAAGGCTGACTGCTTTAGCAGCTCGTGAAAGAACTTGATAATATTCGTCATTATTACACTCCACCTCGTTGTGTCGATAAAACAAACTCAATTTGAAATGTCAAACTCTTACTTACACAAAACGCATGGTATTGCAATATACTTGTATCCTTATCCTTATCCTTATCCTTATCCTTATCCTTATCCTTATCCTTATCCTTATCCTTATCCTTATCCTTATCCTTATCCTTATCCTTATCCTTATCCTTATCCTTATCCTTATCCTTATCCTTATCCTTATCCTTTTCCTTATCCTTATCCTTATCCTTATCCTTATCCTTATCCTTATCCTTATCCTTATCCTTATCCTTATCCTTATCCTTATCCTTATCCTTATCCTTATCCTTATCCTTATCCTTATCCTTATCCTTATCCTTATCCTTATCCTTATCCTTATCCTTATCCTTATCCTTATCCTTATCCTTATCCTTATCCTTATCTTTATCCTTATCCTTTTCACTCCCCAAGTCAAGCATGCGTAAATGCCCGACCGTTCGCCTCGCTATCGATCACCGTTCGCATCGATTACTGTTTGCATGACACTTTTCGTAACATCACACTTTTCGTAACATCACACTTTTCATAACATAACACTTTTCGTAACACATCAACCACTTTTCGTAACACATCACCACTTTTCGTAAAGCATTCACCAGCTTACCCCCCAAGTCGAGCGTGCGTAAAGAAGTTTTACTTCAATAATAATTCTAAAAACCTTAGGAAAATGTTATTTTTTCGTAAATCATGAATATCATGAGTATCACACAAACACTATTTAGTTTTGTAAGAGAATATTTCGTTTCTAATTCTATCAGTGATTTGTATGAAGTTGATTAATTTAAAATGATTGTTTTTGAAAAAAAATCGCCATTGCATTTAGAGCGCATGTTTTGAAAAAGAGTCCTTAAAAAGTGTAAGAACAGCAACTTAATATGAGCTTGGAACCTTTTGCTAGTCAAGCGATGGTGTAAGCCACTGAGCCATGGTGGCAAACAAAGGGAACGTTAGGTACGTTATTCATTAATGATTTACTGTTGCATGTTTGCATCCCCAGAGACCATCATGTTCAAGAATGTTCAGATATTCAGTATTTAGAAATAAGACTGTAGCACCCACCACAAAGACTATGAATATTTAATCAAACACATTACTTATGTAGATAACTGTCGATCTGTCCAGAAGATCATTGGAACTTAACTATTTTGATGTAGGACTGCAAAACCATGAAGTTTTTGAGATTATCAAGGGTATTGTTATGCGTTAGCTGAAAACGGCTAACACATATAGGTGTGTTGATAGAAACTTTAAAAAGCATGTATCATTGCCTGCCAATTTCGTAAAATGTCTTACATACATATTTTAATAGAATCGCAAGACTTCTTTGAATGAGTAAAATTCTTATCTTTTCGAAATCTTGTGGAATACGTGTCTTGTATTTGTTTGGTAATTTTTTAGAAGCCTGTTGTTCTTTTAAGCGGTCTCAATGGGGAGCTTTGTGAGCTTTGGAGGCGTAATCTGACAAGTGAACGATTCATGTCACAAACATTAACTCGAATCCACACGACTGAAGACGACAAAGCTTTCCTGGAAAAGGAAACCGAGTAAAGGAATGTCTGTGTGAGCGGTTTCTTTGTGTCACACTAAGTCAATAACCAGGAAGTACATGTCTCACACCTAATATGGTATTCAAGGGGGTGAAATTTCTTACTCTATCAATCACGGAAATTTGTAATACTATAAACTCGAAAGGACAATATGTTAATTGTTGAAGAGGGCAATTTTTTTTTTTTTTAAATCGTGTCTTATATTTTTGTGAAGAATTCTGATTTTTTATTGTAAAATAAAAATGAATGCATCTTTCAGAAAACATCACATTTAAAAAAAAATTGTTTAATGACAGCATTTAATTTATTTTTAATTTTTCAGAAAAAAAAATCTTCTATAAATATTTCGATGGAACAGATCGAAAGATAAAAAAAAACGTTGAAATATTACATATTTAACTAATTTTTGGATTTATTGGCCTTTACAGCATTTCAAATTTCTGCCATCGAATTTAAAAAATATATATAAATGTCACCGTTAACCCCTGGGTACCTAGCATGGTCGATCGATATAGGTTTTATCGAAAATGTCGGTGAGCACGACTGCAGGCCGCTAACGAACAAATAACAGTTCACGTCAAATAAAGTAGGAACCCTTAGTCGTTGTGAACTGTTGTTTGTTTGTTAGCGGCCTGCAGTCGTGCTTGGGAGCGGAGACAAGTTACCGACATTTTCGTTAAAACCTATATCGATCGACGGTGCTGATGCTAGGTACCCTGGTTATTTGGATATTTTGTCGTCAAGATACTTTAAAAGAGAAAAAAGTGCAAAGTAAAGTGTATGAAATCAATTATGAACAGTGTATTGGGGTCTTCCTATCAATTTTCAAGAATGTATTAGCTCACTTGCTAGTTTGGAGCGGCTTGATGTGTTGTGTGGGTGGAACCATTGTTATAAACAGATTTTTAAATTTTGTGAGGTAGTTAGTTACTGGTACAAGTTAAACATTTTTAAGTTTTGGGGCAAACTAATAATGGTTTTCTAATATATTCTGAGGACTAAATGATTTGAGCGTGTGAATTTACCTACCTAGCCCTTATCTTCCTTTTTTAATTGAACAAATAATATTTTTGCAACGTGAAAAAATTCTCATTTCATTTCCCAGTCATTTGCCGATCCATTTATTGGCCTTACCGATATATTTTTTTCGAATACAAAGCTCCTATTGCAACCACAGCATGCATTGGTTGTGATTCCACACTATTTAAATTTTGAATTCACAAATATAATATATTGCGATTCGTAGTCCAAAAATCACCGCGCACCAATTTCAAGCTGATGTCAAAGGAATTTCTGCAAACATTAAATTAAATCGAAATTGCTCTGTAATCCCATACAAGGTTTTGAATACATTTGATCTATTTTAGTAATTTATATATTGCGATGTTGGTACCTAATGAATCATAAAGATGTTTTTGGATATTAATTTTAAAATATTATATTTTTGAATGTAGCTATTACTTTGTGGTTATCCATTATAATAAAATGAAACAATGCAACTTTGTATAAACCACTTATATCAACAACTTTCTTAACCTTTTAAATTCCTTTCATAATCAAATAAAATTTACGATAGAAATAGGCAATGAAAAATTAAACTTTTTGGATTTAACTTTATCTATTATAAATAATAAAATCGATTTTAGTATATATCGCAAGCCAACATACACTGACATAGTAATTCATAAGACCTCCAACCACCCTGTCTCACAAAAACACTCCACCTTCCATTCCATGATACACCGCTTAGTAAATGTCCCAATGTCTAATAATAATTTCCTTTCTGAACTTTCTATAATAAAACAAATTGCTATAAATAACGGATATGAACCAAAATTAATTGATAACATCCTAAATAAAAAACTTAGCAAAATTTCAAAAAATAAATATCTATACAATTCTAAAAATATTATTGATAAAGAATGGCGTAAAATTTTGTATATTAATAATTTTTCAGTTCAATGTTGCAAAAATTTCCCTTCTAATATTAAACCAGCGTTTTATACAAGAAATAATATCGGTAATTTTTTGAGAAATACTAAAGATAAAGACCATAAATTGACTAATTCCGGAATATATAAACTCAAATGCAATGATTGTCCCCCATTTTATATTGGAAAAACAACTCGTAATTTTGAAATCAGAATCAAAGAACATTTAAGGTGTCTTAATAATAATAATTTTTCTGAGTTCGCTAACCATATCATTGAAAATAACCATAGTTTTGAAAAAAAAACACAGGGATAAATATTCTTCATATTAATCATAAAGGAAAACGTTTAGATAACTTAGAAGCTTTGGAAATTAAAAAATCCCTTAAAAATAATGAATCTTTTATCAACGAACAAAAAATATTGTCATATAGCCCAATCATGGATTTGTTTCCCTACCCACCCACTCTACACTAATACCTACCCACCCAATCTACATTATTAACTAACAACGGCTCCACCCCTACCATAATAAAACATTGTTCTAAACTGTCAAATTAGTATAAGCTTTCCCTGACGAAGGAACGTTTGTTCCGAAACCGGTCGGATTTGCACATTTTATAAGTGGTTTATACAAAGTTGCATTGTTTCATTTTATTAAAATATTATATTTACACACAAGCCCTGCTTATTTTGGGGGTACATCAAATAGATTTATTATGTAATTAATTATTGTAAAAAATATATATTATAATTTATGTATCTTTTTGTAAAGAAAAAAAAATAAATAAATAAAAAAAACATCCCAAACCTCACATACTCTAATATTATGACGAAATCAATGAGAACAAACATTCAAACAATGATATAGAATAAGACTATAGAAGAACTGAAAACAAAGATTTTTTTTTAAACTTGAACTTTTGGATATTTTTTACCAATAACACTATTTTAAATTGCATTCCTGTATATTTTAACACCTCTTTAAATTCATTATAAATAATGCCTGTTTTTTTTCCTTGAAAGATCTTGATGTATTTGTCTATTACAATCGCCAATAAAGGTTTTTACATATTTTATAGGATAACTAGCAGACCCGGCCACACGTTGCTGTGGCTTACGAAACACAACGCCATTGCCCAACCTTTATAAAATCCACAACACCCGCTTGCCAGCTGCCCGCTGCATGAATTAAATATTTGAATTTCTCGGCTTTTCTCGTATATAATAAGAATGTTTTATACATATAAACCTTCCTCTTGAATCACTCTATCTATTGGTGAAAACCGCATGAAAATCCGTTGCGTAGTTTAAAAGATCTATGCTCACATACATTTTGACCGACTTCATTTTATACTATGTATGTAATGTAATATGTAATGATGATTTGCTTAGTAAAGTAAGTACTTGTTTTTATTTATTTTTTCTTGTCAGTAACAGTATTAACTTGTGGAATATCAATTGAATATCCGTCTTCGCCTCGACAAAACATCAATGGATATTGTAAGCTGTCATATGAGCGATGTAATTCAGAAATTTTATGGAGATTCTCGTCGCGGCTTCGAAGTACGATATCCCTTTTGTCGAATTGTTGACCAGCAATCACAACTGCTACTTCACTTATAGAAGGGGCATTATATCGTCCACGGTGCTCACCAGTAGGTACTTTGTTGGCGTGAATCACTACATTGTAGTCTGGGACATTGGTCCGTGGTCATGGTCCGATATATCCAACTATAGACCTATCTGTATCCAGTCGTCGATCCCGAAAATATTTGAATCTGCTCTGCTCTCTAAACTATCTCCTGAGATTAATAAAGTAATTTCACATAGACAACACGGTTTCATGTCAAAAAGGTCTACTCTCACAAATTTGATGATCTATCAGGAATACTTATTTAATAATATGCACAATCGTCTTCAAACAGACGTGGTATACACTGACTTTAGCAAAGCTTTCGACAAAGTCTCACACAAAATACTTATGCACAAATTAAAATCCCTTGGAATAACGGGGCATATTTTGAGATGGTTTGAAAGTTATTTATACAATAGAAAAATTTCAGTCAAACTCAACTTGCACTTTTCAAATCAATTCGAAATCTTCTCCGGAGTCCCCCAGGGGTCACATCTGGGACCAGTGCTGTTTTCCTTGTTCATCAACGACATAACTACAATCTTTGATGGAGTTATGATACTTTTATTTGCTGATGATCTTAAAATTTACAAAACAATTACTAATCTCAATGACTGTTGCGTATTACAAACAAATCTTGTGAGGCTACAAGAATGGTGCATCCATAATGAACTCTTCCTCAATATTGAAAAATGTCAAACAATAACTTTTGCCCGAATTAAAAATCCTATTAAATATGAATACAGCATCAACAACATCTTTCTAAAAAGAGTTGAACAAATCAAGGACCTAGGTATTATTTTTGACAATCAATTATCTTTTGTTTCTCATATAAACGAAATAACTAACAAGGCCATGAAAAACTTAGGGTTTATATTGAGGACGGTAAAAGATTTTAAAATAATTAATTCATTTAAGTTGCTGTTCACTGGGTTAGTGAGAAGCCATTTAGAGTACAATTCAACAATCTGGGCTCCTTTTTATAAGATTCACCAACAAAAAATTGAGAGAGTGCAACATAAGTTTTTGAGATTTATAAACTATAAATTAGGAATTCCAATCGAAGAACTTAACTACACATTTTTAATGGACTTACTAAAATTAAATGAATTAACTTCAAGACGAACAATGAGTGATTTAATTTGTCTTTTCAATATTTCAAATGGCAGACTGGACGCCCTGGATTTAACCAAACTAATCCAACTGCGAGTACCTACCCGTAATACAAGATTGAATGCGCCGTACTTCGTTAACGCGCCTACTAATAATTACTTCGAAAACTCGCCTATCGAAAGACTTCATCGACTGGGAAATAAATATAACTCAATCGATGTTTATCGTCATCTGTCAGTGTCCAAATTTAAATCCAGTATATTGGAACAGTTACAATAGAACTATAAATCCCCATCTTGAAATATTGTGTGCACAGTTTATTGTAAACCCTCATATTTAAGTTCCGTCAAAACACCTACAATATAGGGCGTAATAAAGGTTAGTAATTTATAATTTATAAACAAACCTTTTAAAAACTGTTCTTGTTTATCGTTGTAATAGGTAATAATAACAAATTTACTTTAACGACTTATACTTTGATTAACATTTTAATTTGATTGTAATTGATACTCTGTTATATTATATTATCGAACTCATTTGTCCTCTCCGTGATAGTTTACTGAAGTATCTGACATTATTCCATGGTTTCAGTATAAAGGGGATTGGTATATTTATGGTATAAAGTATTTCGTCTTCGGAAATTGAATTCCTTGCAGAAATTCTGACGATAAAGTAATTGGTCAAAATGCAATTGTTTTGTATATTAATTTTAGTGCGGTGCAAGTCGGTAGTATGTATTTTTGTTTAAAATCAACTTCGCTATGTATTCAACACATAAATTGCACATATATTAAAAACTCACCATTATTATTATTTGTTATATACGTATATACATATAAAACTGATTTTTTTCTCTTTATTGTATAATGCTATACTTTTTACTTACCAGCTTTATTTATATGTACCATGTGTAAAAACTATTCATGTTTTCTTTGTATTCTAAACACACCTGTATGCACTAAAACATAAAAATGTAAATGTATGTAAAAGCCCATAAGGGCGTTAATGATTAATAAATAAATAAATAAATAAATTAGGTGGAACACTTTTTATGGCATTTTAAAAATATTGTACATATCTGTAATGTGAATGCAAAATGTCTTGCAAAGACCTTACTATAGAGCTATCTAGTGATGCTCTTGTATTAATACTGTTTACATTACGTCGAGTAGCTGTTTGAATTTCTTGATCAGCAATAAAATAAATCTGTAAAAAATTATGGTCATCAGGTCGATATGGAAGTAGACTACCTGCCAGGTGGTAAACCTGTCCCTGGACCTTAAATGTTGGCATAAAACCGTGTCAACCACCCTTTGGCTTTTGAATGATGTCATCTGAAAAGCGTTATTACCGACGAATATTACGTATGAATTCTGTATGTTTTGGGTGATTTCCGTCAAGGAGTGATTTTAAAGGATCTGGTGGCGCAACTATGTCGTCTAGTTTAACTTTACCATTGGAACAACATATACCCTTTGACTCATCTTTCCATTTTAGAGCTGAGCAGTATTGACAAACAACGAAAGGAGAGCCTATGGTAATCGCCAGATCGTTTTTGTAATCAATTGTCGAATCATAATTCATTGCAGAATATTCTTTATTGAACCATCTATTAGTATTTTGTATAATATTCCTTAAATTTCTCTACCGAATACGGTCGCTACGTAAGCGGAGTTGTCTATCTTCATGTGTTTCTGTTTCTCTTTGAGCATTATGCCTGTCACGGTCCAACGATAAACGAACTGTGCGATCCACCGATGATTCTCGTACTCTTTGGGAAACATGCCTTTCACGGTCCAACGATAAACGAACTGTGCGATCCACCGACGATTCTCGTGCTCTTTGGGAAACATGCCTTTCACCGTCCAACGATAAACGAACTGTACGATCCACCGATGATTCTCGTGCTCTTTGGGAAAGATGCCTTTCACTGTCCAACGATAAACGAACTGTACGATCCACCGACGATTCTCTTGCTCTTTGGGAAACATGCCTTTCACGGTCCAACGATAAACTAACTGTGCGATCCAGCGACGATTCTCGTGCTCTTTGGGAAACATGCCTTTTACGGTCCAACGATAAACGAACATCTCTCTGTTCATCATTTTCGTTGCTTCGACTTAAACGAACTCTTTTGGCAGACGACTTTTTGCGTCCTATATTATTTTTTCGCCGAGGCATGGTTAAATTATCATGTGTGGGTACTTTCAAAGATAAAATAAATCATTTTTATGGATTAACAACATCCGACAAATTTCACTCAAATATTTACTTATGCACTTACACCAATGAATTCTACCAAATGACAACACAAAACAAATAAAAAAATGCGTCCTTAATATCAACTTTAAAATGATTCTCGATGCGAAAAGAAACCGAAACAAATTATTTTGATGTTTATAAAAACTATCACCATCTATTGGGCAATAGTTGTATTAAAATATTTTGGTTTTCGCATCAAGCGAGTCCCGTCATCGGTGTGAGAAACGCGCTTGAATTCTACTACTACTTAGATATTCATTTAAATTATATTGTGCGAAAATTATAATAATGTGCAAAAAATGCTTGGTTTAACTAACGTATTTTTAGTTGAAAAGGATTAATACTTTATCCGCTTTCCAATTACCGCGTTGTACGTGACCATGTGTTTTAGAAGATAGAATGGGAATAGTAAGCTATTCTTAAAAGATAGATATATGCCGTCGTTTTTTTTTTTTTTTACATAAGCTCCACACAGGAGGCCCTGAGGCAAATAATTTCCCTGAGGGCCTATGTCATCTTTAGGGATGCTGTGTGGAGGGTCTTTTAGGGAAAGGAAGGAGAGGAGGGTTCTGGGAAGGAAAAGGGTTTAAGGGGTGGGTAGGAATCTGGGGTTCAGTGTGTCCTGGTCATCAGACCTAAACACACCTCATCCCATGAACCCGGGCACCTCTGCTAAATCACCAAACGTAGCGAACCACTTGGGGTGACCTATGGCAGAGGTGTTGGTTATCCAATAAAGGTTCCCGGGGCGGCGGTACCCATTCCCGCCTCCCAAATTACTTTTTTGTAGATCTATAAAAGAGGAATATCCCAGAATGCATTGTTTTGTTATATCTCAAAGGGATAAGGCAGCGTTTTCGATGAAAGCTCCCAGGCGGCTTCACTTTTTCTGACACATCTAACAATTATCGTTATATTTACACAAAACCGTGAAAAATTAAATATGATATTATTTTCATAATATTATTAAGCTGACCCGGCCACGCGTTGCTGTGGCTAATAAAACACAACGTCATCTACTGGATGGTTATCCAACCTTTATAACCACCGCCGTATTTGAGTTTATCGCGAAGAGACAGACATATGCCGCGGAGGACTTGTATTTATAATGGTGTGAAAGATTATCATAATGTGCATGAAATTCTTGAGGTAACTAACGTATTTAAATTAATAAGGATTAATACTTTATCCGTCTAAATAACTTTTCAATTACCGCAATGTACGTCACCATTTTTTTAAAAGATATAATGGGTATAGTAAGCTATCCGTAAAATATAGATCTATAAAAGAGGAATATCCCACCATAAATAATTGTTTTGTTATAGCCCAAATGGATTAGGCAGCGTTTTTGATGAAAGCTACCAGGCGGCTCGAAATTTTCCGGCATTTCTAACAATTATCGTGATGTTTCAACCAATTTACACAAATCCTTGACAAATTACATACCTAAACCTTCCTCACGAAACACTATATCTAGTGGTGAAAATCGCAGGAAAATCCGTTTAGTAGTTTTCGAGTTTATCGTGAACAGACAGGCAGACGGCGCGGGGGACTTTACTTTATTGTAGAGAAGATAGAGATAAAGATAATTATAGTTATGGGTAAAAGGGGGTGTTCACTTCAGTTCACTTCTGTGTCAGCGAGAACTTATACGGACGTCATCCACGTTCGTCTCCTTGAAAACGAAAAAGACCGAAAATACTAGAACGACGGTCACACATCTGTTTTTGGATTTTTTTATTTTATTTTTTACGTGAATACCTCACAAGAGTCCCATCTGCTCCCTTCTGAAGCCAGTGATACTATGACATCCCCAATTGAGGTATGTTGTAAAGATGAAGGTAAGTGAGGAGGGGAAAGAGATGAGGGGAGGAAGTTGGGGATGTACCTTTTCAGATCTAGTTACCAAACACGGCTAAAGCGATCTGAAGAGACGTTTTAATTCTGAATGGTGCTCTTAAACCAGGGCGATACCGATAGTATCTTCCACTCTGGGACGTGCCTCAAATATACTACATATTCTTTTTAATTAATTAACTGTGAAATAACACAAATCAGTCAAATAAAATTAATTGCCCACGCCGGGAATCGATTCCGCGACTTTCGGATTTTGAGTCGAGAACCCCTCGACTCGAGGTTTTTTGGTTCCACAATTCAATACAGTGGCACACACACCTTCGAAATGTAGGTAATAGTGTCTTTAAAAGGGATGAAATGATTGATGATTGATTACATCGATACTTTTCACGTTGGAAAGGTAAAGAACCTAAACCATAAAGTTAGTCCATAGTTTTAGGTAACAACAAAATAGTCAGATCAAGTTCTGCTAAAGACCTTTTCGCATTGTTCTCTTTAACTTCGAATATGATCACGTTTACGACAGTACTGCAGTAATTTCGTTGTTTTCATCGGATCGTATCGAGCAATCCAATGGGTCGTTTTGGACCAGCTCTAAAACGAGGGTGAGGTGGTTTATTTTATATATTTGGCAGTTTTATAATCTACAACTGCTGTGCTGCACTTTTATGGATTTGCGCTTATCGTATCGCACAATAGGTTATTTCTCGTCATATTCGAAGGGGAAATAAAGTTGCAAGTAGGTAGGTACTTTAAAATTTTTCCGTATTACAACGGTGACTTCCTTTAAAAAAAGAATGAAGGAGAGTTGTAAAAATATATTAATTTCGAAATTAAATGTGTGGCGGCCACTTGTGCCAAATTCATTGCGCCGCTACTGGACTCCATCGAACATTCAGGTTTGAAATACTTACGGCGTACATCGCGCGCTGGTACATGTCTACCTACAGCGGTTAATAATTCCGCTACTTACGCGAAAGGCCTAGAAATTGTGGCTGTGCAATACAAATGCCCGCAGACGGTTCGAGCGATTTCTCATATTTGAGTGAATTCACGCAATATTACCTGGAGCGCTAGCCAACTACTCTGCCGATCGCGCGAGTATATAAGCAGCAGATTAACACGCCCGCTCCAGTCAGTCAGTACCTAGTCTCCATTCATCGGTCGAGTAAGCAACACAGTCCGACCAGTGCCGCGACCAAGTACGTGCCTGCGCGGGGCACTTGTCCGCGCAGTCAGCAGCAAGTGAATAAAGTTTGTCCAGTGTGACTCCAGGAACATTACCAACACCTTCGAGGATTTCTTTCTCCAACCACCATCCGCTGTCCGGCCCTTCGCGCCTCGACATGAGATGTCATCGTCCGCAGCACATAAAGCCCGCCGCGCTTTCTGCTTGGGACTCAACCCGTTCTCTGGCATTCGAACCCACCGCGTTCCGCTGCCAGAGGTCATCCTCTTCGCCTCTCAAGGTTCCTTCCTGCGTCACGTGTGTGCGCCGACTCAGAGGACACACAGCCGCCATACCTCTTCAGCACGACGACGGTCGACCGCCTGGACCTAAGTCACTTCTACACCGCCATGGTGTAGAGCAACACGCCGGCTCCCTGAAGACCTGTGATCTTCACCGCCGTAGTCTCCGACCTTCATCACGCAGCAGCAATACTAACGGCACCACTGTCACTCCGCTCCGCTTCGACCCTCGCTTCGTAGCCCAAATAAAGACTGACTCATTACATCGACTGACGACTTTTATTTCTCGCCCCGTCTCTGCCGATCCGGCCCTCTCCCTCAAATGTAATTTACTGAAATAATATATATTTTTTTATAATTAAAGAAATACGCTTACCCGGTTTGCAAATATTCTAACAACACTCAGTCGTGAAATAAAAAAAAACTACTTTGTAATTTTTTGGAAATCTAGAGATCTCACGAAAAACTGTTTGATATACTTTAAATATAATAAGAATGTATATTTTAAGCAAAATATCAATCAAAATATTAATAATAATAAGAATTATTATTATTGATTTTGTTTTTTAATGTATCAAAACCATCGGAAATTTACAGGACGGATTTTGCATCTCCACGACTCATATTTGAAAGTCGCTTATAACCACCACAATTAGCGGAAGATGTGCTTGTCTCGTAATGGAAGACTTAGCCAGCCGAGGAATTGAACTCACGATGCCTTAGCGGGACCCAAATTCGATGCCAACTGAGCCACCAACCGGTCAGATTAAAGGGTTTCTTATTGTAATGTGTTTATTTAAGTACTCGAAGAAGCCTAGATTAAAAGGAGAAAGAAAAACAGATTCCGGTAGCTCGTCCCACCTACCAACCGTTCCCTTTAAGAAAAATCCTTTTCTATATATTTCATAAGTTTTACTTTAAGACGACCTCCGTGGTCGAGGGGTAAGGCTCTTGACTCGAATTGTATGAAGAATGAGTTAATGATGAATGAAAGTAAGTCTAAAGTCATGGTATTTTTAAGAGAGAGTACGAAAACAGTGTGCAATATACCCGTAGTTGTGAATGATGAATACTTGGAGCAGGTGGATGAGTTTGTGTATCCGGGAAGTACGTTTACGAGAAATGGGAAAGTGTTTAGAGATATTGAAAGAAGGGTAAATGCAGGTGACTCCATTAATAGAGGACTGAATGCCGTTAGCACTAACAAAAAATTGTCAAAAGAAGCGAAGATAGCAGTCCACAATGGAGTCCTGGTACCTACTCGTATGTACGGTAGTGAGGCATGAAACTGGCAGAGGAAGGATGAAATTAAACTGAATGCTGTTGAAATGAGATCCCTGAGGTGTATGTGTGGTAAAACCATGTATGTATGATCGTCGAAGATATGTAGATATACTCAAAGAATATAAGGCTGACGTAAGCGTAATGAGTAAGATTAAGAAAGGGATCCTCAAATGGTTTGGGCATGTAGAGCTAATGACCGAAAAAAGTAGTGTGAGGAGAATATATGACGCAATTGTGAATGATAGAAGAAGTCGGGGACGGACGAGGAAGACATGGCACGATCAAGTGAATCAGATACGTATGTGTGAGACGATGTATGAATGTGAGTGAGACGAAGAGTGTGTGCCAAGACCGAATTGCTTGGCGGTCTGTCCTCTCTGCCTATCCCTGCGGCGAAAATGTCAGCACAATAATCATTGATCAATCAAATACGAAAAAAGGTGAGTACAATGCTTTGGAGTGTTAATATTCATAACATGAGTTTCATCGATTCATGTAACTAACGATGAAAATTTTACTCCCTTATTTTCTAATGCAATTTTTAAAGTTCATTCAAGTTCTGTAACTCGTTAAAGATGACCTAGAAATTCGGATAAAATATCGCTGTATAAATTTCACTACCTACTATTTTTCAGTTCTTTTAAGGAGCACGAACAAGTGTTCTGCTCTCTGATAAGATAGATACGGTGTAAACCTTGGGTTTGACACTCTCTTATAATACTAATCTTTCTGCTTATAATAAATCCCATAAAAACCAACAACATCTCAGTATTCCCAATATTTTTGTAGACAACATGTGATATTAAAAGCCTTAGAGAAATTGTCACAATAATATTTATTAGTTCCCTCGTATCGGGAGGTTGTTATTGTATTATGTATGTGTTAAGGTTCAGGCACAGGGTGGATCTGTTGTAGAACATAAATACAGGGTGGCTCACAAAGATAAGACGAACGCGGCGGCTTAACGAAGCGGTGGGAAGACAGCCAATACGAGATACAGACAAAGGAACGTGCATTTCCAACATGCTACTGGGTGCCCAGAAACGGTGTATTATTATATAACAAGATCTTCACAATTATGTTCACATTATTTATAAAGCAACTAGGAAATACCTGGCAAGCGTTGCAATGCAACCCAAAATGGTTTAATTCTGTTAATTAAAATGCTTTTAGATACAGAATTATTTTTTTTGTTTTTTCCGTCTGGTGCGTGGATACACGAAAAAATCAAAAGGTTTTCCGACAAGTGAACAGTCCGGTTACACCTGTCTGTGTGAGAAACATGGATTTTCCAAATTAACCCCCTGCCACCCCCTACCGCTACTACGTCTCCTTTGCAATTCATCCCTCTCTCCCACCTTTTCGTCACCCCTCTCTTTGGCCACCCCTCCATTCCCATGCATCCTCGTTCCTGCCCCTATTTCCTTACCCCGTTCTCATTCCACCTTCACCGCTTTCGGTCCCCCTTCCGTCCCCCCATCCCGCGAACCCCTCCACCTTCCCACCCTCCCCTTCCATGTTCCCCGCCTTTACTGCTCCTTCGTCCCCCCTCCCTCTCCTGCGTTCCCCTCCGATGCTTCCAGATTCCCCTCCCCGTTCCACCTTCCCTCCCTGTCGCTAAACTATATGCAAAACACGCATTTTCAAACAACCACCTAATGTAATTTTTATGTACAAGTTGCATAACGCCGGAGCTCACCATTATATATGTATACATAGAAACCTTCACAGGCATGCCCAGAACAAATCAATTTCATCGCAATTGAATGGTATGGGAAAGCATTCGGGCCAAACAAAGAAACCTTCATTTGTATATTATAAAGAAAGATTGATAAATTCGTAATTTTGTTGACTGATACGAGCAAGTGGTAAGTTTTGCAGAGTTAATTTGGGCTGCAGCACGCGGGATGAAAATTACGATAATTATAGCCAACCTCCGAATGGAAAATTCGCAGGAGGAAAAAAGGTGGGTTACTTTAAAAATTTCTACAAACTTATCATTGTGAGAATCCTAATTAACAACTTTTAAATTTAGTTTCTAGTTGTATTTATCGTTATAATAATTTTCTTCTGCTGTGACAAAAATTAAAATGGATCGATGTGTGAATTAAAAAAAATACTTATGGATGTGTTTTTAATATAAAAAAATATATATATTTGCCATTCCACACCGTTCCCCACTTTCAATACTAAAATGAAATTTTTTCATCATATTTTTCAATACTACATATGATTTATGACTTTGATTCCGCTGCCGGTGCAGTCATCCAGTAAAGGCTAAGCGGACACACTTTGACAACAACTGTCAAATGCTGAATAACTCTAGCTATTGTTCCTTTTAGCTGAATTTAACTAAAATTGGTTGGCTTGGCCCTTTGCTCCCGACAGGACAAATTTTTACTCGTCTATACTCTAATCCACGTATTCTTTATATCTGTACTCTATACCGAATTCAATTTTTAACACATGTCACATATTTTCTCTGGTCGGCATTTTTTAATGCTTAGTTACAAACACGGACACCAGGGGAAATAGTTTTATGCCGAGTTGTCACACAGAAAGTCCAGTTTTTTTAGTGCTTGTTTTAAAACGTAATTAAAGTGTATGTGTAAATATATATATACATAATGAATGTACTTGACTTACTTAAACCAGTGATTCCTGACATTATTTGGAGTAAAAAAAATGTGAATGAAAATTTCGATAACTTTTTTTTTCAAGTTTTTTTTCTTCAAATCAAACTAAAGAAATACTTACGCATGTCAACACTGGTCACTCAGCCGAGTAACCGCCCAACCTCTTTTCCGCCCCCAACTGTTCAACACCTACTATTTTACTATGTTTTTGTTGAAAAAAAAAAACAAGTAGGTCACCGAAGTCCAAAATTTAATTTATATTTTTTACTCCAAATAATGTCAGGAATCACTTGTTAAAGTAAGTCAAGTACGTCCCTTACCACCCTGTATATTTTATATGTATAACAATATATATTTCGTGTTTTTATGTCCTTACTATAAAATATCTTAATTTATGTAACCGATAGGTACTATTTTGGACTGTCAGTGAATTGGTGATATATTTTTGTAGGATTTCTGATGATTTTTTTAAAGAAAGACAAACATTCCCGGGTTACGAATAACCCAACAATGTTTGAAAATCTCCTACTACCACCACAGAAAGCCGAAAATGTTGTTTGTGTTGTGATGGAGGACTTAGCCAGCCGAGGAATTGAACACGCGACGCCCGGATGGGATCCAAGCGCTATGCCCACTCAACCACTGACCAGTCAGATCAGATATTCAGATGATGTTTCGTTAGAAGTGAAGGCTAAAGATGATGAATATGAATCGTGTAGTTGTCAAACTACAGTTATTCTGAAGTTTTTCTTAGGGAAATCTGTCCTGATTATGAAAACTTTATGCCTGTGGATTTTTCGGATCCTTCAAATGTGTCCCACTCGACTATGTCTCCATTTACTACGCTACCAGAACAAAACGTAGTGGAGAATAAGGATTTGGCTACCAATGTGCCATCACATCATTTTGAAGAAAGAAAAATCACTAAACAATTTTGTGAACTTTTTGAAAATTGTGGAATATCTTCCTGAAAACGAATGACATTGTGGATTCAATTCATCATCATTACATTACATAGTATAAAATGAAGTCGCTCAAAATGTATGTAATATATAGTTAATCTTTTAAACTACGCAACGGATTATCAAACGGTTTTCACCAATAGATAGAATTTTTGAAGAGGAATGTTTCTATGTATAATACATGTAAATTATATTATAGAAAAGCCGAGAAATTCAAAGAAAACATATTTTTGTGCGATTTAAAACGGCTGGCGGGCCGTACTATAGTCACTTTTGAAATTCGTTTTACGGAAGAAATTGGAAAATAGATGTCTTAGAGTAAGTAGGTATTTGATTTTCCCTTTTCAAATATCCAGTGTTGCATTGCAAGCATTGTATAATTAATGGCGATCGCTCGAGTTGCATTATTATTATTACATAGTATAAAAGGAAGTCGCTCAAAATGTATGAGCGCATAGATATTTTAAACTACGAAACAGATTTTCATACGGTTTTCAACAATAGATAGAGTGATTCAAGGGGAAGGTTGATATGTATAATACATACTTATTATAGTAGAGAAAAGCCGAGAAATTCAAATATTCAATTAAGGCAGCGGGCAGCGGGCAGCTGGCAAGCGGGTGGTGTGGATTTTATAAAGGTTGGGTAATGGCGTTGTGTTTCGTTAGCCACAGCAACGTGTGGCCGGGTTTGCTAGATATCAATAAATTATAAATTATAGCGACACCAAAATGCAATCCCTTAAGTTTGAATAAGGAAGAATTTACAGCATTGGCGGGTTGAATTTTTACATGAATTATAACAAACGTCTTGCGTGAACCGATCATTAGTCAGCTATAGACTTTTTTCGTTATTTGTTTTTTGGGGTATTATGCCGTGTTGCGCTACTTCCTTCTTTAGCCAACGTTTTGGACATCGTTGCAGTGTCCATCATCAAGGCTGATCCGGCGATGGACACTGCAACGATAATTCGAAAATGCTTTTGGCCGCGAAAATCTTAAAGCTATTGACTTGAATAATACTGTAATATGTTCCACATGCGATTTTCTGAAATTTTGGCCATCGTGCATTGCGATAATAAAAACAATATTTTTACCTCATACGGGAATTTAAGTGTTACCTGGACTTAAAGACTTAGATGCCTTGTATTTTCTTAATAGAGAAAATTTTATTACCTAAAAAAACCTCACTAAAATTGCACGAAATCATCAGTCCGAGCATCGTGTGCGCCAGACTAGATCCATCAGGATGTGTTTTGGTAGTCTGTGTGTATGAATTGTGTTTAGATTGTGGTGAAGCGAGTTCATACCTACGCAGAAGCGATACCGTCAATTAGGACCGATATTTCAGTATCATTAGTTAAATTAATGCGTTTTTCGCAGTTTAGTTTTGATGTTGCCGTCAAGTACCTAGAACAGTGTAATACATAGAGTAGGCACCTACTTACACAGTATTTGTAAGAATCTTCAACTCCCAATACGACGATTTAAAATTCAAACGTGCATCGCCGAGATGTGCCCACCCTGCAAACATCCCGGATAGCTGAAGCAACTGTGATGCATTCAAGGCATGCCGAACAACCGGAAATGTATGTTACTATCCAGTCCCAGTCTCCGTCTTCCGAACACACACACACACACACACACACGCACGTACAATGTACACTCTCAGCATGCAGCGGACCCTCTGACTCCACACCGTACACACGAAGGCTGTGTCGCAGTGGTGCACTGGTGCCGAAATCCACCGGATCGCCGCGTCGAACCGGTGCTGCTTTTTGAGAGAAACGAAAATTTATCATTTCACATAAAATTTCATACCTGCCTTACATTTTATTTATAACACTGGCTGACGTATGCCCGGCGTTCATCGGGATTCTGAATGGTTTGGCATAAATCTTTGAGACTTCTTCTGACATCTGACCATTATCCAAACACTCACATGGCGCTAATAAGAACAAACTTTGAAAATTTCAGCGAAATCGGTCGATAGATATTAAACGTCATCCGAACATTTCGCTTTATTTATATAGAAGATTAGGTTACCTTTGTCTTCATAAAAAAAAACAGAAAAAGAAGATAATTCTAATACATCCAAACGAAACATGACACAGAAGAAAGAAAAATAAAAAGGTGACGGTTCCAACTGGAAGTTGAACCCTAGTTTTTCTATCTTTGGGATAGCACCTCTACTAACTCAATTATATAATATATTATATTGATGGGTTTAACCTTCAAAAGTTATCCTAATAAATTTGAAAGATGATATCTGTACTAGACGTTTGTACATAAACTAAATATAATAGGGAGCTGGCCACAATGACACGCCAATGGAGTTTGGTACGCCAGTGGATTTTGGAATGCCACTGGTTTTTTAAATGAATTTACTACTTTGACAAAAAATGCTTCTAGGTATAATGGCAAAACTGATTTGAGTACTGGATTAAAATAAATATTTTTCACTTTGGAGACTGTGGGAGACTGGGGTTTTTAGGATTTTAGGTTACTGGGATACTGGGAGAGGTAAACTGAATCTAAGACTGATTAAAACACTTGAAAAGAGGTTTGAACTTGGAGACTGTTGGTATCTTGAGTAGGTATTGTTTCTTCTTGGCTGATAGTTTTGAACTGACTTCCTACCGGTTTGACTTCTATTTTTATAGGGCAAACTCAGGTCGGATGTTTGGGGGACAGAACCTCCTTAATTTTTCTAAGGTACTTGTTTTAGGTAATTTCCCTGGTCGCTACGATTGGAAGTCAGCTGTGTTAAAATTATGTGTGATAGTTTTTGCCAAGATTTTACCAACTCAGGATCCCAAAGCTTCACATCATTTTTATTGTGTTTACAAGAAAAGGTACAAGTATACATATGTGATATAAGGTACAATTTTAAACAGTAAATATTTTTCTTAAAGTGCAACAATCACTGATAGACGTCAGTTTTTGGGTTGTTTTTGTAGTACATACTCATTTTTAGGTGATGATGTTTATTTCTTGATCCAAATTATTCCCAATTTCTCGAAATTGAGCTCCAAATTTTTCGGAAGATGAATTCGCTGTCGTAAATATTTACGATTCCGATTTTTCCTTTGTTCAGAATTGACCAATAGTGGCTCGGCTGGTCGCATGGTGGGGGTGACGTAAATAGTCAGCCATTTCCTTGGCGTTGATCATTGCTGTCTGGAGTCCCTTGTGGAAGCATTAGGTGGTTATTCAGATGTGTTTTCCAGTCCAATGAGGCTGCTGCATGTATTCATTATCAATTTCATTTATGTTTACAATTGATTAGTTAGTTAAAGGACATAATAGCGTTGTAGACAAGTCATTTGGAAGGGGAACCACATGCACATAATTCCGCTAGCCAATAGCAGCTCTCAGATTGTCGTGCTGGCGGCATGGTACTCTGTGGGAGCGTAAATTCCATTCTTGAATTTCCATGGTTGTCAAAAGCTTTCGCGCACTCGTTAGATGCACACGGATTCCTACGACACGTTCCATACACTCCCCTCAGTGCAGTCTCGACTGTGCTCAGCTACTTCGTGGGGCGTGTCCTTTTCCGATGTCTGAGTTTTGAGTCGGGTGTCTTCGCAGAGTGTACAGTTTCATCAGTTGCTGGCGTGGCAGGCAGAATGACGGCGATTTTGACTGCCGGCCTTACGTATATCCCAGTGCTGGTTTGGATCCGGGCAGTTCTGACTTGTCCATCAGCTGCAGGTATTGCTTCGATGATACGGCCACGTGGCCAACTGTTTCGAGGCAGTGCTGGGTCCATGATGATCACTAGGTCATCCTTCTTAATTGGTGTAGTTGGATGGTGCCATTTTTGCCGGACAGCCATGGTAGGTAGGTATTCCCGCAGCCATCGCCTCCAGAAGGTGTCTGCAAGTTGTTGTCCGATGCGCCACTGGCGGCGTAGGCATGTTTCCTCTTCTTTTTTGTCGTAGAAGGATAATTGAGGGCGCTTCCCGGCTGACCCTAGCAAAAAGTGGTTGGGTGTTAGAGGTTCTTCATCACGTGGGTCAACTGAAATGTGGGTGAGTGGACGATTATTTACCACAAACTCAGCTTCTGCAAGTGCGGTGCGTAGCGTTTCTTCTTTTGGTGCTCTTTCCTTTAGTGTAGCGCTTAGGGCTTTCTTTACTGATCGTACTAATCTTTCCCAAGCTCCCCCCATGTGCGGACTTAGTGGTGGTATGAAGTGCCACTCGATGCCCTGGGTAGCTATTGCGTCAATCATTCTGGCGTCTTGACTTATTGACAGCAGGGCGTCCCTCATCTCGGTGTCACCTCCGTGAAAGTTTGTCCCGTTGTCCGAGTACATGGCTGCTGGTTGTCCTCTGCGGGCGGTCATTCTTTGTAGGGCCATGATGGCCGAGTCAGCAGTTAGTGAAGCGGCTAGTTCTAGGTGAATGGCGCGTGTCGAGAGGCAGGTGAAGATGGCTCCATATCGTTTTTCTCGATGCCTACCGACCGTGATAGCCATAGGGCCGAAATAGTCAAGCCCACAGTGTGTGAATGGGCGGACGTGATGCATCAGGCGGGGTGGTGGTAATGCGCCCATCAGAGGTGGAGTCGGTTTGCTGCGTCGTATGAAGCAAGTGGGGCAGGCGTGCGTTATCTTCCTGCTTGTTGTGCGTAGTCGTATTATGAAGAAATGATTGCGTATTTCTGCTACTGTTTTCTCAGTACTAGGATGATCCGCCTTTTTGTGGTAGTGACTGATAAGAAGTCGAGTGTAGGGTTCGTCGCCGTCCAGTATTATGGGAGTTTGGGCCACACTCTTTGTTCTTTCCAAGGCTTGTAGTCGGGTCCCCATTCGTAGTAGGTCATCTGGTCCAAAGAATGGGTTCAGGGAGTTGAGGCGGCTGCCAGCAGGCAGTTTTTGACCTTGTCGGATGATGTGTAGATCAGTTGTGAAAGCGTCTTCCTGGGACCTTTTGATCCATCTGTGTTCTGCTGCTTTTATCTCATCGGCTAGTAGTGGGCCTTCTACTGGTTTATTGGGCCCCATCTTGCATCGTCTGATAAATCGGAGGATCCAAGCTGTGGAGCGAATCAGCCGGTGCCATGAGGAGAACCGCTCTACTGATGGGAGTGCTTCGCCCCTGGTGGACACAAGGCCAACGTAGTGAGGTTTGACTTCTAGTGTCAGGTCGTCAGGCCTGTGGGCGGGTGCCCGTTCTTTTGGCCACGCACCCTCCGGGGAAGTGAGAAAGGCTGGGCCAGTAAACCATCTTCCTTCTGGTGTTAAGTCTGGTACCTCTAAGTCTCGTGTTCCTATGTCAGCGGGATTGAGTTTTGTGGGTACCCATTTCCAGTCGGGTATGTTGGTTAGTTCGTCTATTTCCCCCAATCGGTTTGCCACAAAGGTTGAGTAGGCGCGTGGGTCGGTGCGTAACCAGCATAGTACAGTTGTGGAGTCTGTCCAGAAGCAGGTGCGGGATATCAGGGCTTTGCTTTCTTTTTGGATCGTCTGGGCTAGTCTCGCTGCTATGAGGGCGGCTTGAAGCTCGAGGCGTGGAATGGAGAGAGGCTTCAGTGGCGCTACCTTGCATTTACTTGCAAGGAATGTTACTCGTAAGGATCCATCTACTTTTTCGGTGAAGTAGGCCACGGCACAGCAAGCTTGCTCCGATGCATCGCAGAAAAGGTGTAGTGTTACGTTGTTTAGTTTGTTGTAGAGGCAACGTCTCGGGATTGAGATGCTGTTCGTGTGCAACAGATTTAGCCAGTCTGTCCATCTCTGGGCGTGTTCAGGGGCAATGGGTTCATCCCAGCCGACGCTTGAGCGCCACACTGCTTGCAGTAGCATCTTAGATCTGATGGTAAGGCAGGCAACGAAGCCGACTGGGTCGAAGATCTTCATTACTATAGATAATAGTTGCCGCTTGGTAGGTTGTGTGGCCATGTCGTGGGAGATTGCCTCACGAAATGAGTACAGGAAGCGGTCTGTGGTGGGGTCCCAGATTAAACCAAGCACTCGCTCTGTTTCCGGACCTCCGCTGCTGATTTGTATCGTGGAGCTGGCACGGTCTTCTATAGGTACGCTAGCTAGGGCCGCCGGGCTGTTGGACGCCCAATTTGTCAAGTGGAACCCTCCTTTCGCGAGCAGGGCACTTACACTTTGGGCGAGTGCAGCAGCTTCATTGGGTGTGTCTGCTGCATCTAGGTAATCGTCCATGTAGAACTTGGTGCGTACGGCTTTTGCGGCGGCCGGGTACTCGTGCTCGTATGTTTCAGCCACTTTATTTCGGACGAATTGGGCACTGCTTGGGGAACAGGTGGCTCCGAACATCATCGATGACATTTGATAGGTGTCTGGTTCGTGATGGGGTGATGTCCTCCACAGGAATAGCTGGGACGACTGATCTTCTCGCCTTATTTTTATTTGCAGGAACATTTCTTTGATGTCTGCAGCAATAGCGATGTTTCCTTCCCGGAAGCGTATTATATTCCCCAGGAGGGAGGACAGCAGGTCAGGACCAGTAAGCAGCTGGTCGTTGAGGGAGGTTCCTCGGCATCGGCTTGCGGCATCGAACACCACTCTGATTTTTCCTGGCTTATTTGGGTTGATTACTGCAAAGTGGGGCAGGTACCATTTGCGAGGTGTGGTGGTGGAAGCTTCATGGCTTGATAACTTCTTGGCATAGCCTTTGTTGATAAGTTGATTTATTTTGTCGTTGTAGGCCACTGCTAGATTTTTGTCTTTTTCGAGCTTTTTCTCCAGGGACAGAAGTCGTTTCAGCGCACACTGCCGATTGTCAGGTAACGTGGCTTCTGGTTTGCGCCATAGTAGACCGGTTTCCCACCTTCCTACAGGAAGAGGACGGGTAGTTGCATTCATAAGTGCAATTGCCTGTTGTTCGCTTGCATTGACTCTGGTGGCTGATGTTACTCCGAGGGAGTCGATGGCGAAGTTGGTTTTTACTAGCTCCCTCAACTGTATGTCTGCGGCCGTTTCTGGTTGTAGTGCCAAAGTGGTGGTCGTGTTATTATCTCTGGGGTTGACTCCCCCATGAGCGATCCATCCTAGTGCGGTGCGTGATGCTATTCGCGTAGTATCATTGCATTCACGAACTTCCCTTGACACGATCAGGTGAGCGTTATCTTGGCCTATTAGCAGCTTCGGGACGACCGACCTTCCTTGGGTCTGTTGCTCCGGCAGGTTGAGGTTGCTTATTGTGCTGGCAGATATGTGGAATGTATTACTGTTGCCTGCACCTCGTATTCTTAGTCTCACTCGTTGGGAGAGATTGTCGGAGGTGCACATTCCTTTCGCGCCGTGGATTCGCAGTCCGTGAACTGGGCCGTTTGCTCCGACTTGTATTGCGGTGTCAGCGTCGACAAGTGTTACTGTGGATCCTTCATCCAGGAGAGCGAACACTGACACTTCTTCTTTGTTTGGAGCGCTTAATATGACTGGCGCAATTTTTAATAGTACTCTCTGTCCGGAGTCCTGGCGTCACAAATTGACATTTTCCACGGCGCTTTTTCGTACGAACTCGGGATTATGTAGCAGGGGGTGGTGTGGGGATCTGCAATCTCCTACTTTGCACCATTGGTTTATTTTGCAGCTTCGTGAGTGGTGTTTTTCTAAGCACTTGCGGCATAATCTTCCCGTGCGTACAGTTTCCCATCGGAGTTCAACATCTTTGGCTGCGAATTCTTTGCATTCGCGGGTTTTATGATCGCCGCCACATTGGGCGCAGCTTTCATCAGCAGTTTTTCTTTTTCGGCTTGGTCCAGGGTAAGTATGTTCCTCGTTTACTTTGCGTTTTATGGGGGCAATCTTTTCTTTTGGGCCATCCCTGACTTCTTCTTGATGTCCGGCATGTATTTGCTCATGGCTCGGTAGAAGTCGCATGCGATCACTCTCTTCTTCCTCCTGGTACCCGGCATGTATTTGTTCACGGCGTGGTCGAGATCGTATGTGGTCCACCATCCCACTGTTTGGAATTGCGTTTGACACCTCTTTCAGAAAGGCAGCGAGCTGGGTTATGGTGGCCGGAGCGTGTTGTTTGCGGATCTCGATTAGCCATGCCAGACGCAGGGAACTTGGCATTTTGTCAGTGACGTCATTCATTAATGCAGGATTGGTGAGATAACCTTCGGTTTTCAGGATCCGGAGAGATGCCACCAGGTTTTGTACCGTTCCGGAGAAATCTGCCAGGTCCTCGAGTGATACCTCGGTCGTGAGGTAAGGTAGTTTTTTAACCTTGTCTAGCATAAATTTTGCTATGGAGTTAGCGCTGCCGTATCGCTGCTCGAGGACGCTGATGATCTCTGGGACTTGCGCAGGATCCATTAGTAGGGGACCCACGGTATCTCGTGCCTTGCCTTTGAGGGCGCGCTGCAGCCGAATGAGATTTTCGCTCGGAGTCATTTGGCAGGTGGCGGTGGATTGAGCGTACTGTGCCTTCCAGGTGGGCCACTCAAGGGGGTCTCCGGAGAAGGTAGGCAAATCTTTTGCTGTGGATTGCCTGGCAATGAGGGCAGCCATTCTTGAATCATCTTCTAATGTGCGGGGGCTATCTTGCGTTCTGGAAGAGCGAAGGGCCTCTGCCATCACAGAGGCGATCTGGGCCAGTGGGTCGTTGCCATGCTGCAACCATTCTCGGGTGTGCCGTGCTGTCTGATTGGCTGTGTGCGGTGGTGTAAATAATGGGGAATCCTGGCCGGAGGAGGCTGGCTGATGCTGGTACCCTGCTGTGTTGTAAAGTGGGCGCTCGGGTCCGATATGGCTGTATTCGGCCGTAGGGATGTTCTTCGCAGGGCCCGTCAGTAGTGTGTACTCTTGGGTGGCGGCGGCGGCGTATCCGGTTGGATCGGTTAAAGCAAATTCATTGGTAGGCTGACCGGCTGGTGTGTCCATTTGAGTAGTTGCATATCTCGTTGCAAACTCTTCGGCCGGCTTGTGAACTTGAGTGGCATATCTCGTTGCAAACTCATTAGTAGAAGGGCCGGTTGGTGCATGCACTTGAGTAGTTGCATATCTCGTTGCAAACTCTTCGGCTGGCTTGTGTACTTGAGTGGCATATCTCGTTGCGAACTCATTAGTAGAAGAGCCGGTTGGTGCGTGCACTTGAGTTGTTGCATATCTCGTTGCAAACTCTCCGGTAGACGGGCCGTCTGACGTGTGTACTCGAGTGGCATATCTCGTTGCGAACTCGTTCGTAGACGGGCCGGTTGGTGCCTGGGTTTGAATTACTGCCTGACCGAGGTTGGCTCGCAGGGTCGGGCTGGTTGGTGCGGGCTCCTGGGTAGGTTGGCTGACTGCTTGGCGTGTTGCAGCGTTCAGGGCTGCGAGCAGATTGGCTGTCTGCTTGGCGTGACGTCTGTCCCGGATGCGCATCTCTCGGCGCAGCAATCGCAGGGAGTCTTCAGTTGATTCAGAAGTTGTTTCACTGCTTTTACTGTTGGATCCGTGGAGGCTCTTGGCGACACATTCTGGAGCAGGTTGGTCAAGAGTGATGAGGTCAGGGTTCCTGGCAGGGTTCGCACCAGATAGATCGTGGCGGGTTCCGCTGGATGGCGTCTCATCGATGTCTACGGTGCGTGGGCCCGGGGTCCGACGGGGTGCCACTGGCATGTTTCGGCTTGTTCCCGGGGCGTTAGGTTTAGACAGCGATGTTTCGGAAGATGTCGGGGTCTTACGGCCACTGCGAAGAGACGGCATTTCCACTGGGTAAGACTGAAGGCGTGTTATGTGTAGATCCGGCTCGAAGGACCAAATGTACTAGACGTTTGTACATAAACTAAATATAATAGGGAGCTGGCCACAATGACACGCCAATGGAGTTTGGTACGCCAGTGGATTTTGGAATGCCACTGGTTTTTTAAATGAATTTACTACTTTGACAAAAAATGCTTCTAGGTATAATGGCAAAACTGATTTGAGTACTGGATTAAAATAAATATTTTTCACTTTGGAGACTGTGGGAGACTGGGGTTTTTAGGATTTTAGGTTACTGGGATACTGGGAGAGGTAAACTGAATCTAAGACTGATTAAAACACTTGAAAAGAGGTTTGAACTTGGAGACTGTTGGTATCTTGAGTAGGTATTGTTTCTTCTTGGCTGATAGTTTTGAACTGACTTCCTACCGGTTTGACTTCTATTTTTATAGGGCAAACTCAGGTCGGATGTTTGGGGGACAGAACCTCCTTAATTTTTCTAAGGTACTTGTTTTAGGTAATTTCCCTGGTCGCTACGATTGGAAGTCAGCTGTGTTAAAATTATGTGTGATAGTTTTTGCCAAGATTTTACCAACTCAGGATCCCAAAGCTTCACATCATTTTTATTGTGTTTACAAGAAAAGGTACAAGTATACATATGTGATATAAGGTACAATTTTAAACAGTAAATATTTTTCTTAAAGTGCAACAATCACTGATAGACGTCAGTTTTTGGGTTGTTTTTGTAGTACATACTCATTTTTAGGTGATGATGTTTATTTCTTGATCCAAATTATTCCCAATTTCTCGAAATTGAGCTCCAAATTTTTCGGAAGATGAATTCGCTGTCGTAAATATTTACGATTCCGATTTTTCCTTTGTTCAGAATTGACCAATAGTGGCTCGGCTGGTCGCATGGTGGGGGTGACGTAAATAGTCAGCCATTTCCTTGGCGTTGATCATTGCTGTCTGGAGTCCCTTGTGGAAGCATTAGGTGGTTATTCAGATGTGTTTTCCAGTCCAATGAGGCTGCTGCATGTATTCATTATCAATTTCATTTATGTTTACAATTGATTAGTTAGTTAAAGGACATAATAGCGTTGTAGACAAGTCATTTGGAAGGGGAACCACATGCACATAATTCCGCTAGCCAATAGCAGCTCTCAGATTGTCGTGCTGGCGGCATGGTACTCTGTGGGAGCGTAAATTCCATTCTTGAATTTCCATGGTTGTCAAAAGCTTTCGCGCACTCGTTAGATGCACACGGATTCCTACGACACGTTCCATACAATATCTTCACTCTTTTTATCATCCGCAAATATTTCAAAATCACTTTCTGGCATCATTTTTAAATGAAAATAATTACCTTTGTACCACTATTTTCACTTAAAAAGATGTAAATATTTCACAAAACGAAAGGTTTTCATCATGATTCAATTATTTCCTACTATTATTTTCTGATCATTTACTAATTTAAAAGTATTATCACTTCATTAATTGGTTTGTGGCCTTGAAAACTAAACATAGCGTTAAAAATATTACAACTGTTGTAACTGTTAAACTATAAGTAAGTCGTTCAACTGATTTTGTGGTTATTTTTTTTTTTTGTTTTGATCACGAACCTATTTGACATGTTAATAACAAAAAAACAGCGTTAAATTTTTTTTTATTTTTAGCTTAGACCGCATGAAAACGGTCCTCACTTTTGAAAATATGTAAGCAAACGGCGCGGCACGCTGCGAAAATAATACAGGAACAAAAGATTCACATTTGACATGAGAAGATAAGTTTACTCCTTATCAATTTAAACATCGAAACGAATGTGCATTTTTCAAAATACTGGGACAATATTCTTCTGGTCAGCTGCTATAACTCAAAATCAAACGTTCAGGTACCGGAAAATTTACGAGTGCTACCCTGCTGTGTCGCTTTATTGCTTGTTGCATTATTCTACATGTAAGTACGTAGACTAGTTTATTTATCAGGCATTTCAGTCGATTGGCTCCACAAAGGCTATATTGTTTAGAATACAAAATAACGGGAAGTCCACGGACGTTTTTAGCATGCGCATTTTTGAATGGATATTGAGTACTCCGTTATCATTTCGTATGTGCTAGGTATTGCATAATGCATGAACTCAGTGATGTGAATAGGAATTTTCGAATCGCCTTTAAATCAATTCTGGTATGGAGAATACGAGTACGGCTACTTTCAATAATGAAACAGAGCAGGCTAATTTAAAATGTGTTCAGAAAAAAAGAACAGGATATTCCTAGAAGTTTGATTCACATCGCCGATGTGAAGGAATATTGCTGTCGCCAGTTTACGCAAGACCTTCCTCTCTGCGGCCCAGTTAGATCAATGAAATAAATTGTTTTTCTGCTCACGAAAGATTTATTTTTAATGTTAACACGCCACCAATGCTCGTAGCCCATCAATAACACGTAGGAGTCTTGAAGTCAATAATGTACTGTTATAGTAAAGTTAACGCTACTGTCAAAGATAAGTATTATTTTTAAGAGAGTGTATTCATTTTCATACAATTTTTTAGACCACGTAAGACTATCATAATATGGGGTTAAGCCTAGTTGAAAAAATCACAAATTTTTTTTAATTAAAACAAAACTTTTCCATGCTTTAAACTGTAAAAGAAAGGTCAGAGCAATTTTTAGAACTGCCTTTAAAAACCGCAACTTCGTATTTAGAAAAGTGAAATTAATATCAATTTACATATTATTAAAACATTGATGTTTTCTTATGGTATCTATATGTTGATCACATGCCATTCACATTCTGTTAAAAACATTAAAAATCTGGGCTGCTTCGATTAAAACATTATTTGATATAATTATAATTATCCTCAAGCATACATGCAACGTTCGTTCAATCATTGTTATTTGTGTTCTTACATTGATTCGATAAAAATTCTGCTTCCTTTATAAATCTATTAAAAAAACACAATTGTCACAGGCGAAGGTTGTTATTCCAGGATGTTGGCTAAACAGAGTAACCGTTCCAACTCCGCCTGGATAAATATTTATCACCTGCCTAGCTGATACCTGATTGCCGATTGCTGATGGGATTCTGAGAAAAAAGTCTGAGGAAGATTCTGCGCAGGTGTTCGGAGATCGGTGACAAACGTAATGGTTTTTGTTTTTTTTTCCATTCGCTTAGTTTGCAAATATACCGTACTTTAATGCCTCGAATCGGACCCCCGGGATAAATAAAGGGTGTGAGCAAGAAGGGCACTGAGCTCGTAAGATGCTAAAATAACAAATAAAATAACTTTAGGGTTCTGGATAAGATGGCGTTAAAACTTATAACGTTGGAAGCTTTTCTTGAAACTATTTCTGTTTAGGGGACATCAAAGGAATTCGATCATAATTTGAACATTGCGCGAAACACTGAATTTGATGAAGTCGCTGTCTTATGATCTATATTTTTCTTTATCTTACCTATACTGATACACATAACGATGCGTATATGTTTTCTGTTCAAATTTAACTAGTTAATTGAATGCTGTCCTGATAAAGGTTAGAAACAATTCTGTAACTAGTTGACTTACATGGCTGCCCGGCCCTTTCATATAAAACTCTATTTTGGTTTTGACGCCAAAACACCAAACCAAAGTGATCAAAAAGATCGAAAATTGGATTGCCAGCCTAAATCAAAAGTCAAGAAGAAATTGTACTCTGGATATTAAAACCAGCAGTATATCATCAAGACTACTAATAGGTATGATACGTGCTCTGTGTAACTCTGGTTCCATTAACTCCACTTTTTTTTCAATTTAAGGGCCATTTTTTAAATTTAACCCAATTTCGTGAAGAAATTATATAAGTGATAAAGTACCTACATGTCTAATTGTAATAAAATAATTTAAACAGAAAAATGTTAAAATTGGCATTTGCAAGATTGGAAGTGATTTGTCAAGAATTTATTCTAGTAATAATATATTACGTGCGTACCAATACGCGTTACGAAATCATCCGACTATATTGGTTATCGTCGAAATGGGAAAATATATTTTTTATACTATGTATTGGTCACCCACAAAGGGTCTACTGGTTTCTTCGGTAGCTTAAAGCAGCGCCATATTTTTGGCTTATCTTATTATTTCAGGCGAATAATGTAAGAAAGGTTCGACAGTGTTATATCCCAAACTTTATAATTCTGAATGAATCTGCCTGAGGGTATCAGAATAAGCTGTCTTTAGTACAATTGTTCAACGAGAAACCTGTTCAAACAAAAATATTTCTGACACGCCTTTGTGGAAAACTATTCAAGGATGATAGAAGAACTTCAAATTATTTTACACCTCATTTTATTAAAAAATCATATTATGTATTGAAGTTCTGTTTTAGAAATATAAAGCCTGCTCGTTTTCAGATAAAAATGAAAACATCAAAATTGTCTAAAGAAATATGACACTGTTGTCGGGTGGGAATCTGGGAATGCTATCCTTGGTCTACCGGTATTACAATGGAAGATTCTCCGAGGAACTAGCATCATTGATCCCTTCGGCACCGGTGCATAGTCGGGAAACACGCCAAACGCGTGCCCAACATTTGTACACGGTTGACATTTGACACATGAGAACGGGTCGTTTCTTCGACTTTTCCTTTAAGTTAAGATATAAGTTGTACATAATAATTACTTTTTTTACATTAGTTCCACACAAGAGGCCCTCAGGAAAATTATTTCCGTCAGGGCCTATGTCATCTTAAAGGATGCTGTGTGGAGGGTCTTTTTAAGGAAGGGAAGGATAGGAAGTTTTGGGAAGGAACAAGGTAAGAGGGGTGGCTAGGAATCTGGGGGTCAGTGTGACCAGTGTGACGGACGTGTAAATCCATCCCTCCAACTGCGGTGCAAGGCGAAATGTCGAGAGAGTCTGGCTGGAAAAGTCAAAAGACCTCCCTCAACTCTCCCTCGATCCGACCCGCCATGCAGCAGGTGGGCAGACATATCCAGCGCCAAGACCTGGACAAACCTCACCCTATGGATAAAATCAGGTAAATCAAAGAGGTTTGGAAATGACACGAGTAGTTAAAACTAACTAACTAAAACACCGTTAAGTAGTGGGTTGAGAGAATAGGCCGCTTCACAACTCTGTCTTGGCACATGTTCCTTTCTTTAAAGACATACATGCATCATCTTAAAAACACCATTCTGTTTTTTTTTTATTCTCGATGCCCTTGAACATGCCGCGACTTTCCCCGGCATGCCCGACTTCATCTACCATTTACTTTCGCGTCATATAGGCGTATGGCGTATAATATGTCCAAGGGATCTAGCACAGTGAAATCGATAACTTTTCAATAACAAATCGATAGGCTTAACTACCGATGGTTTTATACCATTTTCTCGAGCGCGGTCATACTTTTGTTGATAGACAGACCGATATTGACAGCGAATAAATAAGAAATCGATTTACGATAGCAACCATCTGTTCATGTTACTTTCGTAAATGTCAAACGGCTACGTAAAAATTAAAAATACCTATAAATTGCCAATTTCGAGTTGAAATAATAATTTTCTTAGACATTAGCGCTTCATATGTACTCTATGATACTAAACATGTGTTAATACATGTAATGAGGTCATGAGTCATATTTGAACAGTTTTATTTTCTCCAAGCTAGAAAAGAATCAATTGATCGCGTCTTAGATGAATTAATTAAATCTCGAAAAGTTCGCGTTTACGACTCTTTCAATTCTAAGAGTTTCATTAGTTCACTTCCATTAATTTATAAGCCAGTTATTTTGCATAACCAACGGTATAATTAAAAAAGTTTTTTCTATCGACAGCTTATCTGATACTCGGGATGCCGCACTAAGAACGGTGACTTTTGTCAACCGGAATTATGTATTGACCGTGTTCTCAAATATTGTTAACTGACCGTAGATGACGGATTTACTCAATGTCGTATTGATATGAGGTTTTATTGATCGTCTGTGCTAAACCTCCAGGCCATCTAAGTTTACCTTTCTTATTCTTGACCAGTACCAACGTTCGTTTCGGCCTTTCATTCTTTGGAGTTCATGACATTACATGATCAAGGATTTCATTTATACAGAATTTTCTTTGAAACGTGTACATTTTAAAACGCCTAGAGTTAAAACGCGTTTTGCTAAAAGGGTCCTCAATTTTATTTCATATTTTTTTTTATTTTAGTTTATTAAGTTCATTATTTATGACATTACATGATCTTTGATTTCATTTACACAGCATTTTCTTTGAAACGTGTACATATTAAAACGCCTAGAGTTAAAACGCGTTTTGCTGAAAAGGGTCCTCATTTTTATTTCATATATTTTTTTTATTTTAGTTTATTAGGTTTATTATTTATGACATTACATGATCTTTGATTTCATTTACACCGCATTTTCTTTGAAAAGTGTACATATTAAAACGCCTAGAATTAAAACGCGTTTTGCTAAAAAGGGTCTTCATTTTTATTTCATAATTTTTTATTTTAGTTTATTTAGTTCATTTTTTATGACATTACATGATCTTTGATTTCATTTACACAGCATTTTCTTTGAAACGTGTACATATTAAAACGCCTAGAGTTAAAACGCGTATTGCTGAAAAGGGTCCTCATTTTTATTTAATATTTTTATTTTTATTTTAGTTTACTAAGTTTATTATTTATGACATTACATGATCTCTGATTTCATTTACACAGCATTTTATTTGAAACGTGTACACATTAAAACGCCTAGAGTTAAAACGCGTATTGCTGAAAAGGGTCCTCATTTTTATTTCATAATTTTTTTTTTATTTTAGTGTATAGGGAAACAAATGGTTAGGTATATTTTATTAAAATAATTACATTTTACATGGTTGCATGAACCAGCGAAGTTTTCGCATAAAATTCATATTATCTACAGAAAAACACAGATAATCAAAGAAAACATAACGTGGAGTTGGTAGGAAAATAAAATCTAAAAAAATAGAAAGAAATAAACAACCCAGATTAAACCCATTAAAAAGTAATACAACGTAATGAAAATGAGAAAATAATACACAGCAGGGGTAGATGGCTCGTAATTAACAGTTTGTTTTAATTTTTTTCTAAAATACGTCTAGTAAATTGAACCGAGGACAAATGGAAAATATCAGCATCCAAAAAGATATTATTGTATTTTTTGCATATCCTTCTGAAAATGGATGTTCTGCGTAGTAACTTTTGAGTGCGACATACGGAATAGATCATGTATTTTCCCTGGACAATGGAAATGAATGTTTCTTGAAGATAGTTGTCAACAGCGTTGTTGATGATTTTGAATAAAAAAATCTGGTCAGATATATTTCTTCTATCTTCTAGTGTTGATAAATTGTGGAATGCTAATTAAGCTTTTAGATGTTCCGGTGTTCGGAAGGATTTAAAATCTAAATGTTTCATTACTTTTTTTTTCCTTTTAACCTTTCAATATTCACTTTGTATTGGAAATTCCATATTTCTTATTCGAATTCTAATATTGATCGAACTAAAGAGATATAATATAGTATTCCAATAACATGTGGTGATCTGAATGGTTTAGTCACTCTTATGATGAATCTTAGAAGTTTGTAGGCCCTATCACAGATGAAATTTATACGTATGTATGGAAAGACATTCGGGGTTTGATTAATATTCCTAAATCCCTTTCTACGTCATTGATTTTGTTCTGGAATGTTAGGGGGTTAATGCTTTTCGTGAAAGGTCTTCTGTAACATTTTTCCAGGATAAGAAACAGCTGTTTGTTTACACAATATATTCCAAGCCTATTAATAGCCTCTTGCAAATCTAGACAGTCATTAACATTAGTTACTTTTTGTAAATATTAGTGGAATCAGCAAAGTTTTGGAATTTTGAGTTTTTTAAATTATGCGCCTATATCATTGATATACAAAATAAATAAGAGAGGTCCGATATGCGATCCGTGTGGAAATTCTGATGTTATATTATAGAAACGTAAAGAGTAGCCCTCAGCTCTAACTTCTTGACTTCTGTTTGTGGCATATAATTTGATCCATCTTAGGACGCCATTAATCCCGATTTTTAACAGCTTCTTCGGAAGCAGTTCGATGTTAATTTTATCAAAAGCTTTTGAAATATCCGTAAAGATAGTCTAATTCGTTTTTAAATTGTATATTAGAATCAAACCAGGTACCGATCAATTGAAAATGTTAAAAGCAAAACAAATAATTCAATCACCTATGAGCAGGTACAAAGAGGTACTGAATCACTTGTGTTTGAAGCAATCTGACATTTCCGCTAGTCTGTCCTCTGTCTAATTATTGGTGTGGTCCTTTCAAATTACGTCCCGTAACGAGCGGCCTTACAACGCTGGGTTACGTGTTACGTGAATACGTCCTTTTTGTAATTCTGCCCGCTAGCCAATAAATCCACCTTCGCTATTGGCCGCGACGCGCTGCCAAACTTTGGTCAGTGTAGTTCCAGCTTCGAGCTTCGAGATTCCAGCTGATTTATTACTGTTCCAGTAATTAGTTGCGCTCCACGAGCCCATGCTATATGGACCACAACTTCTTGATCGCGTCTTAACGTAACTGGAAAAGATCACAATACCTTGAAAATAGATTGCTTTGAAACAAAATGGAGAAAATTTGTCTTTCAAATGAATACCGGAGTTAGACAAAAAAGGCACTCAGGTTACAAGTTGAGTATTTGAAACCATTTTTATACCACATGAGAAAAAAATAGTGGCTGTAGGTAAGTCTTTTATTTGTGCAATTACGTCTTTTCTCCACGTTCAAGTGTATAATCTACGATTGTATTTGGAAGGGAATAGATTTAAAATTTATAAGTCATCGTGAGAATGTGATTTGTGGAAATAAACCAGAATCTTTATATATATACAAATCTAAAAAAGTTTGTATGTATGTATATATGTATGTATGCCCGATAGGCGTTGCTAAACTACTCATCCGATTGCGATCAAACTTTGGGGATTTGATGTGTGCATGCTCGCGATGGTTTCTGTATGAGTGCGCTCTGGCATCATCATGAAATTACGCGTTGCTAAACCTTTTGGGTGGAGGGGGAAGGGGGGAGGGGGGTGGGGAGGGGGAGGTGGCGGAGGAGGGTGGGGGGAGGGGGGATGCGGGATGCTGGTGGGGATAGTGGTGCATGAAGGGTGGAGGGGGTGGGAGGATGGTGGTGTGGGTTGGGGGAGGGAAAGGGGGAGGGGTTAGGGGAAAAGGGGAACTCGGAAGGGTGTGGAGGGGAGGGGTAGGAAAAGAACTTAGGAGCGGGGAGGGGAAGTAAAAGCCTCCCGCAGGGCCTAGCAGCAAAATTCTGCGGAGCGGGTTAACCGCTAGTACTTGATAAAATTAAACACACTGACTTGTCAAGAATTCAGACTATCCCGTATTTTTTGTCGCTGAATGATATAACGTTTTGCATTGGGGCAAAATACTTATTGGTAGATAAGTTAAAAGGTAAGTTTTCGCAACAATATTTTTATTTATTATTTCTCGGGAATAATACGCCTTACTTCATAGATAATCCCAGTAAATTCGTGATGCCGATATTTTATTAATATGGCGGGTAGTATCAGTGTTCATACGCAAGATAGCAATTCTTCCTTACCTCTCCGGGAATATATTTTATCGATAATGCTTTTTAAGGAACCCCAGAGGAATTCTCCGTTACCCAAGAAGCTTATTTTACAAAGAAGATTTTTTTCCATGAATAGGAGATGTATTTGAAGAAGCAAAAATATCAAATTTCGAGTGAACTAGGACATTTGTGATCCCTTATCCGCAGACAACAATACAAATCTTCGGAAAAAACAAACTTTGACTACGGTTTTTAAGACATAAATAAAAAAGAAACCTTAAAAAGATACTTAACGGTAAAGCTGAAATCAGAAATAATTCTGTTTGTAATATAATACAGTCTTTCGCGGAAAGTTAAAGATTTCCCAAAACACTTATTACACTACTAGCTGACCCGACAAACGTTGTCCTGTCTTAGCTATGAATATTCAATTCGAAGTGGTATAAATAATAATTTTAAAAAATTATTTCAAAAACATATGTCGTTTACTGTAATGCTTTTTGATACAATTATTTTCTTCCCTTTCCCCCTCCTTACTCCCGCGTTCCATACATTTAGTCCCGGTACATTCAATTTTTAAACAGTTCACGAGCCACCTATTGCAATTTTTTATACAAAGTTCATAATGCCAGAGCTCTACAGTATGTATATATAGAAACCTTTGCGGGCATGCTCACAACAACTCACCAAAGTTTCCTAGCAATCGCATGAATGGTTAATGCATTTTCATGACGTCAGAGCTAGCTATTATATATTATAGAAACCATCGCGGGCATGTAAACGTCAAACGACGACCTCCGTAGTCCAGTGGGTAAGACTCTTGACTCACAATCCGGAGGTCGCGGGTTCGAACCCGGCATGCGCAAATAAATTTTATTTGATTAATTTGTGTTATTTCACAATTAATTAATTAAAAATAATATATAGTATATTAGCGGCATGTTCCAGAGTGGAAGATACTATCAGTATCGCCCTGGTGTAAGACCACCGTTCAGAATTGAAACGTTGCTTGAAAATGGCTTTAGCCGTGTTTGGTGACCAGATATGAATAGCCAGGTACTCCCCAACCTTCCTCTTCCCCACCTCCTTCCCCTCCCCACTACCTTCAGCCTCACAACATACCCCGATTGGGGATGCCATTCTCACTGGCTCCAGACGGGAGCAGTTGAGATTCTTGTGCGGCATTCACTGTAAAAAAAAAAAAGAAAATCCTCAAAGTTTCATCGCAATCGGATTAACGGTTAGTAACGCAAAATTTCATGATTTCAGAACTTACTATTGTATATAGAAACCATCGCGGGCATGCACATATCAAATCCCCAAAGTTTCATCGCAATCGGATTAACGGTTGGCAACGCATAATTTCATGATGCCAGAACTCACTTTTGTATATAAAAACTATCGCGGGCATGCACACATCGAATCCCTAATGTTTCAATGAAATAGGTTAAATCGTTCTGATGTAAATTTTACCATCTTAACTGACAATCTGTTTATATATATTTCTTATCACCATAAAATAACCTACTATAAGTATTTTGCTAACATTCAGATTAATAACTAACATTCAGATAAATATTTTTTGATCATGCCTGCCGGCTACTACGACACACAACGGGTTAAAACCGAAAGAAAGGTCGAGTTAACACCTTACGCTCAGTCAATAAATTATTCTGAATAAAGTATATATTTATGAGAAGATAAATTTAGGATGTGGCTATTGCAAAGTAAATGCATTATGTTTTTAACAGTGTATTAAAATTGTTTAATTTTTTAATTGTTTTAATAAAGTTTCAAATATTTATGTCTAACTGTTGTACTCAATGCATTTGTTACCGATTTAATTTGTTGTACGTAAATTTTGCTGGGTTCGATCCAATATTATATTGCAGTATATACAACAGATGAAACTTGTGCACGCTTTTTGCGAAGTGCTTTTTCCTTTACGACTCTCATAGAATGGAAGTGAAAGCGCTTTTAATTATTGCGATTGTGCGACACAGCCATCGTAAAATATATGTTATTGGAGTCAACCATTGAAAGGATAATCAGAAAGAAAACGGTTGTGGCCAATTTACTTGAGACCTTCCGAATTAATTTTCGTCTTTCCTTTTTTATTTTTGCAAATAGTATCTCTACAAAGAAGATATATAATAAACTCCTGCAATAGTTGTGCTTGTTTCGTAATATATGCAAATTTGAATGGACAGTGTGGACACGATATTTTCAGGACGATTTTCGAGCATATGTGGTTAGCTTTTGATGGACATATTTAACTTGATGCATGATAGGCATTTATTTTGTTATTTTTTGTAACTTTTTAAAGAGCCTGTGATGTTTCACTATAACGGCGCTATACATTATCACAAATCGCTCTCACGCCTAAAATGTAACAATTACAATACTCGAAATTTATCACTGCTGGTTGTCTCTCGCTTTTTCTTAAATTTTTTTGTTGTTAAAAATGCATATCTGCTTTGACTAACATCCTACCGGCTGCGCCAGCTGGAGTGTTCTGTTATTTAGTGGACACACTAATAGACCGGGAGGCGAGATAGGTAAACCCTACGTCATCGACTACACGGATGAAACTACTTTTAAGTGATAATGGGCATTTAGAAAACATTTAAAAAAAGCTGGTATGCCGGTGCGCCTCTTGGCAGGAGCCGCGCAGTCATGGAAATAGTCAGCGATTTTTTTGGTCAAAATTACGTCATCGACTACACGAACAGGAATGGTCTCGTACGATAAAAGTCGATTAGAAAATGAGAAAAAAGCAGGTCTGCCAACCGGCAGCCTGGCAAGTTCGGAGGCAGCCGGCGTCAAAGTGGGGAAAAAATTGGTCGATTTTACGTCATTGACTACACGAATGAAACCAATGAATAACTATAGTCCAGATCATTCCATATAAGAATTTCGCGATCTGCCGACCAGCAGCCTGGCAAATTTTTGTGTACAATTTTTTAAAGTTTTTTTTTTTTTTTAATTTTTCGTTTATCTTTATTATTATTTTTATTTCACTGTATTTTAAAAAACTTTGAATGCCATATTTTAAAAAAAATAAGCGAAAAGTATTTAAAAAAATAATTTAAGAGTTCCCAGTGTACCCATCCGTCAGGCGAGCCTTTAGACGCCAAACCACTTACGAAACCTGCCGCGGTGCCCCTCACCGCTGTCGCGTGTTAATATTTTTGTACAAATTCATAATAATAATACTCTTTTTAAGATTGCCTAATAGTCCATAGTAGTTGGAAGTTGGAACAACTAACCCACCGTCGCCGTAAGACCCGCGTTCGTCCGAAAAACGACGGAAATTTCCGAACCCCGTCCGTTTCATATCGGTTTTGCTTGCCCTGTTGAACCGATTACTTCGAATTCAATATCGAAACTAACGAAAAACTGTAGTCTAGACAATTGCATTCATGACTTCCTTGGTTTGCCGACCAGCAACCTGGCTGTTTTTGTGTAGGATCTTTTAAAATTAAAAAAAAATATATTAATTAAAAAATATATATTTTCAACATCTTTATTATCATTTTTATTTGAATATGGTTTTAAAAACTTAGAATGCAAGATTTTAAATGAAATAAGTTGTTATCATAAAAAAATAAATTTTGAGTGTTCCAAGCATACCCATCGGACGGGAGAGCCTTTCGACGCGAAACAGCCTACTGGAAACTGGCCACGGAGTCCTTCGCCGCCAACGCGTGCCCATATTATTAAACAAACTTATCATAATAATAGTCTTTTTAAGATAACCTAATAGTCCACAGTGGTTAGAAGTTCGAACAACCACCGCACCGTCACCATAAGAGCTGGGTTCGTACGAAAAATGACGGAAATTTCCGAACCCCGTCCGTTTCATATCGGTTTCGCTTGCCCTGCTGCATCGATTACATCGAATACAAGATCGAAACTAACAAAAACCTGTTGTCCAGATTAATCCATTTATGACTTTTTTAGTCTGCTGACCAGCAACCTGGCAGTTTTTTTGTGTACGATCTTAAAAAGTTTTAAATTGAAAAAAAAATGTTCTTAATATCTTTATTATCATTTTTATTTTAATATAGTTTTAAAAACTTAGAATGCAAGATTTTAAATAAAATAAGTTGTAATCATAAAAAAATAAATTTTGAGTGTTCCGATTGTACCCATCGGACGGGAGAGCCTTTCGACGCGAAACAACTTACTGGAAATTGGCCGCGGAGACTTTCGCTGCCATTGCGTGCCCATATTATAGCCTGGTTGGTACACTCGAAACACTTAAATTAATTTTTTAATCATTGCCACTTATTTTTTTTAATCTGGCATTCCAATTTTTTTAAAACCATACTGAAATAAAAATAATAATAAATACAATGAAAATAATTTTAATAAAATTAAAAAACTTTGCAAATCGTACGTAAAAAACTGCCAGGCTGCTGGTCGGCATACCAAGGAAGTCATGAATGCAATTGTCTAGACTACAGTTTTTCGTTAGTTTCGATATTGAATTCGAAGTAATCGGTTCAACAGGGCAAGCAAAACCGATATGAAACGGACGGGGTTCTGAAATTTCCGTCGTTTTTCGGACAAACGCAGCTCTTATGGCGACGGTGCGGTGGTTGTTCGAACTTCAAACCACTATGGACCATTAGGTTATCTTAAAAATACTTATATTTTTATAAATTTGTTTAATAATATGGGCACGTGTTGACGGCGAAGGGCTCCGCGGCCAGTTTCAGTAAGTTGTTTCACGTCGAAAGGCTCTCCCGTCCGATGGGTACACTCGGAACACTCAAAATTTATTTTTTTATAATTAAAACTTATTTGATTTAAAATCTTGCATTCTAAGTTTTTAAAACCATATTCAAATAAAAATAATAATAAAGATATTGAAAATATTTTTTTTTTAATTAAAAAAAATTTTTAAACTTTAAATGATCGTACACCAAAAACTGCCTGGCTGCTGGTCGGCAGACCAAATAAGTCATAAATGGGATGATCTAGACTATAGGTTTTCGTTAGTTTCGATCTTGTATTCGATGTAATCGATGCAGCATGGCAAGCGAAACCGATATGAAACGGACGGGGTTTGGAAATTTCCGTCGTTTTTCGGACGAACGCAGCTCTTACGGCGCCGGCGACGGTGGGTTGGTTGTTCGAACTTCCAACTACTATGGACTATTAGGCAATCTCAAAAGGACTATTATTATAATAAATTTGTACAAAAATATCAATACGCGACAGCGGTGAGGGGCACCTCGGCAGGTTTCGTAAGTGGTTTGGCGTCGAAAGGCTCGCCCAACGGATGGGTACACTCGGAACTCTCAAATTATTTTTTTTAATATTTTTCGCTTATTTTTTAAAAATATGGTTTTCAAAGTTTTTATTTTGAAATAAAAATAATAATAATGATAAACGAAAAATTAGGAAAAAAAAAACTTTAAAAAATCGTACACAAAATTTGCCAGGCTGCTGGCCGGCAGACCACGAAATTCTTATATGGAATAATCTGGACTATAGTTATTCATTGGTTTCATTCGTGTAGTCGATGACGTAAAATCGACCAATTTTTTCCCCACTTTGACACCGGCTGCCTTCGAACTTTCCAGGCTGCCGGTTGGCAGACCTGCTTTTTTCTCATTTTCTAATCGACCTTTATCATATGAGACCATTCCTGTTCGTGTAGTCGATGACTTAATTTTGACCAAAAAAAATCGCTGACTATTTCCATGACTGCGCGGCTCCTGCCAAGAGGCGCACCGGCAGACCAGCTTTTTTAAGGTTTTCTAAATGCCCATTATCACTTAAAAGTATTTTCATCCGTGTAGTCGATGACGTAGGGTTTACCTATCTCGCCTCCCGGTCTATAACAGACTCTCCAACTACTTGGATGGAGATTACTTTGTAGGAATGAATAGATTCTTGTTGTTATCTGGATTTATTTATACTTCGCGTATACAATTGGGACTGCGGTAGTCTACCTAACTAGAAGCTAGCTATAATGGTTCTGGCGAGTGATAACTCAAACACACCCTCTCAGCTTCTCCGGTCCCCTGCCGGAGAACTTAAGCACTACGCTGCCTGCCATCTAGCGAAATCTACCGATAGATGATATCACCGTCATCTGTGTCTACAAGGCGGAAAAATAACGTCTCTGTCTATGCAGGTGCTTTCAGTCAGGCATATTTTTTCTAACATTTTTTACAATATTTATGTACAGTGTCTAATAACTCAAAGTTATCCTTTGGAGACCTGAAAGGTCAACTTATGACAGAATACCATAACGTAATGACTATGGAAAGTCGTTATTTTACGAGAAATTAGCACTTTTAAGAATTTCGAGAAAACTGACACCTTAGATCAATTTTTCGAGTACGTCAGCTACAAAATTCCACGTCATTCTAGCATTCCATTTTTTGTTACGCAACCTTCTATGCAATTATCGATCACAGTTGAAAATAAAACTAACAGTGCATAGTCTTTCGGAAAATAACAACATTTTTGGTCAATCCATGAATTTATTTTGAAGTAAAAACTTCTTTAGCACAGTCGTGATTCATCGAGTGAAAATGAGACAAACACATATATCTACAAGATTTAGCCTGCAAGAGAATGAGATAGAATAATCGGTCTCCTCTTTGTGCGGTGCTTCGCAGCATCCCCACTCTTGTCTCCTTTAGTTTTCTGAAAGTTTGACTTCGACTGCGTACGAACTGCACACTTGTAATTTATTTGCAAAATTTTGACTCCTACAGTTAAAAATGTACAACGTTAACCTGTCAATAATTGACAGGTTAATTCATAATTATTATGAAAAAAAATAATAGTTTAGTTTAAAACTGGTTTAACATTTGTCAAGTTTTACTTATTTAAGTTTTACATTTTATTACTTTGTTACCAAAGGAGAAAATTGTGAAATCATAATAATTAGAAATTCGAATGAAATCACTTAAATTATAGTAAACTAGCTGATGTCCCCGGCGATGCCCGGGCTTCACACATAGTTTTCTAAATCAAATGTAGACAGTGGCCTTCCTTTGCATACAAATCAAATCCACACCGCCCGCTTGTCAGCCTGCTCGTCCACCACATACAGACATTCTCTTTTATATATTATATTTTAAAACTAATTTAAAACAAAAACTACTTACTGAATCGCATCTATTGGTGAAAACTGCGTAAAAATCCGTTCAGTAGTTTTTGAGTTTATCGAGAACAGACAGACAGACAGACGCAGCGGAGGACTTTAATTTATAATATGGAGTGATTTAAATTGAACAAACACAAATAAAAATCAAAGAAGGTATTCAAATTGCCTGCCACCATTGGCAAAATTCGGAATTCTTAAAAAAATATTTTTTGATCAGTCTCTGAATTCCGGCGAAAATAATTTGTAATTTTGATTCAATAATATGGTGGATCAATTATTTATTTACGATATTTATTGTTTTGCTCCTGTATGCAAACCCCAGCAGAAAAAAATTAGTAGATTTAAATCCGGAGACCGGGGAGGCCACACAATGGGATCGCGATGGCCGACCGGTCTATGTAAATATTTAAGCCTGGGGCACATAAATACTTCCAAACAATATGGGCTTTCCACCCTTAGAGTGATGAAATTAAATTGTGCACCCGGAGTATTGTTATCTGTTTTTTTTTCCTTTAAGTTTATTTGTCTACATAAAGTATGTTTACATTAGGTTATTCGATGCCTGTCTCACTAGTGTATACCTGTGTCGAGACAGGCGTAGAGGTACATAAATGTATATCATGGTCATCACACATTCATTTGAATACAATTAAAACAAAAAGATTATTGAAAGTGTGGTTAAACCCCATAAAGAGAGTTATCTTATAATTGTAGGAAGAGATGATGTATAGTAGTAATTCCTGTCAAAACTATTTATGGAGTTAGTTTATACAGGATTCTATTATTTTATTTGGTTTTGTATGGGTAAGGACGTATGTAAATGAATATTTCTGTCTATTTGTAATTTATTTTACAGATGTTTGCAGTAGTTAGACGCCCAATACTTATAATCCATTTATTTGTGTCTTGTTTGACTATGGTCATTGCTTCAGTTTGTCTAATCGTAGCTGGTAGTGTATTGTGTAGTTACTATGTATTTAAAGTGTCTTTGTCCAAAGGTGGTTTTAGAAAAAGGAGTTTGGAGAAGTTAATTGTTTTTGGCTCGGTATTGTATATCGTTTGTGTTGGTTTGTTTTTGTGTAAATTAACTAAGATGTATCCGTAGACCTGTTTAATGTCCATATCGTTGAACATATTGAAGATCGTATCAGTGCTGGTAGTAAAAGGGATTTTAAGAATTGTTTTTAAGATAAGTTTTTATGCTTTAATAAAGGGGTTGAGGGCACTAGAATAAGTACTACCCCAAGCTAAAATTCCGTATTCGATGTGTGATTAAAACAGTGAGTAATACACTGTTTTCAAAAGTTTTAGGTTAGGGGAATTGCGTGTTTGATTGAAAAAGTGTATAGATTTGCGGATTTTGTTTGTAGATTATGTGTATATTGCTTCCAATTGAGGTGTGTATCAAAGGTCAATCCGATTATGATCAGACATTTCCTAAATGTATGTATTGCATCGCACTAACCCGAAAAATCCTATTGGCAGATCAATCCATTAGCATAATGGACACCTATCACAATTATAATCTGGTTGGAAGCCAAATACATAATGAATATGCAGATTTTTTAATTTATGCAACGGAATTATTTTATTGAATTAATGAATATGCCCGACTTTAAGTTTAACACGAGACTTCCAGAAATGGATGTCCTTTGTTTTTTTCGTCTAAATCAAACAAGCATTCCTCAGTTCAAGGGCCTGGTGATAAATTCAGTATCATGTTTCGTAGGTATTTTCATTTATATAATAATAATAAAGAAGTTTTCTAGAGGCACATCTATGTTGAACCATGTGACTCTCACAGCTGTCGAAAATCTCAGGATCCAAATTTGACTTTCACAACTAAAATAATAAGAATATACATAAAAGAGTGGAAACAGAACAATACATAATCAAGTTCATGTAGATAAATAGAGAATTTTAGCTTAGTTAACTAAACTTAAGCTAAACATTTGTGATGGAAATCAATCCACTTCTAAATGGTTGAAGTTAGAGCACAATAAAACATAAAGCATTTCTGTTTGCTTAACTAAACGGCGGCCGACCTTCGATCAAGCAAAGTGAAGCGAGCGAATCCAGCTTGCCTTTGGTTCACAAGAGAATAGGATGAACACTGGCACTAACTTCGTGTTTTCACACTGGCCGCTATGTGCCCTGAATAAAACATGCTAAGCATCGCACTAACTTTACACAAGGATCAAAAGCTTTGTTTGAAGGACTTCGTGCGAGAAAAAGTCTTTAAAGAAACACTTTCATTGAATAACTTTAATCGCCAGTTTATTTCAGTTAAACTTAACCGAGCTTGTGATACGAGTAAGTCTTGTGAACATATTTTAGTCAAAAGTTAAAAAGAAAATTTACTAATGTCCTCAAAGATAATTCATTCAAACATTTTGGATTGAAAATCTTTAATAAATTTTTAGAAAAGATAAGATTCATTGATAATAAATTTAAAGAATTCAAACGCAACCAAAAAGTACATTGAAAACATAATCAATAAAAAACAAAAAACCGAAAAGATATTAAAAAAAAAAATCTGACAAAAGCACAACTTTCCATGGAGTACGACTTTAAAAATATGAATATTTTATGAAAGCATGCAGGTAAATAAAAATGTAATTTTACAATACCCTGAATAAATATCAATTACCACCCTGTATCAATGAGGTCGGTTCTTACAAAGATATTTCATGTTTTTTACAAATTCATCGTGTCAAATAAAGTTTGCTTTACATTATTATTAATTATTTTTGAATTTTTGGAAAATACACAATGGTAGGTACCGAAGATATAAGCATATAACAAATTGATTCCGAAAATCAGCAATGCCATTCAAATTATGAATAATTGTACTAAATCGTATCTCGTATGACGTCACGAGACACCCATTGCGTACATTTTACCCAAGTTCTATCGAAAAAATAATTACACTTTCGTTGGCAAAGTAGAAAATTCCGGAGACGACACGGTTAATATATTTTTAAAACAAGTTAGAATATTTTAAAAAATACACATAAAAATCAACTCCAATTGCTCGTATTATTAAACTTTTATTTAATTTGCCTAATAATAAAATTCAAATATTTATTCCAATTTTTGCAATTTTAGGTAGAAAATAAAAATTTTAAGATGGGCGTTTTATTACCCGACTTGACATTCTTGAAATTTATTGCTAAAACGTGAAATAAAATATTTCTAATATATTTTCTGAAATTTTTAATACCTGATTGAAAAGTCTTCTTTTCGGGAAAAAAAATCAAACTATATTCTCACAATATGATAAAATTAAATATTCTTTTTTTTATATTCTGGAAGTAATTTAGTTTTTATTATTGGGACAGGCCTTGAAGGCAATAGAGAACTCCAGTACAATTTAAAAAAAAAAAAATTATGAATAATGACCTTCTAACTTAAATAACCGTATTTTTTTAGAGTAAGTTTTAATAGTTAAAATAATTGTCAAAGTTTTAATTTTTCTAGATCTCCCAAAAACCACCGCATGTGTAATGTAAATCGTGTGACGTCATCACTCCTGAAAAATTATTTTTATTTTCAACAGGTGTTGTCATTTTGTATGATAATTATACGGAAGAAAGATTAGGTGGAATTATTTATTTATTATATTATATTTATTATATTATTACATTTTTCAATATTATTACGGGAGAGTGGTATAGAAATTGATTGAAATTAGTATTTTTTTAGCTTTTAAAATCAATACTATCTCAAACGATGCATCACCTACACACTGCACAAATAAGATACTGCGCCGATCAGCTGATACATGGCGGACATTTTGATCTGGAAGTTTGCAGTAGAAAAGAGTCGTTCGCAAACGAGTCGGCTGAGTGGCCCGGATCTTCATACGGATCCGTAAGATCCGGTTCTGTAAGACCGATCTTCAAAGCTATGGACACACTTGCTCACGGTTCGCAGATCTTCGCGAACGAGTGAGCGGGTAGCAATTGCTACTAGGTAGCATGCTCTTTGGCTTCTAGTGAGCAAGTGTATCCGTAGATTAATTCAGTCGTTCAATTGAGCCGACTCACTGAACCGGATCTTTTCATTCTCATTCAACTGAGCCGCTTTGCCCGTCTCTAGGTAGCATTTTGATGTCGCATACAATTTTTTCGTACAGTTTAAAGTTTTTCAATATTTTAAATAATAGAGATAAACTAATAGAGATACCGCTATTTTTGATACTGAATTATTTAGGCTTAAATATTGTTTCAATAAACACAACAACTAAATCTCTATAAACAGTATGAAATAACGAATAACATGAAATGTTGTTAATACTGATGGCTTGTGTCATACCTACATAATCAAAGTTCAATACAATGACTAGTGACGCGTGATGTCAGCACTAACCATTCAGTAATACCAACTTTACAGTGTGTTTTGAAGAGAGGTTTAAAAATGTACTTTTTAATATTTTTTTAAGAACTTTACGTTTAATATTATGAAATAAAACTTATATATTCAGAATCAGCGTTTATTGGTCTGTATGAACATATTTTTTTAAAGCCATAATATTTTTTCACTGGAGTTCCTTATTGTCAAACTGCGGTATTGCAACATTGGGACGGCTAATTTACAAGATTTTCAGATTCAAGACCTCACCCTATTGTTATGTGTAATTTAATTAGGTAATTAATTGTGTCGCACTTACTGTAAAACTTCAGTTTTTTTCTTCTTTTAACCATTACACATTTGAATACTATCTACGTCACTAGCTATTCCTTCTTCAAACACAGTAAACTTATTTCGTGACGCAGTTTTAATTCAAAATTAATAAAAGAGCAAGAAGTAAGCATTGATTACGTTTTTTAAATATTTAAAAGTGGACTATTTTTTTCATTAACTCCACACGGAAGGCCCTGGGGAAAATAATTTCCCTCAGGGCCTATGTCATCTGAGATGCTGTGAAGAAGGTCTTTTTGAGAAGAGGAAGGAATGAACATTGATCTTGAAGAGACAAAATACAAGAACGAGTCGAAGAAGCGATCCGTTCTCATATTACAAATGCCAACCGTGTACATATGTTGGGCACCCGTTTGGTGTATTTCCCGACTATGCATCGGTGCAGAAGGAATCAATGACGCTATTTCATCGGAGCATCTTCCATTGAAATACCGATAGAACAAGGATAGCATTCCCACCTGACGACTGTGCTCTAAAGATTGCAATCCGTTTGTTAATTTAGGAGAACATATCAAACGGACCGCCCGTTTCTGCACAGAGTCATTATTTTTTTCAAAGAAGTGTTAATTAATTTTGATGTTTGCGTTATCCATTTGTTTTTGAAAAACGATTGTAAAAATTAATTTTAAATGTTAGGTTAACCACTGAATTCTTTTAAGAAGTCATTTTGTTTCGGTTTCTTGAAAATAATAATTAGCAGGGAATATGTAATTTTTATTTGATTATTTATTATAGTTATCTTTGCATCATTTATCTTTATTGATAAGAGATTGATTTGTAAGTAAATCATTTTTATTTACTCCATGTAATGAATTAAATGCTTTTAATAGCATTTGAATAAAACAAGGTAGGGGTAAATAAAATCGTATAAATAAGCCGTTTTAATGTCGATAACTACAACCTTTAATGCAGAAACAGGTGTCATAAAATAATACAGGAAACCAAAATACTTACAGGCCTTAAAATACCGACGTTATCAAATTTGATTTAATTTAAAATAAAAGAGAAACACGATATAGAAAAAGGTTTGTTTTATTCTTTGAGTATAGAATACGGCATTGATTTCTATGTGAATGGATAGCGTTAAAGAATTAGTTAAACCTCCGACAAACACAGACACCACGTGATATCTCGCGTCACCCCAACCACCCCATTATCTTCTAGCGGAACCTTCTGGGCGACAGGGGGACAGGAAGGAGTGGGGTGACTGGCTAATTGACAAGCCGCCATGTTGAGGGTGACAGTGACGAATAACTGATTTTGGGCCCACAAAAGAATGTTTAAGGGATCTTCCTTATACGGGTGTACAGAAATTCAACAATCAAACGTTTTGTGATAATGCTTTACCCAGGTAGTGCCAGTATATTGACTTGGGCAGGCGCTGCAAACCTTTGTCACGGGTGTCACGACGTATTAAGTGCCAACGGAAAATGGGCAAAATACTAATTACAATTATTCTTAATACCTATCTCGAAATTCGGAGGAATGTGGCGAAGTTAAAATAATAGAGAACCTGTCTTTATTTTTATGTGATTCCTATTATTTTCATAGATAAAACACTGCTTTACCATGAAACCAGCAGAATTTAAACTCATCGAAGAAAGCAAACATTTTGTGGCTTGATATTATACAAAAATAAATAAGTTCTTTGTTTAAATTAATTTAATAACACAATATGTGTTATTTTTTAGTTCAATTAGAATAAACACCCAGACCAACATTATGTTTGAGGTATGGTTGAGTATAAAACCAAAATCAAAACGTTAACCTGACCACTAAGCTATTGAGGCCGATGTTTTATCATTTATTTACGCGCCATTTGGGGTCTTACATATTTAAATTCTTTTTATTTATTAACGCCCTTTTAAGAACAATAGTATTGAGTTCAACCAAAACCAGTCGACGAATATAAATTCAAATAAAGTGGTTTTAAACAAAGAACTTATTTCATTTTGTAGAATTTAAACTTGTTCGTGGATGAGTTATATTCTAGCTTATGGGTTAAGTACAAAAAGTAAGAGTATTAAGTAGAAAAATGGGGTCTTAGGGCCTTGACATCTTTGGTGATGCTCTTTGGTGTTTTTTTAGGGAAGGAAGGAGAGGATGTTCTTGGAATGAAAAAGGTATAAGTGGTGAGTAGGAATCTAGGGGTCAATGGGTCAGAGTGACGGACGTATGAACCCTCCCACTATGGTACAAAGCGGTGGGTCATGAGAGTCCGGCTGGAGAGAACTGTGTTAAGTCTTTTCGTGGATTTGTGTATCTCGCACAAGAGTTCACAAAAACATTTACGGCAAAGAGGTTAGCAATCGCTGACTTAGCACGATTTCACTTTATTTTCCATTCGTTTTATACAATAGTTGATATTTTTTGCTTGCGATAGTATCAAAGCTTTCACTGTTCAAACAACTTTTTTAATAGAGTAAGTCCTTTTGGTAATACGCCGCTTTCTTTGGGAAATGTTTTGGTTTCTTTTTTATTTATTTATGAATTAATCATAACAACTAATACGAAAGCAGCCGTGGGTTGCAAACAAACATAAAATAAATTCTGTTTGTGGATTGTATCGCTTAAAATAATCTCCCCCAGGGGAGTGGGGGAAAGCAAGGCCGTGTAGGTTGCGGTCATCAATTATACACGGGCTCCGTATTGAGGCTTTGACGGAGATGCCAGAAACTTCATAACGTTATTTACTCGTTCCGCAAAAAAGCGGTGTTATATTTACTTCGATGATTTAGCAGACGTTATTATATTTTCTATGCTCAGATTAATGTTTATTTCTGGGAAATGTTTTAGTTAGGATCCAAGTTGTTCTATAAACACATTGTTTTTTGAAGTTTCATTTACTTTGTAGATTGTTAAAAAAATTAAAAGTAATTTAATATAAAAAGTATAAACGAAAAAAATCTTCAAAGGCAAAGCTTAAGCGTAGGTTAATAATATTTATATCATTTTTCTATCGTTAAAATTAAACACGAAAAAAAATTAAACAAAAATAAAATTAAACAATAAAGCTTTTTTTTCATCTTATAAAATATAAAGCATTCGTTTTCCATAAAAAATTATACAAAGTGTTATTATAAGCGAAGTAAAAAGACACAATTTGATATTAAGATCACTGCGTGAAATCACTATTTTGATTAATCTTTACTAAGAATCGGTTTATATTATGAGCATCAAAAAATATACTAAGGATAAATCGAAACTTTTACTACCATTGATTGGAATTAAACACAATAAAATTATTATTCACGTAACAAAAAATATAAGCGTAAATTATTAAAAAAAAATTTTCATGACTAATTTAACTAGGAAGAATAATATAAGAAACCATTTTAAAAAATACCCCTTTATGACTGAGACTATTTTTGACAATATCCATGAATTAACTTTTTTTCATTCTTATAAAATTATGCACACAATTAATAAAAACCACTTGGCGCTTACTTGCCTCGAGCAAATAAGACCCTCGATTTTAAATTTTGAAAGCGTAAGAATCGAAATATTTCTAGTTTTATATGCCTCTTAAATTGAATTAACTATTATATTTGTAAATTTAAAAATCAAATATATTATAATGTGAAGTTAATCAATAGACCACTTGCATCATAATTAAAAAAAAAAAAACCGGTTTAGGCAAATATTCTAAGATATTCTGTATTTTTTTTTAATCCTATTTTTGAAACCCTGGCGATTTTTTCAAAATTTCAATCCGAAAAATCAGACCATTTTTTATAAACCGGAAAACATAATTTTATGTGTGCGAAAAAACGATAATTGTATCATTTAAAAAAATAACATTTTCCACAAGAAAGGGCACAGGAGGATAACGAGGCATACCAAACATATTACATCTCAAAAAAAATTTTTTCTTTGATCCATCTTATTGATCATAAATCATTATAATGTTCAAGTCTATATTACTCAGTCCCATCTAATATACTTGTACTTGTAAATTATAATAATAATAAAAATTTGATTTTGTTAAAATCAGCACCATTACCATTATACCTCTAAAACACGTATAGACAGCATAAAATATACTTGGTTCTCTTCATAACATCTGTCAAAAAGGCAAAAGTTTGTAGAGAACAAACAATAAATCTAGTGAACGTTAAAAGTCAAATTCAAAAATTCGCCTGAAATCTAAGTATTGCCATATAAAAAAAAATAAATCAGTGTTGAATTTTACAAAATTAATAGGAACATTTTCGGATATGGGACATTTTCATCTAGTGACGTCACGAGCCCAAATAATTGATTTATATATTAAAAAAAAAAAACTGCACTTTTAATCTTAGCAAAAAAATTATTGACACGATTTTTTCGAAGTTGTTATGAAATCCATGCAAGTGGCCTATTACCTACCTAATACAGAGTCAAAAAAGTGGTCAATACTACAGGAAGTGGGAATGGGGATCCGAACTATTCCGATCTGCTTACTAAACACGGCAAAGTTCTTTCAACCAACACAAAGTCTCGATTCTGAATTATTATAATGGTTATTCAACATAGCCATGCTGAGATTTTATACCAGTTGATGCAAGAATTTGCAAAATTCACAAAAAATACAAGATCCCATAATTGTATTATTAGTACCTACGTATTTGTATGACGATAGTTTTCTGAGAGGAAAAACTTTCCGTCTTTCAGGAATCTCACCCCTATAACGGAGACAACTGGAATAAAGGGAAGTTTTTTAATGTTCCGGATTGCCAGTTACTGACTCGAGTTACGGCTCAGATTAATGGTGAGAAAAGATTTCTCTGATAGAAACAGAAGTGAGCGATTACACGCTGTGAATATTCCTTTATAATACGTCTTTAGAGGAGGTTTTATACGAAAAATATATTTAATTGAAATATAGAGCAAGAATTCGACCTCTGTATGTATGTATTGGCAAATGCGTATGGTTGGGAACCCCGACACGAGTTCAATTACTCTATCACGACACAAGCAACATTTCAGTTATCTAAAATTTGTCATGTTATTCAAAACCCAGATACTATCTAAATTGCATTTAGTTGGGTAGAATCTTAAAATCATGCACATACGAGACTAGGGCTCCGACAAGGGCTACGCGATGAAGCGTCCGTAAAATAAGGTATCCAAGGTGCTGCGATCTCTCTCTCTCTCTCTCTCTCTTTCTCTGGTTTCAATCGTGGGATTGGTTTGCAGCAATTTCATCTATACGTTTCTTCCACTCTTCCCTGTCTTATGCGGCTCTTTTGAAGTCTGCATATGATGAGCAGCGCACGTCCACCAGCAAGTCCTCCAGGTACTCTCGGCGTGGGCGTCCCCTAGCGTTTGTCCCCTCGGTCATACCCTCCATTATGACATGCAAGAGGCCTTCTTGTCTTATTACATGGCCGATCCATCTTGCGCGCCTTTCGGACAAGGTCCTGAGCAGGTGCCTTCCTCCTTCGATTCTTTGGAGAACCTCCTCATTTGTGATGTGGTCTCTCCAGAAAATTCCTAATAGTCTTCTATAGGACCACATCTCAAAAGCCTCTAGTCTCCGTTTATCTCTTTCGGATTGGCACCATGTTTCGCAGCCGTACATCAAGATACTCCATACATAGGTCTTGATGAGAAGTATTCTCAGTTTTAGGTCTATATTATTCGATTCTATTATTTTCGACCTTTTATTGAATGCAAGCCTAGCCTGATGTATACGGCTGTCGACCTCGCTCTTAGACCGACCGTCCCATGTTATTTTGCTCCCAAGGTAGACAAACTCCTTGGTGTTCTTTAGTGGAACTCCTGACATCTCTACTCCATCTAATGTTGCGTTCGGCCTACAGTCAGCAGTTTTGTTTTGTCTTTATTTATCTTCATGTTGTAATTGTTTTGAAGAATGCTTTGCAAGATTGTTAAGGCCTCTTGCAGTTCTTCTTCTCTTTCAGCAACCATAGCAATATCGTCAGCAAACCTTATCATATCCACCTTTTGCCCGTGTATCTTTACACCTTTTCTGTGACTCATTCTCTCTCTGCGATCGCGAGTAACGATTTAACACAATGCTGCACTCTCTGCAATATTTAGTCTCGGCGTGGCAGCCGTTCGCGATGAAGCTTCCGCTTCGTCGCTCTACAATTTGTTTTTTTGAGAGCGAAGGACAAAACCCCGGTAGAAATTCATTCTCAGCTACTTAAAGTGTATGAGTGCAAAAACGTGTGCAAATGGTGCAGAGAATTTAAAAGCGTGCCTGACGGCCATCGGTTTTAGATGACAAAAATTACTTAGTGGAAAAAACCATGATTGCAAATCGACGGGTGTCGGTTCGGGAGTTCTGTGATATGACCCCTGATGTCAGTAAGACCACTATTGAGATGATTTTGATAAAAATTTTGGAGACCATAAAGTCTGCCCAAGGTTGGTCCCAAAATGCGCACTGAAGATCACAAACAACAACGGGTTAAAGCAGCCCGCGAATTCCTTGAGTGCTACGACATCTATGGCGAAGAATGAATGGCTGTCACGCCGAGAATAAGCGTCACAGATTTATTTTTCTTATTTATTTATTTGAGACACAAACAGGATATTTATACAACATTTTTGTGGGTAGTTTATAATAAATTAAAATACAAATATAAGTATCCCTAGATTAATGTGTCTGCATTAATCACATATGCATTTTCACAGAAGCAAACTCTTAAAAAACAATGCAAGTGTTATTTATACATAACTTGAAAACTTAAATACAAAATTAAAATACATAATAATAACAAGTAAACAATATTTATAAAGTATTTACTGAAAAGTAATACAACATTTTTTTTTTTGTTTTTTTAAGTGCACAAATTGTGGAGATATTTCTTGAAATATGTTATATTATTTGCAAAAATATCTATGGAACTGTGTATTTTAGCAAGATCGTTGTATGACCGAGACATTCTAGTTATAGGATTAAAATATCCAGTATTATTCGTAAAAATTTCAGTCCAAAATATGTTAAGGGTTCTTGTAGATTTGGGAAAAAATTCGTGTAAATTTTCTTTGGACTGATTCGAGTCTAGATACCTGTGTAATATAATGTGGATTCCAGACTATTGACCCGTACTCAAGAACACTTCGGATTAAGGAATTGAATAGAATTATTAGGCTATAAGAATTCTTAAACAGTTACTTATACTACAATAAAACCTAGTAACTACTCTTACAATAAAACCTAGTAATTTATTTGATTTACTCACAATGTATTCAATGTGTTGATTGAATGTCAGTTTGTTGTCAAATATAATTCCTAAATCTTTTATTAATTCAACTGTTTCGAGATTGTGACCACATATGCTATATGAATATAGAATTTTGTTGGTGTTCTTGGTGAAGTTTATAACTTTGCACTTAGCAATATTCAGTTCCATTTCATTGTCAACACACCAGGTAGATATTGTGTTAAGGTCTTGTTGTAAAAGTTCACAATCTTTCATAGATTTAATTGCTTTATATAATTTGAGGTCATCAGCATATAGAGAAAAATTACAGCGGAGTTTATGTGTAAAGTCGTTAATAAAGATTAAGAAAAGTAAGGGTCCAAGGTGAGATCCTTGTGGTACGCCCGACGTAACTAATATTGGGGAAGAGTTAAATCCGTTAACAGTAACTAATTGACTTCTATGTGATAAATATGATTCTAACCAACGAAGCAAGTTTCCGTGAATGCCGATTTTATCGAGTTTATTCAATAAGATAGAGTGACTAACTTTGTCAAAGGCCTTACTGAAGTCGGTGTACACGGCATCTACTTGTGTTTTATTATTCATCGATTTACACAGAAAGTCCATATATTCGAGTAAATTAGTATTTGTGGATCTTTTAGCTACAAATCCATGTTGGAAAGGACTAAGTATATGTGTTACATGGTTAAAAATGGTTTTATATACAATGGACTCGAATATTTTGCCAAAACAAGATAAAAGGCTGATAGGACGGTAGTTAGTTACATCATTTTTACTGCCAGATTTGTGGATCGGAATTACGTGGGCAACCTTCCACAAATCCGGAAATACCCCATCGTTCAGACTTTTGATGAATATTTTGTGTAATGGTGTTGCAAGCTGATCTGCACAATTTCGAATAAATAGTGGAGGAATTCCATCTGGGCCGGAACCCTTATTGATATCAACAGTGTTTAATTAGATGGTGCAACGTGGTGGAGATTTGACAAGGGGAAACTAGGCTACACGCCAGGGTTGCAGGATTGCGCGTAAAATCATTTTTCGCGACCGCAGCGCCTTGGAGACCTTATTTTAAGGACAGCCTTAGTATATAGTAGATAGACATTAAAAATGTGCGTTGAGAAAATGAAGATGATGTTATTACTTCTGAATCCAAATATGATACAGTTAAATATGACCGAATGAGATAAGGTCAAATTATCTCAGTGGAAGAACAAAGCCTCGGCAAGGCTGAGGTCCTGGGTTCAATTCCTAAATGCGACCGATTTTTTTTTTTTAATTTCCGTTTTTAATTTTCGTTTTTTTTTTGCTAATATTGTTTTCAATGATTACATATTATGGTTTGAGATTTTACACAACCAGTTATTATATATATATATTAACTGATTATCCGCAATACTCCGTTTTGAAAAATTTGCAACTTCTATCGTTATCTGTCGTTACACACGAAAAGTATAGTTGAGCAGTACAAAATGTGAATCAAAAATGGAGTTGTACAACATTACATTGGACCCGCGGTAATCTGGCCCCTAGCTAATCCGTCGCCCCCGGTAATCCGACACATCAGGATCAGAATATTATTCAGTTTGTCAAGCCAGATTACAAGAAAAACCTATTTCTGAGATCCGTATCTAAGGACCAACTTAAAGAAAAAACGTAAAAAGAACTGAAGATGAAATATTTGGTTTTTGCTCTTTGTCAATCTTCGGAAGTAATCGAGCAAGTTGCTGCAGAAACACAGATTATTTCGTGAGACTTGGAGATCTGGTGAATATGTAGTATGATTCGTAGTTCAAATAAATTCTTTGATTTGTAATTTGTCGGATTGCAAGGTACTCTTATTTAAAAAATCCGGTAGGCAGTACTCTATAATCCGACGAATTCGATAATCTGAAATCGCCCTGCAAAACGTTTGTCGGATTACCGCGGGTCCACTGTATAGTGATTATCGTTTTCCTGGAAATTTTTGGACGAGTTCTTCCAAAAAAGGAGAACTTTTTCAGATAAGATGAGCCGCAAAGTAAATGCTTTTTTCGCATTAATTTATCAATGAAGTCATTGTTATATTGATGTGGGAAAGAAACATGCATACATATGACTTTAAGTGGAAGAGGCACGAATATTTTACCCTGTTTTCATTCTCACGTACATCATTTATCGTGCTATTTATTCATAAACTCGTGAACAAGTGAAATGGTTCAACGGCCATAATTAATTTCAAAATTACGCTCAACCTTTTATTCAAAGGTCACGTGTTTCACGAGTAAACACATGCGTCAACATCAGATGTATGACAGCTGTCAAGACTTGAGATGGTGTGGTTTACATGTTGGTAAACGAAAAACACTTTGAAGACGCGCGCTTTTGAACTAAAATCATCTGTAATTTAATATTCATTTCTCCACATTGTTTGTTGTTCGTCTATTTAATCAAACTTTTGTCAGAGATCACGTCGACGTCGTTTTTCAGAAATATTTCAGTGGGTTTTTGCGAAATATCGATTTTGACACTTAGTTTTTTGAGATGTGATTAATAGTCTGGGAAAAACGAATATTTTATGTTTCGACCTCTAACCTAAGTCCTTTGTGACACTGATATTACACAACAAGACAAGTGAGACAGTCGCAAACACTTTGTCCCAAATGTTCTAAAATCTTCAAAGGAATAAATAAATTTGCGTATCAACATCAACTAACGTACACGTAACCTACTCATAAGAAGGCACTGTAGGCAGCAAGATGGGAAACAATTTGTTGCCTGTAACCCAGACATTTCTAGTTATATTTTATTATTTGTATTATTACGCTATTTATTTATAAAGAGAAATACAATACAAGTAAGTTTCAGAAACGTGGTAGAAGTTTCTTTGCGAGTATAACATATACTGACCCGTGTACAGTGTTTAATGAAAGTGGTTAAAAAGCTAACAGAAAACACATCTTTAATCATCTTGTAAATGAATGGACGCCTCATACATGAGTTTTACTGTCCTAAACCAATTGCATAAATCTGTCTCGATTACTGGACGCAATCTCCTGACAGTTTTTTTCTCGAATACTCGATCCCCTGGACAGCTGATCCCTCTGCCAGTTGATCCCTTGGACAATTGATACCCAAAAATTTCTTCAAGAATTTATTTACATATATTCAAGCGTCAATTTAACTAACCCAAAGCTGAACTAAAATATTTAAATAATAAATTAGAAATGGTGTAACGCAATCCGTAAAAGTATAATATCACGAATGCGATTTTATTGCACTTGAAAACATAATTAATACATAAACATCTGAAAATATGTGGCTTGTTATATGTTGATGATGCGGTGCTGATTTCTTACATCATGGAAGATCTAGAAGGAATGAAGTATGTTTGAAGAATAAAGTCGTGGTATTTGAAAGAGAGAGTACGAAAACAGTTTGCAATAAAATTTGGAGCAGGTGGATGAGTTTGTGTATCTGGGAAGTATATTTACGAGAGATGGGAAGGCTGGTAGAGATATTGAAAGAAGGGTAATTAAGGTAACTACATAAACGGAGCGCTGTTGGCGCTAACAAAAAACTCTCCAAAGAAGCGAAGCCAATGAAGTGCTGGTACCTACACTGATGTATGGCAGTGAGGCATGGAAATGGCAGAGAAAGGATGAAAGATTACTGAATGCTGAAGAAATGCGATCCCTGAGGTGATGTGTGATAAACCATGCATGATCGTGTGCGAAATTTGGAGATCTGCAAAGAATGCAAGGCTGATGTGTGAATGGTAGAAAAAGTCAGAATGCCCGAGGAAGACATGACACGATCAAGTGAATCAGATACTTGAGTCAGGCCATGTGAAGAGTGAGAAAAATATAAGAGTATGCATGAATGATTGTGAATGAGGCAAGAAGTTTGTGCCAAGTCCAAGTTGTTTGGTGATTTGTCCTTTCTGTCTACTCCTGCAGAAAACGGCATGATGGTTAGTTAGTTTTAGTTAGTTACATTAATATCGTACTATAGCAATCGTTTTACAAATTTGAATCCACCCTAAATATTATATTATATCAGTCTCACAGATCAATCGACTTTAGCCATTATCGTCTATTATTATCAGCCTTATAGTATGCACCGTCAGGATGATGGAAACTGTAACGCTGTTACAAAACATTGGCTGAAGAAGGAAGTGGCGAAACACGGTACAACACCCCAAACATTTATCACGAAAACACTTTTGGCCGGGAATATCTCAAATCGTAAAATTCACGGATACTGATATGTACGAATATAAATACCTACTCAAAGAAACTTTGGGGGATCGATATATCCAAAGGCTCAACTGACACAGGGGTCAATTGTTTGGGGGACCAACTGTCAACTGTCGAGGGACCAAGACTCGGATCGCGGTCTCTCTCAGCCCGTGTATTGTGAGGTAGAAGTAAATGAAGAAATGTATGAGTAGAGAATTGGAAATACGGAGCTACGAGTATTTCAAACTATTTGCTGAACGTAGGTAACCTAAAGCTATTCCAGGAAATGTTTCAATTGAAAGAATAAGCTTCATAAATACCTTTACTGGAAGTATAGCACGCCATTACATTTCAGTAACGGAATTCGAACTCTTTCAGACAGCATTTCAACTACGCGTGATACCCTGAACCCATTGACCACTACTTTGTCAGCGAACAGAAAATTCAACTCCTCGCATTGAACTTCTCTCCACATCAAAGGAGCGTACTCACTCGAGAAGTTTGATACTCGTAGGAAAAGTTTTGGGAAGGAAACCATACACGACTGAACGTTTTGTATTAAATTTCTCGAATTCGCTCAACAGTTTCGATGCTTCCGAGTATAAGCAGACGAGGTAAGGAGGCACTTAATGGTTTTTTCGTGTTCAATTGAGTGGGAAGAATATCCGGTTTCCTTTGGAGAATCCTTTCTTTTCAAAGATTCGCATGATTTACGAACCTCTTTACCTTGCACGCAGACCAGTTCACATGATGATAATGATTGGTCGATGGCACATTGTTATATGTATTTTGTTAGGTACCTGGAATTTTTTTTATTAATTTGTTTATAATACAACTTGAAGAAGATAGTATCAACTACTCTCTACGAAAGTATAAAATATACAAGGTTACACAAAATAAAAAAAAGGTAGGGCTCGCAACCGGGACTCAAACCAAGAATCTCTAGTCTGACCGGAATTGGCGTCTCTTCCAATTGAGCTGTTGTCACCTCATTACATTCTCTAATTTCTATTAATCTCATACTTCAATTTTATAAAAAAAAAACATTATTCTCTTCAATTATTTCCCATATTTTATTTACATAAATATATTTGAAATTTGGATGGTGTCTCGAATATTTCTATCCGATTTTGTTTTATATAGGACATTTATTAAATTTTGGCCCACGTATTGAATGAATATTCAATTTTATTTAAGAGATAACTTATAGATGCATATAAACCTCATTGTAAAATTTTACCGGTCAGTGGCTGTGTTGGCATTGCGTTTGGGTCCCGCCCGGGCGTCGCGTGTTCGATTCCTCGGCTGGCTAAGTCCTCCATCATGACACAATCAACATTTTCCGCTTATTGGGGTGGTAGTAGGAGACTTTAAAATATTGTCAGGTTATTCGTAACCTGGGAATATTTGTCTTTCATAAAAAAAAAATTAAACAATGTAGTCACCAAACTACGCAAACTGCTTGGGGTTACCTACAATAGGGGTGTTGGCTATCCAATAAATGGTTCCTGGAAAATGATCCGTAAGCACACTGAAAGATCCAATTGTAATTGGACTAATACAGTATTTATCTAGCATGAATGAAATATTTATAAAACATGAAAAAATATATCATCGGATAAGATGCCACGCTTAACAAACCTCGCGTAAGCAATTAGATTCTTTACCGTAAAAGTTTAAAATATAAACTAAAATAATGTGAATATATCAATAAATTGCCGAAATGTAAAAAAACATAGTCAGCACTTAAATACTTTTCGTATTCAACTTTTCTTCTTAATTTTTACGACGAAATTTTATAAATTTATTTTTGCATTAAGAATTCACTTTGCCTGCCAAAAGTAAAGTTGTGTAACGATAAGCTACTAAAATAATACGAATCTTTCGCAGAGCAACCTTCGAGACTTGCAGTACGGGCGCAGTACATCTTGGAAATTTCGGGACTCGCGACGCAATTGCAACTGTCTACCTGCAATATCTAGAATTCTTCTGGCAGCTCTACAAGACACAGTGCGTCAATGTAAACACCACCGCTGCGCTCACAGCCAATCAAGTAACTCAGTTCAGTCTAGTCTACATTGGATTCCTTACCGTTTATCTTCACCACCACGGTATTGAGCATCGGCCTGGAGGAATTTGCCACACCGACGCCACCAACCACTCTTTCGACCATCTCACTAGAGGACAAGGTAGATCCGTAATCTTCACCGCCAGTTGACCACAACATCATCGTTAAGTCTCAGCCCGCCGCACGTCGAGCACAGATCCACATCCCGCCGTAATGCGACCTACGTATTATGTATCCCATCGCGGTACGTACATACTACTGTCAACATAATAAGGACATAGTAACCCTCTATCACATCTCCCTTTGTCTCTACCTACCATTACTTACAGATGTTAGAATAAAATTTTCCTCCCTTGCATCTAACAGCCTGCTTACCAGTTTGTCGTCTAACCACCTTCAAGCCTTCTACGGCATTAGCTTCTGAGAGTTCTCAACGACCGGAACTTCGGAGAGAGGCAGTTAAAATGCCATCAAACGCAATATTTTCTGCACTTTTACGGTTGGAAAGGGTAGATTTAAACCAGATTATCATTTTATTAAAAAACTTTAATTAAGTCCGGAAAGTTGGCAAGACCGAATCTATATGCTCTTGGGGGAGGATGAAGTCAACGATGATAAAGTATAACTTCAAGTGTTAGAATATTTCAGGCAGAAACAATCTGTCATCTTTTATACATTGTGTTTTAAGATTCTCGCTGCCAAAAGAATTATAGTAATTAAGTTGAGGTAGTATGTTGTTTTGCGCTACCTCCTCCTTTTGTATTTTTTCTATGAAAAAGTGTTTATTTGACAATAACTATACCGATAAATATGTACCAATTTTTAATATTTATATTATTCATTATTAAAACTTTCCGATTTGAGAAATTCTCAAGAGAGTTGTCCCTGTACTTACACTAATTGCTAAGATTTTTTTAACAGCAATTTTTTTTTAAATGTGAATACCTCCCAAGAGTTCCAGCTGCCCCCGTCTGGAGCCAGTGAGACTATGACATATCCAATTGGGGTATGTTGTTAGGCTAAAGGTAGTGGGGTGGGGAAGGAGATGGGGAAGATGAAGGTGGGAAAGTACCCGACTGTTCAGATCTGGTCACCAAACACGGCTAAAGCCATTTTAAGCAACGTTTCGATTCTGAATGGTGGTCTTATACCTGGCGATATTGAGAGTATCTTCCACTCTGGAACGTTACGCAAATATACAATATATTTTTTTAAATGAACTAATTGTGAAATATCATAAATTAATCAAATTAAATATATTTGCGCACGCCGGGATTCGATCCGGTATACGAGGTGCTTCACCACGTATCAGAATAATTATTATAACCAGCGATTTCTGAGCATATTTGGTATAAAAATGGAGACGTCGTTTTGGTTTCCAATTATATTAATTTTTCATTTTAAAAAATACAAAAAAGTATTAAATTATTCTTTATCCCTTCAATATGCAGGTTCACTCATTCGTGTCCTCAAAAAAGACCATCGACACTGCATCCCCAAAGACAACATAAAAAATTTTTTGAATTTAGTTTACAATTTTGGTAGATTCATTCAATGATTCTATTGTTTCGTTATCACATGCATGTTATTTTATTGATTTGTTTATTATTATAACCTTTGTCAGTGAGCGCATGAAGTCGGTGACGCCCCGGGAAGATCAAATCAGGGTCTGAATCTTATGTACGATGTAAGAATACGAATGAAGCGAATAGCTTGTGTCAACGTTGTGTAACATTTAATGTGCTCGTACTACCACTGTGGAGAGTTGGCATGTTTCTTAATTTTTAAGATAGTGTGTAGGGACAAAGAAGAAAATAAATAGCCCACGACTCTGTAGTGATGGATATATGCTAAAATGGTAAAAAAAGATACCCTGTAAAAAATATTATTAAAGTTTCCAATTTTCTGTCTTATTCAATTTTTGTGCACAAATTGTATCCTTGTTATGTAGCAAAAAGAAAGAAGTGTGTATTGTAAGGCATTCTTCAAAGTAATATACCATGAACGGTAGCTGCAAAGATACGAGTATTCTCAAAGCTTCACTATAAAGCTCCCTTCGGTTAAGTTTATACTTGCAGGTTTTTTTGTCGCAGTGACTAAACAAATTCACAAATAACGATGCAATGCAGTACCCGCGGAAAATGTAACAATACACATTTACACAATAAAAATAAATTAAATTTAAAAAATTATTATAAATGGTTAATTATTATTGTACAAAAAGTAAATTATGAAAAATATTCTTACCAAATCCAGTAAATAGTTGACTTTGATTGTTCGAATATTACAACGTTGAGATGCTAGTTCCTTATTTTTCTTTTCACTCATTTCACATAAATCACACTGTTTATAACATTAACTTTCTCGCAAACCACTAGTATAATAATAAACTTTAAACTTCCAAAGTTATCTTACTACTTTTGAAACTGTGACAAGGTAACAAAACTTTAGATTCAATGCACTGAATTATCCACATTTCCCAACGGAATCACTTTTTCTTTTCACTTTACAATATTCAATGGTCCTATCAGTTAAGGGATAGAAATCCAATTGAATGGATCGCGATTTAATTTCAAATTGTTTATTAAACCAACCGACACGACCCCACGTCTTAACGGCTCGCCATACCGCGACCAACTGACTTCAATTTTCTCTTACATTCGGAAAAGCCTCCCAAATGGTCTCCACTAAATTACAAATTCTCACCAGCCTTCCATCAAAATTTTCGTGCAAACAAAAAGGGAATATAATTTTAGGCACGTAAAATATAACAGATATAAATGATAATGCTTTTTTACTTGAGGATTTCATTTCACAAGGGAGTGAGAAACCATAAACGATCTATATTAAACAATTTATAGACAGGAAAATAAGTCAACAAGTCGAAAGGGGAAAATGATTTGTTAAGTTTTTAAATATTAAGGGTGTGTTTGTTTTTAACATTTTTATAGCAGTTTTATTTCACTTATCACGTTGGCGTCAGTTTCTTTTATCAGCGTGAAAATTCGCTCGCTCATGCGCAGTAAATTCAATCGACCATACGTCTCGATGCACTGAAATGAAATGATAGAAAATGGGAAAACGCATCGATGGGAAACCGATTTCAATAATGTGAATGTTGACGCGAGTTGTGTCAAGCGAACGTCAGCATGATTTAAATTTAATGAAAAATTTACGGTATTATGTATTGGATTCGTGAGTTGGACATTTCAATTTTGGTATACGTGATGTTTTTTCTAAATTATTTTATTTAAATGGAAAAACATTTTTCAACGGTACGTTTATTTTTTTCTCTCCATGTTAATATTTCAGCAGCTACGTGATCTTGTTTATTCCAACTATTATATTGTTTATATTTATAATTCTGTTATGATTTGATTTATATGTACAACCTGTCTTTTTACGGTTACCAACGTATTGATACTTTTTTGTGTTTTATGTAATTTTTCGTTGTATATCAGTTTTTGTTTTATATTATTTTTGGCTTCATATTACTTTCTTATAAATTTAATTATTTCTTATTCCTTTTTATACTGTCGTATTAAAAGTAAAGTCACAAGAAGGAAATTAATAATTGGTTTTATTTTGACTATTTTACTCGTGTGAACTGTCCGTATCCCGAAAATGAATGAAAAAAATATATAGGTATAAATAATCAAATGTATATAAATATATATTAAATTTTCATTTAAATAAATTTTGCCGGTTGCCAGCATTTATCGAACTTTCGAAAATACGCGACATTTAGGTCAATAATTGCAACGCTTCAGACTAAATGTCACTGCATGCAGAATTAAATAAGCCACAGATAGGTTAAATAAACACACCTCTCTCTGGACGCCGCAGTATTGTAAACAACAGAAAGCGTGTTTAAACATAATTAGTATCGCAATTAGAGTCTTTGAGTAATAATGTACTTTTGGTTCTTGAATTGAATTTTCGGTAAATTTTTGAGATCGCTGGCAATGGTTAATACGCACTTTTTTTTGAAAAAATCTTTTGATTCACCTTAATTACATTAAAAGCCAACTATTTGCATTGGGGGAAGTGGAAAATATTTCATTCTAAAATTCGATTGCGTAAAATAAAAATTAGCTTTCATTCTGTGAAACGAGACCGTCCATTTTCAAACATTATTTTCAAATATCATTTTGTTATGTTGGTATTCTTGTTACTGTACGAAAAGATGCTAGAGCAAAGCCTAGCAGACTTCATGGGAATTCTAGGTTTGTGTAACATGGTTTGTGATACAAAAGAAAGTGCCCCTTTATAACGCCTACTCGCGTCAAGGCAGGAAAAACATCCCAGTTTTCAAGTAGTTTAGCGGCTACGCTAGGTTTGTGTAACGTGGTTTGTGATTCAAAAGAAAGTGCTCCGTACCTTCAATATCTTCTAGCCGTTCGTTATACATTCAAGTGTATCAGGAATACCAACATACCTACCATAGTGACAGAATGAGCTAATAGCTAATGGCGTAGGTACAATCTCACAAGACGAAAGCTAATTTTTAATTTTACGTAATCGAAATTTAGAATGAAATATTTTCCACTTCCCCCAATGCCAATAGTTGCCTTTTAATGTAATTAAGGTGAATCAAAAGGTTTTTTTTTTTTAAAGTGCATATTAACCGTTGCCAGCGATCTCCAAAAATTTATGAATTTTCAATCATTAGTTAATTTACATTATTTGCCAGGGATATCCGTTTATACTTATAGCATTTAATTAAGTTGAAGTCACGTATACTACATTTATTTATTTATAGTGCTTTATATTTGGGATGTTATGTCGTGTTGCGCTTCCTTCTTCTTTAGCCAACGTTTTGGATAGCGTTACATTATCTGAAACGTTGGCTAAAGAAGGAGGTACCACAATACCCCAAATATGAAACAAGTTAATACTTTGGCCGTAAAAATCTCAAATTATTTTGTACATTGCAACGAATTAAGAAAGCTCGTGAACTGTAAATATTAAGACTGCTTCAAAGAGTAAGAGTTCAAATTTTTTAAGTGAAATTTTTTTAGCACTGTTGTGATTTGAAACTCGATGAAGCAAAAAATAGCGACACTAAAAAGAGACAAACATATACATATTATAAAAGATTCATCCTGCGAGAGAATGAGAAGTAGTATAATCGATCTCCTCTTTGTGCGGTGCTTCGTAGCATTCCCATTCTTGTCTATTTTAGTTTTATGAAGTTTTCACTTCCACGCTTGTGAATTACACACTTTGTTTTTTTATCGGGGCACCCTTATATATGCTCTCAATATTCAAAAAAATTTACAATGATTTTTTTTTAAATTTTCATTTAAATAAATTTTACGGGTTACCAGCATTTATCGAACTTTCGAAAATACGCGACATTTAGGTCAATAATTGCAACGCTTCAGACGAAATATCACTGCATGCAGAATTAAATAAGCCACAGCTGACGACCTCCGTATTCCAGTGGGTAAGACTCTTGACTCACAATCCGGAGGTCGCGGGTTCGAACCCGGCATGCGCAAATAAATTTTATTTGATTAATTTGTGTTATTTCACAATTAATTCATTTAAAATAATATATAGTATATTTGCGACATGTTCCAGAGTGGAAGATACTATCAGTATCGCCCTGGTGTAAGACCACCATTCAGAATTGAAACGTTGCTTGAAAATGGATTTAGCCGTGTTTAGTGACCAGATCTGAATAGCCAGGTACTTCCCAACCTTCCCCTTCCCACTACCTTCAGCCTCACAACATACCCCAATTGGGTATGTTGTGATGCCATAGTCTCACTGGCTCCAGACGGGGGCAGTTAAGATTCTTGTGCGGTATTCACTGTAAAAAAAAAAAACATAGGTTAAACACACCTCTCTCTGGACCCCGCAGTATTGTAAACAACAGAAAGCGTGTTTAAACATAATTAGTATCGCAATTAGAGTCATGCGTTTTAAATTTTGTTATAACAGTCCTGATGATGGTACGGAGGTACCGAAACCGGTAGACTAAAAAATTAAAATAAAGTGACTTAAAACAAAGTATTTTCTTTTTATTTATTTAAAATGTCAAGTCACAATTTCTTTGCTTTTTTTGAAAAAAAAAAACATGATATTCAAAAAAATATTATTTTTACTCAATTAAATAATACTACAATCGTTTATGTTCGTTTTATTGACTTTTCTTTGACCTGCCAATAAATAATTGTCAAATAGTGAAAAGCGATAATTAATATTACTATCAAAAGCCATGCTTCAAACATTGTTTGTTAAAAAAAAGTACCAAAAGAAAACCGAAATTAACCGAAATAATGTTTATTAAAATTATCAAATAAAAACATGATGCAAAAATTTAAAGTAAAGGGACTATTGATAAGTAAATGTTTTATTGTTTTATTAAAAAAATATTTCATTACCAATTAAATTTGGAAGGCGGATATGGGCAAAGCATACATATTCATTGCATAAACAACACGTCTGCCGTAGATTACCCCAAGTGGTTCACACTTTTGTTGACTTAGCAGGGGTGAAGTTTGTCCAGTGGCGGATGCGACTGCCCCCCAACTAACTGCGTGGTTGGCCGGATCGGAAAGGGCCGAAGCTTGAAAAATTACACAAAGAAAAAAGAAATTCAATTACTGGATATTTTTTTAAGGAAACGTCGTATCTGGTGAGAAATCAGAAACTTACACAAACAAAACAATCTTTTCCCGCCCTTGAAAAATCGGGCGTATTTTAAAAGTAGGTAAACATATTTCCACTTTGCAATAAAATACAAATAAATGGAATATTTGTGAATGTATGTGAAAACTAAACTACGCATTTAAGTTTTATTATTAGATATAAATATGTCATTTTTCAATCAAATATAATTTCTAAAATTTCTAAAAATGGCTCACCTTGTTTTTTCCAACTAAAATTTCTGATAATGAAAAAAAAAAATACATGCATAATTTATTAGACGAATGAATAATAAACATTATTGTCAACTCACTTTTTCGTTATTTGATGTAAAAATAATTCTTAAATAATTCACAAAGTTTCATTTTTTTTCGATCGGAAACTTGGGTTGTTTCATAAGGGTGTACATTTTAATTATTTTGTGGCTAACTTTTACATTTGAATATAAAGCGTGTTGTTTTATCTTTCCAAAATATAATCAAATAAATCATTGATATATTCATAGAGCCGTAACTGAGACGTGCATTTCACGAAAAAAGCACAATCAAATATAATTTCCGCGAAAACAGTTAGCATTTATATTAAAACACATAAATAGTTCAGTTAAAAACAGGATGGGGGTTGTGGGTGCGGGGCGGGATATAAGGGGTGTCGACAAACGAGAATCACAAAGTAAACGATAGGTAAACGAGAAAAGTAAACGTATTCTCGATATCGACAAACGTGATATTTGACAAATGACTTGTTCCGCCACGTGCGCGGAAAATGGTTCTTAACCGGGAAAGGCGCCTCCATCTAACTTTCTCACTTGTACGAGTGGTGGCCAATAACTTCACAATTGAGTTACACTAATAAAAAAAATTAAAAAAACCGTAAGTGAAAATCTAACTTTTTAAACTCTAGAAATACTCTCACGAGTAGGTACTGCTGCAGTTGTGAAATGTGAATGCTTTTATAATTTGATTACCTGGTTTTATTGGATTTTCAACACCATTTTTATCATGATTGAAAAATGTTGATCTACACAACAACGGTGCATCATGTTCATTTTTTACTATGGGAATAATTTATTTATTTTAATTAATCTCCGCCTCTACGGGTATTAACTAAACACGTTCATAATTCTTTTGTAGAAAATAAATTATATAGAATGCATGCAGAATAAAAGTAGGTATAATGCTAACATTTATTTATTGAGGTAAGTTATTGTAGCCGGCTTGTAACAACATTTTATTCAATTTAACACATCTACTACTTCTATAATAATTGCATGCATTCGAATTAAAAGCGAGTATCCAAATGACTTTGTTCTAATACTGCTGTTGCAATTAAAAATAATTTAGATTTAGTAGTTCTTGTTGATATATGGAAGGTAATTAAGTTAAATAAATCAGTGATCGAGCAACCTAGAATCATGCGACTTCAAAATCTCATTTGAAAAGTGTTTAAAGGAGCGAAAAATAAAATTGGTTAAATGGGTTACGTTAGGCTAGGTGCTAGGATATGGGCTATTTCTAATTTTTTTTCAAAACTTTTAATGAATTTTCAAAGGGGTGTTGAAGTTGCATGATTTTAAGTTGTCATGGAACCTAATAAATCAGGGCTATCTACAATATCATTAACAATTTTAAAAATAAGTCTTCTCTTCAAAGGGTTTAAATAACTTGTAATGAATATTTATGTAGGAAACGGCAGAGCAATATCGATCCATCTCAAGTTAGTGGAAAATTTGTTAGGTTCATCTCAAATGAAAGATTTAGTTAGAGAGCAATTAATTCATGTTTATAGAAAAATAAACAAACATAAATGTAAATACCTTATGCTACACGGTGAGTACGGTAACAGGTGAGAGAAAGAGAGAGAGCTTCACAAAACTAACCGAAAAATCCGAAGCGAGAACTTCTTGGGCGCAAAGAACTTATTGGAAATCTTCCCACCCGTGAAACCCTCGAGCATCCAGGTGTGTGGAACTTCCGCGACCGCGTAAAGAAGCCTCAATCCGAGCAGCAAGAATTCTCACTCCAAAACACCACGCGCGCCTTGACGTCTCAGACCTCAGACAGGATGGTGGAGCATCCGAAATCACACGTTCCAGCCACATCTAAAGACCTCCGCAACCAGACAGTCTCCGCTGAAACCCATATCGGGACAAATCCAAACGTAAAAAGTCACATTGACTCCAGTATTCGAACTGCCATGTCCGGCGCATTTTCTTTAATCCCCCCGTATCTCAAATAAGAGTCCAATGGACATAGGACTTCAAATTAACTGGCGTAATCACTTGACGCAACTGCATCACCAATATCACTCCCCGTGGTCAATCCAAAAAATTAAGGAAGGGATCGTTCTTAAAAGCACCAAAATGAAAACCGTCCCGTCAGAGAACTCAAGTTCACGTCTGCCGCCATGTTTCTGCCCTCCCCCGCCGCGCTTTTTCCGGCGCGAGCCTACCAACATGAACGACTAACTGTCAAACTAAATAATAAATAAAAATAAACAAAACAGTACCTACTCGCGTAGTTAATAGTCGCGAAAATTAATAGGTTACAAATTTTAATTCTATAAACACAGAACTGTTCTGATGATGGGCACTGTAACGCTGTCCGAAACGTTGGCTAAAGGAGAAGGTAGCGCAACACGGCATAACACCCCAAAAATAAATAACAAAAATACTTTTGGCCGTGAAAATCTAAAATCAATCATCATCATCGTCGGTGATAAAGATATTTGAAGAAACAATATCCTGAGGAATTATTAAATCGAAAACTTGGTTTTTTGGGAGTTGCCTTTTTTTTTTTTACATGAATACCGCACAAGAGTCCCAACTGCTCCCGTCTGGAGCCAGTGGGACTATGGCATCCCCAAATTGGGGTATGTTGTGAGGCTGATGGCAGTGAGGAGGGGAAGGAGATAGGGAAGAGGAAGGTGAGGAAGTACCTGGCTATTTAGATCTGGTCACCAAACACGGCTAAAGCCATTTCAAGCAACGTTTCAATTCTGAATGGTGGTCTCACACCAGGGCGATACTGAGAGTATCTTCCACTCTGGAACGTGCAGCAAATATACTTTATTATTTTTATACCTGGCCCTCTATAACTAGTTATGAGAGGGTCAGGTATAATTAACATTAAATTAAAAAAAAATCTCATTACATTTCTCACGAGAACATATTCTAGATTAATTCTCGCGATATTTTTAAAAATCTTTATTCCGAGCTTCCTGAGCCTTATGTGATAATCTTAATTAGGCGGCAATATCTGGTGGACGATGGGCAAAGGGCAAGCATTCTGCCACACTTTGTTTGTATTGTCAGAGTTCACGCATACTAATCGTATAGGTACAATTGAAGATATAAAAACCCTAGAATCATCCGCATCCTCTCGAGTGCCAATGAACATCTGTTTGTAAGAACTTCGCCCTGAGCTGCCATCAAGGCTCCGCTTTGAAACCAAGCTCAAACTTATTATGAGTGCTTACTTTTTAAACTACAAATGGTTTCTTTTTGCACATTGATCACACGTTCAGAAGTGTGATTCAAAAGAGCTTGAACGGTTACTTTTGCAGATGAGGGAGTGATTGTTGTATCTTCTTTTTTTGGATATCAAGCTTTTTTGCCTCAAGTACTATGTTGTACGATAAAAACCTTCCAGGATCTTTGGATCTTATGATATTGTTCTAGTGCTTCGTAAGCTTGGCTTTCCCATAATAATAATACTTGGATGATTTATATAGCACCGTTTTTGTGAAAAATCACCTCAAGGGCGTTGTACAAACTTATAATACAATTCTAAAATCTAAAAAAAAACTACAAGCTAGACAAACAATTAAAAACAACTTAGGGCTAAAAATCGCATACACCAGTTCATTGATCACCGATACGAAAATAAATGTATAATATTTTGACTAATGAACGCGATGCTGCCTAAAAATTAATGAAAACGGAACCATATTTACCTGGGAGGTCGCTTGAAATTAACACTGTACATATATGGTTCATTTAAAGAAATTTAGAAAGAGTTCGCACGTAGAGGACATAATTGTGAACAAATGTTATTTAATCCTGAAAAATATTTTAATATAAATATGTAATGTATTCTTTGATGAGTGTATTTTGGAAAGTAAAAACAACTTTTAATGGTGGGTGGTGTAGTAGTACCTTTGGATTTGATCATTCTAAATGTGATTTATCAAGAGACAGATTGATGTGCAAGGACTCGAGTAATTTTAATTCCGAAAAAATGTGTGATTAAGACATATCATAGGCAATACAAGTATGATACTCTCAGATAGGTATATTTAAATTAAGGTTATGAGAGCCCAAAAAGGTAGGTTTTTAGTTTGGACCTAAACCCTGTGGGGCTTGTTATGCATCTTAATTCCGGAGGGAGTCTATTTCAAGTCTTAGGCCCAGATACTCCGAAAGCACGATCTCCAAACTTAGTATTTGGCTTCCATGGTTGAGAGGGCTTCTTCACCAAACATCCGTCTAGGTCTAGAGCGATTATCATCAAATACCTTGTACGCTTGCCTGTACTTTGATGCGCGCCTAGGTGAAAAAATAATGTCTGATAATAATTTTGATGCAACCGGTTTGACCAGAAGCTCCCAAATTTATTTTTGTTGCAAACACCAAATGAGAAAGAGGTGAACTTTTCAGAAGATCTTTGGTTTTCAAGCGTTTGGATCGGTGAGAACTATGTTCAAATTGTATTTCCGGGCGATTGTGCTGTTTTTCAATAAAAATCTCGTATAATGTAAAACCAATCGGAGTCTCAAGTCATTTTTTATTTTCCATCACAAATCTAACTTCATCTCGTCGAGCAATAATTGTCCATTTTGTTAGAAATTAAGCGAATATTATAACTAAGCAAATTAATAAAGCAAAATTTGAAACCCGCGATCTTTTTAGAGAGTCTTCCAACCCTTCTTTAGGACAATTGATGAGGTTTATAATTTTTTTTTTCCATCTGTCGGCACTTTGAGTTCATCACTATATCAAATAACTTTGAAACCGAACCTGTGACATAAATAATATTCGTGAAGCACTTAAATTTTGTATTGAGTAAATTATGTAAAAATTACTGGGCCGTAGATGGGCAAATACGGCAAGATTTTTTTTAATATGATACTTAAAGAGTTCAGCTAAAAAAATACATTAGCCTTTTTACGAAATTTTAGGAAATATCAAACTATAACCAACTAGGTATTTAAGATTTCATTGTAATTTTTTTTTAAATTTCACGAGATTAAAAAAAATATATCGTAAACTAGCGTTCCTGGCATGCGTTGCTATGCCACTTAATAAGAAATTGTTTCTCCCTGCGTGTCCTTTCCCATTCGTCCCGTTCCCGTTCCCTTTCCATTTCCCCCACCCCTTCCCCTCAAATTCAAAAAGTATCATCGCAATCGGATGAATGGTTTAGAAAGGCATAAATATTTTGAATAGATTTTTTTCCCTGCGTGTCCTTTCCCATTCGTCCCTCTTTATTCGTCCCGTTCCCCTTCAACGTCCCCTTCCTCTCCCGCGTCCCCTTCTCCTCGTGTTGCCACTCCGCCTTCTCTCTCCCCACTCCACTCGCCCGCTTTCCCCGTCCCGCTAACCCCCCACCCGAGTTTTCCTTCCCCTTCCGAGTTCCCCTCCCCCCTCCCGGGTTCCCCTCCCCCTCGCGCGCTCCATTTATTCAGTCCCGGTACATTCAGTTTTCAAACAACTCGCGTGCACCTATTGCATTTTTTAATACAAATTTCATAATGCCAGAGCTCACCAGTATATATAGAAACCTTAGCAGGCACGCACACATCAAATCGCCAAGTTTGAATGAAATAGGTAAAGTCGTTCGGAGTGCGTACATATTGTTTATATAGATTTGTCCATATCAGAAAATGAAAAAAAAAACTTAATTTATTTAGTACATACCTGAAGGTATTTGATCCACATTGACAAAAAATTGCCAGCAAGCGTTGTAAAAAGTTATCACTCCCTAAATATTATGTTATGATGTCATACTTTCATACAAACGTCCTGAAGTACCACGGGAAGTGAATTTTCCCCGACGTGGTACGCAGCGACGAAACATTTCGCCGAGTTCGGTGGTGGGGTAAAGATGCGCTGGTATGTGACGTCAACATATAGTAACAAAATTTAGTGGTTCCTTGTAATTTGAAATTTCGATTTCCATCGCTCCCATACTGTTAAAACCATTGTTCGGCGGTTCCCATTCCCGCCTCCAAAATTGAAAAACATATGCAAAAGCTCCTACGCAATGCACCTAAATAATAATAATATTAGAGTTAAAAACCTAGTCCCTGCGGGCAGCGTGCGGACGAAGACACGGCACTAGCTTTGTAACACATTTCACGCACGAAAATGGTTTTGCATAAGGCGCGGCGTCAGTGATGTACTCGAAGTCGAGTACTTAAATATCAACAGTATAGACGTTAGTATCGGATGTAAGGTAAAACTATCATTCAAGAATCTCTTAAATACAGGTGAACTTGTATATTATTACACATTAATAATAAAATTAATCTGTTTAGATTTAAACCCAGGACTCAAACCAATTATGGAGTTGAGTTACCATCAAAGGTTGGATTGCGATCCAAGAGTTGTCTGATTTGTTCGTTAGATGTCGATAGAATCATTTTATTTTTGTCCCTTTCTCACACAACAAACAAGGTAAATATAGATGTACGAAACCTTTATAAAAACGCTTGCATCGGTAAAATTAACTTACTTCTTTACGAAAACTTGCACTAAGAATTTAAAATACTACTGAAACCTTGTCCGTTGGGTGGGGAATGTTATTGTCGTCAGTTTGTAAATATTCAAATCATAACAATAAAAAATCAAGAACTTAAAGTTAAAACCAAAAAGTGCTTCATTTATAAAAAAACAGTCTACCCAAAGAAATTCTCCTGAGTGAAGACCTCCAATTTTTACATAATCCGTCCTGTTTTTTAATGGTAAGGTACGTGATTTAGTGAAAAATAATTGTATGCTTATTTATGAATTCCAATCAAGAAACGAATTTTCCGTAGTCAACACTTTGAGACCGTATGGACGATATGGCGAGGAAGAAAAATTAGATGCAAATAGAGATGGGAAGGAAAGTATAGAAGTATCTACTGGAAAACGTTGAGTGAACCATGTCAATCCTGAATAAATCATTTTCTGTGATCATTGTGCCTCTCCTCACAGTATTACTAAAGTTTTTCCAACCAACCACAAAAATTGCTTGGGAACTTTTTAATTATTTTTTTTTCAGGTAAAAAATCCAGCCCAATCATTATACTTTTGAGCCAAGAAGCAAGCCGCTCTATCATAGAAATATATAATTTCGTATATATCGTGTATGCAAATCAACCAACCACGTATGCGAAAATCACGTTTTTAAGTTAAAAATGCAGAAACAACCTGGATTTCACCAACTTTGTTATAATATTAAAATGTAAAAAGGCAACGGCTGCTAAATTTCCGCACCGTTATTGTCATACATTATTTTTTTTTCAATGAAAACTATAAAAAATAAATTCACATTCCTGTAATATTAAAAAATCTGTTTCTGAAAAAGTAAGAAAATATACAGATTTAGGAAATGATATTAACCTATTATGTAATATTATTACCTAGCTCTCTCATTCAAAATTTAGGCATTAGATTTGTCAAAGTATTTAAATATAAAAACGCAAAAATCAGTCATTTAAAAAGCATGTAATATTACAAAAGATTTTTTAAATATTTATATTGAGGGATCAGTAGGATTTATAGGTCGAATTAGGAGTTCTACCGAGCCGAACTCTCTGATACGAAAATATCAGGAGTCGGTGAATTATTTTCCCATCTTGTCTCTGGTAGATTGACATGTTGTTCTTGTATTGTTTTGTATTTATTTTACTTATATAGTGTAATTGCATAACGTGAATTGACTAGATGATCATTTGTGGAAAAGTGTGTGAAAGGGTTTAGTTTTTCCTGTGAGGAAGATTTAACCCGGAAATAAAATCTGAAGATACATATAAAAACATCAAAAACTTCATCTTTTAAACTAATTAAAGAGAAAAATATATATATTTAAGTACCAGTATATCGCACTTGTTTGAATTTTTACAAATACTTAAATATTCGACAAAAAATTTTAGAAAAGGTTTTCTCAAGACATCAGAAAAGCAAACACAATGCTTTTGGGCTTTTGCATTAAGTCAGAAATTTTTATCATATTTTTCAAAACTTTCTACGGCTTTTCATTGCGCTCACGATTTTCCTTGTTTTACCTATCCATAATAATATAATAACGTTCTCCCTGATAAAATAGGGCTTCATATATGTTACAAATTCAAACAATGGCGACAAATTCTACTGATCAAAGATAAGCACAATTAATTTGTTTTCCAAGTTACGATCAAACGCACGGCGCAAAGCAATGGATATTGTATTCGATATACTATATGAAAGTGAGCAATATAATATCTCAAAAATTTTATATCACGGAAACCGCAATCCCGAAATGGCAACCTCCCATAAATACCGTAAATCACATCTTCAATTTATTTCATCAAGCATTACGTGCAGACCAATTATACAGAGGACATGTTTGAATGTTTTTGAACGCACCGATAGTATTGAAAGTTTCAAAAAAGTTTTTCGAATTAGAAGTCCTCTTTTACCCCGTAAATGCCTAAAGATACTGGATGAGCAGCAATGATCATCAGTTTAGACTAGTGGTTCTTAACCTGTGTTTAATCGAACCCCGGGGGTTCGGTGAGTCAGTCTCGGGGGTTCGGCGGAACAGGACAAAACCCGAAAAAAAAAAAATTTATTGTCACTATCCCATGTTCCATCCCGCCCCATTCTATCCCATTGCGGCGCCCCCATTGTGGTAAATATAGTCGTGACAATACCCCATCTTATCCCATTACGCCCCCTCTTTTGGTAATCCGCCGCCACTGATGACACGCCCCGCTTTCCAATTAAGAAGGGTTCGGTGAATGCACATGAAACTGGTAGGGGGTTCAGCACCTCCAAAAAGGTTAAGAACCACTGGTTTAGACTCTTTATTCGTTTTTGACGATTTTATTTTTAAGTGTTTTTTTTCATTCTTCATTTTCCTTAAAAAACGAAATTATTATAATTAAATTAAATTATTTTTTGATTCAACCAGTACATTGCCACCACGGGTCTCATTTACCGTCTTCTAAATATATATTTTATAAAGGTAATATTATTTGCTAATATGCTTTGACGCATGCATTACTTTCAATAGATATATAAAACGTAGATTTACTTAGTGTTAATATTTAATTTTTCTTGGATCCACTAATTATATATTTTCAGTAAAAGAAGTGGAAGCTCTTTTTCTATAAATAATATTTTTTGCTGCCAAATGTACATAAATAACGTATGCGTACTGTTATACACAACGTAAACGGCCGAAATGAACGAACAAAAATAATTATAAATATGCGGGTTTAACTTTAATGGTAAAATATTCTGTTTTACTCGCATTTCAAATAACCGAGAAAGTCTAACACCGTGTATCTAAGTACACATAGGGAAATGACAGCGGACGCGGAAAAATACAGCAAAACGAAATGTATTCGCGTTAAAAGACCTCAAGGTGATTTATGTTGTTTGGCGTCCACCGCCGCCCCTCCTAATCTTCCGTTGGGTAGCCAGAGGCAGCGAGGGGTGGCTGAAGGCTGTAACAACCAACTACCCCAACTGCCCAACTTGTGACAAGTGGGGTCCAGACGTCGGAGTAACACAAGGTTCAACAAAGAGACTTCTTTCACAGATAAATTAACGGGTCAGTGTTTTTCTTTGTGCGACGCAAAAACGAATATAAGAATGGGTGACTAAACAGTTAATTCATTTATTCTTTGTACATTAATTAGAAGTTATTTACGTTCATTAGAATTCCTGTCGATGAGCGTAAAAAAGATTAGCCAGTTAATTCATATTTAAGAGAATGATTGATTGAATACATCGCAGAGAAAGGAACTCCCTCTGTTTATTTGTTTATTTTATTTTATTTATTAGGGAAAATCAACATATATTTTACATTTATAATAATAACATTAATAATACACAAAATATCCAATAACAGATTTTCACATAATTAAAATTATAATTAAAAACTAAAAATAAAGTAAGGGTCCTGTACCTGTAAGAAGTTAACAAAAATATAACCTTGAAAATTATAAAATAAACAAAAAAGATATATTAACACAATATAAACTATAATAATCTGCTTACTAAATTTCAAAACATAAAGTAGTCAGAGTCAGAAATCTATTCTCACTACAATAGCAATAATAATAATATGTACATACCTACAACTCAGAGGGAACACAATAGTAATTCGAATGACAAGTATGTAACTGAAAAGGATTCACAGCAATAACATGATATCTTGCAATACGGCCAAAAAATTATTTAATGTTGGCTATGACATACTTTTTTAAGGTACCCAAATTACATGAGAATATATCAATATTATTAAAATTCTTATCAAATACATTGCATGCTCTGAATATAAATGCATTTTGTCTGAGATTAGTAGAACATTTTTGAAGATGAAAAAGTGATTTTTCTCTGGTTCTAACGCATGGGACTCTAAAATTAATCTCAGCCAAAAGGGGCGAACAATCAATAAAACCATTGATAATTTTATGAAGATTTTTTTTTTTTTTTACAGTGAATACCGCACAAGAATCTCAACTGCTCCCGTCTGGAGCCAGTGAGACTATGGCATCCCCAATTGGGGTATGTTGTGAGGCTGAAAGTAGTGGGGAGGGAAGGAGGTGGGGTAGAGGAAGGTTGGGAAGTACCTGGCTATTCAGATCTGGTCACTAAACACGGCTAAAGTCATTTTCAAGCAACGTTTCAATTCTGAATGGTGGTCTTACACCAGGGCGATACTGAAAGTATCTTCCACTCTGGAACATGCCGCAAATATACTATATATTATTTTAAATGAATTAATTGTGAAATAACACAAATTAATCAAATAAAATTTATTTGCGCATGCCGGGTTCGAACCCGCGACCTCCGGATTGTGAGTCAAGAGTCTTACCCACTGGACTACGGAGGTCGTATATAATATATCTGCCGAGTCTCTTCTAATTTTTAATGATTTATGTCCATAAAGGTCCAGCGAGCTGTTTATGTCATGATAACCAATATTAAACTTGAAATTTAAATGATGGACAGATTTTCTTTGTTTGGCTTAAATGCTTTTAATATAAATATTATATTGAGGATTCCACATTTGAGAAGCGAATTCAAGATGACTGCGAACATATGAAAAATACAATATTTTTGTTGATGAAGTATCGGTCTGGAGGTCTATAATGGTCGTTGGATAAAACCATATATCAATACGATATTCACCAAAACCGTCAACATGTTCAGCTATCATTATTGGCGATTACGGTCTACGATTGTTATTAGATATTCGGCCTCCATAGTATCAGGCAAATTTCGGTTAACTTTTTTTTATGTGTATACCTCACCCTGTTCCCCTATTGGGGTCTATTATGAGGCTGAAGATAGTAGGGAGGGGAACGATGTGGGGAAAAGGAAGGTAGGGACAGTACCTGGTTATTCAGATCTGGTCACCAAACATGGCTAAAGCCATTTCATGCAACGTTTCGATTCTGAATGATGGTCTTACACCAGGGTGATACTGAGAGTGCCACAAATGTACTATATATTATTTTTAATGAATTAATTGTGAAATAAAACAAATTAATCACATAAAATTTATTGGCCCACGCCGGGATTCGATCCCGCAACCTTCGGATTGCGCGTCAAGAACCTAACCGCTCGACAGTGCCGGCCATTAAATATCCATATAACATTTTTTAATTATTTTATTTTATTTATGTGAATAAAATTACATGCATTAAAGAAAACAATAAATTATAATAATTAGGTTACAATCCACAAATGTTCACATCATAACCAAATCTTCTTTACATAGTATAAAATTAAGTCACTCACGCTGTATGTGCGCTTAGATCTTTTAAACAACGCAACGGATTTTCATGCGGTTTTCACCAATAGATAGAATGATTCATGAGGAAGGTTTTTAGGTATATAATTTGTCTAGGTTTTGTTTAAATTGATTGAAATACATAATATATCTGGCCAAGCGGCAGCGGGCAACGGGGAGCAGACTTACAAATGAGCAGTGTGGATTTGATTTAACAGATGGCGTTGATTATAAAGTTTGGGTAAGCCACAGCAACGTGCGGCCGGGTCTGCTTGTAATATATAAAAGGTCAGTAATTATTAACTTTTTTTGCCTAATATTATAGAGATAGGAACTAGATAAACTATCTAAACATAGTCTATATATACTGTCTAATACTGTGCGATACATAAAAGATACAGGTTAGATAAGATAAAGAACAAGAAAAGTAGAAAAAATAAATATATGTATATATATATTTATTTATTAATATTTCAACGCCCTGATGGGCTTTTACATATAAGTTTATAATACAGAGACAAAATTTTAAATAAAAAAGATGAACTTGAAAAAGTAAACATCACATGAATGAAAGGTATAAAGATACATTTTAGTTAAAATAATGCATTACAGAACAAGAGAAAGTTTTTAAAGTTGCAGATGGCATAAAATAGTATACATTGGGTAATTACAAAATTTACACAAAAACGATTCTTGACAACTCAAATCAAATGTCACAGTACATAAAAAAGAAAACGGCAACAGGTTTTTATATTGTAGATAAATATAAAAATACACAAATATACGCAATGTGCTATGTGATTCTCCCTAAATATCAAGATATACTAAATAAAAATATCATTCAAGTGTTTCTTAAATAATGGTAACTTTGTATGAAATACATCGACACTTGAGGTGAATTTGTTTCTAAGTGTATGAAATCGTGGAATAGGTGCATGTATGAGGTAGTTCGTTCCAGAATTATTGTTGCCAAATACTATGTTTTGCCTTGTCGCTCGAGTTGGTACCTTAAAGTCAATGAGATGCAGGAGTTCACAAAACAGTCTCATCCGGAGTGAATAATTTTAAACAAAAAAGTTAGGTCAATAATTTTTCTTCTATTTTCTAGGGAATGCAATTTAAGTGTATTTAGTAAGAATGTATAGTTAACGTGTTGAATAGGTATATGTAACTTAAAGTTAATAAATCGTAAAAATTTGTGCTGCATTCGTTCAATATTTTTTATATGAATTTGATAATATGGGGACCAAACTATGGAATTGTGTTCCAGAAAGCTACGTACTAGTGACAAATATACAATTTTTATAACTTATAACGGATCAAAGTCTTTGATGGTTCTGATTATAAATCCTAGTGCCTTCATACCTTTGTTGGTTATTTGTTGTATGTGATAAAATTTAATTGGGTGTCAAATATAACTCCAAGATCCCTGATTTCTTTGACTTTTTCTAAGATTTTGTTATTTATAGTGTATTTGAAAGATAGCGGGGTCTTTAAAAATGTTAGTGTCTTACATTTATCGATATTGAGGAATGAGTTGTTTGCAACACACCAATTGTGTAATTTGTCAATGTTTGTAGGATTTTTCTTTATATAATTTGACGTAATCGGCAAAAAGCAGAACTTTTACATCGTCGAAACAACTTATGATATCATTTATGAATATAAGGAAAAGGATGGGTTCAAGATGACTCCATTGCGGTAGACCACTAGTTGCATATAATAACTTAGATTTAGAATGTTTAATTTTTACAAATAAAATTCTGTTAGACAAGTAACTTGAGAACCAATCCAACAACTTGCCTCTCAGTCCTATTGCATACAGTTTACTAAGTAATAATTAAAATGATACTTTGTCGAAAGCTTTTGAAAAATATGTGTAAATACTGTAAATTTGTTTTATTAGTATAGTTTTGTTAGTAGCAGTTGACCTACCAGAAACGAATCCGTGTTGGTTTTTATCTACAACTTTTAATATTGACGAATAAATTAAATCGAGAACAAGGGATTCAAAGATTTTCGGGAGCGCTGATTGTATGCAGATTGGACGGTAGTTTTTAATATCTGTGTCATCACCTTTTTTGAGAATCGATAATATAACTAGATTTCCAACGGGTTGGAAAATGTCCTGAAGAGAGTAAGTGGTTAAATAGTGTGGTGAGTATATAATAATAATGATGAAAACTGAAAAACACCAGACGTAGGATCGAGAAATAATATATACATTTATTAAAAAAAAATTAGTAAAAGTAAAGTGATAGTACTCACAAAAAAAATTGTCAAATATATTATGCCAGTTTTATGGCTATTTAAAAAAAACTTATTTATTCCGTGTCTATATCGATTCGGCTGTTTATGAAGAAAGCGTGTTAGGGACATTGATATAAAATTACCGAAAGTTTCGAGTTATGAAAACTAGCTTTTCTGTTCACGTAGCTATTTTAGCTAATTCTTCGCAGCTTATAAAAATTTAACATTTCAGTCAATAACTACGACAGATTGTATTTTCTAAAAATTTTATTTTTCGATCGTAAAAAAAGTGAAAGTAAAAAACTCGATGAAAAGCTGAATAGTAAAATTAGTCGTATAAAGTATGAAAAATTATTCTAATATTTAAACAGCTTAACCGTATAATATTTTTAATAATATCCGAAATTAATATATTTAAATGTCCGGGTTAAATTTTCCCCACAGGAAAAACTAAACCCTTTCACACACTTCCCCAAATGATCATCTAGTCAAACCACGCTATGCAATTGCACTATGTAAGTATTATAAATACAAAACAATACAAGAACATCATGTCAACCTACCAGAGACCAAATGTGAAAATAATTCACCGACTCCAGATATTTTCATATCAGAGGGTTCGGCTCTGTGGAATTCCTAATTCAACCTATAAATCCTACTGATCCCTCAATATAAATATTTAAATAATAATAATAATAATAAAGGACAACTTATATAGCGCTGTTTTTGCGAAAAATCGCCTCAAGTGCGCTGTAAAAAGTCTTTTGTAATCCTACATGCATTTAAAATTACTGATTTTTGCATTTTTATAAATAAATTCTTTGACACATCTAATATGCCTAAATTTTGAATAAGAGACCTGGGTATAATGCCAGTAGCCTAAATGACAAATGGTAATATTTCTATAGTCTGAGAATGCCAAATTCTTTTAATCTCATTTCCTAAATCTATTTATATATTTGTATATTTTCTTATTTTTTCAGAAACAGATTTTTTAATATTACAGGAATTTGGAATAGCAACATCAATGATAAAAGTTATTTTTTTTAATTTTGTCATGTAAAACTATATCAGGTCTATTATGAATAATTGTTCTGTCTGTAAGTATGGTTTTATCATAATATATTTTATAAAATACCCTTTCGTTTATTTGTTAAAAATTACTAGTATAATCATCAAACATACTTATTTCATTTGTTGGTCGAAGATGTTTTGAATTTAAGTTTAATTTTAAAAATTGGAACTGATTGTTTCAAGAAACCACACAAGCGATAAAGTACCTACCAATAAATTTGTTCATTTTTATTCATAATATTATTCTTGATAATTCTGCATCTCATCATTGTACATAAACTTTCAGCTTCAAACATCTTAGAATAATAATAAATAATATTTTGACGTTTTTTTAGTATCGATTTCAATTTGGGAGACGGATATGGGTACCGCTGCCCGGAAATCATTTATTGAATAACCAATACCTCTGCCATAGGTCACCCCAAGTAGTTTGCTATATTTCGTGTTTTTGCAGTGTTTCCAAGGATCATGCGATAAGATTTATCTAGGTCTTGGCAACGGGCGCATCTGCCCAACTTTTAAGTGGTGGGCTGGTTGAAATACTGGTTGAGGGAGGCCTTTTGACCTCTCCTGTCGGACTCTTTCGATCCATCCCCTAAATCGCATTTGGAGGGATGGATTCATACATCCGTTACTCCTGGACACACTGACCCCCAGATTCCTACCCACCCCTCATACCTTTTGCCTTACCAGAACTTCCTCTTCTTCTTTTTCTTAAAAATACCCTCCAGACGACTAAAAATACCACCAAGATGACATAGGGCGTAAGGGAAATTATTTTCATCAGGGCCTCGTGCTTTTTGCTATAAAAAATATCTGCTGTCCACTATTCTTTGGATTAAACGTAAAAAACACAACAAACAGAACGGTTCAACACATTTTTCGATTACGAATTCGATTAAATTAAATAAATAACGTCAAAATGAAATGATTCCAAATCTAAGATATAAAAATGAATCGCTGAATGTGTTGCTAAGCGCAAAACTTTCGAACGACTGCTCCAAATTGGATAATTCTTATTTTTGTGTGTACGTTATTGTCAGGAAAAAGTTTTTATAAAACTTTCGGAGAGCTCTGGCATTATGAAATTTGTTTAAAAAAATTGCTATTGGAGGCACGCGAGGATGCGGCTATTGCTATGGAAAGCGGGATGGAGGGAGAGATGGGGAAGGGAGGGGGAGGGAAACCTGGTAGGGGGGAGGGGGACCGGGGAGGGGGGAAGGGAACTCGGAAGGGGGGTTCGCGGGACGGGGGAAGGGGTGGGAGTGGAGTGGGGAGAGGGAAGGTGGAGGTGACGGAGTGGGAACGGGGGAAAAAAGGGGAACGGGACGAATGGGAAAGGACACGCAGGGAGAAACAATTTATTTATTAAATGGCATAGCAAGGCATGCCGGGAACTATAAAAATGTAGTTACGTACATTACCCACACCACATTTTAATAGTGCGTAGAGAAGCAAATTTATTATTTTAAAACAATTTTCATTGAATGAACTGCTGCGAGTGCTGGGTAAAATAAATTACATTTGCGGTGAGCTTACCGAAGCATTGTCAATCTGTGATAAAGCCAGCGTGGGATGCTCTATTTATAGGAGATATTGATACTAAAGAAAATCTTCATGTTGTAGAAATTTTATTTGCAATGTCCTTTTTCACATTTACGAAGGAATTGCCAATTTTATTATGAAATCGTAATACCATTATTTAGTTCCTACAGTTGAACGTTTTCTGTTCTTATATTAATTTCCACTTTATTAACTGTTACTTTACTGTGAAATACCATTAAAAACATTTTTATATTTTTTTTGTTAATATTAATTATTTTTAAACCTCAGGATTTCTAAACCCATCTGCTTGTTTAGGAATAAATAAATCTCAAAACACGTAATATTATTATACTTTCATAAGACCAAAAACGTCCCAGAGCTACCTAATATTATAAAAGCTATATATCTCTCTTCCTCTCATGCAAACATATGTATTTTAATTTAATTAAATGAACACAATATTAGCGAAACTCAATCGAAAAGCTGGAGACAGAAAAATCAGAAAAGATATTGGCTCCGCTGGGACTCGAACCCAGGACACTTTGCTTACATGGCAAGAGCTCTACCGATTGAGCTACGGAACCCGTATCAATTCGGTCACTTTTTAACTGTATCATACGTAGAGAAAAGTAAGCAAAGGGTCCTGGGTTCGAGTCCCAGCGGAGCCAATATCCTTTTTAATTTTTCTGTCTCCAGATTTTCTAATTATCATTAAATATTATTTTTTTTATGATTTTTCTGTCTCCAGTAAAATCTCAAATTATAATTAAATATTATAATTTGAGATTTTACTCATAAAGTTTAAAAAATTTATGTATTTTTCTTTAAACCAGGAAGAGAACGAAATAATGCTTCTTATTGTCTTTGTAATATGAAAGCTATCTTGCATAGTTTTTTTTGCAATCTCGATCCAATGTGACGGTTTCAGAATTTACACGCGAAACCAAGGCTTCCGGATTGTGAAGTGCGAATATATTGAACCAAGCAGACGGGTTAATAATAATAATGATAATGTTTGGATGTTTTGTGTAGCGCCGTTTTTGTGAAAAATTACCTCAAGGGTGCTCCTTTTCGTGTTTGTACCTATCTTTGTATCGATAATATGCTTTTAAAAATTGATAGCTTTGAAGTAGTCCATTGTAGGGTAAAACCAGTTCATCTCCAACAAAGTTACAAAGTTTTCTATTACGTTGCTTACTTACCTTAAATTGGCATACGCCAAGCTTGTAAAATCTCTAAAGTTCAAAAGTTTCCAAAGGTTGTTAAACCGGTCCATTTCCAAACATACAAGTCAAGCGAAGAATTTTTTCATATTGTTAACTTATCCATTAAATGATCAGAAATCTTAACTTAGAAATAACACGATAAAATAGAATATAATATGTATAAAATGTGTATGTAGGTATGTATAAAATGTGAGTATAAAAAGATTGTATAAAAAGCTCGACTCGCAGCAATAACTTATCTATGTTACGTATTTGTACATATACAGCGCTTGATAATTGTTTAGTTTTTAATGTTATCACTGACAACCCTTGCAAAAACTCGGGTAGGGGGTTCGCTGGACGGGGAAAGGGGGGGGGGGGGGAGTGGAGAGGGGGAGAGAAGGTGGAGGAATCGGAATGGGAACGCGAGAGGAGAAGGGGTCGCGGGAGAGGAAGTGGAGGTGGATGAAGAACGGGACGAATTGGAGAATTTCTTTATTAAATGGTTTAGCAACGCATGCCGGGAACCAGCTAGTGTATAATAATTTAATATGTTTTTATTTAATTAATTTAACTAATAATAAGACGTAAGATCCCAACGAATGTGGTTTAAGCCCTCAAATCTCTTCCAATCACCTTAATCACTTGCCTTTGAACTGTTCTCCGATTCATGGGCTAGATGATTTGCGAAACATGTAATAAAAATCCAGGCTTAACTGCCCATAAGGATTCGCTGGCTGAACGAAATGGCTTGGTAAGGGGAAGTTTTATTCCCTAAGTTTTTTCACCGAATATCTACGATTTAAAGGAGGCATTTCGGCCAATGAATGAGAAACTCGCCTCTTCGTTACGAAGATTTGTTTGGCCATTGCGGAAGTAGGACATTTCGTTTCCACAAACTTTAAATTAAACCTAAGAAATAGTTCCGTTGTTTAAGGTTATGAGGATTATTAACATCTTTGAATAACCGAATTCGGAACCTTCTGGAGTTAAATTACATTAGTAAGGGGGAATAACCAGACAAAACCGGAAATGCCATTTTTAAATCAAATTTTTTAACGTTTTCACTCTTTTCTGCAAAAAATTGTAAATTAATTGTAAGTAAATTTCGAAAGACTGTTCTTTTATCTAGTAAAGCTATATTTTAAATTTAGAGAAAATATGTTTATTTTTAGTACAATAAGGTTTTACCGTAAGTCATTGGCAGAATTGTTAAATTTTCAAACAAAATTTTGTATTATGCAAAACACATTTCAAATCATATAATCATGCAGTAAAATGAATCAATAAATTATCTGGGAAAGCCATGTTTCAGAAATTTAATTTTAGTTTAAATAAAATCATTTAATAAAAGATCCGCACACGTGTTTTGTGACGAAAACACTTCAGTTTGTCTATTTATTTACGGTCTTACAGACTAATATATTTACGGTGTTTTTTACATTTATATTTTGCTTAGACATTAATGAAAAATTATAAATATTGATAATAAAAAAATAATCACAAAAATTACCTAATTTTAATAGTTTTATCATCACGCCTTTCAGCCTTTTTGAATGTAGATATAAATTAAAGCAAATTTTGAATGCAATAAAATCGATATTGAGTTATTATTTTAAAAAGCTGGTAGGGAGAATAATTGATCTTTCCCATTGGAACCGCCATGTACGATCGTAAAAACGTCTTTCGACGAAATATGAATTCTCTGCCGCTAGCTGGTTAATGGCCCTTAAACGTACATGCATGCTACAGTAAAATAAATTAGAAATATACTTCTCAATCAGAACAATAAGTCAATAGGTTATTTTAAAAGTACTTATGAAGATAAATTTGCATCAATTATAAAAATAAGAACTAGGTTTAAGTTTTAAGTGAAGTAGTGAAATTTAAAGTACTGTAAAAGAGATCAATTAAATCAAATTTATAAATTTTTTGTAAAAAAAAATTCTCATGTTGGACATTTTATTAACCCTCTACGGGAGAATTACTCTATATACTTTTTTCAATAATATGTTACTTTTTGTCTACTTTCGGTTCACATAGAGTCTATGGACATGGCATAGACTGTGTGAATCGATCTTAATTTGTGAGGAGAATATGGGTACCGAGGCCGAGGGAACCACGTGTTGTATAACCAACACCTCTGCCATATGCCCGGGTTCATGGCGTGATATTTGTCTAGGTCATGGCGGCGAATGCGCTTGCCTTTGTATGGCGAGCCGGATCGGGAGAGGCTGCATGAGGGAGTTATAGTTAACCAGATCTCTCCAGCCGGACTCTCTCGATCCATCGGCTTGCACCGCAATCCATCAGTCCGTCACTCCTGGACACATTGAACCCCAGATTCCTACCCACTCCTCATACCCTTTTCCTTTCCAAAACTTAGTCTACTTCCTTTCAGATGACTCAGGCAGCTTCCCTAAAGATGACAAACAGGCTTCAGGGTGGGAAATAATTTTTTTTTAAATTTGTTCTCATTTGTACACCTAAATAAAACATAACATAATCAAAGAAGATATATAGCGTGAAAACGTGAAAAACTTAACTTATATATAGAAAAAATATTTACCTTTGCAGCTCACACGCGGTAGAAGTGAAACCTTGAGAAAACTGAAGTATACAAGAGTGGGTAGGCTACGAAGCACCGCACAAAGAGGAGATCGATTATTCTATCTCATTCTTTCGCAGGCTAAATCCTATAGATGTATGTGTTTGTCTCTTTTTAGTGTCGCCTTTTCGTTTCATCGAGTTTCAAATCACAATAGTGCCAAAGAAGTTTTCACTTCAATAAGAAATTTAATGCCATCTCCCATCCAATGTTGGCTGTCACCAAGGTAATCTTAACAATGCAGACTGCAGCCAGGAAAAATATAATAACTCCGCGTAATTTTCCGCAGCGGCTTGGTGGGGTCACAGATATAATAGACCCATAAAATTAAATCTGTGATGCACCATTGGCATGGCACTGAATATTTTGGCACATTACGCTCAGGTCGGCCAAGGCTGATGCGTCAAAAATACCGGTTTACCCTTCGGAACAGAGCACATCGTATCAGGTGCACAGTTTTAGATTAAATTTTTATGCTCAAATGCTGAAAGCCAGTGGTGGCATTATGGCATCCCGAATTAGGGTTTGTTGTGAAGCTAGAGGAAGAATATTGTAGTTTATAGATTATTTATGTATGTACGAGTAGTTTCCACTTCTTTCAAAAGATGTCGGTAGCTTAGCGTAATACGAAGTTTAGCTCTAATATTCCAACAGATGGCAGTTGAATAGGATATCCGAAGAGTACCATCTATCACCGTTCGTGTTTTAGATACGAACGGTTACGATGATGGTACTCTTCTTTTTCTGAATTTGGGCGGGTTCACCCAGCCTGCTTGCGGGCAGCAACAGAACTACAGAGGACATTTATTTATTACGTAAGACGATTCGGGGGGGGGGGGGGGTATAGACCATGTCTTATTTTTTCTTTCAAGGGTAAGGAGGGAGTCTCGATATTTCTTACGTAAGATCACAATAATGCGCAAAGTTTAAATTATTAGTACCTTTGTAACTACAAATAAACATTTCTAAAAATTGGTACCTTGAAAAATAAACATTAAAAAAACCAAACGTGTATTCATTTTTTCCTTTAGATTTTTACGCAATAAATATTAAATAGAGGGGGGAGGTATTCTTATTAAAAGGGGGGGAGGGGGTCGAAAACTAGCAAAATTCGTCTTACGTGATAAATGAATGGCCCTTTGGGGTCTAGTCTATCAAGGACGTGTGTTCAGTTTAATATTCATTGTAAATATTTACGATAACTAATAAAAACAATTAGTAATCCTCAGCACGGGTAAACCACCAGGTGAGGCCAACATTATTAACCTATACTTCTTCTTCTTTGTGTGCCATAACAGGTCCTCCCGACTTTGGCGATCACTCTTGAGAATGTCTCTCTGTCTTGCGTTGCCCGGAATAGCTCCTCCACACTTCTAATGCCGGTCCACTCTCGTATATTACGCAGCCAAGACATTTGTCTCTTACCAGGCCCTCGGCGACCCTCTATCTTGCCTTTCAATATTAAATGGAGCAGGTGATACTTATTCCCTCGAAGTATATGACCCAGATATGAAATTTTCCTGATTTTTATTAATGTAAGCAGTTCTTTATCTGCTCTAGCCCGCCTGAGAATTTCTATGTTGGTGATCATGTCGGTCCATGGGACTTTAACGCCACATTCCAAAAGCCTCTAACCTGTTCATGGTATTTACTTTCAAGGTCCATATTTCACATCCATAGAGCAAGATCGACCACACATAACATTTTAGCATTTTCTGCCTTAGTTTTAAGCTGATATTGTCATTGCAGAAGAGGGATTTCATTAAACTATACTTTAAAATTTTAAATATTTGTGTCAAAATAAATAAAAATAAAATCACTCGAACCCGTTACTTACTTAAAAGATACCCAATATATTTATTTATTTATCTGAAAAAATGGAACATATCATAAAATTATTTTTCTTCCATTAAAAGCATTTTATTGTGAATCGGAAAAAAATTTACATATGTACAATTAATGCAGTCACGTGTTTCACATATTTATGTACAGTTAATACACAGCTAATGCATATTTAATATACAGTTAAACCACATCGCAATCAAGACACTTTAAATAAAAGACACAAACATACATGTATTCAGTAAGAAAAAAAAAACAGTCATAATTTTTAGTGTGACATTCATGCGGAAATAGAGGAAGCAGCAGTTTTCTCGTTGATGATTTCTCTAAAATCCTTTTTGATAGAGTTCAACAGTTGTACTTTGTCATTAATGGTTCTGATTTCTACTGGTAGGCTATTAAATAAGTATTTTCCTTGATGTGTATGATGGTGTCGGGCATATAAGTATTTAGTTTGGGGCATACAAATACATTTTTAAGTCTAGTACGATTTTCAGTCATGAATGAGTATTTATCTTTTTCTTTTATAATTTGTACGATTGAATTTTTTACAAATAAGTTTTTAAATGTTGGAACTTTGCATTCTTCATATACATTAAGTTGTTTTATTAGTGGAAATTCAGAGACATAACAGATAGAAGAAGAGGAAGGTTGGAGAGAACGGCTATTTAAATCTAGTCACCAAACACAGAAAACTTCTAAACGGTTGTCTCATTAAACTGAGAATTCCATATCAATCTCAAACGTTCCACAAATAAGCTACGTACTTATTTTCATATTAATTATGGGTGATATAAGACTTCGGCGGGATTTAAACCGGTAACCATTTGGATGAATGTACAAATCACAAGTACGCCCCACGGTTGAATTTGGCAGCCACCTCTGGTCTGGAGCTCCAAAATACCTGAAAAATACCCTCGACTCTTTGCAGAAACGGGCGGTCCGTTTGATAGATTCTCCCATCTTAACAGACGGATTGCAATCTTTAGAGCACAGGCGTTGGGTGGGAATGCTATCCTTGTTCTACCGGTATTACAATGGAAGATGCTCCGAGGAACTAGCATCATTGATCCCTTCGGCACCGGTGCATAGTCGGGAAACACGCCAAACGCGTGCCCAACATTTGTACACGGTTGACATTTGCCACATGAGAACGGGTCGTTTCTTCGACTCGATCTTGTGTTCAACAGCTCGGCTGTGGAATGATTTGCCGGCCTCTGTGTTTCCTCCTTCCTACAACATGGGTCTCTTCAAGACCAATGTTCATTTCTTCCTCTCCTCAAAGAGACTCTCCACACAGCATCCCAGATGACATAGGCTCTGAGGGAAATTATTTTCCTCAGGGCCTCCTGCGTGGAGTTAACGTAAAAAAAAATCTGAAGTCGATGAACTTAACCGATCTGCCACGGAGGTTTTTTCTCTTTTATTGGTTTTATGCTGTTTTTGCAAATAAATAAATCATATGGTTTACTGCATCAAAGATTTTAAAAGGCACCTTAAAAACAGATTATGAAAAAACACTTCGACTTTAGAGCAATAATTGCATATTATTTTTATCACCAAAATTGTGTTTTTCTAGTTTGGATTGTTTCATAGTCCTATCCATAGCTGATTTATTTTTTAAATAAATTATTACTGAATCAAAATGATTACGAAATAATTGATTGCAAACGTTGTAACGATATTAATTGGTTTCAACACGGCTTATATTATTCAAGCATGAAAAATGAAAACGCTATTAACGATTTTACTACAACGAATAAAAAATAATTGATGAATGGTATTGGAATATAAAATACAAATTTGCTTCCCGTAATTAATGTTTTGATATGCCACGTAAATTTTTTATTAATAGTTCGGTTTGCTCTTCAAATTACACTCCTTTGTTGACAACATTTTATAAATTATTTTTGTTGTTTGTTTTTGGGGTGTTATGCCGTGTTACGCTACCTCCTCCTTTAGCCAACGTTTCGGACAGCGTTACAGTGTCCATCATCAGGGCAGATGTGTAAATGTTAGTGGTAAAATGAGTGATTAAATACTTCCAAGCAATACCATGTCGCCAGCTCCACTCCACTGCGAGCTGGAATTACAGTATACTTGAAGATGGTTTTCTGCATTTAGCTTTGGTGTAGCCGTCAATTACCGGATAGCAAGAACTATTGAGCTTAGCTCCGTCGTCTCTATTCATGTTAATATGATTTTTATGAATTTCAATTGCCTCTGTAATTAGGCGTGCTCTATAAGTTTTGGGTCTTCCCAGGACTTCAGGAACAAATCCAAAGTAATGGCCGGTTTCAATTAAATGCTCAGCGATTGGCAATTTGTCAGGGTGGCCAAGTTTACACGTTCGAAAACGTGTTTTTATTACACGCTATTTTTTTATTATTTATACTTATAATACTATCCAACCTTACCCCATAAACCCGGTCACCCCTGCTAACATGTACCACTTGGGGTGACCTATGGCGGAAGTGTTGGTTATCCAATAAATGGTTCCCGGGGCGGCTCTACCCATACCGCCTCCCAACATGTAATGTTAACATCCGAGGTTCAAATCTATTATCATAAGAATACATGTACCTACATACGAGTACCTACTACGTACGTGGAACTACCAAAGAAATTGAGTTATTTAAAATAACTTCTTCGAGCGTTGAAATAATAAAATTAGCATAATAATAAAATTCAAGTAACAGTACATAGAGCAGAATAAATATTTCTAAGAAATAGTTAGGTTTTATTTAAGGTGGGGCGTTGATAAATAAAATAAATATTTTTCAATTATTCCAACAATACTTTCACCAGAAAAGTTGCGAAATTTATCATAACATCGTTTAATTTGCAATATATATCTAACCTTCTTCTATATTATTCCAGTGTGGACGTAGGTCGTAGCTTTTGTGTCAATCATATTATTTATTTATTTATTTAAAATATACGGCACAAAGTGCCATTTACAAACGTGTGTTATTTAATATATTTAAACAGTCATACCTAGTACAGTGAAGAAAGATTGTTTTTTTTAATTTCTAATAAGAGAAAAAAATTCTAACAACTAATGAAAACTAAAGGATACAATGAAATAAAAAGAAAAACTTGTTATGAAGTAACCTCGTTACAATACGTAAAGCTGAAAAGTTTTATAAGTAGAGCCTTGCATTTTAATAAGGAAATATTAAAAATATCAGCAACATTGGCATAAAAATTACAAATGGTGAGTATTCTATTTATAACAGAATTATATCCTGCAACAGACGTATAATTGTCACAATAATACATACTAGGGAACCTTGATCTATTGGTAGGTACATGAAAGTGAATCAACTTTAATATATCAGGGCTATCCAACTGATGATTAACAATTTTGTATAAAAATATGAGATCGAACATTTTTCTTCTGTCACTTATCTTCAACAATTTCAATGAGTGTAATAAAAAGTCATAATTTATTGATTCTAAAGGGATTCCAAGTCGAAAATTAATACACCTCAAAAACTTGCGTTGAACTTTTTCAATGATATTAATGTGATTATTAAAGACAGGTGACCAAATTGTAGAGTTATATTCGAGAATGCTTCTAACGAGAGATGTGAACAGAATTTTTAATGTGTGAATATTTTTAAAATCTTTGGATATCCTTAAAATAAAACCTAACATTGTCATAGACCTGTTGGATTATATATTTGAAAATAGCTTATGTATTTGTTCAATACTTGAATTTAAATAATTTTATTGTACTTAAACGTCAAAATAAATATCATATTTTCTTTCAAAAACCGTCGTATATTAATTTATAAATACGTACCTAGAATTAAGTAATTATATTTAAAAGGAAACGTATTACTGATGTAAGACGCTACAAAATGAAAATAATTTCAGTTGTATGGAGGTACTGCCTACTGCCTTTACTCGCATTCAAATAAGAAAGGCTTCGTAGGAAAGTTTCTCCTTAGAAGTTTCATTCAGATTATCGCGTGGAAGTAGAGCCGACGAAATACTTTTCTGTAACTTAACAACTGTCGGAAGCTCTTTGAATCGACTGTGATGACTTCTTGAATCTATTCAATATTATGAAAATTAAATTCAGTTTGATAAACACTTCTATTTCATATCTCTTTCCAATTTGAGATCGGTCTAGAAAGAATAAAGAATCTCTCTCTCTGGTTTCAATCCTGGGATTGGTTTGCAGCAATTTCATCTATTCGTTTCTTCCACTCTTCCCTGTCTTGTGCGGCTCTTTTGAATTCTGCATATGATAAGCAGCGCACGTCCACCAGCAGGTCCTCCAGGTACTCTCGGCGTGGGCGTCCCCCAGCATTTGTCCCCTTGGCCATACCCTCCATTATGGCATGCAAGAGGCCTTCTTGTCTTATTGCATGGCCGATTCATCTTGCGCGCCTTTCGGACAAGGTCCTGAGCAGGTGCCTTCCTCCTTCGATTCTTTAGAGAACCTCCTCATTTGTGATGTGGTCTTTCCAGGAAATTCCTAGTAGTCTTCTATAGGACCACATCTCAAAAGCCTCTAGTCTCCGTTTATCTCTTTCGGATAAGCACCATGTTTCGCAGCCGTACATCAAGATACTCCATACATAGGTCTTGATGAGGAGTATTCTCAGTTTCAGGTCTATATTATTCGATTCTATTATTTTCGACCTTTTATTGAATGCATGCCTAGCCTGGTGTATACGGCTGTCGACCTCGCTCTTAGACCGACCGTCCCATGTTATTTTGCTCCCGAGGTACACAAACTCCTTGGTGTTCTTTAGTGGAACTCCTGACATCTCTACTCTCATCTGATGTTGCATTCGGCCTACAGTCAGCAGCTTTGTTTTGTCTTTATTTATCCTCATGTTGTAATTATTTTGAAGAATGCTTTGCATGGTTGTTAAGGCCTCTTGCAGTTCTTCTTCGCTTTCAGCAACCAAAGCAATATCGTCAGCAAACCTTATCATATCCACCTTTTGCCCGTGTATCTTTACACCTTTTCTGTGACTCATTCTCTCCCTCAAGTCATCAATCGCACTTTGTATATATGCTTTAAAAAGAACAGGTGACAGAGAGCATCCCTGTCTCACGCCTTGTCTTATACTGGCTTCTTTTGTCACATCTAATTATAGCGGCCTCATTCTTGTATAGCGCCTGGATTATTCGTCTATCTCTATATTTGATGTCAATTCTCTTCAGAATCTCGAAGAGTCTTTTCCATTCTACTTTGTCGAAAGCCTTCTCCAGGTCTATGAATGCGATGAATGTGTTTTGGTTTCTTTTTAATCTTTTTTCTAGTAGTAATCGTAGCGACAATATTGCTTCTCTGGTTCCTACACCTCTTCTAAAGCCAAACTGGTCTCCGGAAAGGATGTTCTCTACTTTTGGTTCGATTCTTTTTAGAATGATACTAGTCAATATTTTTGAGGCATGGGATATAAGGCTAAGAGTTCTGTGTTGTTCACATTTCGTCGTGCCCACCTTCTTTGGTAATGCGACAATTAGGCATTTCTCGAAATCCTCTGGTATCTTTCCAGTCTTATACATTGTCTGTATCATTTTAAACAGGGCATCTATAGTTCCTTTTCCTGCTGGCTTAATTAGTTCAGCCGGAACGTCATCGATTCCGGGTGCTTTCCCGTTTTTGAGATTTTACAGTGCGAGGTCAAACTCTTCTCTAGTGATTGGATCTCCCAAATCATCTGCGTCTACCTCATTTTCTCTTTCTATCAATGTTTCGTTGTCATTATTTCCCTTTCCATTGTACAGCATTTCGAGATATCTTTTCCATCTCTCTCCTATTTGGTGATTTTCGAAAAGTATTTTGCCGTCTTCTCCTTCTATTGCATTACCCTTTCCAACTCTCATCCCAAAGAAGTCTTTCACCGCAGCGTGAACTCTTTCTACATTTCCTCTCTTGAGGTCGTCATTTATCTCATCGCATTTATTCTGGTAGAATGTTTCTTTGGCTATTCTTGATTCTCTATTTATTTGGTTTCTCAGCACTTTGTATTTCTCTTGTGATTCAGCTCTTTTATCATTTTTGAGCTCTCTTCTATCCTTTATCATATTTAAGATTTCATCGGTTATCCATTCCTTCCGTGCTTGGGGTTTTTCCTTGCCTATAGTTTCCTCTGCCGTAGTTATAATCATCGTCTTTATCACTTTCCAGATCGCATTCACGTTCTCCTCTTCCATTAGGTTGCACTCTTGCGTCTTTTCCCTAAAACTGTCGCTAATTTCTTTTATCTTTAATACTTTTGTATCCCATTTGAGATTTTTTTCTCTTTTTTAATTTTTTCAGTTTTTGAAGACTTTTGGCCATTACCATATTATGGTCACTATCTATATCTGGACCGGAATAGCTTCTACAGTCTTTTATTTGGTTTTTAAATCTATGTCTAACCATTATATAGTCTATTTGCAGTCTTTGTCTGTCTCCAGGGGATTTTCAGGTGTATAGCTGTCTTGGGTGATGTTGGAAACAAGTGTTTGCTATCACTAGTTTGTGTTTTTCGCAGAATTCTGTCAATCTGTTTCCTCTGTCGTTTCTTGCACCCAACCCAAAGGGCCCAATGCAAGTTCCTTCACGTCCTTCTCCTACAACAGCATTCCAATCTCCTAGGAGAATCAGATTTTCACCTGATTTTATCTCTAATATAAGTTTATCTAGCGAACTGTATACCTACTCCACTTCTTCTTCGCTATGACTAGATGTTGGCATATATACTTGGATAATTACAGTGTCTACAGGCTTAGTTTCTATTTTGACTGGAATAATTCTTCCGCTATATTGCACGTATCCCTTAACCCGTCTTCCCCACTCCTTGCACAGCACAACGCCTACTCCCCTAATAAAGAATAGGAGAATGGAAAGAGGATTTGTAGGATGGTCAGGCAGCTTGTCAAATCCCTGAACGTCAGGTATATCCATATCCATTTGCAGTAATGTTTCATTTCTGAATTGTGTTTTTTGTTACAATAGCTTCACACATGAGGCTCTGATGAAAATATTTTAGCTCAAGGCATATGTTATCTTTGGGGATGCTGTGTGGAGGGTCTTTTAAAGGGAAGGAAGGAGATGAAGTTCGGGGAAGGATGAGGTATGAGGGGTGGGTAGGAATCTAATGTGTTACTTCATGAAGGCAATTTACTCTCCCATTAAATCTCTTGACAGAGAATACATGTGCAAAATCTACTATATGTATAAGAATCTCGTGTCACGGTGTTTGTGGTCGCACTCTTCCGAAACGGCTCGACCAATTTTTATGATTTTTTTTTAGTTATATTTAGTGGGTATGAGATTATGTCGTAAAGTATATTTCATACCGCAAGGTGATTAGGGTGTCCCTATCCAGATGATTTTTTCTATTTTTTGACAAAAAATTTTTGTTTTGTATAAATATTTTTTGGCATCAAAAATACCTATACCCCCATATTTTCAGTCTCCTACCCCCACCCTCCTATTTTTAATCGCGTTTTTTTAGTATTTTTGTATGAACAAATTTAAGCGTCAATTATTTAATAAATAGATGCCATCCCCACGCACTTACAATACATTCGTTATTTTTTTTATTTAACAACCAAAATATTTACTAGAAATAATTGATATGGCAGAACAACGTTAGCCAGGTCAGCTAGTTTCTTATAAATTAACAACAATTTATGTTAAAAGCTTTAGTTTATCACTTTTCAACGGAGTTTTCCTATTATACTAACATATATCAAAATCAAGTCCTACTTTTGTTGTGAATGCGTAAAAAAATAAACATGCTTTGTTTTTCCTGAAATTCTCACTAAAAACACCCCATTTAAACAGAGTATTATTTTTCTTTTAAGATGTGAGGCGTTCTATTTTTCAAAATGAATACATCCAATAGGCCACTTGCATCTCATTTAAAAAAAAAAAATCCGGTTTAGGCAAATATTCTAAAACATTTTGTATTTTTTTTTTAATCGTGTTTTTGAAACCCTGGTGATTTTTTGAAAATTTCAATCCGAAAAATCAGACCATTTTTTATAAACCGGAAAGACGGGACATAATTTTATGGGTTCGAAAAAACGATAATTACACAGCCGAAAATCATTTTTAAAAAAAGAACGTTTTCCATACGAATGGCACAGGAGAATGACGAGGCATACCAATAATAGTACATCTTATAAATATTTTTTTCCTTGATCCATCTTATTGATCATACATCATTATAATGTTCAACGACCATTTATGACTAAATCCAATGTAATATACTTGTACTTGTAAATTATAATAATAATAAGAATATTATAAAATTTGATTTTGTTAATAATATTCTTATTATTATTATAATTTAATATTATTAACAAAATCAAATTTAATAATATTCTTATTATTATTATAATTTACAAGTACAAGTATATTACATTTTGATTTCGTTAAAATCAGCACCATTACGATTACACCTCTAAAACAGGTACAGAAGGCATAAAATGTACGGAGTTTTCTTCATAATATCTATCAACAGGTCAAACCAAATGATAAGTTCGCAGAGAACAAACAATACATCTAGTGAATGTTAAATGGCGGGACACTTTCATCTAGTGACATCACGAGCCCAAATAATGGATTTATTTATTTTAAAAAAAACTGTACATTTCTAAAAAATTTTACTAAAATTTTCATAATTTTAGTCAAAAATCTATCCACACGATTTTTTCCAAGTCGTTATGAAAATCTATTTGAATACTAACTGCACTATGTTCAAATATACCACAATACTTACTAAGGAGCTGAAATACATCATCTTCATTACAATACGAGATGGTATCAGACAATGTATGAATAAGATTTAATTCCAACTACCTGTAAGGAAAATGTACTCGAAAGCTCGCGTATGTAATAAACGAGATGAAAGACTTTCGGTAACAACTGGCTAATTGCCAAAGTGTATGCTCTCATGCATTAAGCATTCAAAACTTTAACATACTCTACCCAAGATGTAGTTTCAAGTTGTCAAATTTTAATTTAATGTGGTAAACTAGTGCCCATAAAAAATGGTTTCACAAATTTATTAATCCTACTAAACTAAGCAGGAAAATCTGTGCTGAAAAAAAAATTGGAGGTCGGTTGATGTTTACTACCCATTTTCTATCAGACACCCCTGGTACGTTATTCAATTCGAGTAGAAAATTTTGACTGATGGATTCGTTAATAATAGAAAAAAATGGTGATGTGGCGTGGAAGCGGGAACAAACTATCAAAGCGGCGCGGCGGAGCCAATGAAAGTTGCACGTTTGGTGTGCACATAAGCAGAAACAAATGCAAGGCGCTGCTGCTGCTGTGCGTACATGCGATTTGGAGTATATGTGAATGAGTTGCAATACTTCAGGCGGGAATGCAGCGCATCTTTTGTTTCGCTTGTCTATATATTTACATGGCTATGTATATATATATATGGCTGTTAACACGCGTACTTGACTTACATACTTTAACCGTTGATTCCTGACTTTATTTGGAGTAAAAAATGTAATGTCTCCGGTGACATTTTTGCTGTTTTTTTTTCTAAAAAAAAAATTGTTGGTGTTGGACAGTCGGGGGTTGGGTAAAAGGTTGGTTGGTTACTCGACTGAGCGATCGGTGACGACAGTAGGAAAATTAAATAAAAAAAGTCAACGAAACAGTCACCGGAGACCAAAAATTTCGACTCGAAAAAAATAAGGTCAGGAATCACTGGTTAAAGTATGTCAAGTACATACATCCCCTAACACCCTGTTATATGTTGGTCTTAGCTAGCATACGTGACCTCACGATGCTTTGATGAGAACCCGACACTAACTACTCCACAAATAACCGATCTAAAAATATATTTGTATTCCGCTACTTTACCAATTTTTCATGAAAAAAAAACTATGCATCCGGCGAGGCTAGATTGAAACTATTCCCTGTTTAAAATGGAGATTTCCCGTTGTTCCCACGGCGAAGTAAATTAATTTCGAACATCCTTTGTGGAGAAATAACCCTCCGGAAAATGTATATTTCACGTCAGAAAATTAATTGCCGCCGTTTAAAATCCTCCTTGAAACTTAGAACTTAATATCTCTTCTTCCCACTAGAGTCTTCAAAGAACGAATACCAACAATCTAGGTAACGGAAGCTTGCTTTAAAATGCAACTTATATATTGTGGCGTTACGACGCTAGCACTGATGAGATAAACCAATAGAAGTTATATGTGAGTGTGACGGTGTGCCCGAGGTATGCCAATTTTATTCCTTACTTCCGATGAAATTTCTTTGTATCTCAGAGGCCTTGGAGTTTAGATGTCTTATCGCTTAAAACAAAGACATAAAGGTTTTCTCTAACCACGTTCCAAGAAAAACGTGGTTAAAATCTTGAACTCATTTAAACAATTTGGCGTTAACGGGTTCACTGCCAACTCAACTGAGTTCGATTCTTGGAAGAAACACAGCATCCACCAATTATAAATTTTGGTAATGCGCTTTTTCAACCCACGACAAAATTTCCCTGACAAAACATCCACCGACAAGGACAAAACTAAGACGACAATCTACAATATAAAAATGAATCGCTGAATGTGTTGCTAAGCGCATAACGACTGCACCAAATTGGATAATTATTTTTTTGTGTGTTCGTTATTGTCAAGACAAGGTTTTTATAAAACTCTAGGTGAGTTCTGGCATTATGAAATTTGTATAAAAAATTGCTATTGGTGGCACGCAAGGAAGCGGCTATTGCTATGGAAAGCGGGAGGGAGGGAGAGATGGGGGAGGGGAACCAGGGAGGGGGAGTGGAACCTTGGAGGGGGGAGGAGAACTCGGGAGGGGGGTTCGTGGGACGGGGAGAGGGTGGGGAGAGGGAAGGTGGAGGAATCAGAGTGGGAACGCGAGAGGGGAAGGGGACGCGGAAGAGGAAGGGGAAGTGGAAGGGAACTCAACGAATGGAAAAGGACACGCAGGGAGAAACAATTTATTTATTAAATGGCATAGCAACGCATGGCGGGAACCAGCTAGTACACCATAAAATATATTCAGAATCTTAACGACGTAAGTAAAGATGCCATGTATACAAATTGCAACTCGCGACCCGTGTATTGGACGGACCTACTGTCGAATTTGCCCTATCAAAGAAAAGAAGAAAACAAATAATGTGGGAATCTTAACGACGTAAGTAAAAAAAAGCGTGTAATGAATAGACGCCCGCGGCACGGCGCGGTGTATTGAATGAACGAACGGTCGAATTCACCCAAGCAAGCCTGGAGATTCTGCCTTTCCGCCGCGTTCATTTTAATTAATTCTGAAGAACGTATCACTAATATTTAAAATGCGTTTCCATGTCTCACTCCCAAAGTTATTAATTCATCGGCTAGAAAATTAAAATCCTAAAATCCTTAATTACATCCTCAGTGTTCTGTTGGAATAAAAAAGTTATTATAGTTACGAATTTGCTGGAAATGAATAAAATGTGAGTTTCGCAGGATGCAGGATGTCTGTATTATATTTGTCCCGTTTTACTTTTTATGAACAATAATTTATTGTCTTTACAGGATGTCTGACTTATATTTGTCCCATTTTTATTAGGATAGAATAAGTTAGGTTAGGTTAAGTTTTAGTACATATTTTGTTTGGGGATGTTTTGTCCGTAGGATATTTGGTCGGAGAATATTTTGTCGGGTATATTTTGTCAAATCGGTACAGATCTCACTTCTATGGATTATCTGTTCAGTACATATGGTGCACACTGTATTCATGTCAGCGCTCATGCATAAAATTTTGAATTAATTGAACAAAAATACTTTTTGAATTAAGACCTCAGTATTTTCCCCTTCAAATACCATGCCTTGTTTTAGCTTTGCTTTTGATATGATGAACTTCGGTAGCATAATAAAGATTTTTAATAAAACTTGCATTACGAAGAATGACTACTACACATTAATCCATATCGATGTATGTAAAAATCAAAATATGCTTGCTTATATGTATGTATGCATGGACATATGAATATATCTGGATCTGCCCTAAGTGATAAACGCGTATTATTTACCCCTCCCCATAACGGTTTCATGGAGCCAGCTCGGATCGACGTGAGCCTCGCTTGAATCTAAAAAATGTGACGTCATCATTCTTCTCCTGACCAGCGCCAAGCACGCATCATACATTTTACGAACAAAAATGAGAACCTGTGCTATACATTATACCCTAATATATGTGAATATAGCGAATGTGGGCGTTTCTCCAGTGAGCTCGTCGCTGGTTACAGGGGTAAGTAAATTATGAAACATTTGTAAAAGTGTCTTAACTAAATACGGCAACAAAATATTCATCTGTGAAAAAAGGTAACGAACTTTCCTTTCCCGCCTTTGGACTACGCAAATATGTTAATAACGTGGCGGGCAATTCGCGCTCCTATGTAAAAAGGTCTATTCATTCAAAAGCAGATTTTGATTTTAAGAACTAAATGGTGATATTATAATGCGAGATGCCTATATACTGTCAGATTGATTTTTTAACGAATCACAGTCATCTTTCCCCTCTTCGCCCTTCCATAGTTTGGTTTTACCCCTCATCTGTATCTTCTTGTCTATCTATTTGGATGTCTATGTATGTATGCGAGTTGTTTATGTATTGCTATATTAAGCATAGAAAATGTTTCAAACTTTCAAAATACCTTCTTTCCACCCTCGCGAAGGTTTCTGGATTATTACAACTACATGACAATACACCTGAAAAGTTTTTTTTATCATTACAAAAACTCTTATGAAACTGTCAAAAATGTCACAATTTGAGAATGACATTTTGCAAACCATCGATTGTTAAAACAAAATTCAATTTTCGAATAAACTCTTTAAATTAATGAATTTACTAACTACTTAAATAGGTACCAGTAATAGGTACCAGATTTGATTGATTGTTCTTATAATATACTAAAATGAATATTCGTAATATATGAAAATTTTAATAAAACAATTGTTATAGGTGGCACGCGAGGTGTTTGAAAACTGAATGCACTGGGACTGAATACATGGAAAGCAGGAGGGGTGTTGGCGGGACGGGCGAGCGGGAGAGGGTGAGGGAAGGCGGGGAAGGTAGAGGGGGAACAAGTAAGGGGAAGGGGACACGGGAGGGGAAGGGGCGGCGGAAGGGAAACAGGACGAATAGAAAAGGACGCGCAGGGAGAAACAATTTATTTATTAAATTGCATTGCATTGTATGCCGGGAAATCGCAAGTAGTCAATACATTATTTTAGATATTTTAAATTTAAAAAAATCACATATCTATCTATTAAAGTTTTTGTGAATCGTTCGAATTTTCGTAATTTGGATCTCCTCAATATTTTATGAATTACCGGTTTTATTTTTAAGTTTAAATTTTAATTATACATCCAAGGTTTTTCTCGTTAGTACAAAAATAATCCGCTTTCCCTTGTGTGTTTCTATTTGTTTTTCGCAACACAATTTATTTATTTGGAATGAAGAACAAAATATCTGAAAACTGCCTAATGCAATAAAAACACATAGATCTTGATCTAACTAGAGATGTCCATCAAATTTGCGCCAGAACTCAAAAGCATATTATAGTGAAATATAAATGAATTATCGATAACTTATAGTATGCCGCAAAAATTGTATTGTAAATTAACAGTTGGTACTACATCGTTAGCTCAGTGTTGATTGGAGTCAGAGGAAGGTATTTTTTTCGGTTTTAAGCCCACTACTTTAGAATTAGCCGCTTAAGGCCCCTCTTTCACATTGGCCCATCGGATGGCCCATTGAATGGCCCACTGATGGGCCAGCGATGCTGCAATGCGTCAACACAACAGTTACGATCATTAAAAAAAGATAGTCCATCGATGGCCCATCCGGCATAGAGTACCCCAAGTAGTTCGCTAAGTTAACGCGTTGCTCACCTGCTGCATGGCGGGTTGAATCGGGAGAGACTGGTTGAGTGAGACCTAACCTAGACCTTTTCAACTTGGCTATATCAACCCATCACATTGCACCGCAGTGGGAGGGATGGATTCATTTTGATTTATTTAAGAAATTCTGTTAATTTTATATGATTCCATAATTTTACTAAATAGTAAAAACCCTTAAAATCGTTAGTTTTATTTCAAATTATTTCCCACCGCCATAGACTTTTTTTGCGAAAATGATTTATCGTCGATGTCTTACAGCCCCAGAATATGTTATTACCTGACTAAAATAGAGGATAGGTAGTTAAGAGTTATTAAAATAATCAAAGTTATGTATTTTTGGATTTTAGAATACTACGTTGTCCGAAATTATATAGGACTAGTTTTTTCCCGCGGCTTCGCCGAATGATATTAGGGATTTCCCACTCCGCCTCCTCCACCTTCCCTCTCTCCACTCCACTCCCCGCATCAACCCCGACCCCTATCCCTCCACCCACCCCTCCCCCCATCAACCCCCTTCCCCCTAATCCCTATACCTCCCCACGCCCTCCTCCATCCTCCCCCTTTGCCCTTCCTTCCCTCCCCCCTCTCCCTCTCCTAACATCCTCCCCTCCACCCTCTTCCACCTCCCCTTTCCCCCTCCACCAATACCCTCCCAACACCCCCTCCCCCCCGGCCCACTCTCTCCTCTCACCTCTCGCATTCCACACATTCATTCCCGATACATTCACAAACTGCTCGCGTGCCACCTATTATAATTTTTTTACAAATTCCATAATGCCAGAACTCAACGGTAGCTTTACGTAAATAACGAAAAAAAAGAATGATTCAATTTGGTGCAGTCGTTCGGGTTTATGCGCGTACATACATTTCGGTGATTAATTTTTTAGAGATAGTTATTAAGAACGACGCCAACATAGCACTCTTTTTAGAGTGAATTGTCTAGTGAAAAAAAAACATCGTTTCCGAGGCAACAATTGGTTTTCTTTTTTCTGACGTTTGCAATAAATTGATTTTGTTAGGGACAGAAAACGTATGATAAATAATTTCATAACGCCGGAGATTATTCATAATGCCAGAACTTACCAATATATATAGCCTATAGATCTCGCAAATAATGTAGCTTTCTATTAGTGAAAGAATTTTTAAAATCCATACAGTAGTTTTTGCGTGAAAGAGTAACAAACATACATCCATACAAACTTTCGCTTTTATAATATTAGTAGGATTTTACTCAACGACTAAATAAAGTGATTTTACTACTTTTACAGACAAGTGAGAAATCGCGATTGGCCTGAAGTCCTGTCAAAAAATCGGTTCCAATTTTGAAAATGATACTTAAATTCAAAGTAAATCCGAGTTCTAGAATTCATTAGGCCCGAGTTACGCAAGATATACGCACATCAGAAATTTGTATTTTTTTTAATATTACACAGAAAAACAGATAAAGACAATGGTCGCAACTGGGTCTCGAACCCAGACCTCTCGTCTAACCGGGACGTGCGCGTTAACCAATTTCGCTATTGCCACCTTCTGTCAAACCGTCATATTTGTCAATCTCATATTTCAAATTTTAGAATTAACAATATTATCTTCAACTAATTCTTATTTTTCCATAGATTAGACTAGAGGTCTGGGTTTGAGTCCCAGTTGCAACCATTGTCTTGTTTTCTTTTATATTTTCGTTTAGATTATTATTGTTATCTACTTCTTCAATGATTTATTACATTAATGGGAATAACCTCCAAAAATTATAAAAAGATAGTTTTTTCTTTTAAAAAATTATATTTAGTATTTTTTGATTAGTAGGCATAACATAAACACAAAAACAGTTGACATTTTGAAATTACACTATTTGTAATCTTTTTACTGGGGTCTTTTTTTAATAATGTGTTAAAAAATGATTTCATTATAATATGTTCCCTTGTAACGCCGGATTCTTTTAGAAGAATTCCTGAGGGATATTATGTTAGTCGATTTCTCAATGCTTTTCCAATTTCGTAACGGTTAACTTTTATTTGAAGGCTCGCACCTGTGAGGGAAGATTAATGATTGTGGCTGTTCTTCCCCCCTCCTCCCCTCCCCACCACCTCCTTACATCGGCCGTGTTCTTGAGATTTCTACAATCTTTAAAAAATAGAAAATGGATTTAGTTTACTGCGATATGTTGTGTGGTAACAGATGTACATCCAAGGAAAATATTAAAGCCCCCTTAAGTAATATTCCGAATATATAAAGTTTTTAAATAATTATCGTAGGTAGGTACCGAAAAAAGGTGTAAGTAATTATCTATTTAAGATCATCTCTCTCTGAGATACCCAGTGTAGGTCGAATGGTATTCAAAGGGGTTGATTATTTTAGACACCTGTGCTCTGTTTTCAACAATATGCAAAAGGGAAAATGATTCCGTTAAGGGAGTATTCTAGTCTAGAAGCCCGAATTTAGGGCGTTTTTTGACGGTCGATAAAAAAGTATTTATTTTTTAACCATAAATTTTTTCAAAGTAAGTATATTTATTTACACTTTACGAATTCACAAAAAACTTTCAAAAAAATATAAATTTCACGAAGTTACACGCAGTTGAAGTAGAGGGGGAAAAAAGAGCGTGTCCGTCTTGTCACGATTCCAACCCTTCTAGTGATTTGAAAAATAAAGAAGGTAGATTCTTTAAGTACAAATGTCATTATGGTAGGAAGCAAGAAAAAATATTTTAAAAAATTCTCGCGAAATGGCGGCTACTCACGTAAAAACATGATTTTTTCAGTTATTTTTTAACTTTTCTGAATTTTTAAAAACAGTAATTTAAAAAATATATATATTGGTTCCTACCATAGAGGAATACACAAAAAAAATCATGCATAATTTCAAGAAAATCGTTAAATTAAAACTTGAGATATTGTGACAAACGTTTCGAAAAAAGTAGTTTTGAGAAAAACGAGTTTTCTATTTAGATTCTAGCTAGATTTCGTATGAACCGGTCAAATTGCCACAACACTAAAATGGCTATAACTTTTAGTTCTATCAAAATATGATTTTTTCTAGACTTTTTTATAGATCACGAATTTTGGTATATAAGTGGTGTGTGTCCCAGGGAGAGATCGTATATACGTCATCGACGATAGTCTTAAGTTCTTCTATAAAAATCTTCCTTATCACACGTCTCGTATAAATACTAAAAAACAGAAGACACTAGAATATCAAATGTCTTTAATAATTTATTTGTCCATGGACATTTCGGTATTCGGTATTGCTGGTTACAAAAACAAGAAAAAAATGGTAACGAAATTCGCACAAGGTGAGGTAAACATTTAACCTTAATTGCTTACTAGCTCGTTAATTAGCCGTAAAGAAAAATTAATATAAAGTAAAATTGTTATAAAGTTTATATGAGTTCCTAACCGGGACAACTTATTTCTAGATTTTTGTGAGTTAGTGAATTTAGTGAGTTATTATGTTAAGGTTTCTATATATAATAGTGAGCTGTGGCTAGATGAAATTTGCATGAAAAAATTACAATAGATAGTGCGCGAGTATTTTGAAAAATGTGTGTATTTCATGTAGTTTAGAGGCAGGGAAGAAAGGCGGAGGGGAATCCTGGAAGGGGGAGAGGAACGGTGGAGAGGGGTAATTCACGGGAGGGTTGACGAGAAAGGTAAAAGGTGAACGTGGGAAGGGGATAGGGGTCGCAGGAAGGAAATAGGGGTGGGAATGGAGAAAGGGGAGGGTCGGGGGACGATAAAAGGGCAGAGGGATGGATTGCAAAGGGAATATAGTAGCGGTAGGGAAAGAAGGGGGTAAATTAGGAAAATCCATGCTTATGCGTCAAAAAAACTTTCTGATTTATTCGTGTACGCACCAGACGGAAAACTAAAAAGTGTTTAAAAAAAATGTATCCAAATATATGTATCTTCCCATGTGTATCCAAAAGTATTGATAATAAACAGAATTAAAATTCCAACACTTTCGTTGAGTGGAATTGCAACGCAACGGTACTCGCGAGTAACAAATAAAATAAGGCGAAGCAGTTCTAGGACTAGTTTATTCAATTAGTCTATTTGTCCAACTTGCAGAAATAAATATTACCAAGACATATGTTTATATTTATTGGATGATTTGTTGAATATGTCAATAATATCCTTCGAGTTATTTACCTAAAATACGGTGAACGGGAGCGTATAATCGTGATTACGTGTTGCTGTCGCGCAATAATAATGTAAATATTGCCTCGATATCGGCTTGCGAGGAACATGGAAAGAAATCAAATATTCTAGTTAATGGTCGTGAATTATTAAGTAAGTTAAGACATTAATTATTCAACGTTCTCATAAATGAATAAATTTACTTGACAGTAGATAATCGTAATTGATACATTTCCTCGAAATACCCATTCCAAAGTTAATAAACGAGAAATTCTATTTTTATTGGAATAACTTGTTATGATAAGGTTTTAAGGTTATATCCATTAACGTAATATATCATTGAAGAAGAAGATAATCCTATAAACCTAAACGACATAAAAAAAAGATATCGTGGGTTCGATTCCCGGATGCGACCGTTACCTTTTTAATTTTTCTGTGTCTTTTTCTTTTATCATTTTATTTAGATTGTAATTATTATTTTCTTCTTCAATAATAAATAAAGATTTATTTTTATTTTTTACATCATGAGGAAATGAATAGCATAATTTGGTGCCAACACTGATGATTTGTATTCGATTTTACTGTTTACTATGGCTAAATAAAAAAATATTATGTGAATATTTTTTTTAAATTGGCACCATATTTTTAAATGCAAGGTATTTTTAATTGAAGGCTAAGGTATACATACATTATTAGATCAGGGTTTTTCAAACTCAAAACGGGTTGTCAAACGATAATAAGCGCCATTTTGCACTTTGAGATTTGAATGGTCCAGTTAAATACATATTATCGGAACACTTTGATTTTCATCGTGCTTAAAAATTAGTTGTCAAACAAAACTGATATTTTGATGTTAATTTGCATACCGCACAAGAGTCCCAACTGCTACCAACCGCCTGCAGCCGGTGAGACTAAAACATCCCTAACTGGGGTATGTTGTGAGGCTGAAGGTAGGTGGGGAATGGAAAGAGATGGGGAAGAGGATGGTAGGGAAGTACCTGGCTATTGAGATAAAATCACCAAACTAAAGCCATTTCAAGCGACGACGGTTCAATTCTTAACGGTAAACCAGGGCTCTAATGAGAGTATCTTCCACTCTAGAACGTGCCGCAAATATAACTAAAATCATTTTTAACCCATTAGGTATCATGGAGCCAAATGACCGTCCATGTTTCAAATTGCTTGTGGTTTAATAACTACGCGTGCGACGTTGCCGCTTTTTCATTGGCTGGAGGGGATGATTTTCTTTAATCATTTTTAAGTTACTAAAAGGGCTATTAAAATTTAAATAATGATAACAAATAAGTGTTCAGTATTTTTTTTTTTTTTACATAAGTTCCACACAGGAGGCCCTGAGGGAAATTATTTCCCTCAGAGCCTATGTCATCTTTGAGAATGCTGTGTGGAGGGTTTTTTTAAAGGAAAGGAAGGAGAGGAGAGTTCTGGGAAGGAAAAGGGTTTAAGGGGTGGGTAGGAATCTGGGGTTCAGTATGTCCTGGTCATCCTCCTTCAAGACCTAGACAAACCTCACCCCATGAACCCGGGCACCCCTGCTAAATCACCAAACGTAGCGAACCACTTGGGGTGACCTATGGCAGAGGTGTTGGTTATCCAATAAAGGTTCCCGGGGCGGCGGTACCCATTCCCGCCTCCCAAATTGAATATGAAAGTATGATTAAGCTAGAGGAAGCTAATTTTGTTAACTTTTATTAAGTGGTTTATTGTTTAAAATTTTTATGTATATTTGTCGATATAATGTCATGTTTAATTTCCTTAATGAAGTGGAGTATAGCCAGAAACAAAATATTGTATTTCTTTCCATAAATATAATGAAATACCCGATGCTAAATACGTGAGTTAAGATAACCCAACCCCCACGTCCTTGTAACAGATTTCCACCCCCATGACGCCGGGTTAAATGTCGTAATCACAAAACAACCGAATAATTTTATTTATCTTACTTACGCATGCCGGGAACGAATCCGCGACTTCCAGATGGCTAGTTGAGATTTTTACCCTTCGAATACGGAGGCCGTCATGCTAATATATCTAAAAACACCCTTACTTTCGCTGCTATAATTATTATCAATGTCTCATTGTTAGAGTAGTCCAACGAGAATACTAAATTATTCCACATATCTTTAAATATGGACTTACCCAAAACATGATAATTATTTTCAGTTCCAGAAAATCAGGATGTCTCCCGAATGTAGATCATAACTTATTATTAATAACACCCAACCCTTAGTGTAAAGTCGGGCGAAAAGCAGTAGTTGGTAGCTCTCTGCAGTGGAAAAGTATGGAAACTTGGGGAGATATTCCCTGAACTCCCCTCATTAGCGAGGGATTCGGGTAACTTCAAAATCACTCAGATAACTGATCGCTTTGCAATTCGATCGGGATATATCCTTAATATATCCGTTCCACTAATCATCATAAATCCGTAGAAACGCGAGATGGGGGACTTGAATTCAACTGGTAGGTAGAATACAAACGCGAATTGCGTCACTCAACTTCCTACGACAACGAACGAAACTAATTCCAAAATAATTCAACTTCGCATAAAATTAATATATTTTGGTTGTGTCTACTTATGATGGGAATCAATAACCTTCCCGTTACCAAGTTCAAAAACTTCCTTCCGATCCCAAGATGAGATATCAGCGTTACCATAATATTTTACTTTTAGTTAATTTACATTTTTTTTAATAAATTAATAAACGATATAAAATAGTAATATTATTATTTTATTTGGATGCATTTAAGCCGAATATGAGAACTATTTTTTTTTCAATCGTTAAATATTAATCATTCTTGGGATTTGCACATTACATTACTTCTGTCATCCAACATGACATCTCCATTGATTTCCATGACGATTCCATGACAATTCAATAAAATGCCGCTTCAACACACCTTCGAAAACTCAATTAAAGTCATTAGAAGTAATGAAAAAACCATACTTAACTAATATATAATCTAGTTTTTTTTTTCAAGGAGTGGTGGAAATTTTTTTTATTTATTTTATCTTATTTATTACATAATTTTGAGGCTGGTTTTTAGCCTTACCTCTAATTTAATATACATTATTATATTATATCCATACACTATTTTTTTTATTTTAGTTTCCGATACTATTTTAATAATACTCGCTCCACATAATATCCCCAAAAATGAAATTCGACGAAGAGTTTTTTTTCCTCGAGGGCACATGTGTAGTTAATACAAATATTTTTTTATGTAATTAATCTTGAAAACATTTTTTCTAAAATATTATTTAAACTTCTATTTGGAGAATTTAAATTCCGAAAACTGAATGCATTATTATACTTCTGTCATGCAATATTACACATTTACAAAGATAATATTCTAAATAAAACTGCACCATTTAAAAATAATATAAATTTCAGACAAACGTCAATTCTCCAAACTGTAAAATAAAACAAAAAACTTTGAAATATGAATTTTTGGAGTATTTTGTGTTAATCCGTTGCCAAAAATTATCAGCAATATGAATATCAGTAGATTTTTAAAATCAGATTAATAAGCATTCTGAAAATGTAAACTAAATACAATAAATAAATAAGTATGGGATTTTAATAAACTATTCCAATAAATATAAGCCTAGAATTATTTTGGTGATGCATTTTGTACATTAGATAATGTGAAATTATTTTTGTTATCTGCTTTGTAACATGTTTTCTGTAAATGATGAAGTAACCATAATTTTTAAAAACCTTATATTTAAGGCAGGTAATGTGTAGAATAAAGGATGCATAAAAGATTTTAGAAACTATGTAACGTAATTTACCGTTTGGGTAGTGGAGGGTTAAAAGCTATGAAGGTGAACTGGTTAAAATTGCGACATATATAAAATATTATTTCACTCGGGGTAAAGGCTGACGATACTCAGAATAGTACAAGTGAGCAGTGTAAATTTTACAGTAAGCAATATAAAGGGCTCGAACGGTGAGCACTATGTACTCTTTTACCTCTGACGCTTGAATTTCTCATAACCTATATGCCTTCTGACGTCTGCCCCTATTGTCTGCGGTTCTAACCCGCTGCATGTTTCATTATCTGAACGAGTAACTCTCCGCGTGGTTTTACGGTATTCCTCCACATAATAATCACACCCAACCTCATGTTCGTCATTGTTTCTTAATAATCCACGTTTCACTGGTCAAAGTAATTAATGAATGATGTGAGACAGGGTGCTTTTAACACATCATATTTATTTTCTCATTCGATTAAAGCAGTGGTTCCCAAACTCTCTTGACCCACGAACCCCCCGATTGTCTAGGTACTTTTTAATTCCATTGAAATAACGCTTTATTGCGCTTACATTTCAAAATTAATATTTTTGACAAAAATGCATAGTTTATCATATTTACACGTACTAGCTGGTACCCGGCATGCGATATTGTTTCTTCCTGCGTGTCCTTTCCCATTCTTCTCGCTCCCTTTCCACCTCCCCTTCCTCTCCCGCGTCCCCTTCCCCTCTTGCATTCCCACTCCGCCTCCTCCACCTTCCCTCCCCATTTCCAGGTTCCCCCTCCCGCATTCCATGCGTTCTTTCCCGGTATATTCAGTTTTAAAAATGCTCGCGTGCCACCTATTGCAATTTTTTTATACAAATTTCATAATTCCAGAGCTCATCAGTAGTTTTATACAAACCAATAACGAACACAAAAAAATAATTATCCAATTTAGTGCAGTCGTTCGGAAGTCATGCGCGTGCTTATATTTCGGCGATTCATTTTTATTTATATACCTACTTAGATAGATAATACTAAGAAGCCTGAAATAATATTTCCTGCAAATATATAAACATAGTTTCCACGACAATCGTTTGACGTTAGCAATAACTAATAAACCTGTAATATGTTGATATTTATAATTTTATAACGCCAGAGTTTATCATTATACACAGCCTATTTTGCTCGCATATAATGTAGCTTTCTATTGGTGAAAGAATTTTATAAATCAGTTTAGTGGTTTAGGCGTGATTGCGTAACAAACAAACTCGCGAACTTTCGCATTTATAATATTGTTATATATAAATACCCAAATTTCATTTAAAACACTCAAAGATAAAGAAATCTTTTGCAAAACCTACTATTTTAAAGTATTAGAAAAAAAACACATCTTTGGCTTGTTTGATATGGACAACAATACAAGCATTCCAATTTGCCGTGAAAATTCAACAATACCCAAAATGTACATGATATTTGCTAATACAATATTATCAAGCAGCTACGATATTTAGCCATTACTAAAAAGTTTATAAATAATAATAAAACTTTTAGATAACGGCAGCGGAAGCGTGCTGCAATAATATTCCCCATAGAAACGGAAGGGTTTTATGTGCCAATTTAGACTTATTCCTTCCACCTTACTAAAACACGCCCCATACTTACGTAATATAATCATGAGAGTACTAATTTAACTCGTAGTTTTTACTACTATCTGTTCAAACATGGGGTTACAAAAGAAAGAATAAATTGGTTTTATCTTTCAACATCTACATTCTTTCCAAGGAATGCACCCTCCATTATTTCTTTATTGGGTAAATGGGAAAGTTCAACAAAAACCGAAAGCAGGGAAAGAAGAAAAGAAACCGTGCGAGAAGGCTGTACAGGACGTGTGGAGGTTATTGGAAAAGTTTTACCAGGAGTTCATACACGTTCAGGGGTGGCGGAACTGTTGCACGGGTATTTAGTACCACTTGGAGAGCTGTTAAACATTTGTAAGCGACCGTTAACTTTCAGTTTAGTAGGCTTGCGTGGCTAACTCCACCTTCAGAATCCCGTCCTCACCGCCTCGAATTACTATAGTCTTAGACGTTATGGAACAACGAAATTTTTTAACTTTACGAAATACTTAATAAAACAGGCTTTTGAGTATCAGAGATAATGCCAGCGGGCGAAGTAATGGTATCTAACCAGATCAGTTGAGTTTATTTCGTACGTTTCTGGATAAGTATCAAAGGATTTTGGCTCCGGTTTTACTTAGTACTTAATACAAGCACGGAACATGACAACATTTTAATTTCAAAGAAGAATTTTTACGAGAATTTTACGAGTCATTATTTTCGAGCAATTTCGCTAAATATATTAAAATTAAATTCAGTCAGGAGTCACCTTAAATCCTTATTAACACTTTGTTTGAATTGTAATTCAAAAACACTGATTTTATTTTTTATTTATTTAATTTTATTATTAATTTAATCTCTACAAAGACATGCATGTATCTGTATGAGTAAAATATCTACTGCTTTAAAAACACACAAGTAGGACCGATACCCACGAACTGGTGTTGCCTATGTTGGATTTTTTTGGTTAAACTGCTAATTGTATTTTTCTTTACTTTTTAACTGATTATATAAAGAAGCTTGTATGTATTGCAAAATTATACAAATGTATGTACCAGCAAAATTATTAATAAAGAAAAAAAATCGTTCAGAAAAACTATAGGACTCTTAAACGGAAAATATTGCGTCAATTTATTTAATACTAGCAGACCTGGCCACACGTTGCTGTAGCTAACGAAACACAACGCCATCACCCAACCTTTATAAAATCCACACCACCCGCTTGCCAGCTGCCCGCTGCCCGCTGCCTGAATTGAACTGTTGAATTTCTCGGCTTTTATCTACTATAATGAGCATGTATTATACATATAAACATTTCTCTTCAATCACTCTTTCTATTGGTAAAAATCGCATGAAAATCCGTTGCGTAATTTAAAAGATTAACGCGCACATCCATTTTGCGCGTCTTCATTTTATACTATGTAATAATGATGATATTTATTTAATGTTTCTTTACATGGAAGGTAAAATGGTTTTCAATTCTATTTTTAACCTCTACTAGGACAAGTCTATGTTGAGGTTAATAATTTAATAAAAATAACACAAAATAACAAAGATATTGAAAGTAAAAATTTGCAACACTGGTGTTTCTTAAGTATTATGGTTACCTAATTATGGTTACGTTGCTTGAAAATGGCTTTAGCCGTGTTTGGTGACCAGATCTGAATAGCCAGGTACTTCCCAACCTTCCTCTTCCCCACCTCCTTCCCCTCCCCGCTACCCTCAGCCACACAACATACCCCAATTGGGGATGCCATAGTCTCACTGGCTCCAGACGGGAGCAATTGGGATTCTTGTGCGGTATTCACTGTAAAAAAAAAAAATAATAATAATAAGTCAAAAGAAGCTTATATGTACATTATAATGTAATTATGTAGGGTTGAATTTACACATCTGCTTGCTTCTTTTTACATTAGCTCCGTACTTGAAGTCACGAGGGAAACAATTTCCCTCGGAAGGAAAACTATTTCCCTGCTGTGTGGAATCTTTTTAGAGAAATGAAGGAGATGAAGTTCTGGGAAGGAAAAAATATGAGGGTCGGTAAAAATCTGCAGGTCAGTGTATCCAAGATTGACAAACGTATAAATCCACTTCTCCCACTGCGGTGCAAAGAGATGGATCGAGAAACTCCGACTGGAGAGGTCTGTAAATCGTAGGTTAACATAACTTGTTCAGCTCGCAATATTATCATTTTCAGCATGAGCATTTTTTGAGCATAACTATAAAAAAAGCATAACTATATAATATGTGAAATGGTATTTTTTTCCCATTTGAATCAATTTTTTTAAAAGTATGCTATGTTTAGTTCTGAAATAGTTTAAAAACTGAACCCATATTCCCAAGTCGTTCATTGTTATTTCCTTCATTTGTCTTTCTCATTTCCTTAAAAGTCCCTACTTAGTTACCACAAAAGAAGAAGATATTTCATACCTATGTGGAACACAATACATCATTCTAAAGTTACCCACATCAAATCCGTTAAAATTCGCAGTGATATCGTTCACATCTCGTTTTCGAAATCTCGTTATTAATCGTAAAAATACTCATCAATATAACAAAAAGTGTCGGTATTTGTGACCACCGGTTTGTCGTTCTCGTTGAGTGCAGCCAGCATCAAGTTCGGCCCGGAATAGCAGATAAACCCATCAAAGGTAGGGACTTACTCCTTCCAATTACCAAATCCTGTGATTAAGGATAAAAAACGCAGTCAACTGTCTTGTTTCACACAAATTAGATTTACAGTCCACCATTCCATCTCGTATCACGATATTTGTCGTGACAGCTGTATCGCAGGCAAAGTCGGGTGGTAACTCCATAAACTTCCTAATGGCACTAAGTGCTATTAATGGAATATCCTCAATAACAATAACTTGTCAATAACTTCATTTCATGATCGGGGCAGTGGACTTTTTTTATATTGTAAAACACTTTTTAATATGGAGTCGTTTTTATTTACAATCATTTTGAATTTACAATAATGAAATCAACACTTTTATAATAACTTGGCCCGGACCCCGCCTGGGGATTTAAGGGAACTGTACCCTAGGTATCGTTTAATGCGAGAGAGATGGTATTTTGAACAACACCCTTTTTATACTATTAAAAATAGAAAATACCCGGAGATAAGATATTCTACTAACCAAAAATAATAAACAAAGACGGCTGTCGGAACCTACGTGGTCACGCGGCGTATTCTCGCCAGCCAGTATCAATAACTAGATTCAATAAAAATTACCTAGACGTCTCTAGTGTTCATTATTTCTTAATAACCTGATCAAGATTAAATCAATGATTATCTACAGCAATCATCAAATTCTCATAGATGTCTCTATTCTTAACAAATACTACTCCATATTATGTACTCCCCCTAATCTCTAAAGCTTAAAGCACCCGGCCTGAAGTATTATTCTCTCACTTAAAGCCAAATGATGAACATATGACCCATGGAAATGGTTCCAATATCCATCAGGGAAGATCACATATCAGTGATTACTCCCAACAGAGCATAATAATAGTAGAGAGAATAATTCTACTGATAATGCCCACATGAATCTATTTAAAAGGCCTAAAGAAAGGTATCGAGGCAGGTTAGGGTTGGAGTTAACGCCCGATCAAGGGATAATATCGACTTTGGAACCATTCAGAAATAAAGGCTAGTTGGAGGGGACTAAATTGATTTTCAATTATTGGGCGTAAAATCTTCGGCTGGAATATTCCGTAATGTTTATTGGCTCACCCTTTTCATGGCAGATTTAGGGCGCATTCTAACTTTTTATCTTGAATCTGCAATCTACAGTAAGGGCGCAGCGGTGAACGAATGGTTAAATAGCGCTGTGAATTATTTGAACATTAATACCTACTTATAGTAGGAAGTTGAAGGTATGAGTGGATAAAGGTCTCAAAATTTAAGGCTGGGTCCATATCCGAGTAAGTACACTGTGAAAAGTATATTATCTGTAGGGGATTTTCGCACAAGAGACTCAAGTGCTAATCAAATCAGGAAAGCGTAATAGGTACCAAAATTATGTTATTAATTTTTAATCCTTTATTGAAGTAGGTTTCACTGAACGGGCCGTCCTTACAGCTGTTTCATTCGAACATTATAAAAAGGTTTAGAAATTACATAAATTACTAGCTGGTTCCCGGCATGCGTTGCAATGCCATATTCAAAGAAATAAATTGTTTCTCCCTGCATGTCCTTTCCCGTGCATCCCCGTTCCCTTCCGGCATCCCCTTCCCCTCCCGCGTTCCCCTTCCACCTTCCCTGCCAACCCTCTCCCCTCTCCCGCTCCCCCGTTCCGCCAACCCCCCTCCCGCGTCCATATATTCAGCCCCATTACATTCAATTTTCAAACTGCTCGCATGCCACCTATTACAATTTTTTTATTCAAATTTTAATTTTTCATATCTTACAAATATTAATTTTCGTATATTATAAGAACAATCAATCTTATTTGGTATTTAAAATATCTACAATTTAAAAATCCATAGACAATTCTTTTGTTAGAAAAAAAAAAAAAACAGCTGCCTGCTAAATTCACATTCATCAAACGGGCAAAATCTCTAACGTGCGAAGTTAAAATAGTCGTTAAGTTTTCTGAAATTATCAAATTTTCTTAATTTTTCTTTCCGTAAGAACCTTAGAAAGAATTAGAAAACTTAAAAAAAAGATAAATGAAATAGGTACATAAATACATTTCACCACTAAGTAATTTCATGTTTGTGTTATATTACGCCCACTTATATTTTCAATGTGTACACAGGTTTTATATTTTATAATTTAAAAAAAAAAACTTTCTTCCTAAAATAGTGCACAGGTATATAATTTTACATACATGTTGTTTTTATTTTATTTTTTCATAAATACGCTCATGGTAGCATCAATTAAACATATATCAAAATATCAATTGTGTTAGTACTCCCTCCCTAAACACGAGAAATTCTCAATTAGAGAGGTATTATTACCACCGTTAAAAAATATTTGCATTACATGCACATAATTAAAAAAATAATTGTACTTATACCTAACTTTGTACAATTGTAAAAATGGAATAAATAAATAAATAAATAAAAAAGGTAAAGTCGTTCTGAAGTTATAGCGTGACCAAGGGAAACGAGGATTCATTTTTGTACACATATGTAGATAAGTTGTATTAACTATAGGCGGTGTTGCATTTTTTCCGATTATCGTTAATATAAGTGACATATAATTAATTTCAATGAACAGATATTGTAATTTTTTAAGTTGACATTCGAAAGATAAATTAAAACAAAATTATTATTCTATAATAATTATAATAGCCCATAATCTCTCACGGCCTTTGCAAGTTCCATTATATTATATAAATATTATGTAAAAATGCTTAGATGCAAACCGAGCTCGGCGAGATTATTTACTACATCATTACCAATATTTTCCAAAGAAAGGAGCACTATAGATAAACAACGAATATGCGCGCTTGCTTCTCATCATTGCCTTTACTTTAAATGTTTTCAAATTATGGAAATAAAAATTGCTGCCTTCTCTACTCTAGGCCTTCCAAAGCGTTAAAATGGTTAAATCTCTAATCGTATCATTAAAATGTTTAACATCACCCTTCTCAGTTGCATAATACGATTGCGACCACCAGACCGCAAAGCGCAATAAAACTTACCGGTATAATATAATGAATGAATGTTAATTATGATTATGAAAACAAAGTCTGGGATCTCGGCGCATATCGCCATTAAACGGGAATGGAACACGATTTGGAATAGGGCCAACTGGCAAGGGAAGGTTGCAGAGTCCGCGTGCGGAAATCAGTTCGCAGCTTACTCGATTGTTCAAGTGTGCTTTCATTTTTCGCATATTTAAAAAAAATTAAATAAATAATTTGATTATGACCCTTCTCAGAGTGAGTAAAAAACAGAAGTTCTTCAGGCAATGTTATTTAAAAAAATTGCAGAGCACCAGACGAAAGAAATGAAAATTAAAGTGTCATCAATAATTTCATCGCCTCTTTCATCACTAGTTTCATCGCTGTTTCATAGATGTTTTAATTCCACATTACAACGCTGATTTCATCACAGGTTGCATCACGTATTTCAGCATTAGATTTCTAAGTGATTTCATCGTACATTTCATATCCAGTTTCATCGCATGTTTTTTTTCACTCGTTTTATCAGCTGTTTTAAATGATTTCATCAAAGGTTTAGAACTCTGATTTAAATTCTGATTTAGTCAGTTATTTCATCGCGTGTTTCTTCATTAGATTCATCGCATCTTTCATCGCTGTTTTCATCACAAGTTTCATCAGTCGATTCAGCATCGATTTCACCAGTGATTTCATCACTTGTTTCATTGCCTATTCTATTTCATGTTACACCTCTGCCATAGGTCACTCCAAGTGGTTCGCTACGTTTGGTGATTTAACAGGGGTGCCTGGGTTCATGGAATGAGGTTTGTCTAGGTCTTGGAGGCGGATGACCAGGACATACTGAACCCCAGATTCCTTCTCACCCCTTAAACTCTTTTCCTTCCCAGAACCTCCTCTCCTTGCTTCGTGTTAAGTCTTTCATTTCTCTTTCAAACCTAACACTCAAATATGACAAAAGAAAAATCTCAAAGCTTTTTCAGTTTAGATAACATAAAAAACTAGTTTTTTTTCTTTTTAATTTATTGTACAAAATTATTATCGTACTACTCACGAAAACCTTTTCTGTTGTACTTAGAACAAAACTCAGAAAAACCTCTAATTATTTGATATTTACAATTTCATCTATTACAAAAACAATTTCCAAATATCGCGAATAAGTCAAGAGTCTAGAATAAGTGATCATAAGTCCCAAATGCGAGAGGTGGGTCAACATAATAATGCTTACACAGCAATACCTATCTACCATTAAATCACCGACTCCGTGAGATGTGATCAATGAGCCTAACCTACATGGACCCGCGAGCCGCGAGAACACTGAGAAGCCCAAAGCTAGCAGACTAATTAATATAAATATGATTTGTTATTCCTTGCCCCGATAAATTCTGCCAAAAACGGTTGCCAGAAAGGCTAAGGCCAAGGGATAGAATATCACGTGACTCCGGACGTGAATTTCTGAGCAAAATTTATAGGAGTCTTACAGGTCGGGTCGGTCTCGGTTCGTCCTCCTTTCATGAAAGGTTCAGTCTATTATGCAGGAAATTCACGAGTCGTAAAACAAGGGGTAGTTTTATTACTTCCGGATTGATTTTTGATAATGTCAACTGGCAAACTGCGGTGAACAGTGGACACTGATACTAGACACTGGACACCCTCGTAGCAAGCTTTCTCACCTTTACCGGGATCAAATCACACCGCAACATTCGGAAATTTAATTAAATCTTCTTTATGTTCAGGTTTTGCGATCCAAGCCATCAGATATATAACGTATAATGTTCTCTCAAGATACATAGCTTCCGGAGTCCAGTGCACTAACATCAGGGTTCTACATGATGGTACAAGTAAAAAAGATAAAAACACATTTTTTTAAATCCAACTTTTTAAAATATTTTTCAGATGAAAAAATATATTGTTTGTATGGAAAAAAAGAATTTGCTAAAAGAACAAACTCCGGACACAAGAGTATTCGTGGGTTTGTTTTTATACAAATGCGTGGTTTTATTCCAAGATTGATGAAATTTTGTTGTTGAACCGTTTACATTTATATTTCGAAATCCCCTCTTAAAGCAGAATAAAGCCACAGTAAGGCTGGGTGTTTCAGCTAGAATACAATCTTCCATATTTATAAAAATCTCGTTGTCACGGTGTTTGTGCTCGCACTCCTCCGAAACGGCTCGACCGATTTTTATGAAATTATTTATATATATTTGGTACTTATGAGAATAGGTCTTAAAGTATATTTCATACCGCTAGGTGATTAGGGTAACCCTATCAAAATTTTTTTTTAAAAATGAACAACGTTTACCGGGTCAGTTGGTAATATATAAAAGCGTCATCGCAATATGACGGCCGGCGTAGTCCAGCGGTAAGGCTCTTGACTTGCACATCGAAGGTCGCGGGATCGAATCCCGGCGTGGCAAATAAAGTTTATTTGATTAATTTGTGTTATTTCACAAATTATTCATTTGAAATAATATATAGTATATTTGCGGCACGTTTCGGAGTGGAAGATACTCTCAGTATCGCCCTGGTGTAAGACCACCATTCAGAATTGAAACGTTGCTTGAAATTGCATTAGTCGTGTTTGGTGGCCAGATCTGAATAGCCAGGTACTTCCTCACCTTCCTCTTCCCTATTTCCTTCCCCTCCTCACTACCTTCAGCCTTAAAACATACCCCAATTGGTGATGCCATAGTCTCACTGGCTTTAGACGGGAGCAGTTGGGACTCTTGTGCGGTATTCACATAAAAAATAGATTAGTTTATCGAATTTTATTGTTGTGTGATACCAAACCGCATGCAATAGAATCAGGTAGTGAGTCATAGAACGTTTGTGATTTGCTTTATTTATGCGTAAAACAGAAGAAAATAGGGCAGCGAAATAAGTATGGGAGAGGATTGTTGGAAAGAACCTTTATGTTCAGATCAGCCTAATTCAAACGGTTTCTTGTTTCTGATCAGTGGTTCCTTACCAGGGTGACACTGATTGTCTTCTCTCTTAAATTCTAGCAAGCAAAAACTCAAATTTTCTCCAGTAAAACGCGTGACTGCCACAGTAAAAAAACTTGTGATCAATTACCTCTATCTGGTTTTACAATTCAAACCATCAGATACTCATACTTACATAGAACAAATATTATTTAATTTCTGTTTATTGACTACGGTCTAACCCAAACATTAACGCGTATTGCGTAGGCATTTCACATCTTCAACCGAAGCGAATGAATTAAAGATTCAAATATGTATTAATTGCTTGTTAATTATTATTTATATCTACTTTTGCGAACGACATAATATATTTTGTGAGTTTTTTAAAAATAATTAACGTGTCATATGTAAGCCCGGTTTAAATTTATAGATGTTCAAGTAATAATGGAACGGACAAACAATCTTCGCATGACTAATACAGTAAGCAATCGACTTACATAAAAAACTAGCCACTTCTCCAAATAACCATTGTGATACTTTGTTAATGTGATTCAGCGTTGTGTTTTTACTGAAGCCTTTTGATGAGTGGTTTTGATTTGATTATTTAATGAATTTTAGTTGATTTTTGTGGATCATATTGACCAAATGGCTAAAAGGTTTTGTAATGTAAGACCTTTGTGGAAACACCAGGAGCGGTCGGAAAGGTTGCCTCAACCCCTGACAGTAAATCAGGAAGCATGTATACATGACTTCATTATTAATATTGTATTTCCGGGTGCATTTAGCGGTGAGAATTCTCTTAGGGTAATTCTAACCCGTGAGAATAGCTGAGAAAATTTCATGTGTATGTTTAGTCTTGAGCTGTAGGGATTTTACGTGTGAACACTGTCACATATTATTATTACACAGTATTATGAACCAATATTCAATATTAATAACAGTATTTTTTTTATTTCTTGCTAGAGCAATCCCGATGAGTTACAGAACTCATTTTAGGATAGGAGGAACATACAAATCATGGGTGGGAGGAAATAGTTAAAATTTTACATAGGAATTTAAATATTAAAATATAAGATTCACATACAATATAGAAGAAAAATAAAAGACAGATTGAGTAGAATAAACAGCACATGGAAAACAATTAAAGAAAAGGAAACAAGGTTATACAGATATGGATGATTACAACTTAATGGAAAAGAAAAGAAGAGAAACGAAAACAAGACAATTGAACGTGACAAGAAAATTACAAAGTTTCATCCTTATACATACTTAAAAATATTCTTTTAAAGCATTACTCTGATTTTTTTTATTTTGCTGGATTCCCTTGTACATATCTGGTAGCGAATTATATAGTGTACAGGCAACATAGTTCAGAGATTTTATCCCATATTTTGTAGTGTGTGTTTGAGGTATGCGGATTTTATTGCTATTTCTAGTATTGTGAGTGTGGATGTCTTGATTGTAAAGTGGCTTGATGTTAGTGTGAGTTGATTGTTGGGTAATTTGTAGGATGGTGCTTGTGATTTCATATTTAGGAAGGACTGTGATTGGAAGAATACCGGAAACTGAATAGATGTCTCTGACATGGGTGTCCCATGGAAGTCCTAAAACATTTCTGAGAGCTCGGTTTTGAACCACCTGCAGATCATCTATCAATTTCTTTGAGGCAAATCCCCAGATACAGCAGAGATAAGAAAGGTGTGAATGTACCATGGCGTAGTACACTGATGTTAATAAAGGTACGGGTAGTAATCCTTGGAGTCTATAAAGTAAACCAAATATTTACTACTTTTGAATGTTGCTATAACTTTGTGGTTATCCATTTTACATAATATGTAAGTGAAACAATGTTACTTTGTTTGAACCACTTATATATTTGAGTAAAGCCGACCGGTTTCAGAACGACCGTTCCATCTTCAGGGCAAACGTATACTGATTTGACAGTTAAAAATTAGTGGATGGGAACAATGTATTACTATGGTAGGAGTGGAGCCGTTGCTAGGTATTAATGAAGAAGATGATGTATTAATGATGAAGCTTAGATAACTTAGAAGCCTTGGAAATAAAAAAAAATCCCTTAAAAATAATGAATCTATTATCAACAAACAAAAAATATTGTCTTACAGCCCAATCTTGGATATGTATATGATATATATACCCACCCACTCTTCATTAATACCTAGCAACAGCTCCACCCCTACCATAATAATACATCGTTCCCATCCACTAATTTGTAACTGTCAAATCAGCATACGTTTGCCCTGAAGATGGAACGGTCGTTCTGAAACCGGTCGGCTTTACTCAAATATATAAGTGGTTCAAACAAATTAACAAACAGAAATTATATCTGATATACGAGTATGTGTTATTTTGGAGAGTGAGACTTCTCTAGAGAGAAGTCTTTCAGTTTACTTACCTGGGTTTCGATGTACAATGTTCATAATGCACATATTTTCTGAATTGCATCCACATCCATGTTACGTTTTATGTTTGATTTTACAATTTAAAATTAATTTGAACAATTGATTCTGATTGACTTTTTTATTTATAAACTAAAATTCTTCCATAGCAAACATGTGCAAAAGCCAGTAGCTCTAAATAAATCAAATACCACTTTTAAAAAATTTATGAGGCAAAAAATGGCACTTTAAATAAATAGTATAAGTAGTTTGGATCACAAATTTCTTGCTACACCAAAATATTTACTCACATTACGTATAAATTCCACAGAGAAAAACACATTTTTTCTGTTTCTTGTGTTCAATAAAACACCAGCTTTATGTCAACAAAACTAGCGATCAGGCTTGCCAATTCAACGGTTCCGTTTCATTTCCGGCAAAAATTGCACACTCCCCTAACATCTCCCTTTACCTCCCCAAACCCCTCTCCCTCCCACCGAGCTCTACAGCCTTTTAAGTGCAAATTGAAAAGGCAACCAATTAACTCTTCGAAGCTTTCCCCAGTTAAATTCCGGATCCGTAAGGAAAAATCTGTAAAAAATAACACTCGCAAAAATATAAAACGGTTTACGTAATTATTTATGCTCACGGTTGAATTGATTTCTGCCTTTTGATGTTGGGGATTGGTTAAAAAGTCTCGTCAGGACACGTAGAGATGTGTGTGCTTAGTGTTTTGTCCCTTTGGATGTTTTTGGAAAATGCAGTACGAAGGAAATTAAGGGATGAACGATGGGTGGGTTTTTGGGGGGGTTTCCAATCTCTTCAATTTTCCGATATTGATGACGTTGTTGAAAATGTTCTCAATTCACTACTTTAATGAATTGCTGAATCTTTGCAAATCGTTTATTCATGGAATATTTTAAGAGTTCCTGAATTGCAATATGACATTCAAACAGATCATAATTATCATGATTTATTATTGGGTTTATTATTGGGTCCTTTACGCCGTGCTGTTTTTCTTCGTTCTTCTTTAGCTAGCAATCAGTTTTGGACACCGTTACAATGTCCGTCATCAGGGCAGATGTTATATATCTAGAGGATTTTGATCCGAGTCTTAGCTTTCTTGTTTTACTTTGTTTTTTTATTTTATTTTATTTTAAGACGTCTATATAAGGTTTTGTAAAAAAAGGCAGTCCTGTAAAAAAAGGTGGTACTGCAAAACTGCCACATGTCTGCTTATCTACCTTAATATTTAATACTATTTCTAATGTGTCCATAACGGTAACCGGAAACTAAAAAAAAAAAAAAAAACTAAAAACCAAAAGACAAATCGACACACCCTTGAAAAGTTTATATAAAGTCATAAAAATAGGTTACGTTAGTAATGACTTCAAATCATTTTTCGAATGTGCGTTGCTTTGCCACTGCGTTGAAATGTCACGGAACCATCTATAACGCATTAACGGAATCAATAGTCTACAAAGTAGACAATTATGGACTAACTAAAGTAATACTTAAGTTACCAGTACTAACAACCACTTCAATCATATTCGAAAAATTCCCAGTGCTGAAAATTCAAAAATTATATTCAAAACAAATACTTACTTTCCTTTACAAGAACTTATCCACATTTAACACTTCACAAAATTCTCGCAATACTAGAACAAGACATGCTCACCAACTACAAATACCAAAAACAAACACATCCTTTGGACAAAAACATTACAGATACCAGGCTATAAAACTATACAATTCTCTTCCTACACAATATAAAACAACTAATATTATTGAATACAAAAAAAAACATAAGAAACTGGCTACAATCCTTTTAACTTTTAATTTATAATTTTTGTCGAATCGAAGTCGATTTTATATTTTGATTTTTATTGTTTCTCTTTTTATATTAGCTATTAACACTCTTTTGTTTTACTATTCACAATTTATAATTTATAATTTACAACTGAAAAATGTCCTCTACAACACAGGTGAACTCCTAGTGTGGAGGACAATATATTATACTTTTGTAATGTAAATGTACTAAGAATAAATAAATAAACGTTCATGTAATTAAATAAAATTTGGCAAATACAACTCCTTTACCAAAAACAAAAAAAAAATAAAGAAAAGCTAATAATGTTTTGTTAATTATATGTTTCATAAATAATTTTGATTAGGTATATAAATATTTTTTTATGTTTTGCAACACATCCATTTCCCACCGTTATATTTGTTTTTGGTTTCTTTTTCGCTTTCGTATTTTCTTTGAGAGTTATTGATATTATCTTATTCAGTGATTGATGACCTCATTGTAATATTTAATGATGTTTAAAAGCTACAGCAAAATTATCATCATAATATGAACATTATTATTATTTTACTTGGAAGGGCTGTTACATGTTGTCCAAAAATCGATCAATTTAATAAATAATATTCAGCATTGACTATTTTTTCCATCGTTTTTTCCCATTATATCTTGATACATTTCAAAAGTAAGTTTTTACATAATTTCTAAATATACCTATATAACACAACATAAGATACAAGCAATGTAAAAGTTAGAAAAAAATATATATAAGACAAAAGTAGATAAAGAAAACCCACTAAGGCACTACCTGTGTGTGGGTAATATAAACTAAAGTGCTAAATCACACCTAAAAATGTAAATTTTAAATTGAAAGTTTAAAAATATACTCGTAGGTATCTTTGAAAATATTGTAGTAAAAAAGTTATACATAAAAGTTAGTTGATTTTTTGTTATAGTTTCAAGAAGGTAAATAAGGTTAAAATAACGCTTTCCATAAATGTTCACAATCGCGCTATTTCATGCCAAATGACGACGAGTAATACGTGATAATGATTTATTGTGGTTACTGAACTTCTGAAAACAAAATTTTTCGAGATTACGATCTAAATGGCAATGTTTTCATTATTAAGAAACTCCATAAAAATAAGAAACAAGACAAAATTACAGTTTTCATTTATTACGTTTTTCTCATTTATATTTTGAGTTGGTGCTTACTAAAAGCAATATCTAGGCACTGAATATCTTTCCAGTAAGATTTCGCCGTCTTAAGCGGCGGGGATTATTTTCCAATAAAACCCATTTAATATTTTCGCAGGATCCTAATTAAAAATAAAATATTAATTTAAAATCTCTTCTCAGATTGTACGATCCTATTCCCGAGGCAGTTAGACCGGAGAGGAGGGAGAGAGAAGCGATCTCCTTTGGAATAAAATAAAAAGTCTATATAAATAATTTACTTTCGATACTTACCTCCGAATATTTAGAAACAAAATGATTTCAAAGTTTGCTTGTTGCGTTATAGGTAGGTACATAAGTATAGCCATTAACCATACCATGACGTTCGACCCCCTGACAGTTGGACCCCTGAATTTTTAATCCAGTTGATCCCTCAGCCTGTTGATCCCTCTGTCAGTTGATCCCTCTTCCAGCTGATCTTTCGGACCCTTGATCCCCAAAGGATTATATCTGCCGTTCGCCCTGATTGATATTGAAGTAACTACGCAGAGGAATATATGGCCGTATAACAAAAGACATACAAGTATATCGTATAATGTTATGCGACGGTATATCCTCACTGCGTAATCCTCTATTTTTAAAAGTATTTGTGTAGATTTAGTTATGTCATGCGCAGAAAAGTACTAATAGGGTATTTTCCTAAACCAACTGCATATATACAAGAATGTCGTCTTTTGATATTCGGCGGTATATCCTCAATCCTTACTCCTTCGGGGACATTGCATTTTTTTTAAATATATGTATAGCGGATTTCCATTCTGATTCCTGCAGATACGTGTTTCGACATGGCATTTTTCCTCTCTGGATGCTTACTTTATGGACGTACAGCAGAAATAATCATAACAAAGAAATAATATACCTAAATAAATCACAAATAATCATTTAAGATAAAGAGTCAGAGGGGTCAACTGTCTAGGGGGGTCATCTGTTCGGGGGGTCAGCTGTGGAAGGATCAACTGTTCGTGCGGTCAACTGTCCGCGAAAACAACTGTCGGGGAGCCAACTGTAGAGGACCATCTGTCGGGGTATTAAGAGCCGGCCACCTCATCCGAAAAAAATAATGAAGTCGAAATTAAGGAAAGGATGATTAATCGTTTTTGTTTGTAGAGTGGACGTACAAGGCAATATTTTATTACACCCAAAGGAAGGAGGAAGAAGTCAAAAATAGCCTTAGAAGATTGGGACCATTTTCATCAACAAGATGATCAAGTCAATCAAATGCAGTAACTGACGAGAATGATTGAAATAAAAATCTTCTTCGAACTTGGCAAAATAACTTTATGGTATCATTATTAATATAATGAAAATCAAATAACTTTGTTTAAACCACTATATAATTAACAATATCAACATGTTTCAATATCAATGATATCTTTATAATTTATTTAAATATTTTAGGCTCATAATATTATTTATTTAAGTCTTCCTATAAAGTACAACCTACCCTTGTAAAATGTCCTCCAAAACCCAATTGTTGAAAATAATGATATGAAATATTTTACTTATTTTTAAACAAACAGTACATAGATAAAATAAGTGGTAAACCGTTTACATGGTTTTAGAAATAATTACGTGGATCGATACCAATGACACATCTCTATGGAATATCAGGGGTGATTACATACATTTTACCGGGCGGGATTAGTACATGCTAAGGTTGAAGTAAAGATAAACAAATATGTGGTTTGTGTATTTGAATGTGAACGTATAAGTGTATTGATTAAGTTACCAGTTCTTAAATAACGGCAGGGAGTCAACAAATATATTGAGATTGAGTTGAGATGGGGAAAAATTACTAAATATTTTTTGCTATGGTAATATATTTCTAAGGGCATTAATTTTCCTTTTTTATTCTTTAACAATTTGTTTATCAATTCAAAATTTTATGTTTTTATCAGCTTCAGACTTGAGTTCAAAACCATTGGTCGAATGGTTCTGATTCTGAAAAAAAATGAAACCCTTTCCGGAAGGAGCGTTTCGGTCTTGTAGATAATAAATAACATTTATATTTTAAAAGCCATGGGAAACGAAAATACTCTTATTGACAGAGCAGAGAATGCATAGATTGGAGGGTGCTAAGAAATACAACGTCTTCTTTATTTCTGAAATAAGGGCGCTGTACGTATCTACACAATATACAGCGATAAATTGTTTTCACAAGGGAAGAAATTTCTGGCAAATAAACGATTCAGGAACACAATTATGAGATTTTACATTTACTTTTCCCTAAATGTCTTAAAATTTTTGTTAACCATTATTTTGCTTTCATATTTTTAAAGTATTTTTTTAATCATGCTTTGGAGAAAGATCAGTTAAAAAAAATACTGTTTATATAATTTAAAAGAAAAAAAAAGAAAAAGTCTAGTTCATGGGGGCATTTTCACTATATTGGGACGTATGTCAAAAGATAGTTACTGAACTCTCTATATGATGCTCAATGCAGAATCGCTAAGCAGTTGAATTGCTCTGTTTAATAGCGCATTCTGA